>OY754894.1:686666-1345833 GCA_963576445.1 Lithosia quadra
TCAACGGGCGAAACTTTGGGAAAGTATTGTAAAGCGGCTGCAAGTAAATATGAGCTTTATCGCTAGGTGGTAAGGTTGAATATAGTGTGGGTGTGTGACCGGAAAGTAATTAATTTCATGTGTTAAAATGCAGTCGGTTAACCACAAATTTTAATACAAATTTATTTGTGACTGTACCAGTTTAGGCTTCATTAAAAGTCTCATAACAAATAATTGGAAATTATTTAAGTACCTACCTACTACGTGTAATGTCTAAAATCTATAAAGATAAATAAAATTGAAGTGTCAATTTTTCATACTTATGAGAAGAATAGGTATAAAATAAATTGAGACAACAAAAAACAGTTTTAAAATCTATCTCCGTCTGTCTGTGTGTCTTTCTTTCTGTTTGAACGAGATAATCTCTGCAACGGCTGGGCTGATTTGGAGGTAACGAAAATTTTGGATTTTTTTCGGGCTTTGTTTGGTGTTTTTTTATTATTTACACCAGAATCCGACGTTTCAATTACTTTTCAGCAGCAATGGTCACTAAAAACTGTAAAAAATACGTATATTTCATTAAAGATGAAATTTAATGAAACTATTTTTAACGGTTTCTATTGTGATTCATTTATCATTTTATTATGTAAACTTAACCCGACATTTCGATTGCTTCAGCAGCCGTTGGCATCTAGACTAAAGATGGTGGTTGTCTCTTAATAGTCATAGTTTTTAGTTTTGTTATCCTTACTTTTCCTCTAAACCTCGATTTCGCCTATCATTGGATATAAAACTCATAAAATATAATAGGGTAAAAATAAACATACAATGTATCCACGCTTTTAAGACAAGCATAAAACGTTAGCTTTGTCAAAACCCTCTTAGTTCTGTTATCATTTAAATTTTACGTTCACATCGTTGCAATGGGCGTCGCGACGCCTGTGAGGGAATAACAAGACAAGGAAAGAGCCTTTGACTGTATATACAAATGTCTATAGGAACCTTATTGACAATTTTTACCTGACTGCGGCAAAGCCAAAATGGAGGGTTATGTACATTTGCATTTGAGTTAATTAAGCAAAGCGTTCTTTAAGCTGGGTAGAAGTCACCATTCTAAGGGCATCCCTTGGGAATAGTGACCACTACTTTTTGGACTCCACCTCAGCTTACCATCAGGCGGGGTGCAGTCAATCAGGCGGACTGAATATAAAAAAAAATACGTGTGGCACTCGGAGACTGCCGCGGTAAAGTACTGCCATAATTGAGTGACTTCTTGAACGTGCCACATTTCCGTTCAATCATTCAAAAAGTCATTCAATTATGGTTGTTACTACACTTGAAATAAGGGTGAAACTTGGGCGACAACGGGAGGTGTTAGGTTTTTATTTTCGTTACGAATTTCTTGACTCGGTCCCCTCAAAGCCCGCGATAAAAGCTATAAGCATAAGCATAAATGTATACCTACCACACCCTACAAGCTGTATTCACTTCGAATTTCTATTGTTTGATGTTCGCCGGCCCTCAATGGGTGTATAATTGTGAACAATTGTGCAGTGCATTGCAATGCGTGTGCGCAAGTGACAGATATACGAGGGCGGCGCGGCCGGCGCCCGGCGCAATCGAACCACGCATGATTGGAACGGCACATTATTAGGCAGGGGATACACATAGACATACTTACCTATTTTCTAAATAAAATATTGTACCTTTATGCTGCAGAATACCGGTTTTATTTGATAGAGTTTATTGTTGATCGAAGCTACCCTTTCGGGCATAGGACTCCCCTAAGTTCATCCTAAATTCCACACTGATGTTAAGCTAAAGGAAGTCACCATTAAATACACCGATATTACTGCAATGGCTTTACAGCCACATCGAATGCTTTTCATGCCCCGCTTAAAGGACCCAAGATTGAAGGAGGAAGGAAACCAAACCGCTTGCTTCTTGATGGAATTATTTGCACCGTGTGAGGGTGATATCTTAGTCTTGCACGTGTTGTTCTGTACAGGAAAGGAGAGGGTGGAAATAGTTGTTAGAGCTCATAGGAACGCAATGGTAAAGACGGTAAATGATTCGAAGGCATTTGACCTGCCCTTTCAAAATAATTTGTATTCTCTCTGTATTTTATACCAGCTTCCGCCCGCGGCTTCGCCCGCGTAGAGGTCGGTATCGCCATCAAGTTTACTTATAGTGTGAAGCTAGCTTATAGCATGGTTTTAACATAATACCTAACAACATTTAAATATGCGTCGTTAGATTACACGTTGTTACAGAATGCGTTGAAGAAATAAAGGTTCACAGCTCGTTCCCCGTAGGCGATAGCGTGATAATATGTAGCCTATGTGTTGACCTGACTTCTTAATAATATTCGTGCCAAATTGGAAGTAAACCCATGCGGTACTTTTTGAGTTTATCCCGGACATACAGACAAACAGACAAAAATTCTTAAAACTATATTTTTGGCTTCGGTATCGATTGTAGATCAAAATCTTTAAAAAAAATTCAATGTACAGTTTTGACTTTTCTATCATTTTATTATTATGTATAGATTATATATTATCCTCATTGTAACTCCAACTTTACATATTAGGACGTATGAGTTATATGGGCACTTATCAACATTGTATTCACAATGTTTCGAGAAAGAATCACACGACTTTATGCGTCGTAAACTAACTGAATATACGGCCATGCAAATCTGAAAATAAGTCTCCTCGCTGGAATGGCGACGTGAGTGAATTCTATGTTGGATTTCGTTTAAGCCTTTGACGTCTCATTTTAAAAACATTGGTGTTTTAATGCTATTTTGATAGCAAACAAGCATTTTGATAGCAACGTATAGAGTTGTATGGAGTTTGTACAGTCACATCAGATATATTGTACCAGATAGAGGTGACCATAATACTTCTGAACAATTTAAAATGTCAATAATTTCCATTCACTACAACTTACCATTAATATCTGAACATTCATTACCTCGTTAGTATCTGAGCAGATGCTTGTCAATAATTTCTATACAAACTACTAACTAAAAATATCTCTCTCTCAATCTCTCGCTCTTCTAGACCCAAAGAAAGCATAGTTTAACTAGCTTGTGTTATGGGTTCTAAATTGCGGATAAACATACATTATATTTTTTTTGTAAATACATACTTATCATACATAAAATCACCTAGACCAATGACAATGGCATAAGTATTCATGCATACAAATATTTGCAATGAGCGGGAATCGAACCCGCTCCTCCTGTGTAGCCGTCGAATGCACTACCGCTCCGCTACAGAAATCGACAATAAAAATGAAGAGTGGATTCCGGGCTTCTAAGTTCAAACTTAGGATGCAACTGGGATTGGTGAAAATGAAAAAAGCTTATTGGATGGTAAGCGCTCACCATAGCATCTGAGCTATTGCAACACCAGAGAGGTGGTCCACCTGCAGAGGAGAAAAGGGGAGACAAGGGGAGGAGAGGAAACGTCTTTAAGCGGTACTTTTAAAAATGTAGCTAAATTAAGTAGCAATTAATTTGTCTAATTTCCAATTTTTCTTTTTTACAGGTAAGCAAAGATCTTCACGTACTTACTTATTATCGGCAAATAAGGTTGCAAGTAAGTTTAGTGTAGCAGGACTTATTATAATTTTAATGGTATGTTTTAATTTTAACTAGTATACCACGTTGAGGCGTAGAGTACAATTTGAGGGCCACCATTATGGCACGGTCGGTGTATGTAATGGAGACCCTACCTGAGACCTTTAGCTTACCATCAGGCGAGGTGGAGCCAAATTGACGTGACTGACATAAAAAAAATTACCCTAAGATCTTATCATTGTCTAACTAATACAAAATTAATTTTACTGCTAACGGTAAACACTCTAATTCCAAAAAGAATATAGCTACACTCTAGACCAGACCTTCATATTTTAAATCAAAATAATTATCACTACATAGTATAAAACAAAGTCGCCTTTTCTGTCCCTATATCCCTATGTGCGCTTAAATCTTTAAAACTACGCAACGGATTTTGATGCGGTTTTTTCCAATAGATAGAGTGATTCAAGAGGAAGGTTTATATGTATAATACATGCATCATATACTAAGGCAACATTGCTAATTTTAGAGGTTTCTAACGTGATGTCGTAAATTAACCTATTTTTTTGGGCTTACTTAGCAATTTAGCAAAAACGCTGCCTAAACTCTACGAGTTAGATCAAATTAATGTACTACAGTATTGTACACCATAAAAAGGTCTACAAAAAAGTCCGCGATGGTATATGTTTATCTTTTAGGGATAACCCACATTAACCATTTTTATTGTTTACTTTTTACGTGAAAAAATGGCTTATTTACGAAGCTATTTTAAGCAATACGGCATTAATCCTTATCGAATTAAGTACCTTAAATACAGTGTGCAATTAATATAGATCAATATGGTTCCTTACAGCATGTAAATTAAACAAATATTTTCGGAGATATTACAAATTTAAAATATGCGTTTGCGGCGGGCGGTACCGGTCGGACGGGGCAGTGCGGGGAGGCCGCTATGTTTTTATATACAACGTTCATAGTTTTTCTGTAGTGTATTTAATTTAGTATCAGCATTGCACCCGTGCGAAGCCGGGGCGGGTCGCTAGTAATATATAATATAGACTTAGAAAGACAAGATTTGTATTTGTAAAATTTCACCATCAGCTGACATGTCTGCTGACCCCTCAAATCACATCCTATCCATCAACTATTTCACGTACCTAAGTTAGCCATCGGTTAGCGCTAATAACATTCAACATTAATATGTTAATCACCGCACAGTGGACCACGCCACCCGATGTCTGGACACCGGCCAAAATGGAAATTGCACATTTTTTGCTTCAAGCTTTGAATTGACAATGCATGGTTTTGTGATTAGAATCTTGTGTTTCAAATTTTGTGTGCTTTGAAATAGTTTCTTTTGGTTATGAATGTTAGATTTTGTTTACACGGATATACAAGGTTGAAAAGCAGTTATAAATAATTTATCTATTTAACGAAAGCTCACTGGATCATGTTTATGTGATTGCTAAATTGTTGAATAACTTAAAAGGTATAATGATAACTGTCTGTAAATATTTATAATTTCAAACCATTACCGGAACTTTTGATGATTACCGCCTAGTTAATTTAAACATCGATCAATCTACTTACTTTGCGTGTTTATGTACGAAAATTAATGCAATGTATTTTGATAAGAAATACTTATAACTTAGCATACTTCTGAACCTTACTGCTCTTTTTTTAGCAAGCAGTTACAGTCTTTAGACTTTACAATTTTAAGGGAAGCACACGCGCTATGTTGAAAACGATTAAATTATTGTTATAAGCAATTTATATTATGGCTGATATCAAAAATCCAACATCTAACTTTTCCAAACGAACTAAATCATAACTACAGAAATATACCATTCCAATTACCTACTCAAGAGAAATTCCATCGCTATTACTTATGATCGTTTTATTGCTTAATTTATTTAGAAGCCCGCTCTGTTGTCAGTTCTGTATTTTTGTAAATCCTCACCAACAAGCAATATTTTTGTATAGGTACATATTCACCTGGTTAACCCACTGTCCACTCCCAGACAGCACTAATTAGTAGCCAATCCAGGTAACGCCCTAAGCATGGCCGCGGACACGACATCAAAGTTATTTTATCAATGTGTTAAATACTGCGCTATACTAATTATGCGGGACGTTCAGAATAATCATCTATCAATATTAATGATTTTGTTCGTGCGAGCTTTTTAGATGGAAACCTTGTTTGAAGTGTTTATGTTTAGCCTATACTTTTTTCAGACTGCCTCGGTACGGTACATAACGCATTATAACTGAATACGTTTGCTGTAAAGTCAGCGTCAAAAGTAAATGACAATTTTCAGATTTAAAAATTGTTGTCGTGCAAATAATTTATTTTTCTTATTAAAAATGCTATTTAATTGTTAAATATGGACTCTATTGAACTATTTTAAAACTTTAATAATTTTCATTCAGATTTTTAAGTTTGAAATCTGTGCCATCATTTTTGCCGTTAACTGTACCTATATGTGAATCTGCGGTCGATTTGTGTTTGAACAACATGTTATTAAGTTTTTCTGCTAGTTGCTACTTTAGGCAATTCTCTGTTGGAAAAAAGTCTCCTTGTAAGTTAGTTTTACTTACTTATTTGGAAACCCTTACAAAAAAAAGCAGATAAGTTTAAAACACGATTTTAAATTTCCCTGCTTAATCTTTTAAACAACGCAGTAGAAATTCAACCTAAAATAAAAATTTCAACTTTTTTAAAAACTCAATTTGGTCCGCTTGTCCTTGTGTTCGTATTACTGTGCGGTGTCATCAGCCCGCCAAGTCCTTGAGGGCCGGTTGCCATGGCAACGTGTACATAATTAACTGCCCCTGCGTATGCCCGGGTATGCTATATTTTGATTAATTACTGTTGGTGTGATGGGTTTTGAAGAAATTTATTTATTGAGATAGGTACTGTTTTATATAGACTGGCCAAATTTTTTTTATATACTGCTTAGGTGGCAGACAAGCACACGGCCCACCTTACCGGCCAAATTAATGATTTATTGCAAAAGGGCAGGTCAAAAGCACTCAAAACCGGCGAACTTGCATGAAAGGTTTAATGACAGTAGAGGATTATTTAAAAAAAAAAAATAATATTCTACACACTCTCTAGACTCAAAATAAGCATAGTTGAACTATAACTTGTGTTATGGGTTCTAGAATACGGATAAACACATTTATATACTATTTTGTAAATGCATACATATTATACATAGAAACATCCAGATCAATGCAAATAGACATATTCATGAATACAAATATTTGCGATGAGCGGGAATCGAACCCGCGTCCCCTGTCGAAGCAATCGAATGCACTACCGCTACATCAGAGAGGCCGTCAAATATTATCTATTGATATTTAAATCCTTCGAAATGTAACAGTTAGGTACTTACTACTAACAATAATTTCAAACTGTTCTTTAATGGACAACATATAACGAACACACCTATAATTAGGCATACTATTCAACTACATGCGTAAGCGGTCATAGACAAAAGTCTATAATCATGAACCTAAAAAAAATTACGGACGAAACGCGTTAAACACGAGTCTGTCAGAAATATGGCTGAGGTCACTGGTAGGGTTTTGTGCGGTCAACAAGGATACCAGTCTTCACAGTCAGGACAGTAACTCTCTCTACTGCACTCTCCCAACCCCCATTCCAGGGTAGGTAGCGCGAGAGTGACGTCCCTAGTGTTGCACATGTCCATAGGCCATGGTGTCCGCTTCCCATCAGGGCCTCGATTCTGCTAAAGGCAAACCACTATTATTGTACCACTGACACTCTAAAGATTGCCATTTAATAGTAGACTTTATAGTTATCAATTTAAAGTCGAAAATCAAATGATATTTTATAAAGTGAATGAAAAAGTTAAACGAATTCTTTTCATTTGATTTTAGACTTTAACTGTATAACGGTAAAGTCTACAATTAAATAGCATTTATAGAGTGTCAGTGGTATTACAGTTGTTTGCCTTTAGCAGAATCGAGGCCCAGTTCGGACGTCGTGTAAGTGAATTTTGGGTTGCAATATGTCACCCAAATTTGATTGAAATTTTTTCCTTTTATTTTTTCCATCTGTCACTACGGTTTTTACAGGAATTCGCTACACACTGATTAAATAAATTGACTTTTACCGCGTAGTGGCTGACTAGTGTGTGAGGGTGTGCTTGCCGACTTTTACGTATAAGCAAGTATATACATACATATGCTCACGCCTTTTTCCCTCCGTGGTAGGCAGAGACAACAGACCGCCATCTGCCTCTGTCCTTACATACTCCCCTCGCTTCCTCTACTGTCATTAAGCCTTTCATGCAAGCCCTCCAGATTCGAATGCTTTTGACTTTTTTGCAAGTTGGCCGACTTAAAAGTATTTTCAAGTTGTAAGCTTACGTTGTACGTATTTTTCAACGCCCCGTCCATACGTTTTACATGTTCATGTTAGCTAAACCCACACATATAGAGTACTAGCTGTTGCCCGCGGCTCTGCCCGCTTGGATGTCGGTTATCGCGACCAAACATAGCCTATGTTCATTATCGAGGTCTAATCTACTCTTGTACCAAATTTCATCAAAATCATTTCAGCGGTTCAGGCGTGAAAGCGTAACAGACAGACAGAGAGTTACTTTCGCATTTATAATATTACTAGCGTACCCGCGCGCGGCTCCGCCCGCGTGAATGTTGGCTGTCGCCACCAAGTCTTTTTAGTAAGCTGAGGGACTGCCCGTACTAACTTTCAATTCAATGTCTATTCCTTCCCAATCAGTGGCTGCAGCTAAACGTATTCATTTCATCTCAAGTTCTATCAAACCCTTCAAAGTACAGTGCCATGCATCGCGGCCAAAGCCCGTTTATTTACCATCATTATCCTTTTTCATTGTCTTCTAGATTTTATGGGGATTAGATACAGCTGCTCTGGCCAAAGTATGTGTGACTCGGAAGAGGCCCTTTGAAAAACCCTTTCATCATAGTTGCATTGCACTTTCACATTCGATGCACTATTTCAAATTAGTGAACATTATTTATTTCCGAAAATCTGATTTTTTTATTATTAAAATCTTGCTACAGACATTGACATTTGACAACCTGATTTAACATTCAAGAAGTTCATGAAAGTAAAGAAAGAGGATATACTAATAAATACTGGTCAAGTGCGAATTGGGCTCGTGCACGCAGGGTTCCGTACAAAATTGGGTTGAGGGGGATTTCCGCACGACAAAAAAAGGGGGCGAACTTAACTTTGTTGCAGTGCTTCTTGTCTTGAATGACAGACATATATTTTTTTTTTGGTGAAGTAGGTACCTAATATTTATGCTTTCCGGACTTTTCCTTGTACTTATGCTATAAGATTTTACTTTCTGCAAAATATCTGGATTCTAGCCCAAAGGGAAATACCCCTTTTTTTTCGTGCGCAAAAACCCCGTCGGGCTTCACCTCAACGGAGCCAACGGAGAGGTTGGTATGTCGGAATCCTACCAATGCCTGTATGATCGAGGAATCTGGTGTGTCCTAGAAAGGATATCCCAGAAACCCCAACCGGTTCTGGCCACCAGCACTGGCGACCTCAACGTGTTATTAGGAATCTAAATCCCCCATCTCTATAAAAAAGCGCGCGTGGAAATATAACACCCTGCCACCCTGGGTCTGCTTCTGCTAGGGTGACGGTTAGCCTCGACCGTCACCCTAGGCCTGCACTCATGGAGGACGGATATGGTTCTGCGAACTACGCCGCCCGGTGCGCCTTCATCGGCACGGGGGAGTGCTAGACCTCTTCCGTAGCTTTTCCATCACCACTTCTGCGCGCATTACCGCCTCGCAAAAAAGCGGTGGCGTTCCACATACTCTCTATGGTGACCATGGTCGGCGCCAGGGACCTCACCATGAGGCTTACCCCACCGACGTCTGCTTCTAGGACATGGCGCCACTCTGTCCACTCTGGAGACTCTACCAGTTTATGAAGAGGTGGTGTGCCCACGGATCGGCCCCGGCTATGGTGGCATTCAAACGTCAGCACCCTGCCTACGCTATGCAGGAACTCACGAAAACAGCCATGCCCATCAGTAAGCCTTGGATAGCTCAGGGTCAAGGATTACCTTAAACTTCGGCGCCTGTAGACCCAAGATGGAGTTCGACTTTAGTCGGTCAAGTCCGATATTACGTCCCTAATGGCCAGAAAAGGGGAGAGATTCGTGGGGATTTCCGCACGAAAAATAAGTTACGGCTTCCTAAAACTCTCGGATTCCGGTGCAGGTGACTCACTAACGTCGTCGAAGGTAACTTAACGACCTCCGTCCTCCATGAGTGCAGGCCAGGAGATGGTAGGTCAAGCCACCTATTAGTCGATAGTGAGACCACAGTTTGGATATTACGCTTCGTGTAATGCCAAGCATTATCCGCAACATTCCTTTTATCTAATTCAACTTGATGCCTCTACGTGTTCTTAAGAAAGAGGTCTTGACAGACAGACAGACGGATAACGAAGAGATAAGGTTTTTTTCCTTATCAGGCACAGAACCCTAAAAATTAATACATTCTATTTACTTTTGAGCAAAAAGAAGTAAAGGAAATTGCTCTATGAAAATTTAGACAAAGTCATTTTTAGTTCCTGTTGCTATGACAACTATTATAGATGGCGATAAAAACGTTTGCAACATCTAATTTTCTTTTTGTTACTAAATTTCCTGAATGAATCATATATTTTTAATTATGTTATATGCTATTCGAGGCGGAGACAAATCCAAAAAATCATAGATCATGAAAATCTGTTCAGCCAGTCTTGAGTTCTGGAAAAAGCACGTTTTTAGCCCTTTTTAGGGCTTTAGGGTTCGAATTTTAAAAAATCCTTTCTTAGTACACCTCTACGCATCAAAACACACATATTCTGCAAATTTCAAGTCTCTACGACCAGCGGTTTAGGCTGTGCGTTGTCTCTAGGTCAGTCAGGACTTTGAATTATATAGTATAAGATAACAAAGCTGAACTCTCATATAACAACGCAGAACTTCCCTTTTAAATCAATTAATCATTGGTAGCACAATTCTCTCGCAGGTACCTACCCGCAATACTGTGACGTCACGATTACTCAATCAGCGGCTATCGGCAATTATATGCTGAGCCCTGTTTAGTGGCAGCGAGGCAATTATGGCGGGTTCACCCGGGAATAGTGACTAAATTGAAACATGGATATTAGGTGTTGTCGCATACATTAATACAGTAAACCCACATATCCTAGAAGAAATTATAAGGACATTAGGCCAGCGTGTGTGGATTAAGGTGTAAACCCTCTCAGATCTCTCGTTAGAGGAGAGGAGACCCGTGCCCAGCAGTGGGACATAAATGGGTTGCTATTATTATAATTCATAATTTACTTCCATTTTAAATTCAAATAAAGAATTAAAGTCTAGTATCAACTGCCAAGCACTAGTTCGTTCTAATTTATGTTTGTTAGTATTATAGCTATTCATAAGGACCGAGACAGTTCCGTAGTTGGTTATTTATTTAGTCCGCGTTAAGTACCCCTCAAAATAGTGTCTTAATTAACCAGAAACTGGGAGAAACAGCGTTGGTTCGGGAGAGGACACTTTCATAAGAGGTAGCGGGAGCTAAGGGCCACCATTGTAGCTTGTAGCACTATCGGTGTCTGTAATGGTGATCACTCATTCCTGAGACTTTACCTGTAGCTTATCATCCGGCGAGGTAAAGTCATGTTGACGTGTCTGATATAAAACAGCGTATCATAAACGAATGAAAATGATCTTTACCAATTCGGCAGAGTAGAGCAATATCTTTCCGCTACGATCCTCGTATACCCTTTCGCTTTTCGACTTTAATATTTGTTTTAATCACCGGTTTCACTAAGGTACCTACCATTAAAATCTTCGGGACCTAAACCAAGGGTCAAAGAGTCAGCCTCTGACCACGGCTGGCGTTATCTGGTTGAAATGTCAGGCAAACCAAACGCGTTAATTCCTGTTAACATAACGCCATAGAGCAAAAGTTTATAAGTTAAATCATTATTTTTGCTGACCAAAAGTATAAAAGTACCTATAGTCTTAGTATCTATTCAGTACATTGTAATAGGATAAGGATAGGACCTTTTGACACACAATATTAAAAAATAGTGCAGCATAATATCGCTTCCGCTCGCCATCAAAACACATTCCTATGTAAGTTTGCATTTCGCCCGCTGTCCATAAATTTGTAATGAAACAGTGGACAGTCCGCCCTGTCATTTTGGTTGCATGTGTTTTTACGAGCGCACAGAAGTAAATGGTTTGTTCATCATTTTGATGTGACATATAATATTCTTAGACATAGTAGGTACCTACGCAGCGCTGTGTGTTTGTAACGTCCACTCGTATCTGTTAAACTGATGATCTGATTTTAATAAATACTACGATTATAACGTCAAATTCGTCTGGGACTGGCTAGAGTCGTATTATAATAAGATTATAAAAAAAAATGGTACCTAGTTAAATTCGAATTAAGATATTTTAATTTTTTGGTATTTAAATTATCTTTTTATGACGGCCTCTGTGGCGTAGCGGTAGTGTATGTGACTGATTGCTACAAAAAGGGCGCGGGTTCGATTCCCGCTCAGTGCAAATATTTGTATGCATGAATATATAATATTTTGCATTGCCTCTGTGAGTTTCTATGTATGATATATAAGTAGTAGTTACAAAAAAAAAGTAAATATAAGTACTATGTTTTATCCGCATTCTAGAACACTACTCTACTCTACACACACACACTCACATACTCTGCTGTGTCCATAATATCTAAACGATATCTTATATTAAAGTTAGCAACAACTACAGTTATTATATACAAAACACCGTCCGCAACACTGAAAGTTATTAATATTTCGCAGTAAACTACACGAACAGTTCTTGCGCGGTTAAACTATTCGGAAATTCTATACTACCCGCATCCGCGAAACATTCTAAATTTCCCACCGAAACTATGCTGGAACATAATCCCGACAGAAACATTTAATTGTACGTTTTATACAAGTATTTGGAACAAAGAACATTTAATAGAACAGTTTTAATAGCTAGTCTTATTGGTGGGTACTCATTATACGGTAAGTATTACTCGATAGTTTAGTTTTACTTACTACTTCTAATATTTCGACGCCTACTATAGCAGAATATGTATGAACAATTCAATAACATAAGATCTCGATGTACTTACCATATTCATTGAAATAAAATATTCATTCATTCATCCAAAACGAGTACCTAAATATTAACGTGTGGATCGCAAAACTCACACTTCGAGCTGTGATTCTTCTCAAAATTAAAACATTATTCGTATTGTGTTTCCGGAGAGCTATAACCTAAGAGTCTTATAAGTTTTTTTTTATATAGGACACGTCAAAATGACTTTACCTCGCCTGATGGTAAGCAAAAGGTAAAGTCTCAGGACTGGGGTCACCACCCAAGTCTAGAGTGAACAGGTTATTTCTAGGCAAGCGTGCTCCACCATCGACCACATTATCACTTACCAGCAGGCGAAATTGTAGCGCGAAACCACTTACCAGCAGGCGAAACCAATAACAGGGTCGACAGCGCGAGTGTGACGCCCCTGGTGTTGCACACGTCCATAGGCCACGGTGACCGGTATTTTTTATATATAAAACACGTCAACATAACTTCACCTCGCCTGATGGTAAGCTAAAGGTGAAGTCTCAGGACCGGTTTCACCACTAAATACACCGATAGTGCTACAGTGGTGGCCCTCAGCTTGACGGCTTCATCGAATGCTTTTTCACGCCCCGCTTAAAGGACCCGGGACTGTAGGAGGAAGGAAACACATGCGCTGGTGAAGAGTTCCAATAAGTCTTTATGGTGCGGCAAATAAAAGAGGCACCAAACCGCTTGGTTCTTGATGAAATTGATTGCACTGTGTGAGGGTGATACCTCAGCCTGGCACATTAAGTTCTGTACAGAAAAGGAGAGGGTAGCTTTCCATCAGGTGGACTGTATGCTTGTCTGCCTAAGTGGTATAAAAAAACTCCAGTGGCTAAAGTGTTAATAGTCCTGCAATGCATGAAAGCGCATTCATATTCGACCTATATGAATATTACGCAATGTTTGTCTCTGCCGGTCGGTGAACCGAGGTGTGGACAGGATGTTGCTATATAGGACACGCACAATGCCTCCCGCGGGTATTGGGTTCAGTTCCGGGTTCAGTCTGAAACCTTTATAACTTCGGTATTTAGAAATAAAGTTCAATGTTTGATTGTTGGGTTTATTTTCGTTTATTGCCTGTGGTCCATACCTTATAACAAAATGGTGCTCATAATGTGTCAATTTTGGTGGACGTGACGGGAGTAGAGCATTCGACTTATTTCGATTGAGAGAGAGTTAGTGGGTTCGTTTACCATCCGGTGCAAATAAAATAAATATAAAATAAAATAAATAGCGGTGTTTTAAGAGTTTCTTTGTAGGTATATTTTTATGCAACGTAACAAGAAAACAAAACAAAAAGTTTTTTTATTTGCATTTTAGAACCTATATTACAAGCCTAAGGTTCTAAACGATGATTTTAGTAAGCTCTCTATGTTTCTTTTTAACAATTAAATCTCTTTGTTTTTAATCTCCAACGCCTTAACAAATATTTTTCACTTTTTGTTTTGTCTTCCAAAAAAAAATTTTTTTTTTAATGGCCCATGTAGGTTCGCAGATGGATTTTAAAATATGAAATTTAAAAAAAAATTAAACATCTAATTTCTCCTTAAGCACGATGACTACACAAATTACTATACAACCGTAAATTAACGTTCAGGACTAAGTTTAGTGCTAGCCGTGTACTTTTATCTACAAAATAAACAGGTCAAAAGTTCACAAAGTTGCCACATAAAATAATAAGTTACTACCATGCGTATTCCGTTATTACAAAGGCAATGTGACGGCAACTTGCTCACTTGAATGACTTTTAGAACCCACACGGGCTGATAACCAGCTGCTTGCAGTTCCGTCTTTGACCTAAAAATAAGCTGCCCCCTCAGCATGGCGTTCGTTACACTTTTTCTCGACCTATGAAATCGTAGAAAAAACTTTACCCTCCTTTTTTCGGCAGTCGGGTAAAAAGTCGTCACGTGAGCAAAACGTCACTTTTATTTCGTTCGGGAATCTCCGCGGATAACAGCCCCGTCGGCCATTGAGGGTGGTTATGTCGGATTCAAACCAACTAAAACCGCACGCTGTCTCGGGTCTCCTAAACATCTGTCTTCTTTTTCCCGCGATTCATTGGTTGAAAGGAAAGAAACCATATTATGTCTACCTACACCATGTCGGCTAAAGTAGTTAGGAAACCTTTTTATACATAGTTCTATTGATTCTTCCTTGGAAACGACGTTCTTAAAAATATGTACGTGCTTAATCTGTAGTAAAGGCATTAAAAAAGCAAGCTTTTTAAAATGTGCCTAAAACATGTAAAAAAGTATATAAGTATGTTTATCAGCATTCTAGAACCCATAACACAAGCTAGTTTAACTAAGCTTAGTTTGGGTCTAGGGAGCGTTGTGTAGAATGTCGTAGAATATTTATTCATTTTATTTATTTTATGTTGGGCTTATTGGAGGGTTTCTTTATCTAAAACTGTTTTCATTAAAAAAAAATTGAGACGTTTTTTTATGATGAAATTGCGCAATCACAAGTAAATTATAGATGCTTGCAAGTCAGAATATTCCATGTGAATAGTCTTGAAAAATTAACAAGAGAAACATCATAAGAGCCCCAAAGGACATGCGATCTCTTTAATGATTGGTCAATCAGTGCTTCGTTTAGTGGCTTTATAACCAGTATTCACCGCAAGCAACACTACATTATGGTAATTTTAGCTGCAATTTTATATATAAAGAGGTCCTATACCTCGAGTCCAGCTATTAAAGGATTGCAGAAAATACATATTCACAAAAACATATATTAGCTACAGTGCAGAAATCAATAAAGGAACATAATTGCTAATATTATCATAGTTTCAATTACTTTTTCTGGAATAGGTACTTAATAATAGGTATATAGTACCTATGCATACTAATTTTGTTATCCGAAACGTACCTACAATTTAATGTAAGAGTTTTAAGTTAAATCATAAGTTGTTATACTTATGATATCCTTGTGCGTGTTCCGATTAAATGTTTTCCTTTCTATATCATAATTTAATTTATTTAAAACTAAATCATTCAAAGAACTCAGGAAATAATCATGAATAAATTACACCTATACAAATATAGTTACCCTATAAGTAAAGAAAAAAATAAATCTCTCGCCATTCACAAATCACAAAACGCAGTAGCTTTTAAAGGACTATGCATAATAATGAATATGTAAATATGGCCATTGCGCATGCGTTAGCCCCGCAGTGTCATGGCGGCCGTCGCACGGCGCACGCGCGCCGCGCCATAGACAACACACCGAACATTTTTAACGTTTGACGTTTTATTTTTTTTAGTGCAATATCGTGCAGATTATTTTTTCTTTTATCTATTTATTTGATAGTGTTTGTGTTTAAAGTGTGGTGTAATGTGCTCGATTTTGATTTCTAAAAGGATTTGATTGCAAAGTTTGTTAACTTGTAGGTACATAATGGGTTTCGTATGACATACGAGAGTCTCGTTTCTGTTTGTTAGATCGCTTGAATCGGTTTTGTATTTAATTAGTGTTTGTTTATGCAATTAGTTATTAATTTTTGAACGTGGATTTGGAACGTGGACAACTGTGATTCTTAATTTATTACGTCTATGCTCCTAATAAAAAAATTAACCAATGTACTTGCCCAGTTTCATATTCATGATAAAAGATTATATTCAAATTTCGCGCTCGATACAAAAAGGAAAATAAAAACTTAAATTACCGTTATTCGCATTTGGCGATGTCATACATAAATTTTGCATTCTACTTTTTAAAACTAAGCTCTATGATTCAGCATTATTGTAAATAAATACAATTAAAGTAAATAATTTTTTACTTTTTTGACACTATTTCGAGAAATAAAGAAATTGATATTGAAATTGAAATTGAAATTGAAATTAATAATAGATCCCCCAAAACAGTAAAATTTCTACATTATGCGTATGCGCACTCTTTAAAAATTAAAATACTAATGTACTCACCCAATTTTATCACCAGACCAGCATATTTTTTAAATCGGCAAAGATTTGAAATAAACAAAAGAGTAAAAAAAGGCTCTTAGGTATGGCATTTCATAATTGACTCACTTACAATCATAGACTTATGAAAACTACTTACAATAAATACTTTAGTTATCGATCTTTGAATTTTTCTTACTAACCTACAATTATTCAAGTTATAATCTTCTAATTTTCCCAAATAATATTCTTTACTATATTATTTACCAATAAGCAGGTAGATAGGTACTAAAACAAGCCCTTCCCTTGCAATCTCAGTCATTATCATGTGATCTCCATGCTCTTATTTAGGGTATTCAGCAATGAACTGGTTCCTATAACCGGTTGTTTGATGACGTCATATGCAAACTCCCTACAACTACTGGATGTGCAACCTTAGTCAAGGATAAGGTTAGCGGTACGCCTTAACCTTTTTAGGTACAACTTTTGAATATCTATTCTTTTCAACCGACTTAAAAAAGGAGGAGGTTCTCAATTCGAGTGTTTTTTTTTACCACAGAAATTTTGACTGGGTGAACCGATTTTGATGTTTCTTTTTTTATTTGATTCTGGCGATTCACGTACAATTTCAATTTAGTCCGTTGAATTTTGCCTGTAAATATCTCAGTATTAAAAATGAGTTTACTATGAGACTTCATTTAAATTTTCATTAATTCTTAATATAACTTTAGTTTTAATTAAAATACTACAATACATAGAAGAAATGATTCAGATAATTTGTCGTAATTCCATTCTATCTATAATTTAACAACATGTGTTATAAAAGACCAAAGTTATGGTAAAGTTAAGATGACTTAATTATTAGGTTACGAATGTCAGCGCGAGTTTGTACAAGCTATTACGATGGCCTATATAAACGCTAGGAGAAAATAGGAAGGGCAAAGATGTGCATGAATTAAAGAAAAAGTAAGGTGGAACAAAATGCATACATCTACTCAAAACTTATAAAATTAAGAAGGAAATAACATCGTTTTTTAACTAAAGGCTCATTTCATCTCCGAGGATGATCATTGTGGACATAACAATAAGATTCTTGATCTTTACCCTTCTGAGTCCCTTTAAAAGGAAAAGAACAATCACAGTTAGCTATCAGCTACTGCCTTCCATTTTAGGATAGTCGTAGATAAGTTGTTACCGATAAAACACGTGTTCTGTTATTGTACAAGATACAGATAGTCTGTTTTGGTTTTGTAAACCGTAGCTACTGTAAAAAAACTAAATGGATATGGTTTCCCATAACCCAATTTTAGACAGAGGCCAGGTCAAGAGTACCCGCAACCGACGTGCATGTATGAAAACAATTATGAAAGTTGAAGAAGCGAGAGGCGTATGCCAAGATCGTAACAAGTGGAAAGATTGTTGTCTCTGCCTACCCCGATGGGAAAAAGGTGTGATTTGTATGAAGGTTGTATGTATAACCCAATTTTTAACTACACTAGACCGTACTTTAAATATAAACTTGGTACTAAGTACTTAGATTAGTAATAAACTACTTATATTACGTTAATTGTTGGTTGTGGTTCGGCCCGCGTAATATTCTGATCCCATTTTCGAGACATGCAGGAACCTATTCTGGGAATAAAAAGTAGCCTATATATTATTCCAGATTATAATCCATCTATGTGCCAAATTACATTCAAATACGTGCAGTGATTATTGAAATAAAATAAATAAAAATAAATATTTTGGTCTAAATATCAACACATATTCAATTGGATTACATTAAACAGATAAGTGAGATGACCTATATTCATATCACAGTTATCAGTACTTATTATAAATCATTTTAATCTACTTAATCGTACTCATAACCAACAGTCTAGCCTTTCTATTTATCGCGTATTTGCATTGGTAATCTGATTAAATCACATATCCATTTACGCTATTCTAGATAACACTATCATAGATAATGCATGTTTATTGCACCAAGTGTCTGTCTAAATGTTATAATAATAAGTTCGATCACGTAACTCATTGTTTAAAATAACGTCAGGTAGGAACGTGCTTACCCCTCATTATCGTAATCATACGTAATAGCTATATTTGGAAAGGTTTAGGACCGGGTAAATTATATTATGAGCAAATTGCACTAGAAATATAACACATATTTGTCAATAGAAATGTTTGAAGATGTTTGTGAAAATCCATCGATTTGAGTAAAGCTTTTGAGCATGTGTATCACGGAATTCATCGCGGGCATGACGACTAAATCACTACATAGTATAAAACAAAGTCGCCTTTTCTGTCCCTATATCCCTATGTGCGCTTAAATCTTTAAAACTACGCAACGGATTTTGATGCGGTTTTTTCCAATAGATTCAAGAGGAAGGTTTATATGTATAATACATGCAGAAATAGTATCAGCATTGCACCCGTGCGAAGCCGGGGCGGGTCGCTAGTTAAAAATAAATTATAAAAAGATATAAAAAGAAAGATTGGCTGTTCGTTATTTTAGTTTTTACACTATGTTTCATTGCCTTTGGGTAATCCCTATAATAAGTACAGACTTAATTGATGTACAATAAACCTTCTATAATATTAGTTTACTAAGATTGCCATACAAACATCAATGGCAGTCGTTACGGGTAGTTAGAGCCCTAAAGAGTCCAACAACAACGGTCAAGCTGCAATGCTTCGATATCGCCTAATGTCACCATTGGGTTGTGAAGGTCAGATGGCAGTCGCTTCATGGAAAATATCGAGGTCCAGCCAAATCCGCAGTTAAGACTGGCTAAGCGGACCCCAGACTCCGAGATGAAAGCTTTGGATGCGACTGGAATTAACGCTAGATTGAAGGAGAGAAGAATAATAGTTTACTAATTTTGTAATACTGGGATGTTAAAAGTTCTTTTAGTATTACTATTATTTTTGTTGTTATAAGAACACTAAATATCTAATTAACATCTATAAGTACCAAGAATTGATTCAGTTTACTAAAGCCTCAATAAGACTTAATTCATTATACTGAATCGAAAACTGTTTAGCGATACAATAAACCTATTACATATTATATTATTTCTTTTACTTCTCACCAAACACTTCGTGTAATTGAATTCCGGTGTTCAGAAAAGTTTTCTATTGGCTAATTCTATAACATAACATTCTTTTATCAGGATATAATTATAAGTAAAAGTAAGTTGCCCTCAGAGATGGCTAACTGAAATATCTATATTAAGTTTCGTATATAAGTATATACTTATAGTTCCGATGAGCTCTTCCAATTAATCCCATCCTCTCCTTTCCTATATAGAACTACACGTGCCAGACTGAGGTATCACCCTCACACAGTGCAATCAATTTCACCAAGAACGTAGCAGTTCGATGCCTCTTTTATTTGCCGCACCATAAAAACTTGGAATTCTTTACTAGCGCATGTGTTTCCTTCCTCCTATAGTCCCGGGGCCTTTAAGCGGGGCGTGAAAAAGCATTTGATGAGAGCGTCAAGCTGAGGGTCGCCACTGTGGCAATATCGGTGTCTGTAGTGGTGACCCCGGTCCTGAGACTTTACCTTACCATCAAACGAGGTAAAGTCATTTTGACGTATCCTATATAAAAAAAATGTAGGACATCATGCTTTACTAAATTATTGATCATTTCAATTAGTAACTATTTAAGCCAACTTTAACCATAGACCCTGGTCTATGCTTTCACTTTGAATCACCCATCTTGGATGAGGCGTACTCATCAAAAAACAATTTTCTAATATGATAGAAACATGAATCATTGCTTTTGTAGTTCATAAATTCCGGTGAAAATCTTCTACATGACCCTTCGTTCATCAGTCGAACAGACGAGAATATCAGCTGCCCAGGACATGTCCTTCATTCTCGTCTGGTTCATGTCCCGTTCTAGATGTTGACAATTACAATTAAAATTTATTAGTTTCGTGCTACTACTATGATTCTAAACCTAGGAGTGCCACAAGGCATGATAAGGGCAAATTAGCGAACACCTGAGCATTTGAATGCAGAATGCCAATGTGATGTTTAAAATACATTTACTTTATAATACAAACATTTGACTTGTGCTAACTGCTATACAGGGTGATCAACCTTTTAATTGATTAAACGTGAACAATGGAATGGCTATAAAAGTAATCAAATTGCAATGTTTGCTTGAAAACCTGTATGATGATTCTTGGATGTTAGATACGGATTTAAATCTACTTGATACTCCGCATGTAGGAATAAAGAATTTTATGTGTTGAATACAAATACAAAAATATAAATTAAATTTACATAGGTGAATGAATTTTTAAATCGATCAGCAGAGTTTGAGTTATTTTGTCACAAATAAACATCGAATGAAACTAAAGAATAAAAGGTAAAACCTATTCATAGGCCTTCGAGATTCAAATACTGAAGAGATTCATTATAATGAACCTGAACTAATAAATTTTGGACCAGCCTGTATCTTGGGATAGCTTAGTATCTAGGTACTAAACCAATTAACGTATCGTATTAATTAGAAAATAAAAAACACACAGGAAGTTAGAAATATAAACGAAAAACTGTAGATTGACAAAATCCTACACTTAAAGTTCTCGATTCTAATCAAAATTTATTGTTAGACCTAAACAAACCGCCATTAGATCTATTTAAACGAATTAATAACGACCGTGTTCATTTGCCGAGCCTATTTTAATCCAACTGACTCACTAGTTATCAACTTCCTGTAATAGTTAAGCGAGTTTTGCAACAACTAAACGCACAATGCACGAACAATAGCGGTTATTGCATAATTCCGTTTTGTTGTTCATAAATCTAAAAGAAAACTGATCGATACGTGAAAGATTTATAAATAATTATAATGAGTAGAAATATATTATAATAAGGAATATAAGAAAAAAAAATCGAAATCAATACTATAATACAATAGTTAAAAAGACTGAATGAAGAAACTACACATGTTAGTGTATAGGGCCTCACTAACACTAAGATCTTTGAGGTACAAGTATACTTCATCTACCCATCTACCCATCTTCGTTCAGCTACCCATGAAGTGGGCCGCGTGCTTGTTTACCACCTAAGTAGTATAAAAAATTAAAATGAAAAAATCTTGAAAACCGTTAGTCTACTAACTGCCGTAGGCTTCGGGAAATCGTGGACCCGGCGTCCAAAATGGATCTCTGGATGCAACTGGAATTGACTTTCAAATGATGATGATGATATTTCTTATCATTTATTATACAAGGTATCAATATGAAGCCTTATATCACGAATGTGAATTCTTTTTAAAAACATCCATTCGGCGGCAAAATCCGCCATTTTGATTAGTGAGAAGCGCTATAAAGATGGCCTTATGGTCATCTCAATTACTAAAATAATACCCACTGGCAAGACACATAACCTTCCCTTTTAGTTTATTCGTAGTCGAGTAAAAAATGGAGTATACTTGTTGATGAGACGTTCAAACTTTTTATCGCTTCATAAAGGTAAAGTCATAAAACTGTAAGTAGACACGGCAAGCTTTATTACATTTTGTTGAAGTTATTATTGAAGCTTGGTTAGTGGCGCAATAGCAACGAGTACGATGTACGAGCCAGAATTTGATTCCCAGGTAGCACATTTTTTTTTGGACAGATGTTTTTTATAATAGCATGGATACTGGAAAAGCCATAGTTGTTATTGCAAATGCTTTTTCACGCCCCGCTTAAAAGCCCAGGACTATAGGAGCAAGGAAACACATGCGCTGGTAAAGAATTCCAAGTCTTTTTGTTGCGGCAAATAAAAGAGGCACCGAACCGCTTGGTTCTTGATGGAATTGATTTCACCGTGTGAGGGTGATACCTCAGTCTGGCACGTGTAGTTCTGTGTAGGAAAGGAGAGGGTGGGATTAATTGGAAGAGCTCATCGGAACACTCGCCATGGTAGAGACGGTAAAAAACTGCCAAACACGCTATATCTCTACGTAGCTGTAGAGGCTCGAGGGTGTTCGTGACTTCTGGACTCCCAATAATGCGGACTGCACGTCGTCGCTGCAACCTGTCGAGAGCATCTAATAAATACTGTGCAGAGCGATACCAGAGATGAGAACAGAATTCCACCTCGGAACGGATGAATAGTGATTTAGGTATAATGTATGTGTGAGCTGAAAACAAAAGTAGGTACGTTTATTTTGCGTCTCATTTAAATAAAGTCCACTGCCTAATATTGTTGATATCAAGAATGTTTGACATTTAATTTAATCAGCGTTACCAATCGCATACAGAATTCGCTATATTAACGCCATCTGTATTCAGGTTGCGATCCGGCTTCAATACTCGAGAACATTTTCACTAGTTTGAAGTGAAATTCACTTTCTGCTCCGTTTACCCGGAAACTTATCCTATTTAACCGACTTTTGTGGAAAGTGCCACCCAAGGTGCTACCTATTGTTTCATTTCACATTATTAACTTTTAAACTTTCGCGTTCCATGATTATTATACGTAAACGGGAATTAACGCGATCATGGTATAGGTATATACATACCTTTGGGATGCCTGACGTTTCGACCAGGTTACACCGGCCGTGGTCACAGGCTGACTGTCTCAGCCGCGCACGCCCTCCGTCGTCGATTCCGTGAGGTAGCCGGTTCTTCATCTACCCGCACATTTTCGACATTTTTTATATTATTTTGTCTCCAGGTACCGTCACATACCACACATCATTTCACATTGATATTATTATGAACTAGCAACCTACCCTAGGTTCTCTCCGGTTTATAATTGTTTTTGACGTGACAACGTCTTATAAATTGGTTTGCCGGGTGATACTTCAAGAAACTGCGTTACGCTCCGCTCACGTTATGCGCTCACAATGAGAGCGAGTGAGAGGCACGCGTCCCTTCCACTCGGGCATGGTTAGCCCGCCTAAGAGCGAGAGAGACAGACATAAAAATTATTTTACCACTCAAAGTCGTTGTCACGTAAAACTTTCGCCCGTATACCGACTTTACAGGCAACCAATTTTTTTAACTCAAGTGTACCTATACCTATTATTTTCTTAAGTAACAGGCGCAAAAATACCAGCCAGAAAATGTTGTGCGGTTCAAAAGAAATTAGCACAAAAACATACAAACGCTCTTCTACCTTTCCTGACTACATTATAAAAACATTCCTGACACTTTACTTTAAGCTTGCCATCAGGCGAGGTGAAGTAATATTGACGTGACCGATATAAAAAGCGCGTTAAACTGACTTTATTTAAAATGTTGGAACAGACACATAACTTTTTTCCAATAAAATGTTTTGAATCTGTATACGCAGCGTATACATACATTCGCTTCCTAAAACCATTAACCAAAGTAGTAAAAAAAAGCATTTAGACTTCATCGCAATGTCATTTGAAGCCGTAAACGCAATAATAAATATTAATTTTTTAACGTTCTCCATTTCGGAATTGTTGCCAGAGCAAAATAATCCCAAAATTGCCACCCTCCGTGCCCTTAATTGTGGCAGATCTTTTTTTTATTCGCTGGAGATCGTCGACCTCAATAAAAAAGTCGTTAAGAGTCTGCGCTGTATCTTTTTAAAGCAGATTCTGTGGATCTTAAGATAAAAAGCTCTAAACGTTACCAAGGTGTTTTGTGTTTTGAAAACTGTGATGGCAATGTTAAAATTAGAAGGATAAAAGTTAAACGAATTTCTGAACTATTTTTCTTGCGGGTTATATATATAACCGCGGTAGCCTAGTGGTCTGTGTAATGGACTGCTGAGACGAGGTCTCGGGTTCGATCCCAGGTTCACCATGGCACACACCAATGACTTTTCGATGCTTTACGAAGTTATGTGTGTATTTATCGCGGGTTTATAAGTGCCCGGTTAATGGCAATAGGCTCGCCACCTATTACATTGGGACCTAAACATAAACTGGCGAAATGTGGGTGCTAGCACCTCTGCCTACCCCTTTGGGGATATAGGCATGAGTTTATGTTTATGTTTTATGTTATTTGATGTAATTTTAATTGTCATTTACACTAATTCTGACGTTTCCACGGCTGCTGAAAAGCAACCCTAAGAGGGAATAGGGGAAGAACTCATAACCGCCTCTGAGGGCGTACATGAGCAAACAAAATACTGGGTAAACAAAATTTATTACATACGTCGATACAACAGAACCGCCCGCCATGCTAAACCAACAGCTTCTACTATGACAGGATCTTAACAACTCTAATGGACCAGTTTTCCCGAAACCCGTACCAGTCGAAATCCATACAACCTGATACCCCCAAGCCCTTTCCATCAACGAACGACCAGACAAACAGCGACGCGACATCGCTTTATGGTCGATATTCCACTCATACGCACGAAACGTTTTGCAGATACATTCATCATGCGTACAACTAAGGAGTGGAATTCCCTGCCTGAATCTGTGTTTCCGGAAAGCTATAACCTGGGAATATTCAAGTCACGAGTGAATAGGATCCTTCTAGGCAAGCGTGATTCATCGTAGACCACATCGTCACTTACCATCAGGTGAGATAGCGGTCAAACGTAAGCCTATCCTGAATAAAAAATTGGTTGCCTGTAAAGTCGGTATACGGGCGAAAGTTTTACGTGAGAACGACTTTGAGTGGTAAAATAATTTTTATGTCTGTCTCTCTCGCTCTTAGGCGGGCTAACCATGCCCGAGTGGAAGGGACGCGTGCCTCTCACTCGCTCTCATTGTGAGCGCATAACGTGAGCGGAGCGTAACGCAGTTTCTTGAAGTGTCACCCGGCAAACCAATTTATAAGACGTTGTCACGTCAAAAAAAATCCATGCACCATTAAAAACACACATGTGTTCATCATTTAAAAAATTAGTCCAAATCTGGCGTGCTCTAAAGTAATGAACAGCCATAAGATGGATGCCAAGTCAACTACACACCCAAGTGTTTCAGGAATGATCTAGAAATAGTTGTTATACCTGGAACTGTGTCTAACTAAAAGCGACGGTACACATTGTTTTAAATGTAAATTCTGTGTAGGGAGAGTATTTCTGGATGGCAATGCTGTTTGGAGAACGACCCCACGAAGCCCGTGGCTTCTTTTCGTAGCTCACGGCGATCAGAAGGGAGAATTAAATAAAAGTTGCTACGTTAGAACTGTAACTGTATTTCTGCGATTAAGTACAAGGTTACACTGTTAATTTATAATCGCGGAAGGGTTGAGGTAGGGCGCAAGTGACTCGTGTGTGCGTGGAGAGGTAACTGGCTTGCGACCGTTCGATGCCGCAGAGCCGCGATTGGAATACGCTGAATATGCACTTAAAACGCTGTGTCCCTACATATTTTTGGGATTCATTTTAGTTATTCGCACCCGGTTTTGACGTGACAACGTCTTATAAATTGGTTTGCCGGGTGACACTTCAAGAAACTGCGTTACGCTCCGCTCACGTTATGCGCTCACAATGAGAGTGAGTGAGAGGCACGCGTCCCTTCCACTCGGGCATGGTTAGCCCGCCTAAGAGCGAGAGAGACAGACATAAAAATTATTTTACCACTCAAAGTCGTTGTCACGTAAAACTTTCGCCCGTATACCGACTTTACAGGCAACCAATTTTTTTTTTGTGTTACGCTTCCACGATGAACTATACTTTCTGTAGACAAATGAATCTTTCAAGGGTAGGTCGATAACCCGTATATGGGTCCCGTGGATATCCCTACAGGGTTTTAAATAGATATACCTACTTCTGTTGGGATTTCTATTTTAACCGACTTTAAAAAGGCGGAGATTCTCAATTCGATCAGTATTTTTTTCGATTACGTTTTCGGTCTCTACATTTTAAGGTAAGCCTAAGTTACATCCGAAAGAACGATACTATTCCTAGTGTTGCCAGTAAAGTACTTAGTTAAAACCATTAAAATAACAAATCTAAAATAAGTCAATTATTTATATAATATTACCAAAGAAACTGACGTTCTCGGTAAGCAACGGAAAACAACGGAGTTTCTTGATAGAATTAATTATTGCATAGAATGCTGGCAACTCTCCAATTTATACTCAGAGACAGTAACACTTATTGACGTTTCGAAGTCGCCATCTTGAATTATGAGTTTGTTTTGACTGGTTTCACTTGTCAAAAAAAATAGATGAAAATTTGAGGATTTCAAAAAAGATATAAAATTTATTTCTCCTATTTAGCCTTCGAAATAGAAGTAAAAGAAAGAGATAATGAACTAGTTTATTAAGCCGACGTACGCCACATCCTCATAGAATTTGGCTACCTCAGATTGATCCTGGCATGCCAGTAACATGAAAACGCTGGTTTGCAGTAGCGGCACCTCTGTCACCACGGTGGCTATTGAGGCTTTAAAATTCTGTGCAATAACCACATTTTCAAAAGGACAACACTAATTCCACCTGTATCCCTACTACAACTCCATCTCTCTTTTCCGTCCAGAACAGTTAGTTGGAGAACATAATATATTATATATATGGTTGCCTGGCAGAGATCGCCATGGAGTGATAAGGCCGCCAATTGTACATACCACTAACTGTACCTCTAACTTGTGTTTCTTTTTTTCTTATGTCCTTGGTGTACAATAAAGAGATTTATTATTATTATTATTATTATTATATTATCACACAGAGCGCTGTACCATTTAGACCCAACTAATGCATATGAGTTCTAGAATACAGATAGATATTCCTAGCCCTCCCCCTTCCCTTAAGGGTAGGCAGCACGTGTGTGTCACCCATAGTGTTGCACACGTCCATAAGCCACGGTGACCGCTTCCCATCAGGTGGGCCGTGTGCTTGTCTGCCTACCTACGTTGTATTAAAAAAAGATATGTTTATATGTCTTTTTTTGTACACATTGTAATCCACATTACAATTCTAATTGAACGAAAGTTTGAAATTTAATTCGGTTGGAGTATACATATTTCGAAATACTCAGTTCCGGAGTGTCTATTAATAACACTGGTATATCTTCTCAAAACGGTGTCTTTGAACACGAAGTATTTCGTTTTCATCTAGCCAGTTCTGTTCACCGGTGTCGTAAAGGTGCAAATAAGACATACATGTATGGATGCACCCGCTTAACTCAAGTTTAAGTACTCTTTTTGCATACCACGGGACTGATTTAGTCCGGTACTCGCCGGTGGATAAACTGCCATATATACACACAAACATACATGCAGACATCCTTTGAAGTATCTTTGGTGAGCGGACTAAGGCTGTAAATAAGTTTGAGCTTGATTTAAAGGAGTGTGAATGGACAGATTTATGTTTTATTTGCACGCGAATAGGTTTGATAAATGAATAGTTTAGGAACTTGGTATATAAACTTTATGAAGTACAGCAGCTTTCGCTTGTGGTACCGTAAAGATTAATAGATTTTTAGCATCTTGTTATCCGTTGAATGATAAATCGAGTAATTGATTGGTTAAGAAAATCATGGCACACCTCGTTAGTAATTATCTGCCAAGCCTTTTCCCAACTTGTTGCCGGTTGTCAGTCTAACTCCGAAACGGCTGAACTTCGATATTTCCGTGAAGCACCTACCTTCTGACCACAAGGACCCACTGGCGATATTGAAATTCTGTGGTAAGAACAGTTGTCTAACTTTTTAGGATTCCAACTACCCCTAAACCACAAACAACACTATCTTCATAGTATAATATTGTAGCACACAAGGGATAACTACAGTGCAGTTTTTCTTAAACTTACAGTTGAATAGGTTCTCCTCGATTTCGAGGATTTTTACAAAATCTATTCACATTTTGATTTGCAGAAAAACTTATTCGAATTAGCTTTTCAAGATTTTTTTTAAAATACATATATGTGTGTGTAGGTCAAACATTTGCACCAAACAGGAAGCAATCCCGGGACTAACAACACGGAAGGCGTAACCGCCATCATTACGGCATTTAGGTCGTCAGCCATCTCTCTGTACAACAATATAATGTTACCAAGTGTACCTAAATATAACATAAAAGCTAGGTATTACTTTATTCTCATAATTTCGACTAATTCACCACAGCCAACTAGAGATCTGAGTGAGTTACCGTAAATTATTTGGCTATAGGTAAAGCCCGTTCACCCCCCTTTGTTCAATATTAGTGCCTATTGACCCCCTAAAATGGTTATCTAGCTAGAGAATAATGTATAGTCCCTACTACAATCAGAATATTTAATGCGTGGCTCCTAGGCTCCAGCCTAGCATATGCTTAACGAGGCCTAATTCGGTGCAATTTCAATATAATAAGCCTAAGCTTATATTGATTGCAAGGCGATTGATTGATTGATGTACTTCGCCATCGCCAAGTAGCTTAACGAAATTCTACGTGGATGTGGCGTCCATCGGCTTAAAAAATTACTTAGTATTTTTTTATTTCTATTGTTTGCGAAATATTTAATGTTATTTTTCATTCTGTTCAATTATTTTGGTTATATACGACCTCCAAGTTTCGACCCCATCTGAAAATATGATACGTACGATTTTTAGGCGATAAGCAGAAGGCGGAGCGGGGCGGTCAAAATAACCGCGACGCACTCTTATTTGTACGATAATAATGTTGCATTTGTCCGCGCCATCGGCCGTTGCTTTTCAGACATACGCGGGCTAAATGCGATCTAATGATCAAATCAAATCAAATCAAATCAAATTCTTTATTCGCTAGAATATGGTAGGCACAGAGATGTTACAGCATTACAATACAGTTCATTCATATTCTGCCATATTATGATGGCGTGCAAATATATACATGCAACAGTCAATATTACAGTAGGTAGGTACATGCTCAAACGGCTCAACAGCATTAATAATATTATATATATATATCTATGTCACAAATTCAGATGTCAACATTAAATACGAAAATAAACATAATATCAAATTAAAATTCAAAAATCAAAATAAAAAAAACAAAAAAAATGTCAACGCTAAAATAAGAAAAAAAAAAAAAAATACAATGTCAAATTAAACTCAAAATCAAATGTCAACGTTAAAATAAGCAAAGAAAAAAATAATAATAATAATGTCAGTGCTAAAAATAAGTACAATATAATTTCAAAATAAAAATATTCAATATGGAATTCCTAACAATAAAAAATTAAATAAAAACAAAAATTCTTATTCAACAACTCAAAGATTATTCAATTAAGATCATCATTTAAATATTCATTAATATCATAATATGCTTTTTGTAATAACAAATCCATTAGCACTCTTTTTAGTTTGTTGCAATTCACCTCCCTCCAATCCTTAGGCAATTTATTGAATATTATTGGCGCCATACAAATGACACTCTTGCGCATGAGGGCCATCTTCGCCCTGTGCAAACGAAGCCTGCTATTGTCCCGCCTATTTCGCGGAACTGTTGCCTCCATGGTCGGAAATAAATTTGGGTTACTTTTTACAAACATTACAACTTCGAGAATATATAAGCTTGGTAGTGTTAGTATTTGGTATTGTTGGAAGTACGTTTTGCAACTATCAGTAGTTTTTAATTTAAACATGGATCTTATACATCTCTTTTGCGCTTTGAACACGTCTTCTTTGTCTGTTGAGTTGCCCCAGAAAATAACGCCGTATCGTAGAAGAGGCGCAGCAAGACCGTGATAGGCCATTAATAGGGCATCTGTATTAACAGTACTGGATAGCCTATGTAATGCATAGGCAGAACTGGAAATTCTCTTACTGAGTTGCTCTATATGTGATTTCCAGTTAATACTTTCGTCAATTATTAACCCTAGAAACTTTGTCGTCCTAACATTTTCAATTGTATTATTCTGATATTCTATGTCTATTACATTTGATGTTACCCGTTGGTTAAAATGCATGATTTTTGTTTTTTTCAGGTTAATTTTTAAATTATTAATGTCCAACCATTGTATTATCGATGTCAATGCATTATATATGTCAATTTTGTATTGAATTAAGTCATTGTTATCATTAGAAATTGTCAGGGTACTATCATCTGCAAATAAAGTCATATTATGTCGGGTAGATTTCGGTAAGTCATTTATATAAAGCGTAAAAAGCAATGGTCCAAGTACACTGCCCTGAGGAACGCCATATACAACATTTCTCTGTTCCGACCGATGTATTTCCTCATATTTAGTCATTGTATTTATTCGGGCAACTTCCGTATATTGCTTTCTATTATTAAGGTAGGATTTTATTATATCCAAAACATTTCCCCTTACACCGTAGGTTTCCAGCTTCCTCAGAAGGATGTCATGCTTAACATAGTCAAACGCTTGCGTCATGTCACAGTAAATCGCGCATATAGGTGTTCTTTTGTCAACGTTCAACATAACCTCATACAAAAACTCATAAATAGCCAAATTTATTGTTTTCTTTTGACGAAATCCTTTTTGCTCATCACATAGTATGTTATTGCTTTCCAGATAGTTATATAATTCTTTATGTATATATTTTTCGAATATCTTGGCAGTATTAGGGATCAATGATATTGGTCTATAAAACTCCATTAGTTCCCTATCCTCTTTTTTAAATAGTGGCTTAACTATAGATATTTTAAGGGCGTCTGGAAACACCCCCTGACAAATACACATATTAAAAATGTAACTTAAGTGACCGCAAATTTCACTGGCTACTGCCTTTAAAACTTTAGTAGCAATACCATCATATCCAACACTATTGGCATTTTTCAAAGTCAAGATGATTCTCAGAATATCTTGCGGTAAACAGGGGCCCATAAACATTGATTGTTTCCTGTTTTGAATTAATGAAATCGTTTTTTGTGTATTGTTTGCTGTAGAACTAGGCTGTATTTTATCAATAAAATAATTATTAAATTCATTTGCAATATTTTTTGGGTTTTTTATCAACGTATTATTAATTTTTATATTATTAATGTAATTTTTTGGTGTATTAAATTTTGATTTATTAATTATTTGCCAAGTTGTTTTCGATTTATTATTAGAAGTTTTAATTTTGTTATTGTTTTGTGATCGTTGCGTTAGTAATACAATTTTTTTAAATAACTTTGCATAGTTAGTGTATCTTGTTTTGTTTATTATATTGGGTTTTACTCTTTGCATCCATAGAAGTTGTCGTTTTTTTCTGCTACAGATTTTAATTCCTTTTGAAACCCACTTTGGTTTCTTTATCAAATTAACAATTACTTTACTTTTTGGAAAGCATAGATTATAAAAGAGCATAAAGGTTTCTATAAATAAGTTATATGCTGTATTAGGATCCTCTGTTTCATAAATTTCTGAAAAGCTTAATTTACAAATACATTCTTTGAATTTTGTAATATTCATTTTATTATAGTTGTGCCTTAGTGTACAATATTTGTCGATAGCACACAGTTTACTGACAGGACATTTTAGTAGTTGTGCAGTATGGTCGGAAAGAGCAAAATCCAAGACTTCCGTTTTACAAGGCTTGACAAAATCATGCGCAAAATTATCAATACAAGTTTGACTAGCAATTCTTGTAACTTGGTTTACTGCCAGCTTCAGGTTGGAGTTAAGTAAAATGCATTTAAACTCCCTTGAGTTATCGTTTGATTTTAAAATGTCTACATTAAAATCACCTGCCATTATAATATTTTTGTACTTTTTTGTTGTTATATATTTTAATACAGTCTCTAACTTCGTGAAAAACTCGACAAGATTATTTACATTTGGTGTTCTATATAAACACATGAATAAAATACTATACTTAGTTAGTTCCATTGCACAACATTCAAATGTCGACGATAGTGCCATTTTCGATATGTTTGGTAATTCCTTCCATTCATGTCCATTTCTCACCATAATACATGAACCGCCTCTTCTAACGTTCTCCCTGCTGTAGTGAGCGGCCATGCTGTAGTTAGGTATGTACAGATGGCGTACATCTCCTTGCATCATAAAGTGTTCGGTAATACAAATAATATCTACATGTTTTTCTTCTTCTAATAATCCATTTAATTTTATAGTCAAAGCGTTCGATTTACCAATTAGTCCTGCTATATTCTGATGCAATACATATAGGTGGTTAGTCATGAAAAAGCCCATGGTCAGGGTCAGCTTCCTTGCACATCAAGTTTGAAATATTATAAGATTTTATGTCAGAAATCTTCTCAGATAAGTCGTCAAATACGGTTTTCAGTCCAAAATTATTTATTACGCCATTACGTCTTTCAAACATAGTGTAGTCACAAACTAGATTTTTATTGCTATCCAAAAGATACGCGTGTTCATGAGTCATTATATCTAGATACAGTAGGTTGCTGAACATTTCTACTCTTGCGTTATGTAGATTGTAGTAGTAACCATATCTATATGTCGGTGAACAAATAATTATATTGGTATGTTTAATGTCTTGTAGAATGCTTCGAATATGTAACACAATATTCAAATAGCAATCTGACATCTTGAAGTCCTCTTCACCCAGTAGTATAATACAGTAATCTTTTAGAGTGAAGTTCAACAACTTTCCATGAATGTTTCTTAATAAATTTTGTATTTGGCCATGGGGCGTTATATAGTGGCAGAGCTCTGAATGTATAAAAGTATTTTCTGCTATTTGTAGTACATTACGTATGTTATCCGCACTTATTATACATATTTTGTTTTTTTCTTCATTTATCTGTGATTTACATGTCGTAGTGGAAGAACTATGTACTGTGAATGTGTTTTTAATGTCTATATTTTTGTCTAAAATTTCTGTCTGGGTTTGTTTATTGTCCATTTCTATATCTTTACTTGGGTTCGTCTTTGTATGTATATTTTCAGTTGGACTATTCAAATTTGTGAGTCTATCATTCTCCAATGTCAGTTTCACGATTACGGAGTGAGCGGTCTGTAATTCTATCGTCAACTTCGCAATTTGTCCGCGTAGTTGACTAATTTCATCCACCTCGTCATCAGACATTTCTGGCATACTAGAATTAGTATCATATGTTTGGAGATTTGCTGACTCACTATCATCCATCGAGTCCGATTTCGATCGAGTGTTTCGCTGTCTGAACGTAATATTTTCTAAGAAATTCATTCTGTGATAGGTACTGTTAAGCTTAGTTTAGTATATTTATTGTTTTTTTCAAATATCAATATAGACTGGTTACAACTTATAATAGTTTCCAAAAACAGAAATCAGAAACTGTGATTTGAAACCCCAGCCTCTGCAAATGGATAGCGGCGCCCTATGCCTCGAGACCACCGGAACATTAAGTAATCACCGTGAAATAGTAAATTGTATGATTCGTTGATAAAATGTCTTCTTATGTCAATAATGTCGGTAAGGTAGAAGTTCAATTCACTACTTTTATTTTACACTAGATGGAGTTACCGCAAAAAAATTTTCGAATAAAAAACGGCTTTAATTTTAAGTAAAATTCTGATTTCGCTTCGTATTTACGAATTTTGAGATGTTTATTGTATTACACCTTAGCACATGTTATAATCACTTAGTTAAGCCTCTTTTTGTATATAAAATTCACACCAGCATTCGGTTTGTAGGAAATGTTCGTATTAATGTCTGCAAAATTCGTATATCACAATATTTATGTTGTTATTATTTTTAATTCGACACCAACATTATCACAGTTTATACACAGGTCTATTAGCAATTTTACGTACTGTACACTCTCTGCAAATCAATATAAATATTTTTAAAAGTAAATATTCACGGAGCAATAACGAAAGAAGTGTTTACAAATTAGCGCCACCTAGCGCAAGTTTTTTGATGATGATAGTAATAATAAGAGTGCGTTCTCGGTCATTTTGACCGACCTGCGCCTCCGTTTGCTTAACGCCTTAAGTGTCAGCTTTTACGTAAATTTAATTGGCACTATAAGTAAATTTTGTATCCGAATAGAACGTAATTATAGGTACTTCTTTCTTTATTTCTTTTTTAAATTTTAATTGATGTCATGGTTCAAAACCTGTTCTCAGAGCAGAGTCCTAACAGTCAAACGGCTGCTATCGATAATTCACACTACACAACTTAAGTATAACATATTTCTACTTAAGAGCGCTGCCTAATGTACCAGGGTAAAACACTTATCCATCCATACCATTTCATTATTTCCTCCATATTTTTCCATAATCCCCAAATCCACAAGTATCCACGAAATTCCCTGATGACTTGGGGGATTATTCTAAATCCCTGAATGCGCCAGGCTATGAATAACCCCGTGACGACGTGTAGTTAATGCCCTTTTAACGGTAGACGGCACGACTCCGATACGGCTACTACAGAAGTCTTAAAAGTACCGATCGTGTTCGTGTAGTATAGGAAAATTTATCTGTTCTATAAATAATATACCGTATAACATTTGGTAAATAAAGATAAAAAGAACAAAGTGTTAAAACTAAGTATAGAAAGTTAAATATTGTCATGTCTTGTTCTTAAAAAAATAGGATGAAACCCCTTAAACATAAACTCTTAAAAATATAGGGTAATGGCGCACAACAAGCTTCATCCACCTATGCAGAAGGAACATAACAAACTGTGGACGCAAATAAAATTTCAAAATTGTGGTGAGAAAACTAAAATTCTCCGAAGCTGATGAATGGGCAAACCATTCTAAAACCAATATTTTCCTTTTTCATTGAGTCAATGGTTAACAATCAATAATTAGGTATGTATGTATTTACAAAAGAAATACTTATCGAAGTATGTTTATCCGCATTCTACAATCCATAACCCATAGGATCTGAATAGCATTGTGTAGAATATTTATTTTTTTATCATCCGTAGATTTTGTCGGTCGAATACTTGGCATAGCCGCCGCATTGTCTGTTGCCCTACTGTACAGGTCAGGTTCTCAATAGTATACCTAGGTGGAAGGACACAGTAGGCAATAGAGCCTAAACTTTTCAAAGTCAAAGTCAAAAATAATTTATATTCTTTATAGACCATTAAACGTTGCACTTACAAAACGTCAAAATTAAAAATATTTAAAACTAGAAGCAAATGGACCACCGCGGATTCGGAACGCGGCCCAGACCTGAGAAGACTCCGGCAAGAAACTCGAAAGCGTCCTTTAAAAAGGATAGCTTAAACCCATTTTTATTAGCCTTCGTTTTCTGATATATACCTAAACGGAACGAATTTTCAAAGACAGAGTCAATATCGTATCGTGTGTATATAAATGGTACTGAACTGTGACGAATTAATGTATGTATGGAGTCCGGGCTAAGTCTGTCGACGGTCCTCGGAGACAGGATGAGATCATTCGCACATTTATTTGGTGATAAATTATGCACTTCGGACTGACTGGTGATAATTAAAAATGACTGGTACGGTGCATTCACTGCATAAAATCACCAACAATACTGTTATATTTATTTGAACTGGTTTCATATTTTTATATTATTAAAATAACTAGCTGTTGCCCGCGGCTCCGCCCGCGTGGATGTCGAAATCCGTTTCAAAAACTATCCTATCTCTCAAGTTGGATCGAACTGCACATGTTGTGCGAATTTTATTATAATCGGTTAAGTGGTTTAGGAGTCCATTGAGGACAAACATTGTGACACGAGATTTATATATATTAAGATGAATAAGTAGGATTTAAGTCAAAAATCGTTCTGTATGGTGTTACCCGTTCCTACGGACTTATATTTTTAGACTATTAACTATATCTATACCAAATTTTATCCATGTTCGTTTAGCCGTTAGAGCATAATTAAGTCACAATTATTTAAACATCTTCACAAACTTTTACATTTATAATAATTATTAATAGAATAATAGGATAGTTCATATTAACGGTACATACAAAAATTAAAATAAAAATGATATGGGATATAACTACAGATAATACCGAAATAATTTAAATAATACATTCTTAATTTTTTTTTCCGTTTAGAAATCAGACAGATTAAATGTTAATACACCAAAGAAAAAGTGAGTGTGACCACAAAAATAGACCACAAAATGAATTGTGAATAATAAAGTGGGCTGTGAAAGGTCGTGTGATTTTCTGTGAAGTGTATGTGAAATATATAATGAAGATGCATTTACAAACGGATCTGTCGTGCGAGATATCGTACAAAAACTGCGAGGAGAAGGTACAGATATCTCAGGAGGCTGAGATGCTGTACTATGAACTCATCAGGGCACTCGAAGAGGAAGAAACGGTAAGATGCTTTTTTTTATTGGTAATAGGCTCACGTTTGACCACAATCTCACTTGTTGGTGAGTGATGATGTGGTTGGCTGTGGAGCACACTTGCCTGTTCAGTCTAGACTTGAAGACTTCTAGGTTGTAGCTTTCCGGAAATACAGAAATAAGTATAAATTCATAAAGGAGAATCATATATTACATTTACTTTATTATAATAGCGATTACTTTTTTTATACCACTTAGGTGGCTGACAAGCGTCTGCCTCCATATTGTCAATTTTTTTATACCAATTAGACAAGCACTCGGTCCTCCTGATGGAAAACAGTCACTATAGAACTTTTAATAATAAGACAGAGAATTCTATAGCAGTCACCGTGGCCTATGGACGCGTGCAACACCTCACGCTGTTTGCTATATTTCGCATAGTCGTAACCGATATTTTATAATTAAATGACCATAATATTTGAATAAAAAATTGTGAATTTTTAATTTAATTGATTTCTTTAACTGAAAATTCTTAGCAGCATCACTAAATTTGGATATGTACCCAGCAATAGGCTAACCCCCTAAAATTAAAATTCTAAAATCATTTATTCTGTATCTATACAGAAGAAGTTATAATAACTGAACTTAGAAAACGTCCAATCACTGTAAAATGGAATGAAAAATATAGCTGGAAAAATATACACATGCAATAAACCTTTGCGTGAATATATTATAATAACAAGCATTAATTTGCAAATTTTAAAAAAGGAATAACTCCGAACTCCATAAATCTAAACAGCGCCATCATTATTTATCGTCGTTACATATTAAGTGTCAACGCATTTTTTTTTCAATATTTTTTGCCCAAAGCGGATTAACGTCACGCCTTAATATATTTTAAAGATTTATGAGAAACCTGTTGATAAGTGAGCTGTTTGACTGTACAATAATACTTCGGAATTCGCGACCACACTTTGCATAATCGTACCACGATTTGTTTATTAATTAATTATTCATATTTCTTTCTAACTTCAAAGCAAACAATGATTGTGTGTTAATTATATGTAAATTAAATTCATAAACTTGAACCACAAAATTGTGGTCACGGAAAATTAATATTTATTTTTAATATTTTTTCTTTACTGATTAAACACTTATGGTTACAAAATTGTTTGCTGTCATTGCACTTAGTAATGTTCGATATTCAAAAACTGTCTGCTGTCAATGACTAATGTCAAAGTGTGACACATTGACATTTATGCGTCTTAAATATTCATGAGAATCACTTTTCTTCCTTTATGACGTAATGTGGTCGCTTCCATAGTAGATAACACATTTAAATCTTGACGTGTGTGTTGTGTGGTCACAAATGGACCACCATGATACTTCCTGTGGAGGTATCAAGAGGTATCGAAGGCTTACGTCAGATCTTAAACGCGTGGTGGCACCACACGTATAAAAGACACCGGTCAATGACTTTTATTAGTCTAATTTTTGATTATTGCTTTATCTTTAATAACTGTTCTATAAGTTAATTAATTTATACCGATTTTATGTAGCAGAATATTACATTTTAATAACGTTTGTCATAGAGTCGAAGACCTTACTTCCCGTTGTCACTATTTTGCATTCAAATTATTTCCTTTGTAGTCTGTAGATATCATATTTGTCACACTGTGATGTTGCATTCTTTGGCGGTACAGGTACTTGAACTTTCCGGTGAAAGATAAGGACACTGTGGTCCCCACACCGGATGGGGGCAATATAGAAGGCATAGATGACGTAGGGTCAGCCGCGGTGCAAGGAAAATACTTTATAGACCACTTACACCCCGGCGTCTGTACACCCAAGATGGTGTGCAGTTTTAGTCAGTTCAAGTCCGATATAACACTCACGTTGACCACCAGAGGGGTATCCATTGCCCAACCTTAATAAATAATAGATACTTACATAATTAAAATGCCAATTACCAATAACAATTTTCCCATAACACTATCACCGGTCACCGGACCACGCACATTTTGTGGTCATTAGTGGTAGCCATGTGCGCGTCACTTGCGAATTTCGTCATTTCGCCAGGGTCATTCACCTTAAATTTATTCATAATATATTGTAACGTTTTGTTCGTATGTAGTTTTAACAGTTAATTTACTGGCTGTAAATAATATTTTTAAGACTTAAGCCGTTTGGTATGGATGGGTGAATGCTGCGAATAATTTTAGTACAATATTGTCTGTCTTAACTTAAAGGCTCAGTGTGAGCTTGTATAACTTCAAGAATCGCAGCCATTTTGTTTATTTACAACGTTTCATTACAGTAAAGTATAATAATATACCGCGGTATGTATACAACTATAATTAAATTGTTTTGGAGTAATGTTTATGCTATGTTGCGCTCGTGTATAATTTAAAATGTTGCTTTTGATACTTAGTAGATGCAATTCCGTACTAATCGTTGGACGTTAACTAAAAGGTTAGTTATGAGTGTTTAAAATTAATCTTAATATACCCGATTACGATATAGTCAAAGAACATTTCCCGCTTGTAGGTATAACCTACGTGGTCGATTCGAATCATTGTTTAGTAAAATTGAAATATTTTATTACGAAGCACAGAGATGCATCAATGTAGAGCCTAAATCGTTTGGGTGACAAATTGTTACATTTGATACCTTTGATATTATAAGCATTCAATAATAAAAAAGGATTCGAAAAATTCACCCCCCCCCCCCCCCCCATGAAATTTTCTTGCGTAATTCCGCTGGCTGGTACGTTTATATAACTGCAATCGATCTAAGGTCAAAAACATTAAGTTCTCAAACTGACGTACACTTAAAAGACTTCAATTTCACAACGACACACAAACCGAACAAAATCCATAATTTGATGATAATATTTTTTTGCAATAAAACTGACGAAACTGCATAAAAATTCGGATAAAAAATATTACGGTTTACATTTTTAATTGCCAGTCAATTTTAACCCGACAACGCTACAGGCTCTTTATGTAACGCACTGATTTTGTAGCTGTGCTGTGATTGTAGTAGCTTGATTCTAAAAAAATACTGAGAGCTGCAAGTATTTTATGTGTACTTTAACGTGAAAACTACTCTGATTTCTCGATATATTATGATGTAACTCCTCAAATTTACGTACCTTAGACTAGACTAGAGTTCAAGAGGCAGCCTGTCCTTTATTTCTGTCCTTATAGGTACTTCACGAGCCTTGTCTACTCTATACCATTCATTCATACAAACAAACCAATCAGAAAAAAATAACCATCTTTTCGTGAGGCGCCAAAGTGCGAGGGAAACCCTTACACCCTGTCTGAGAACCTGAAACAGCGTAACGGTTTTAGTCGGTTCGAGTTTAATATTACTTTCCTCGCTAGCCGGTAGTATACGGAAGGATTTCCACATGAAAAAAAGCTTCAATTCTACCTGACAGTAAATATATACGAGTAAAAACGGTGAAACTCAGTGGACGGTTAAATTAACGTACAGCAAAAAAAATAGAGTCCAAATAGTGTTGTCCAAATCTACACCAGAGCACAATGTAGTAAGTATTCAAAGATTCATATATTTTAAATGTCATAACGGAATCCGAATTTCGTTTCAGAATCGCACAACTGTTACCGCACTGGTATAATAACACAGGCAGTTGATAAAAGGTTCGCTGCACGCGATGTTTGGTGTGGATACGCTGTTTGGGTTGTGTTTGTAATCTCAGGATCGCGTGCAGCTGAGATAGCGCCCCTGGAGTTTATTCCTTATGACGTAAACGAGAAAAGGGTTAGAGTACCTACGCAATAACTGGGTTGGATGCCTTTTGGAAAAAAAGTCTATTATAAGCCATTTGTTAATAATATTATTATGTTGGGACTTAAATTTTAGAGTAGTGAAACATGGTTCGGTAGCCTAGTGGTCTGGGTAATGGACTGCTAAGACGAGGTCTCGGGTTCGATCCCAGGTTCACCATGGCACACACCAATGACTTTGCGATGCTTTTCGAAGTTATGTGTGTATTTATCGCAGGTTTATAAGTACCCGGGCAATAGGCTCGCCACCTATTACATTGGGACCTAAACATAAACTGGTGAAATGTGGGTGCTAGCACCTCTGCCTACCCCTTCGGGGATATAGGCGTGAGTTTATGTTATGTTATGAAACATGGTGAAGCGTGAAAAATCCCCACAACAACAGATCCATTTGAAACAAACACCACAACATCGTCCTTCATCTACAAACTGTCGCCTCGATTGATTCATCTCCGTCCATAACTGTTTACTGAAGATTATCATAAAAACGGTACATAGTTACGAATCATTGGTTACCGTTGCGCACAAATACGCCCACACTCAAGGCCAGACATCTCCACAACACTATTCCATAGATATATGACATTTTGTGTCAAGAGTTTCTGTCTCATATTTTCGATTTTAAATAAATCGTTTTACACCCTTTTCATGCAAAGCCCTTGCATATATGGGACCCTACCAAGATTCCACCAATCTCACTTCCAGTGATGAAAAAGGCTTTCAAGTCAGTACATTATTTTTTTATAACAATCACAGCAATATTAGCTGAATATATGACGCGGCCTCTACTTAGGGTCCGTTCACACAGATCGGCTCGGAGAGCATCGGCGCGCATTTTTCTTTTCACACTGACAAATGATTTTCATAATGACAAAAGCAGTGCAGATGCAAAAATAAACCTTACTACAAATACTAAAAACTCTGTTTTCAACGTTATAAGAATGTGCTCTCCTCTCTGAGCCGGTCTGTGTGAACGGACCCTAAGAGTATCGAGTTGAATCCGGCAGGACAGTACCAATGTGAATTTCACTTTGTGTAATTTATATTGTTAATCACAAGATTTACTATCTGCTGGCGGTGAAGAAAAAGCATTGAACAAGTTAGGAAACCCACCTGTCCTAGAAGAAATTCTAAGGACATGTCCGATCCACCAACCCGCATTAGGCCAGCGTGTGTGGATTAAGGTCTTAACCCTATCAGCTCTCTCTTTAGAGGAGAGGAGACTCGTGCCCAGCAGTGGAACATAAATGGGTTGCTATTATATTGACCTCACCTCACCTGACGGTAGGCTACAGGAATGGGGGTCACCATTATATACATCGATAATGCTACAAAGGTGGCTCTCAGCTTGACGGCCTCATCAGATTCTTTTTCACACCCCGCTGAAAGAACGGAGAAGAACGAAACAAGTGTGCTGGTAGAGAAAAGATGAGTAGAACCTGCTACTGCTTGATTAACGAACCTCAAATAAAGTACCCAATCCATTAGGCAAGGAACAGTAAGACACTGGACTCGAGCAAACGGTATTGGTACTTGGATGATGATGATGCTTGATCTATAATACTTCAGATATGCTCAAAACTGTTTAAACTTCTCGACAATTTGTGATTTTTGTTAGAAATGCGTAATAGTTGACAGGAGGTAGGACACGACGGTATCTTCCGTCCGAAATGAGCTGTCCGACTGGGGTAGTACCTCCGCCCTACAGAACACCGCGGCCATAATAACCATCGAGTTGTGTTCCCGCCGGTAAGTAGGGTAGCCAGAGCTCAATTTACCCCTCCTCCTCCCATCCCTTCCTAGCCTCCCCACTCCTTCCCAGCCCTCCCCCATTACCTTCAGGGTAGGCAGCGCGTGTGTGACACCCTTAGTGTTGCACACGTTCATAGGCCACGGTGAAAAATAGTTACTTGTGAAGTATTTTAGGTTAACTATGTTACCTCTGTTCGTGTCAATATTTACTGCACTTACAAACTGTTACTGTTCGTAATTACCAACTATGTATCACTTTTGACTCATGCGACAAAGATACATGTTGATCTCTACAGTATATTTTGCCCTGTACATAACTCAAATAGTTTTATCCTATTCTGGTAGTTTACAACTGGGACTTAGCGTGCTATTGCGAAAACATGGCAGATCTCCTTGGATAGCACCATACGCGATGCCCTTAAAATATGTGCAAACCAATCCTTTACATTGCTCAATATTTTGCTTTCGAAAACTTGTGCAATACTTAAAACGATACGCAAATCTGGCACAATATCTGCAAATGCATAAAAATAACCTGTTATGAAACTCATGCATGCATGCATGTTCAATTAAAAGGTATTAATCCAAATGAGTTCTTCAAAACCAGATTTTGTTAATACGAGTATCCTTCCAGTTATTATGTGTGGTGAAATGTGGGTGCTAGCACCTCTGCCTACTCCTTCGGGGATATAGGCGTGAGTTTATGTATATATGTTCCAGTTATTAATAAACTATAGGTAGGTATTATAAACCTATAGTCATGCCTCTTTCCAAGTAGAGTAGGCAGCGACTAAATAGCTAGCTACGATCCTGACGTATACTTTTTGAAGAAAAAAAGAACAATTTAAACAAATTTTTATTTGTAGGTACAAATGTTTTTAGGTCACTGGTTGCCGAATTGCCAGTACTTTGGCCTGGCTTTTCCCTAATATTTATATTTTTATGCCATAGATTATCGAGAGTCTTTTTATCCCTGAAGGTGTAACCAATAATGTATACCTGCTTTCATGTCCTCTGTAAGATATTTTATCGATCCCATGTCATAGCACAGGATGAAAGTATTAGGTATTAACAGGACATTTTTCTTGCGATTCCATACTATTGATATAAAAATCTTAATAACACAACCTGACAGGAGCATTGAACCTTGAGCCTAATGCATACAGAGCACTTGTTACCACTGCGCCAATTAAGAAATGCCTCATCTATGACCATGATCAAAAAAGATTCATTCAATAATTAAATTAAATTAGAGATACCTACTTTCCTAAACCATAGACATAATATTACGTAGATAAACATCACATATTTTTAAATACCAGTGCCTTGTGTTTAAAATCGCTGGTTCCAGTAACACCCATTGTCCCTCATTCCTAAACTATGCTTAGTATGCCCATGACATCAGACATCGGCGCATACAGAAATAAGTGAAATGTCAAAACATTCCCGCCGTGACTCAGGCGCACGTGAGCATCGCATTGTTCTTCGAAATTCAAATTTGAAGTTCATATGACACTGACGGATAGTCCGCCATCTTTTCTAACACTTTTTTAAAGATGACAGGTGTGAAAGATTGATTTTTGGAATGTGGCCTGCGCGTGAGTGTTAAAAAAAGGAAAGATCGGGTTTCGTTAGCGTTAATTAGGAAGTGATTAATTGTCACCACTTAGAAGTGTTGGTAATTGTTTTTTTTTTAATTAAACCTTGATGGAGAATGAAGGCTTATTGATATTCTGATGTTATTTTCTTTCATTTTTAAAGAAAATAAAAAGAAAAAAGGAGAAAAATTATCAATATTTTTATTTTTTAACATGTTTACTGATTTTGTTAATACTTTTTGTTGAAATTGTAGCACTGCAAGTTTATTGGTGTTTGAAATGGGGACCCCTTCCTGAGACTTTACCTTTAGCTTACCATCAGGCGAGGTGAAGTCATATTGACGTCACCGATATAATAAATTTCAGTTTTCTGTACCCATAAAACATATTCTTTTACATAGACTATATCTATTCAGTCTTGCTATTAATGAATTTAAATGAGTATGTCACCATTACAAATCAATGTTGGCGCTTAGACCCGTTCTCATGTCTACGAACATGCATCGAATATATTACTTTGACTTTACATAAACATCAATGAGAAACCTATTGATATTTCAAACGAATGATGGTTTATTTTGAATATTTCCTAGTAAAACTTAATAAATTTTGGTATTAAAACGGGCGGTAAATAAAAGTAACAGAACGCTGACTATTCGCTTTATATTTGCAATCAGATATATCAAAAATGGCTGGCTATTGGCTGGCATTGGCTCCATGTGACACATCTCTTTCCATAAGGCATAAACATATATGGCTGGCTGACATACTGGCTGGCTGGCGGATCAAGAAGTTCACATGGCGGCTTTGGCTTTGGCTTTGGCTATGGCTGGCTAATACGTAGGCTTACGTTACGTCCGTTACAGTATGCTAGATAAAAGGTAAATTGTAATTTTGTCCATGAAGTCTACCATCACCCGCTTATGAGCAAGACACCTTTTTTACGTATGGCAACTTACACAAATACCATCTCATAAGGGCTATCGACGATATGGCTATGCTGATGATTTTAGGTATACGATGGAAAGGAATCCCCCAGAATCCCCACCAGGCATTATCTCACCCCCAGGTCAAATCCAGTTTAATTTGACTTACACGACTTTTATGGGAAAGACTGTCGCCTAAACCCCCCACCCTAAAGACTAGGAGTTCAACTATTTAGCAGTACCTACGATGATTAATATACCTACTTATTAGAATCAATATTAATCTCAATTATGTTTTTGTTTCAGGTAAACAACATTTTATAACATCATAGTGGTTTTACTCATCGATTTTAAAGGTCAGCGATCGGTATGTTTTAGGATAATCCGTTTTTGTACCTTATTCCATAGGATAGGCCGCGGTAGCCTAGTGATCTGGGTAATGGACTGCTGAGACGAGGTCTCGGGTTCGATCCCAGGTTCACCATGGCACACGCAAATGACTTTTCGATGCTTTTCGAAGTTATGTGTGTATTTATCGCGGGTTTATAAGTGCCCGGTTAATGGCAATAGGCTCGCCACCTATTACATTGGGACCTAAACATAAACTGGCGAAATGTGGGTTCTAGCACCTCTGCCTACCCCTTCGGGGATATAGGCGTGAGTTTATGAGTTTATGTTATGTATAGTAGTAATGTACATTAATATGGGTGAAATGACCTGCAAAGGTGAGGCAGATCACCCGTCCGGCATTAAATAATCTATTGCCATTAACCGGGCACCTGCGATAAATACACACATAACTTCGAAAAGCATCGAAAAGTAATTGGTGTGTGCCCTGGTGAACCTGGGATCGAACCCGAGAACTCCTCTCAGCAGTCCATTACCTAGACCACTAGGCTACCGCGGTTTAAAAAGTTTGTATGTTACTTAATTGCCTCAGAATTTCATTAATTTAATACCATCATAGTTCTGAAGGTCCTATGAATCTTGCAAATTCTACCATTCAGATTCCACCAGGATCAATTAGCTCAGTTCAAACCCCACGTTACTCGACGGTGAAGTTATGATATTACAGAAATAGCTCTGAAACCCTGCATTGCGTAGATTGTAGATAAAGTTGCAGACGGTTGTTGCAGGTCTGGAGATTAACCAAGGCGCGGTTGCTTGCATCATAGTTTAAACTTTAGTTTAAGCTTGAGATCTACCGCAGAGTTTACAGTTTGTTAAAACAATGAGTAACTGCATTTTATCTATTTTATATAATCACGCTTGCACATCCCTGAAGCATGTAAGGATGGATTATTAGGAAAGTGTCATACTAATTTATTTATAGGTCTTCGAGATACCCGTATGAACTCCGAAAAACCGTAAGACTGGCAAGTCTGTGACTTGCTACCGAATAGGACTTATTAGCGAATTTAAGTCGTAGGTAGTACGTGACCCTAACTTCTCAAAGCCCATATCCGTCTTTGAAAACTATATTTCCTAATTTTCCCTTTCAAAATAGATACTCCCACACGTTTTAAGTAGAGTGCCTGAGCAATTTGCCCCCTCACGATTAACTGAAATAATCGAGTAATATCTACATGTAAAATGGTATAATACACCTCTGTTTTCACCTTCAGGAAAAAGTGTGAATATACTTTTAGAATATAAAAAGCTAAAAATTTCATAACAATAAGTTATTAATTATATACATGAATATATATATTATCTATTTGCATTGGTTTAACCTGTGGTTTAACTATGTAATTCTGTATACATAAGGAAATGTATCTAAATTATGATTAACCCCAATCTAGAATCTATATTACAACCTTAATCTCGATCTACACGACGCTATATAAGTCCGAGAATATTATAATTTATTTGATTACTTCAAACCCGCTATATTGCATCAATAAATCTCCCTTAAGTTCCCGTTAACGAGGTGCAACCTGCCTCGCCTGTGGGGGTGACACTAATCTTAGTATGCAATCGACGGATGAAGCAGGCGTTCTGTACCTCGGTACTAAATAATAAGAGGTAATAAGCAGCTCGTTTTCAAGTACTACTAAAATATAAATTTATGCTGAATTTATTTGTCCCTGTGTCCACTTTACCAGCCTTTTTGAGACTTGCTGAAACTAGGATTGTATGATATTTGAGAGAATTCGAGAAGTCGGGTAACCTCGACTTCTTGGAGGAGAGCTAAATCTGAAATGTTGTTAATTATATTTTTGAAACTTTCAGATAATTTAGGTACCTACAATCAAAATCTAAGTATTAAGACAACTACCATCTTTGGTTTCTCTCCGAAACGTTTGAATCAATGTAAATAATAAATATAATGATAACACCAAATAAATCGCGATAGGATTCATAGAATCATCCGAATTTGTCATTTTCGAAATTTACCATTTTTGGAATTTGTCTTTTTCGGCATTGTCATTTTCGAAATAAGTATGTGTTATTTTCGGAATTCGTAGTTTTCCGTAAATTTTCTATTTTTTAGAATATACGTTTTAAGAAGTTGTCATTTAAGGTAGTTGTCATTCTCAGCCTGAGGGTAAAAAGTTTAAAAAAGTTAATTTTAGTTTTTTTTCTACCCTATTACATTGCATTATGTAATAATTCCTCGCAGATGGCAACACTCCCAAAGTTACAACATTTTACACGATAAAATCTTCAGTGTTGCCAAATACGATTAAACAAAACGGCTTGCATTAAGTCTTCTTGTTTGCCTGTCTGGGGTTATGGACCATGAAATTGTATAGCGATCGTCTCCATGAACATAAAATTTGCATATAATTGTCTGCCATAAAAATTCATTAAATAAATCTGTAAATAATGCACTTGTCTGCAAAATAATGATCTTTCATAACCAACTAAAACCGCCTCTCGGATCAATCATAATTATCATTACAGTGAATTCCCGATTTAAATAGTTAAATAGTTGGCCTTACGCTCTAGAAGTCCCGGGTTCGAACCCTGGGCATCGATTCTGCTAAAGGTAAACCACTGTCATGCCACTGACACTCCAAAAAATTGCCATTTAATTGTAGACTTACTGTTGGGGCTGCCGTGGAGGTGCAGCGCGTCTGCGATGTTTGCCGAAAGACGCATTGATGGTTTTACGGCTACCATGCGTAAAAGGTGTGCGTCGTTGCGGGCTCGCCAGCACGGCACCTCAAATAGTATATTGTCTGTATTTGCAGACAAATGAGAGTCTTGGAGACTCTCATTTGTCTGCGACATTGGATGGAACTCCACACGTAAATTGTTTTACTAACACTAGATCCTAAGTTTATTGTTACTCACAAAAAATGGGCTTGCCTGAAATAAAGTAAATTATTATCTTCTATACTATCTATACTAATATTATAAAGAGGTAAAGTTTGTGTGTTTGTTAAATTGTAAGGGGTAATCTCGGGATCTACTGAACCGATTTTAAAAATTCTTTCACCAATAGAAAGCCACGTCATTCGTGAGTGTCATAGGCTATATTTACACCCGGGCGAAGCCGGGTCCCGAGTCGCGTGGGACAGCTAGTACTTTATAACAATCTTATATATCGTTTAGGGTCCCTACTCCAATTCTTATAACACCTATTAAAAAACCACTTACTAAACAAAACTATATTTCTACATAATACACAAAATTAAACCCTAGCGTCTGTTTATAAAATTCAAAATCCATTAAAGCAGTTCCATTCTATAAATAGCAAGAAATTTCTAAGGAAATTGTGCTCTATATGGAATCCAATTATCACGTTGTTAAGACAATTTAAACTGTATTTGTTAGTAGTTAAGGTGCGTTTTGTAATGTAGGCTATTGGCGCCATATGGTGGTACTGAGTCACCTTTGTTCCGATGGTAGCTTGGTAGTCTGTTTTTATGCTTTGACCTCAAAAACACAGGTTTAAAGACTTTATCAAGATATTATTCACGCGGACTGTTATTGAACTGCGAAAAGTAGTTAAATAAATATACTAATATTATTAAGCTGTAAACTATTTGTTTGTTTGGTTGAACGCGCTAATCTCAGGAATTACACTAAAAATCAAACTTATCGAATAGGGTATCAAAATGAAGAGAATTAAAAGGAGATTTCAAAAATATAATGGTTATTAACTTAACGTAACTACAAAGTATAAAAAAATAAAATAAATGATTAAAAAATAAAAAAAACCGACTGCTGTTGAAGAGACCAAAACAAGCTTTTCGCACAATCCATACTAATAATATTATAAATGCGAAAGTAACTCTCTGTCTGTCTGTTACGCTTTCACGCCTGAACCGCTGAAATGATTTTGATGAAATTTGGTACAAGAGTAGATTAGACCTCGATAATGAACATAGGCTATGTCTGGTCGCGATAACCGACATCCAAGCGGGCGGAGCCGCGGACAACAGCTAGTTTTACAATAAAAGTTGAGTCGAGTCGGCATTATATTAAAAAAATAGCTTAATATGCTACCTTAGTAATAAAAAAATACCAAATACAACTTCCATATTGTAAACATACTAACACACTCTTCCATTCAACATTTGTTTCGCTCAAAACACCCTTTTCATTACCTGAAGAAATCCGGTTATTTCCGGTAAATTCTTACACCCGGGCTTATTCCCACATCCCGGGCATTCGTTTATGACGGCACGCGGCAGGGGATTTACCCTTGTATTGGTGTACATCGGTATATTAGAAAAATGATGTATTGCAAGATATGGGGCAAGGAAATAACATAGAGTTAATTGGAAAGAATGTGTTTTATGTGGTATGGAAATATAATTCTTATTAAGATAGTAATAGGTTCTCAATTGCCTTGATTAGATTTTTCAAAATGGTGTTATTTTTGACGTAGGTTATCATATGCTGACATAAGCTACATATCTTTGTGATTGTATAAAATATTTTATTATCTACAAGGTAATACCTACCTGTAATACCGAAATGAGCTGTCCGACTGGGGTAGTACCTCCGCCCTACAGAACACCGCGGCCATAATAACCATCGTGTTGTGTTCCCGCCGGTAAGTAGGCTAGCCAGAGCTCACTGTACCCCTCCTTCCCCCACACACACGTCCATAGGCCACGGTGACCGCTTCCCATCAGGTGGGCCCAGTGTTTGTCTGCCACTCAAATATTTGCAGTCTCCAAGAGTTTATGTTGATTTTATTCCAATGAGCCCATGACAAATATTTCCTTGCACTGCTAAAAGCCTAGCACAAACCAGTTCGCATTGCTCTGCTTACCCCCACAGTGATACATAACTGGTATCGAATCAGCGTGTTGCCGACCCACGTAACTACCACTTGGCTAGTCTGACACCCACTCGATACTAGTGAGGGGACACATATCGATATAACTGTAAAAACTTAAATGCAAAAGTTTGTAACTGGATGCATGGATGTTTGTTACTCTTTCACGCAAAAACAGCTAAACGGATCTGACTGAAAATTAGTACAGAGACAGATTATAGTCTGGAATAACATATAGCCTACATTTTATCCCGGGAACAGAACAGCTAGTACGTATTATAAATGCGGGAGTTTGCGAATATCGATGAGTGAATTTGTTTACTCTTTCACGCAAAAACAGCTGAACGGATCTGGCTGATATTCGGTACAGGGGCATAGTTATTATAGTCTGTTACAACACATAAACTACTATTTTATACTAGTTAGGTGGTAGACAGGCACATGGCCCAGCTGATGGAAGGCGGTCACCTTAGCCTTTGGACGTATGCAACACCAGGTGCGTCATACTCGCGCTGCTGACCCTGTAGAGAAGGGGAGGCTAGGAAGGGGGGGAGAAGGGGTCAGGAATATTCCACTGGAAGTGTCAGCTTTCCTGTCAGAGTTGAGGGTCAAAGTCACAAGGCACAAATCAAACCATAAGAAAACGTCATCGAAAAAAAACGATTTTAAATAAATAATATTAATTAAAAATCGTTATTTGTATTTATTTATTTATTTATTACATTTATTTTGCAAATGTAGGTAAAAGTTGTTACATGTTCATTATAAATATTGAAGTATCACTACATTTGGCCTTTCGGCATGCAAAATTAACAAAATAGAAATAAGTTCATGCACTAACATTACATTACAATACACATTTCATTACAATAAATTGGATTATAGTCTCGTAAAAAAAAAGAATATATATATATATATAATGTAGTGTTATAACTGTTTGTCCCAGCACTAACAGAGTGAAAACTGGACGTATGCCAATTAGTGAGTCAACCAGTTGCCGTTCGATTCCTGGTTGTGATATTATGTTTCTCTTATTACACGAGTACGATCTGTATTTAAGTAGGTATATACCTTCGTTAGTACGTATGTACCTACTAGTTACTATTTATAGTGTTGGTACTGTTACCTTCAAAAGTTGCTAAATACTAGCAAAACGAACTTTTTTTATGAAACTTAGGTGACAGATAAGCACACGGCCCACCTGATGGGAAGCGGTCACCGTGGCCCATGGACGTGTGCAACACCAGGGGCATCACACTCGCGCTCTGCCGACCCGGAGGGGAAGAGGAGGGAGAGTTAGGAAAGGGAGGGGAGGAGGAGTACAGTGAGCTCTGGCTACCCTACTTAACATTAACTTGCTTATCAATTAAAACAGAATCATCAAAATCGGTTCACCCAGTCAAAAGTTCTGAGGTAACATCAATTATACACAATACATAAACTCACGCCTATATCCCCGAAGGGGTAGGCAGAGGTGCTAGCACCCACATTTCGCCAGTTTATGTTTAGGTCCCTGAGGTAACAAACATAAAAAAATATAGTCGAATTGACAACCTCCTCCTATTTTTGATGTTGGTTAAAAAATACTTAGTTTTACATTGGTGCAAATTCTTTTTTAGTCGATAGGCTCGCGTTTGACCCCAATCTCACATGATGGTAAGTCTTGATGTGGTCGATGATAGACGCTAGCCTAGAAGCAACCTATTCACTTTTGACTTAAAGACTCCCGTTAACAGCTTCTCACTCAAGTTGAACCATTGGTAAAGATATTTCCCCATAGAACAACCAGTTGAACCATGGGTAACTTTACTTCTCCGCAGTACAACCAGTTGTGCCATGGGTCAGGAGTGGTACAAAGCCTAAATATAAACACACTAGTTATATTAATTCCTCAACTTACAACTTTCAGACTTCCATCATTAGAGATGAATTCTCATTACAATCAATCTATGTAATTAGTTACTATCCAACACACATGGTCATGGCACAACTAGACTACAAGGTACAAGACAGATTACTATGAAACCTGTATGTCCGTTATGCACACCTTATACAGAAAACTAGACGCATCTAAATTTGTATGGAAATTAACAGATCAACCTGATTGGCTGATGGCTATATAACGAGGTCTTGGAAAACTGATGGTGCAACTACTAAGTAAATATCTGTGATGTTTTTATAACAAGACTAGCTTTTTCCCGCAGCTCCGCCCGCGTGGATTAGTCCGCACGTTAAGCCGTCGTTCCCTGTTGCCATATGAACACCTATAGTAGTCGTTACGGGTAGTTGGAGCCCTAAAAAGTCCAACACCAACGGTCAAGCTGCAATGCTTCGATATCGCCTAATGTCACCATTGGGTTGTGAAGGTCAGATGGCAGTCGCTTCACGGAAAATATCGAGGTCCAGCCAAATCCGCAATTTTAAGTCTGATAAAGCGGGCCCCAGACTCCAAGGTGAAAGCTTTGGATACGACTGGGATTAACGCTAGGTTGAAGAAGAACGACCCCTAATAACATGAAACCGTTTACGTCTCTACTTACTCTTCATAGATATACAGTCGTAATTATATGTGTGTACATCTTTAGCATTCCTAATTCTTAACTACAGTTCACTGGCCTCAACATTTGATAATAAACAGCGTACACTAAACCCATGAATCACTCATTAGTTCAGTCAGTCGGTCGCTGTGTGCGGCGACCTTGCACTCTATATTCAGTTTGTAAGTTTGTTTGTTTACATCTCGGGAACTTCCGGTAGTAAAAATAGTTTTAGTGTTACATCTCCCTTGCTTTACAGCAAAAAATAACTAGGGCTGTGTATATACTCAAATCTCTTTCTATTTTGTGAATCGCTCGCTGCGCTCGTGATTTAAATTATGAACCCTTCGCTTGCTCGGTCATCAAAACTGAGCACGCGAAGGGTTCTAAAAATTGAACCCAGATCTTTAACGAGGGAATCAAAAGTGCGCAAGGTGAAAAATCTTTGCACTCGAGTGTAACTATGAAGCTATAGTGCAACACGTAACTTTTCATCCCACCTCAGCGAGGAAATGACTAAATATAATAATCACAAAATAGAACCCTGAGCTTTAGCGAGGGAATCAAAAGAGCACAAGGTGAAAAATCTTTGCCCTCGAGTGCAACCATGAAGTTATAGTGCAACATGTAACTTTTCATCCCACCTCAACGAGGAAATGACTAAATACAAAAATGTTAATTTCGATTTCGAGTTTTTCTTCTTTGCATTTTCTGAGAACATTTACCATAGCAATGTATATATATTTTTACATTATCAGAAAGAAGAGATTTCAAAGAACAAAAAACTCTTTGACTTTTTTTAAAAAGCTGATATTTTGACGTGAGATTTTTCGATTGAAAATTGGGGTGGTTTTTCGATATTTAGTCAAAATAAGCTGAAAAAAAGAGTATTTCAAATCAAAAAAATTACAGTGTCTTTGGGACATAAAAAGCTAAGTTTTCACCAAATTTCGTGGAAAACAAATTTGTTTTGCTTAAGATAAAAATAAAAAACCAAAAACTTGATTATTTGAATTTTTCACATACTTTTTGAGGTTATGTGAAAAAAGTGTAAATAGAAAAGTTGTAGGTCTCTTTATTACCTACAACTTTGTCATTTAACTTTTTTCCATAGGACTTGTAGTTTTGCCGGAAATCGAGATAAACCGTTTTTACCCTTAAAACTCACCCCCCTCCCCCCTTCCCGAGCTCAGATCGCCCGTAATTTATTTTTCCTATCATTTTTATTATATTCTCTTCCTTTTACAACAGGTTTCATCCTACTATAAATTTCTTTTACTTTTTACCATTTTCATAGCTATCTGCACTGGTCTAATGTGTTTCCTTCCTCCTATAGTCCTGGGGCCTTTAAGCGGGGCGTGAAAAAGCATTTAATGAGGCGGTCCAGCTGAAGGCCAGTACTGTAGCACTACCGGTGTATGTAGTGGTGACCCCCGATCCTGAGACTTTGCCTTTAGCTTTCCATCAGGCGAGGTGAAGTCATGTTGCCGTGTCCAATATAAAAAAAAGAAATGTCTCTCATTTTACACTACACCTGCAAGCACTAAACTTGGTGAAACTTGCTACACATATTGAATTAAATGAATTTACCTTTCCAAGTTATGTATTTAATTAAACCTGACCGGTTTCGCCTTACGGCATTCTCAGCTGCTGTCAAGATTAATTAAAGAAATATTGTGGAAAAGCACCAGTCTTATCTACCTACCTACCTTAATAATTCTCAGTGCACACAGTGCTCTCTGGACCCGAAGTAATCATAGTCAAGTCACGTCAATATGACTTCACCTCGCCTGATGGTAAGCTAAAGGTAAAGTCTCAGGAAGGGGGTTCCCATAACATACACCGAAAGTGTCATAGTGTTTATATAACCATCATAGACTCTGTAGACAAACCCTCTTATTTGTTACGACGCCCGTACTACAAAATAAAAAAGTTTTGCCCACAAAAAAAGAACAACAGCTTGATAAAAATAGTCCGAACCAGTGTTTTTATCTAGTTCTTGAGATAAGGGGTGACGTAAAACAACCCATGGCTCGCTATCTTAAGACACATCAGGGAACCAGCCCCCTGTAGAGCGGTCACAATATTTTGCTTAACTCTATGTATAGTACCTACTTAATAGAAACGTTTAGGTAAGTCTTTTTTATATACTTAATAAATAAATAATAATAAATACAAAATAAGCATAGTTCAACTAGCTTGTGGGTTCTAGAATGCGAGTTTTTTTATATTTGACACGTCAATTTGACTTCAACTCGCCTGATCGCTGAAGGAAAAGTATCAGGAAAGAGGGTCACCATTACATACACGTACCATGTTAACAATGGTGGCACTCAGCTTGACGGCCTCATCAAAAGGGGATTGTCGTCGCAGCACTATAAACTATAGGGTAAACATAGTTATATTTTTTTATTGTAAATGTATGCATATTATACATAGAAACACACCCAGACTAATTCAAATATACATATTCATGCATACAAATATTGCACTGTGCGGGAATCGAACCCGTGCCTCCTGTCGTAGATGTCGAATGCACTACCACTACGCCCGTTACAGAAGCCGTCAAGTTATGCCGAAATATAAAATCTATTCCTAAGTTATTAAAAGAAAAATAGCAGTTTAAGAATAATATTCATTATTTATATCTTTGTATTACTTACAATGTCTCTTCGCTCTTGGCGACCATATTATTTCGTGTCCACTCCACAGCGATAAATACATTATAAACATACAAATCACGCCTTTTTCCCATTGGGATAGGCAGAGACAACATCTTTCCAGTTGCAACGATATTGGCATACTCCTTTCGCTTCTTCAACTTTCATAATTGTTTTCATACACGCACGCCAGTTGCCTTGACCTGGCCCTTCTCCAAAACGTCCTGGATCTAATTAGAATATGAGATAAATTTGCGAGATTTTAATCATAAATCCCTCATATTTGCCTCATTTACTATAAACGGTTGATTACTTATATTTCAACCGGGCGAGCTCAAAAATCTCGAGATAACAATACATGCTATACCCGGTTAAATGCGGGCCATATCTCGGCGGTGATCTTACCCGGGTATGATGTCCGATATGACCGGGATAGGCCCGGTTATCCGCCGGAGATCTCGTACGATGAACAAGGGAACGATTCACTTCAGAACTTATGAGTTTTTTTCTTTTTTTTTGCCGATGTAGGTTTTATTGTTAATAAGAAATTTGTTTATGTAGACCATTTTCTGAAGCCTCTGGCAAGAAGTTATTTATGAGTATTTATATAACTTATCTACATAACAAAGATTTTTCGCAGTTTTATTAGTGCCTCAGAGAGCACGTTAAGCCGTCGGTCCCGATTGCCATTTAAACATCTATGGCAGTCGTTATGGGTAGTTGGAGCCCACTAAAGTCCAACCAGTCTAACTTCGAACTTCGATATCGCTATTGGTCATAATGACCATTGGTTGTGAAGGTCAGATGGCAGTCGCTCCACGGAAAATATCGAAGTTCAGCCGCATCACAGTTAGACTGGAAAGCCGACCCCAACTGAGTTGGGAAAAAAAAAGGTTCAGAGAATGATGATGTGCAACACTAGGGGCATCCACGTTCGACGGCCTCTGTGGCATAGCGGTAGTGCATTCGACTACTACGCCTGGGGGTGCGGGTACGGTTCCCGCTCGGTGCAAATATTTGTATGCATGAATACTATGTCTATTTGCATTGGTCTGGGTATTACTATGTATAATAATGTATGTATTGTATTGCCATAAACCGCGATAGCTTAGTGGTCTGGGTAATGGACTGCTGAGACGAGGTCTCAGGTTCGATCCCAGGTTCACCATGGCACACACCAATGACTTTTCGATGCTTTTTGAAGTTATGTGTGTATTTATCGCAGGTTTATAAGTGCCCGGTTAATGGCAATAGGCTCGCCACCTATTACATTGGGACCTAAACATAAACTGGCGAAATGTGGGTGCTAGCACCTCTGCCTACCCCTTCGGGGATATAGGCGTGAGTTTATGTTATGTTATGTAATGAATAGAATATGTCTGTTTGCAATGGTCTTTCATTTCTATGTATGTATTTACAAAAAATATTCTAATGCCCATAACACAAGCTAGTTAAACTCTGCTTACTTTGGGTCTAGAGAGAGCTGTGTATCTCATCTCAACATCGTTAAATTCCTTTCATTCCCTATCCACCCCATATAAGGTGGGTAAATTAAAACGCTGTTCAACTATCCCTCCCATCTTGATAAGTCGGCCATCTTGTAACTTGCTTGCAATTATTTAATCAACTCAATTGTCTGTTGGTACACTCGTTAAGTGTTAGTAATTAAGTAATTAGTCTTTTATTAGTGATCGCTTTGTAACTTAACGTGCTTAATTGGTTTCTTTGTTGAAGTTTAGTTGTCTTTTAAAAGCTTTTAATTAACTTGCACTGTTCGTATGTAAGTATTAGCTGATGTCGGGTACACCCACGTAGATGTTGGTTATGGGTTTTTGACCATATCTTTGATTCTATTTAACCAATTGCGATCAAACTACCTATTGCAGATTGTAAGTCTGACCAATACCCTTCTAATAGAACTGTATCAAAATCTATTATCTCAGTAGTTTTTGTGTTCATCGCGAACAAACAAATAAGTAGATAGATTTTATTTGATAGCCGGCGCTTCCCGTGTGGTCCCATTTCCATTTGATCCGTTGAAGTCGGTTTTGTTTTTGTAAGAATTATTATAACTTCAGTTTTAACTACTCTAACTAAATATCAAGCCATAGACATCCGCCGTGCGATAGAGAGAACGATCTACGAAACCGAAACGAACCAATCTTAAATTATCTTTTCTTCTCTACGTCCCAAATCAAAATCCGGGAACTACACATCCATTTTCCATCAATATATTCCCACAACCGAACAAAACTACGTCTATCCGTCCCTTCGTAAGCAAAACCTCCCCTAAGGGCACGCATCTGACTGTCAACGTGACATTTTGTGATATAAACTCGTAAGTTTGAGCCGCCCTGACGCCATTATCGAGACGGGTGTGTTATATCGCTGAGGGAGAAGGAAATCACAAAATATGCTGAGGTTTATTATATTTTTCTCAAAAGAATAATCGACTCCAACTACCTATATAGTTTTGGTACTTTATTAAATAATTCGAATCCAACTTGCATCAAAAAAAGTTAGAACATTGTCAGAAAGTTTCGTCGTATTGTAACTACAGTTAAACACTATTCTATGTTACAGCTCCTTTCTATTAGTAAAACGTTACAATGACATTGGCAATTGTAAAATGTGGAGATCGGTTTTCTTTTTATGGTCATATCTCTGGTTGACCTTTCAGTAGGTACTAGAAAAACCGCATCTAAATCCTTTCAGTAGTTTCTTAGACAAAATTGCAATAAAAAATTGTTTCCTTAATCCTCTTTACACCATAACTCAAGTTAATTTTTCAATTTTGAAATAGTATCTATGGATAAAAATGTGATAGGACCTACAAGTTTCAATTTTACATTTTTTGTTGTGTTTCATGCAAGAACATTAGAAATTTCCTTGTTTCTTGGTTTATGTTGGTCTATGTTTTTGTGTTTTTTATTATCTGTGTGATTATCCAAATACAATAAAAAACTATAGCTGACATTCCAGTTGCGAGGCACAGGTAACCGACAAGGTTGCGGTCGTGCGGTTGTTTTCTCCGCCGAGTAACCTTATACGCGCGGCAAGGTTGCTCACCGCCCTTGTAAGGTCACTGCCAGCAACCAGTCTAGGCCGTAAATATTACATTACTGACTTTTTTTCCTAGATTCCTGTTACAATTTAGATAATAGCATATGGTGTAACTTAAAGTATCATTTAGATTTTTTATGAATAGTTTTAAGCCTTTTACTACCTACTACTAAACATTTTAGATTAATATACTACTTATTTTAATGAATAATTTTATGAATTTTACGTAAAAACTAGTAGGTATCTGTTGAACACGGGAAAATTATAAACACCCCACCAAGCAACAAGCAACCAAGAACACCTAGTATTTATACAAACAATTCCATCAAGAACCAAGCGGTTCGGTGCCTCTTTCCTTTGCCGCACCATCAAAACCTGGAATTCTTTACCAGCTCACGTGTTTCCTTCCTCATACAGTCCCGGGTCCTTTAAGCGGGGCGTGAAAAAGCATTTGATGAGGCCGTCAAGCTGAGAGCCACCATTTTGGCATTATCGGTGATTGCAATGGTGACTCCCATTCTAGAGACTTTGCCTCAGCTTACCATCAGGCGAGGTGAAGTCATGTTGACGTGACCGACATAAAAAAAAAAAAAAAGTATTCTATAAAAAAGAGAGAAAATGTTATCTCCTTTTTATAGAATACTAGGTGTTCCTGGCTCCGCCCGCGTTCAATTCTGTAGGTACCCGTCCCCGTTCTCTTATGGGCACCTATAGAGGGAATAAAATGCCTATGTGTTACTGTACGGGCAAACCCGAACATTTCGCTAGCGTAGCGTTAGCACCAGCCGTGTCGCATCGTATTCATGACAGTTGCGGGCAGTAGGATTTGTAGCCAATTCCTTAAAAACTAAGCAACCTACCGACACTACTTAAATCATTCAAAGTCCGATTACTACATCTTGGTACTACTACAGATATCTCAAACTCAACCCGTTCTCTCTCCTCCACAGCGTGTACGCACGTTCACGACTTCGCTAGACGAGCTCGCAGGGCGAGTGCAGGCCGCAGAGGCCGCGCGCTCATCATGGCGCGGGCCTGGAGATGCGCGCGACGCACGCGCACAACTCGACGCGGTGACGCGTGCGCGCGCGCAGCTCCCGCCGCTAAGGAGACTGGCTGATGAACTGCACGCACAGGCTCAGCAGCTGGCGAGGGATAAGATTCAGTTACCTGACCATTTGTTGGCTCGGCTGGACGATTTGAATACGAGGTTTGTTGGTTTTTCTACTGGATTCAACTTGTAAATACACAGTCTATTAAGAAGTTTGGTTCGTGGAATCCAACTGCTATTAACCCTGTCCAGAACTTCCAGTATCGATATACTTCCAAATGCTACGAAAAAAGGATATCTAACAGTTTTTTGTCTATTCAACATAGTTACCTTTTCACCAACTTTATCTAACCCCACTCTCTAAAGTTGATGATAGTAATAGACTCGGTCTCTATTACATGGAACGGCAACGGAACACTCTGATTTGTTGTTAGATGTATTGGGAGGGAGCGTTCTCACTAGTCTAACAAACTCGGTGTAACGTAAATTTAAAATTTAATTTTACCCATGAATATATTTTTTCAAGAGATTAGAAAAACAATGTTTGTTACAAATCTCGCGGAAATTTTCAATCGTCTTATCGATTTGTAACATCATTCTCTTTATATTAACCGTTACTCCTCTATTATTGAGGGCAAGTTCCACAAGTCAATAAAATTGTTTTATTTTTTCATTTTTTAAACTACAATCATTTATTGAATGAAATTTTAAAGCAATTGCATTTTAATTATTCCCAATCATTTTCTGATCGGAAAAAGTGATCATCCAGGACGAGACTTGAACCCGTCTATTAACAATCATTTAATTGTTAATAGACAGTTACAAAATACTCTTCTGAACATTCCAGGGTATCCGGCCTAGTCTCCGGTGGAGAGGAGCGCGTGCGCCAGTTAGCCGGCGTAGCCAGAGATGGCGGCGCTGGTGCCGCTCAGGGCTTCCTCGCAGGCTCCGTGGAGACGCCCTGGGAAAGAGCCGTTACTCCTGCTAATGTACCTTATTATATCAAGTAAGTAGACCCTTATCATTTGTTAAAAAATGCTGTTCTCGCTCGCTTACCTAGTTGTTACAACGATAACTTTAACGATATTGACATCTTCCACCTCTCGAAAAGTGTTTTTAAGAAACAGATTATCATTAAGTTACAATCATATTTGCCCTCATGAAAGTGTATTACATGAGTTACTTAATTAATTGCTACGAACGTTGGTGTTTGCAAAAACTTGATTTAATACCTAGTTGTTAAGATGTGCATGCAATTCTCTTCTTACTTGTCGGAAACTTTGTTATTGGCTAAGAGTCCTAAAGTAATCTTTAATCTTACTCATGATCTATGTAAAATAGCTGTTAAGTTTCCAATAAATAAATAAATAAATAAATTTACCTGCCCTTGTTCCGGTTATTTGGAGTCCGTGCATTATATCGTCCACTTCTATATTTTCCTGTCAGAGTAACAGAGGCCATCTGATTCAGTCACTCCATATTTCTCTCCTGACTTAAGCATAGTTCAATACTTATTATAATATTATACGGACGAGACGGGAGGGAAAATATCCTCTCATTGGGGAAGGAAAGGAGGGGTTCAGATCCTCAATCAATTAGCATATCGTTCTACAACTATATTTTGGAAAATTTGGTGTGTAAAAAAAGTATCATTCTAATTTATTTTTCTCTCCACAGTCATGAACTTGAAACGACACATTGGGACCACCCGAAAATGATCGACCTGATGAACTCCTTGGCTGATTTGAACGAAGTTCGATTCTCGGCGTACAGAACAGCGCTGAAATTGAGGACTGTGCAAAAGGCGTTGTGCAGTAAGTAGATGCAAATCTAACTAAAAAACGATTGATACGGCTGCTAATTGGTGAAATATTTGCATAACCCAGACATGCAATACAACATTTTTGATTCCCAAAGTACCATAGCTATTCATGTGCCCAAACTATAATGAAAATCCGTTGTACCCGTTAGTAATGATAAACCAAACGAGGCAGAACTAGTCGGATCTCTCAATGGTCTACATTGTAGACCATTGAGAGATCTGTAGATCTACGGTAGAACTACTGGGACTTATTGTAGACTCTACAATAAGTCCCAGTAGTTCTACCGTAGATCTGTGTAGTAGGACTAGTGGGAACAAATCTTTCACCTCGGAGTCTGGGGTCCGCTTTACCAGTCTTAACTGCGGATTTGGCTGGACCTGGATTTCGATATTTTCCTGAACAACTAATAAAATTGTTTTTCGTATTCCAGTGCACATGCTTCAACTACCCGCTGCTCTGGAAGCCTTCGACTGCCACGGGCTGCGTGCGCAGAACGACCGCCTCATCGATATACCCGAAATGATCAATGTGCTAACTTCCCTTTACGAGGTAAGGTTTCTTGCTTTCCTTGGAACAGTTTCAACTATACCTATAAGAATTTTAAAAGCTTTTAATTCAATACATCCTACAATGATAACTCAAATTGTGCTGGAGTTGATTGTTTTAGAGTAGCTAAATTGGTTGAAGACAATTTGTAAAAGAATTACAATGCACATAACTATTTATCATCTAATAAAGTAAATGAGTAGAAATAAGATTAAACTTAATAAAAACGAATATCTAGATAGATAACCTATCTTATATGAACAAACTAACATTATTTGTACATCAATTTCAGGTTATAGCAGCAGAAAACCCTAGCCTAGTCAACGTACCTCTCTGCCTAGACCTGTCTATTAACTGGCTACTTAACGTGTACGATAGCCAAAGAACGGGACAAATCAGGGTTCTGAGCTTCAAGGTTGGCCTTGTTTTACTATGCAAAGGGCATCTTGAAGAGAAATATAGGTAAGAAAGAGATATACATTGAGGAATTGGATGTCCAATACACAGATAGAATTACTAATGAAAAACTAAATTTCAGATATCTATTCCGACTGATTGCTGATCCATCATGTAGAGCTGACCAAAGAAAACTTGGATTATTACTGCACGATTGTATACAAGTAAGTTAAAATCTTAATTTCTCAATCTTAAATCTTCGTAAACAAGATCTATAATTAATTATTTATTCTCAGGTACCTCGACAACTTGGCGAAGTGGCTGCGTTTGGAGGATCCAATATCGAACCCTCAGTGAGGAGCTGCTTTGAGCAAGCATCTGCTGCTACCAAAGAAGGCAACAAAGGCGGTACTCTTGATAGAAAAGCTGGTGAGTGTATAAAACAATTCAAAGTATAAAAACTAAAACATCACATTAATTGTAAGAATCATGCTGCTGTTCGGAATACTGAAAAATTTATGTATAAAACTAATACAAATTGTTTGAAGACCTCCGATTACCAAGAGCTTCAATAAGCTCTTTATCAAATCCAATATCCAAAACATTGATAGGATCGTACCAAATCTGCATATGTAGAGGGGGGAGCACTGATGCGTCGCAAGCTGGCCACCCTAAACCTACTTCTAGGTCGCAAGTCCCAGGCACCGTCACGGGGTTCCTCTCTGTGCCACGCCATGAACCCAGCGACCGCACGGTGAATCCATGGAATGCTGAGAATCGGATCTCTAACCACAATTATGCAATATTTTACAGACAAAGAAAAAGAGAAAGAAGAATCTACTAAAGATAAAACTCTGGAGCGCGACGCGGACGGTCAGTTGCAATTCATTGAAGCGTTCCACTTCTTACAATGGCTGCAAAAGGAACCACAGTCCATGGTCTGGTTACCAGTACTCCACCGTCTGGCTGCAGCAGAAACTGCTAAACATCAAGCTAAATGTAACATCTGCAAAGAATACCCAATTATTGGATTCAGGTTAGCAATAACAATTTTATTTCTTTATAACTACCAGGAGTTCTGCAAGGCACCTTCTTAGGTCCCATATGAATATAAAAAATGTGATATCAATTTTTGAATTACAGGTACCGTTGTTTGAAGTGCTTCAACTTCGACATGTGTCAGAAATGCTTCTTTAATGGCCGTAAAGCGAAGAACCACAAATTGACCCATCCCATGCAGGAGTACTGTACTGCTGTAAGTATTCTGTTTAGTTGGCACTAGTTAAACAATACTGTGAATATTTATCAATTCATTGAGAAATATGAAGCATCATCATCTAATCGTTGAATCCCAGATACATCCAAAACTTTCACTTCGGGGGGTTCGCTTTCAGGCTTTTCCTCCTTACTTCTTCTTTCTTATTGAATCTTATTGTAATTAATTTATCTGATTGTAAATTGTGTTTTTCAGACTACATCTGGCGAGGACGTACGGGACTTTACTCGCGCACTGCGCAACAAGTTCAAATCGGCAAGATACTTCAAGAAACATCCCAGAGTTGGATATCTCCCTGTACAGACTGTGCTCGAAGGTAGATACTAAGTTACATACTCCACTTTACAATATTAAAATGATCCAAAAATGGTTAACTATGCCGAATTTCTGAGTATTCTACCCACTCTCTTTAACAATATACTATCATTTTTCCAGGAGATGCTTTGGAGTCTCCAGCCCCATCTCCTCAACACGTGGGCGGGTCAGGCGCTGGCCTCAGTGGTGACGACATGCACTCGCGTCTTGAGCTGTACGCCACTAGGCTTGCCCAGGTCGAGTTAGGTGCCAAGCCAGGGGATACTCCAGACAGGTAAATACCATTTAAAATATTGACTACCTACCATTATCATCGTTACATCATAAATCTAAGCGTTATGTTAGTATCTGTGGCATTCAAAGCTTGCACTTTAGAGCACTTAGCTTATCTTGACTTTTGCGGAAGTAGCTGCCGTCTGACCTCCCAACACCAAAAGGAAAACTTGCGGCAGAGCCTCGTCCCTCTTTCATCAGTTGACTTGGGTCCAAAAGATCATAGTGCGGCCCCAAAAACACCTATTGGGGCCCCGAAGACACACGATATCGCCCTAAAAACACCCAATTTTCATCATTCCACAATTGGTGATGACTTTTTTTGTTTTCAGTGACGAAGAACATCAGCTAATCGCTCAATACTGCGCATCGTTGAACGGTGGTGGTGAAACAGATGACGCTCCGCGCTCGCCTGTGCAAGTTGTGTCTATCATTCACAGGGAACAGCGACACGAGCTTGAAGCTATGATCAGGTATGGAAATCTCTCTGAATTGATATCTCTTTGGCAAATTAATTTACTCTCAAAATAAGAGCTGAACTTTTAAATTGTAATTATAGGTACATTATTATGTAACATCCAATAATATGACACTAATAATATCGATGTTTTCTTTTTTGCTTGCAGAGAATTGGAGGAAGAGAATGCTAGTCTCCAGGCTGAATATGAACGCTTGAAGGCGAAACAGACTCCAGGATCGACGCCAGAAGAGCAACACGGTGTCAGTGAGAATAGAAACGCCCCAGTCGATCAGGTTATAACCATTTAATATATGAATCTAGTAATGTCAACAATACAGGAGACTGCTTCTCGAAGACCGCTCCAGAATCATTCCAAATTCAAATTCTTTATTTTTCGAAATAGTGTAACATAATTACATCTTTTTGACGTCAAAAACTACTTAATACTAAGTTTACCACCGCTTCCTAGGCGCTAGTGGAGAAGAAACGGCGCAACAAACTCCACTGCTGCATTTTGAGACGTCTTCGTGACGACGTGATTCCATTTATATTGTCAAAGACAAAAAAGTGTTTATAACGAAACACATTCCATTCCAGGACATGATGGCCGAGGCACGTCTGCTGCGGCAGCACAAGGGACGACTGGAGGCGCGCATGCAGATCCTCGAGGAGCACAACAGACAGCTCGAAGCGCAGCTGCAGCGGCTCCGGAGACTCCTCGATGAGGTAAAGCACCACACATATTCCAAATTATTTTCATATTTAATGCATTCATTTGAAATGTGTCTACCTCTTCGGATATTTCTAACTGACTTTCTGTTTGTAACAGCCCGCACAAGGCTCCCCTCCAGCCCGGACTGGCACTCTTCAGACCAGGTCGGTCACAGCGTCACAACTCGCTACTGATTCGCCAGCTAAGATGCATAACGGACTTTACCACGAGTCACAAACCAGTAAGTAACAAAAACATTTTCTTTGAACTTTAAGATACTTTTGACCAGGTTATTATGATATTCAAGTTGAATTATATGCATAAGTTCTTAAAGTCATTCAAGACACGATTCCAAACGAATCCTGAACAACGGTACTATTAATGTGAATGCCGATTTTCTTATCAGAAATACCTAAACACCTTCAATTATGTAAGATTATGATACCAAAAATAAAGGAGTGCCGCAAGGCATCACCTCGGGGCCCATGTAAATGAGTTCCAAATGTTATCGAGTTCGGTTCCTAACGTCGGTTTGTCCTCACAAGACGGCGGAGGGCGCTGGGCCGGGGCGGAGCGCGAGGCACTGGAGCGGCCGCCGCCGCCGCCGCACGCCGTGCACTCGCTCATGCACTGCGCAGGTCAGCGGGTAGCTTTGACGACGTAAAACACTTTTGTTTGAAGCTTTTACACCCGAAAGTTCGGCTTTTTACAGTCTAACTTTGAAAGCGGCTATTTGTGTATTTTGAGTTCCAGAGTGCTGTTTTTTGCTATTAGTTGTAACATTTTTTTGCTTAGTATTATTTAAAAATAACGTTTAGGTAATAATTGTTTGTGGTTTATGTGATTCTTTTTCAAGCAGGTCAGTTAACTCTTGCACATGTTGTGACTGTGCAATAAATTTAACTCGCTTGAATAGTTGTAAGATTGACCATTGACAATTAGTTACCTACCTACACTGTCATAGATTGTTAGTCATTTGATGCAAAGAGTTGGTAATGAGACGAGTGGAAACAATGTGTGGCTAGTTTTAGATGTTGTTTTTCGTTTATTGTTTAGGTTGTTGCATGATTTTCTAGTGACGCATGTTTTTATGTATCTTCTTTAAGCGATATTAAATATTCACGCAATTTTTTTTTCTGTTACCGCAAACCTAACAGGACGCATACCTTGAGGTAATGTACCATATTATTTGCGTGCAAAATATAAAAAAAAACTACTGAATTCTCAATAATTTCGAATTTTCTACCAAGCCTTATATTCTACCTTGTAACACTTAACCGTAATAACAAAAATTCTTTCTTACAGATGACCTTGGCCGCGCCGTCGAAGAACTAGTTTCAGTAATGACGGAGGACCAGCCCAATCAAACATCGACCTCTCCCCCGCAGTACACCAACGGGAAACCCCCTTCAAAAGAGTAGCCACACATCGAAGCAACGCGATGGTGCTGTTCCAAAATAACATTCGAACTAGCAACACTGTCGAGCATACCAAAGAACAGCTTTAGATTTACATTCTGTATTATGGCAACATCGAATTTCCTATAGTATTTTCTACTAATTTTCGACTCATCACTAACCCTGCACATGCTGTCTCTACCTTATTATACATAAGCTATAACATTTCACGCATTCTCTAACAAAAGGCTTCACGGGGAAAGATATTAAAAGTAGGAGCCTGAAAGGATCCAGCTATACAGAACTAATACCGATGATGATTTTAGTTCCTTGTAGTGTTTTTGAACGATAGCCGTATGCAACGCTTATTGTATTAATAAGGGCATGCCATTGTTGCAGTACGTATCGTGATTGAGTCGTAGTTAATTTTTTAACAATTTTCTAGTTGACAACCCTCACAGAATTTCTACTATTTTTGTTTTTCCCCTCTGCAACCCCGACAGTGTTGCTAGATCGATAGCATCCAACGAAAAAGACACGTAACGAGCATTTATATATTTATATATATTTAACAAAATCGTACCAAATTTGTCGATACTTGATATTTTAATCGTTTAAGTACATATCTTGTTAGTACAATCTCCATTATATATCATATCACTTCTTGTATACTTCCATATCATTTTTGCTGTGTAAAATACAGGCGTATGTATTATAGTCACGTGAAACGAATATACATCAGTGATTTGTATAATTTACAATATGACACGATTGGTTGGACCATATTTTTTACCATATCAATATTCCCTATAAGTTCATACAAAATCTTTTTCTACTATTATACAAGAACACATATGAAACTACTACTTCGGTAGTAATTTCAGACATGTGGTCACACTGAAGAAGCTGAGAGCTTTAATATGATCACAATATTAGCTTTAATCCTTTACAGTGACATATTTTGATAAAAATGCAATACTGAATGCAAAGTTGGAGTTTTTACCGCGTAATTACTGGAATGGCCTAAGTTTTAGTGGAAATCTATTGTTATCTAGATAGACCTCTCCGTTTAAATGAAAAAATGTATGTCATATGTATAGTATGGCCGTAGATAAAACTGATTCGTTAAACGTTTTTGCGAGTAGTATTTAGATGTAGCCAAAATGATATCGAGCATGTTATTTATATGCATGTTTGTGTATGTTAAACATTTATCGAGTTATCAAAAATGTATCGTTAGAATGATGAAAATAAAATAATCGAAGTGCTTCTATGCAGAGTAGTGACAGATTCCTTTCCTTCATTGTTAGGTCCCATGTGTAACGCGATTGTCTCGCAACTAACTACTCAAAGAAAGTCATTCTGGAATCTTCGAGAATGTTCTAGAAAAATGTCTTTGTCTGTTACTCGCTTGAGACAATCGCAGTGCATGTTTGATGATACTGTCGGCTACTGTCGGACTGTAGACTCTTCTTAGGAACTAAACATGTATCCAAAACTTTTCACTATAACAAAAGGCATGAGACACGTTTTTTGATTAGGCTAATTTTGGATGTGACGATTTTTATGTCGCATACCGATGTATCTCGATAATATACCATGCGCCTACTAGTATGGCGCTGCCTACCTTTATTAGATAAGGATATATTGGAGAGACTTTTATACGATCGTTAATAATCCTGTTGAAGCTAACTTTACATTAAGAACTTCCGATCTAACCATATCATGGTTTATTTTATTATTTTCGTCGTAACGGTGAGCCGAAATTTTTTAATCTACCACGTTTTCAGCGCTGGCAACATTTGAAAGTTTCGTCCCACCCAGCGACAGTTACTTAAAATTCTTATTAATTTCGCTAATATAGTATATAAGGGAAAAAAGCACAATCTTTATTATTATTATTTTAACGAAAATAGAAATTAAAAATTATACACTAATATATTGTTAATAATTTTATTTTTGATTATTGTGTAGTACGGTAGTCTTTTTTCTGTTTACGAAATTTAATTATTATTTTTAATATTGGCAACTTTAAGAAATGTACTACTTCCGCATTTATTTGTATATTATTCTACTGTGTTCATAATGTTTTTAGAAGTTAAAACACGAATAAACATTCAACATAGTAACAAGGTATATTTTATTTCTAAACCCTAAAATGTCATGCGATGTGTTTGTATGTAATGTACCAAATTCACTCACGGCTATAGAAGGGTTTATGCCCTGTCACATTGGGTATTTATTGGGCGTTTCTTATGTATTCCCAAAATGCCAGAGTATGAACCCGAGTGAGGAACAGTGTAATAAGGGAACGTTGCAGTATGGTTGAAGATGTAGTGACTAAGATAGAGAAAGGGATGCTTAGATGGTTCGGACATGTAGAAAGGATGGATGAAAGAAGATTGACGAAACAGATATATATGAGGCGAGGGTGAATGGGCAACCCGGCAAAGGCCGACCTAGGCGTACATATTTTAATCAGATCCAGAACGTTTTGGAGAGGGGCCAGGTCAAGAGTAGGTACCCGCAACCGGCGTGCGTGTATGAAAACAATTATGAAAGTTGAAGAAGCGAAAGGAGTATGCCAAGATCGTAGCAAGTGGAAAGATGTTGTCTCTGCCTACCCCAATGGGAAAAAGGCGTGATCTGTATATATGTATGAACCCTAATATAGATGGGTTTACGCCCAGCGTAAATCGGACGGCCAAAAGTGACTGGGCCTATGCCCAGTCACTTTTGGCTCTACTTACTAACCCATTACTACTACTGCCCAAAATGTTAGAATAGGTAGCACACAAGTAGGTAAATATGTGACATAGAAATGGATTAAAAAATAAAATACCTAAAAACAATATCGTACATCAATTGGGCCGTCCTGTAACCCCCCACCTGTTCTCTACTGCGCCCTCTGCCAGCCAGAAGGGTACGTGGAGAACCTCGAAAACTCACCTCACAGACAAATATTTGCACGGGAATCAAACTCGCGACCTTTAGCATAGAGCTCAACCATATTAAGCGCACAGGTGCTATAAACTGCTAGAATTAAAATGAAAGCAAATAATGTAACTTAAATATTTTTAATATATAGGTACTCTAGCTACAAACTGCATTTCATTATTACATTTGTATAAAATTAGTACATACGTAGCTAGTCTTATTAGTCATAAACTATTATTCTACTTTTTCATAAGCATATCACATGTTTATGGTACATATTCAGCTGCGAATAATATAAACAACCTCATTTGCTGTTTCCAGCATTTTAAATGTAGCAGTGGCAATATGGCGTAGTGTTGCAATATATAAATCTTATTAGGTAGGTATTTAAAAATCAGTAACTATATTTTTTTGGAAATACAATTAAAATTAAAAGTCACCCAGAGGGTCAGTTCTCGAGATAAAATATTATGTTCTAAATTACGATCCAATCTCATCTCGATTTCAAGCCAAGCCCGCTTACAGTCAAGACGACCTTAACCCTTATTTCGATTTAGTCCGCTGTGACGGACAGGTACTTTAAATAAATCTGTGGCACTATTAAATCTATTTTTGAACAATTTATTTTTACTAATTAGTAGTAATTGTAACTGGCAAATAGAAAAAAAATAGCTTTGTGATCTGTCAATATTTCATCTGTCACTTATCGACGAAAATGGCGAAGAAACAGAGGTGTTCAACTTTGCGTAAGGTATTTACAAGATCTTTGCCTATTATTTATTATTTTGGATTGGTATTTGGGTGTGATATTTGTTGTTTTGTATATAACGAATACATGCACTAATAAAATGATTCATTTGTAGCTGTTTATTTACATGAAATTCGCCCATGAAGTAGTTGTCCGCCATACCGGACTGTGCCGAAATGATACTAAAACACACGAAGTTTTGCTTGTCCGTGGGAGCGGACTTTGTCGAAAAGAGGTCAATAAATAAATATATATGTTATTTTTAAAAAGTGATAATAATATACATATTTTATAAGCACACACAACTTAATAACACATGTTTTCTCCTTGGTGTGCCCAATAAAGATATACTATACCTACTTTATTATGTGTTCGTATGTGTATGTACATTTTTTCATTATATGTTTTTTGTGTGGTGGCTTATGTTTTAGCTTTTCTTTTTTCTTTGGCAGTGTTTGCTACAGTATGGCCGCACTAATAAAATGTTAGCACTTGACCTAAAGAGCGAGCACTATCTGAAACTGGTGACAAGTCTAATTCCGATAATGAGCTTGATTATCTGCACTATTCAAATAGCTCCTCGCCTGCACCTTCGCTTTGATTCTTGTTTAGATAACTGACCACCTCGAGTTTCTTGGCGTATTCCTCACATTCATGCTTAACTTTGGGTCTTACATCAAGGCTAAAGCTCAGATGGCCGCAAAAAAGCTGGACGTCCTGTTTATGATGCGATAATACTTCATACCGGAGCAACTGCTTAATTTATACCAAGCGCAAGTTCGATCCTGTATGGAATACTGCTCGTATCTGGGTGATGGCTCAGCTAAATACCACCTTGAAGCGTTGGAGATAATCAAGAGACGAGCCAAGAGGCTCATTAACGACGATGCACTTATCGGGAAAAGGCTTCAGAGCCTGGGCGCATGGGCAACATCGATGCAAAGTTGCAGATCTATGGGTGTTCTATCGGAATCATTTCGGAGAGTGCGCTCTGGAATTGCACAACCTGAAAAGACTTGGAGGTATCCAAGTCTTTTCTATCAACGAACGACCAGACGAACAGCGACGCGACACCGCTATAATGGTCGACATTCCACTCATATGCACAAAACACTGCCGACACATTCATCAGCTGCGTACAGCTAAGGAGTGGACTTCCCTGCCCGAGTCTGTGTTTTTGGAAAGCTATAACCTGGGAATATTCAAGTCACGAGTAAATAGGTTCCTTCTAGGCAAGCGTGATTCATCGTAGACCTCATCGTCACTTACCATCAGGTGAGATAGTGGTCAAACGTAAGCCTATCTTTTCCATGATCCTCCTGCAAACCAGTACGAAACATACGAAGACGATGCTTGTATGTAATACGCGACTATGTTTTGTTACTGGGAAGATACCAAGTAATTAATTTTCCAATTTTCATATCAAATAATACTACTTACATTCTTATATACTTGTTTTATTTTGACTACCCTATTTTGGCAAAGTCCGTCGTAGCGGACAAGTCATTTTTGTATAGAATTACAGTTATTTCGACGTTGTCCGCTGTGGCGGACAACCTATTTCGCAAAAATGGTGGGTGTTGTATTTTTTTCTTTATTTTTTTTAGACTTCTAATATGCTATATAAACCTAATAATAGAAAAAAAAATTGATATCAATATGTAAAAATCTCCGTCGAAATAAGGGTTAACAAGGCAACTGATAGCATGATCAAGATGTCAGAATTTTATGCCCGAATAATTTAACAAGATGAATCATAGACATGAAAAAAGATGTGTCGAAACAAATTAGAATCTAAATAGGAACTGAGGCCTGATTCTGATAAATAGGAATCTATGCTTAGCGTCTTTTAAGTGAAATATTTATTTAGTGCAATACAAAATGCACATATTTTGCTATAAGGCCACATTATAAAGAAGTATTTCAATCATCCAACCATCCCTCACAAATTGTAAGCTTCTTAAGTCTAAATTTGGTCAGAGTCTAGTGAAATACCAATTATTTTCAAGATTATTCTCAAATTATTCTTACATTTGCTGTATATAAATAATTTTTCAATACATGTTCATTCCCCACCGTCCAAATTTATTTCATCCGAGAAAAATATCCTGGGCATTAGCCTTAAAGCAAAATTAGCTTATATTTTATTGCGCTATTAAACAATTATATTATGTATAATGCTAGACAATAGCGCATGAGGACCCACATAGCATAGACCATAATTCTTTTTAACACAATACATTTTCACTAATAAATTATATATCTAGTTCTGAAGATACATGTCTAATGCGTACAGCAAAATGTATTACTGCTTTTTGTATATTCAATAACAATATCATATCGTTATGGATTCAGAGTTTGTTTGTTACAGGCAATCAGCATAAATACCGTTATAAGAAGGCACACATAGCTACAATATACATCTAAACAAATTAATTGTTATGCAACTACAACAAGGCTTGTATATAACATTTTTGGATGGATATATTTGGCCGTTTAACTTAACGTTATTAAATTATTCTTCAATAATATAAACAATAATAGCATTATATTATAAATTGCATAAACCTATCTAGTTAGAATACATTTTAGTATGAATATTATATGTAGGCACTAATAGAATACTATCAATAACTTTATTGAGGTTTCGAGAATACATGCCACTATAATCCTCTTGGATATACAATTATGATGGATCATATTACACTCTCAACAGTTTCATCAAGATTCCTGAATAATTAGGTCAACAGGTCATGGAAACTTTTTACCGAAGTAATTACGAGTAAGTATTAAATCATTAAAAATATCTGTAAAATGTTAATTTTCATTGCCAGATATCCCATATCCTCCTTGAAAGGGAGAACAAGGGTAAATGGGTGAAATAGCCCACTCGGGTAAGGTTGACCACCCCTCCGATCACCCAGCAACTTCCAACCATTAATACCTTTGTAATAGTGAGTCAAATATAAAAGAATTTTAATTACATAACTGTTCTAATGACCCTATATTTACTTCTCAATATATTAATATAAGCTAGTTTCCTACCAGTGCCTACAAAAAATTAACATTCCCTACATGCAGGCCGATCATACTTTGACAGCAGAGTTAGTATTACTATCCAGGCCATTTACAGGGGCCTGAATGTCAGTCCTAGGCCTCCGAAACAGCAAGACGTGAGGTTCAGGGTTATGAACCATGAAGTGCAACCAGTTAGGGCTCTGTTGGACGCCCAGGTTGCGCCATTCCGTCTCCGTCATCAAGTGAGATTTAGGCACTAAGCGGGCAATGTCCTGAGGCAGAATCACGTGTCTGGAATAAGCAATTCAGGAATATAAATACTAGTATTTCAGGAGAAACGATTTTTAATTCAATATGGTAGTTTAACAGGCAAATGATTGATTAATTGCGTTCCCAAAAGATAAAAGGCATAAAGCCTTTTGTGAAGATGAAAGTTGGTCATTAATTATACAATATTTCGAGTGAAAACAGTCGAAAAATCTCGAAAATCTCACCTATATTCATAGACGTCATCAGTGTAACGCTCGGAGTACTGTATTTGATCCACAGGCATTTTGTGCGATTTATAATTATGTACTCACTATTCACAAGAGAAATCAGAAAATAAGCCTTCAATTACTTGAGAATAAACGGATAATCTGTTAGATTTTAATTAACAATGGTCTTGTGAAAAAAATCAAATTTTTATCCGACAGAAACCAATCCAACTGATTTTGACGTTTGCATTCCAAACATAGTACCCATAGATATTACAAATATACGGGATAGTACCCATTTAAGTAATTATGGTTATATACTTAGCTTACTTACTGCGTTATTCTTGGTAATTCTGAATATATTTTGTTATCAATAACTATTTTTAGAGATATGTAATAATTTATATAAAGGAATATTATAAAAAGAAAGTACACAAAAATTATGTTTCCTTGAATATTTTTTAAAAGTCTTCGAACGCATTTTGCAGCGCGAGTTTGGAAGCAGGTGTTGCCAACTACATAAAATAAAAGAAACTGCGTAGTATGTATATACGCAGTACAAATTAAATAATAAATAAGGGCAAAAATCTTGACAAAGTGCGTATTACACAACTAATACAACTATACTGAATCATTACTGAACAATGTTCTACATTTTTTTTTCTTTTAACAGCGGCAGCGGCATCTAGGTTAACCTACTTAGGTATAGTTGTTCTATCTCAGGAAGGCGGGTTTGCAATAGTAGTATGAGTGTCTTGTCAATACGCGTGCATTTGTGTGCGAAAGTTCATGTCACGCAATGTCACGTCAAAAGAAGTTCATGTAGCGGTAGTGGTAGTAGAACAATAATTGCAAGTAATTAATTTTTGATAAGTATACAGATCGTAAGTATTTTTATAGATTTTGTTATCCAACAATTAATGAACTAATAATTTATTAGTCCAATGCGATTTATTTTTTGGCATAACATGTTATGGGATTAGGTAGATAGGGAGGAAAGTAAAGGCCAATTTTAATAATTCTTACAAAAAAACAACTTCAACTGCATCAAATTGAAATGGAACCTCACGGGAAGCGCCAGCTATCAAATTAAAAAAGAATCATCCAAATCGGATCACCCAGTCGAAAGTTTTGGGGTAACAAACATAATATTTTTATGTTTAATACAGTCGAATGGAGAACCTCCTCCTTTTTTGAAGCCGGGTAAAAATCCGTAAATTAAAATTATATGAATATATTTTTAAGTTTATGCAATTATTAGGAATCTGTCGAATCTGTGTCGCTATCGCCATCATCATCATCTTATAAATTTATGATGAAACCGCACCAAAATCCGTTCTGTAGTTTTTACGTCCGTCGCTAGAGCGATAGACGTAAAGTCGACTTAACGAATTTTGCATGCTGACGGTAGTTCTTTTTAGATTTTGGCGCGAACGCATTATACACTAGTGATCCGGACCGCGGCACGGGCCCGACTGACCGCTCCAGCCTTTACGCACACGAAAGCAGTGTGTAAATATACGTTTAACTACAACCAAAGCAAAACCGCCTTCCTAAAATAGAACATCTATAACACTAAACGTTTCCGGCGCTGAACTTAAAAATCTGTTGTGAATGGTGGTTAATTTATGGTGGACCTAATAAAAAATAGGTACCTACTGAACCATGCGAGATGAGACATAATTTTATTGTAATAATTTACTGCGGTACTACAACCGCCACTCCCGCATTCTGCTCTGAGACGATCCCGCTGAATATGAGATTAGTATTGGCCGCTTTAAGTACCTACTTACGTTATGTACATATTAAGTAGGTACTTATTATTAATAATTAATCTACGAGGGCATACGTACGACTTACGACAAAAATGCACGTGTGAGTGTGTAACTGACCACCGACGTATGAAACGATACGAAATGTACGAAGGAATTGACAGTTTAAAATAATTATAGGTACATTACCACGGATAATTAGTTCCGAAGAAGACAAAAGGCATCATGTCTGTTACGCCTTTCATAAATAAATAAATTCAATGGTCAACTTTAATCATTAGTCTGTATCTTCCACTGATCTACCCATCGTTTGTGAATATTCTAGGATATATCCATGGACCTTTTTTTACCATTCGGAAATCCTCACGGATACAATAGCTTGCCAACAAGACCTGTTATTTTTTTTATAAACCTACCACGTAAGTGGTAGACAAGCACACCACCTGATGAGAAGCGATCACACGATGGTCATTATGGCCGCGGTCTTCTGTAGGGCGAAGGTACTTCCCCAGTCGGAAAGCTCATTTCGGACAGGAGATACCGTCGTGTCCTAACTCCATCAAGACTGAAATCGCTGTGAGGATTTTGATGACTAATATAATATGTGCAGTGTATCTAAAATATACCTACTTACAACGGTAGATTATATTGGGGAATCATGTTGCGTAATGGAAAGAAACAACCGGCATTATTCAATCATAGCGACCCCAACGGCCAGCAATTCAATCACTTGCCCCTCAATAATAGGTTGACCATGTTAACGATAATATTATTAGGAGCTGCCATTGCCATTATGTAGCTACATACAGAAGTGACCCGCAGATATCATGATATCATGGGTGAATCGTGTTCCGGCCTTCAATGTACTCGATTAGAAACAATAAGGTTTGTAATAAACAATAATTAATTATTATGGTTTTTATAAGTAGGTACTGAAAATCTGTAGTAAGTATTATCTTCAACAGAACATAATTGAATCTAGCCAAATACCTTCGATCGATAGACTCAGTAGGACACACACCTAGTATGTGTCTACATATATTATCAATCAAGTAAAGGAAAACCGTAATTTTAATTAATTCGAAAATGTTTATCGAACGCGCACTAGGCACTCAGAACTGTCCGTCATTTTCATCGAAGTATACTATTCCTACTAGTCAACCGTGTAATGTGTGTCGAGATCAGCTGCAGGGGACTTCGAGTCGTTATTCAGTGACAGTATGGGTGAGATCACGCTCGACTTTCTGCAAAGTCTACTGAAGGATGATTATCCTGATGTCACAATTCAGCATTTTGAGGTAGGTGGTACTGTAGCATTATCTTCGTGGAATTTTGATATATTAACGGTTGCCTACATTAATTTTGGGTTCCGTGCCTGAAGGGTAATCAACGGAACCCAATTATCACTAGGATGCCGCTGTCCGTCCGCACCAACATCATTATGCGTTACTCCCGGTCATAAAGCTTCTACTTTGATGTCTGGACCCCTCATTTACTCTTATTGGCTTTTCTCTTGAGGTGTGGGAGCGACTGCCGTCTGACCTCCTTACTCAAGATAAAAACCTGCGCTAAAGGCTCATCTGTTAATCAACAGGTGTGCCGCGCAGGCACCGAAGATCTTGGTACAACCCTAAAAAGACACCCTGGTTCCGTTCGGTTGTTGTCCGTCCGCTTTTACCATTACAATTTCTCCACAAAGCAAAGTGCATAGCTCAGCAACAGCTTCTGGCAAATATGCGTCAAAGATTAAATTGCCCTTACTGTGAAGTACTTTATTTCATCCCCAGGGCGCCCCGGGCTCCAAACGAGGTGATAACTACACATCGATGGTGTATCGCATCTCTTTAACTGGTGTTCGAAGACAGGTCAGTTCAGATGGAGCCAACGAGATCGACGAACCTTGGGAAACCACCATTATCTACAAGTGTCTTCCAGAAAGCCTTCAAAGAAGGGAGGCGTTCAAAAGTGAAGAACTTTTCTGCAACGAAGTAGCATTCTATACCAAAATCTGGCCAACTTTTCTGAACTTCCAAAGTCAATGGAAGATCAACGATCCATTTAAATCAATACCAAAGTGTTACCTAGCACATAATGAATGTGTTGTGCTAAAGGATTTGAAGAGAGAAGGCTATGTCATGGCGGACAGAAGGCAGGGTTTAAGTTTAGAGCAGTGCTATATGGTGCTAAAGCAACTGTCACACTTCCACGCATTGTCGTTGGCTATGAAGTTTCACAATCCTGAAGGTTTTTATGAGTTGGTGAATGATAAAGATGGAATTAGTGAAGGTAAGTTGTGTGACCTATATCTGCCATATGTTGAGTTCTTGGAAGCTAACATTACTATAATAAAAATACAAATCAAGTTGAATTAGCTGACAATTATTTAGCCCGATGAGATACATAGTCACCACGTAACTTTACAATTTGCCCGCTTTGTTTTTGCCAGAAAGTAACAGACTGATCTAAATAATTCTCTCTTTTATATTATAGTGTTCTTCTCAGAAGAAAATACGGATTATTACAAAAGCTACTACAGGGCAGTAATTAATTATGCCATATCAATGGTGGAACAAGGGCTCTCAGGATCAGCCAATAAAGAAGTTTACCTGGAGAAGCTCCGTAGCTTCTGCAGTGAAGAACGCTTCTTCCGGACTATGGTGGAACTGGTTACTCCTAGGGAACCCCTCGCTGTGATTGGCCATGGTGACTGCTGGACGAATAATTTCTTATTCAAATATGTTGATGGTAATATAGCTGATGTAAGTTCCGAATAGAACTCGATAAATTGTACTCCTTAGTTTATACCGATAAGTTGGCAACTGACTAATCCACAGTTATCTACACTCGGGCTACAGACAGTCCCTCACAGCGGGCAACATAGCAACCGTGTAGTTCTGGCAGGTTCCATCAAATCAATGGAAATTGGTCGCCTCGACATACTTATCACTAGTGGTTGACTTGGAATTCATTAAATTCTAAGTTGGTCGCTGCAAGGAAAATGTGACAAAATGGGATTTATTGACCGGTCTCAAGTACCCTGCAATTGCTGGACCAATTCCAGTTTATATCGCATTTGCCCAGTGGGCAAGAAACTGTGCTCCTCCATCTGTAGTCCATTGGCAAACACAAACCGTTGTGTCTGTGATTAAGATTGATAATTTTTTTTAAAACCTAGCTATAGACCTTACAAAACTACATGATAGCAACCCATTTATGTCCCACTGCTGGGCACGGGTCTCCTCTCCTTTAACGAGAGAGCTGAGAGGGTTTAAATCTTAATCCACACACGATGGCCTAATGCGAGTTGGTAGATTGGACATGTCCTTAGAATTTCTTCTAGGACATGTGGGTTTCCTTACGATGTTTTTCCTTCGTCAGCAGAATGATAAATCATTGTGATTAGCGCATATAAATTCCACAAAGTGCAATTCACATTGGTAGGTACTCCGGCCGGATTCAAACTCGAAACCTCTGAGAAGAGACCATGTCCTTGTCCAGTCAGCTACCATCGCTTTTGCAAAACTACATAATAATGTATTATTTCAGATGTACTTATTAGACTTCCAACTAGTACGGTATGCATCACCAGCTACTGACCTGGTGTACATCTTGTATCTCTGCATAGAACGGGAGCTGAGGGCAGAACACGTCAATTCTCTGTTGGAGTATTATACAGATGAACTTCATAGAAGATTAGTTCAAATGAGTGACGAAGATTCCGTGTTTGTCACCAGTTTGAATCGAGATGCCTTACATGAACTGTTAGTATTTTTTTATTCTATTAAGATAGCCAACTAACTAACAACTTAACTTAGGCCATGGTAAAAGTACTGCCGTCCTTATCATAAACAACGCACTTGCTTGGCGGTAACTTTCGAGTAAATGGCGCCTAAAGTTTTTTTTCGTTTTTTTATTGTCCCTCTAAAAGTAAAACGAATCTTACAAATATTTTTGTTTTGTTTCGTGCCTTTATATGTGAACTTTGCATGGGCGATCCTATATTTATAAATTTAGTTAATTTAAATATTTTTAAAGACGAAAAATTGTTTAAGACTAGAAATCATGAACTGCAATAATATTACTTTACCAGGCATAAGCAACTCATGTGTGGCAAGTGCGTGGTTTATGTCTAGAAAGATGCCTTTGTGATGTTTATGTCTAGCAAAGACAGTGGAATTACTTACATGTAAGTTCACCTTTGTAACGTATATGTTGCAAATACGTTTAACATGACTAGCAAATAATGGTAAGAGCAGTCCACATGCGTTTAATTTTATGCAACTGAACAAAAAATAAAACTACTTTCAAGGTATCATACCATATTTATTAGATAAAAAAAATGAAATAAATGCTTGCAGTAGGTGGATAGCGGTCAGCACACTGTGAACGGTACGTTATTAACTTAGTTATATTTAGTTTATCACAATCATTTTAATCGCAAATCTTGATATTATTACCTATACAAAAATATTGAAATTAGGTTTTCTTTGAGTATCAATATAATTATCTTTTCTTAGCAATATAAAACAATCTCAAAATAGAACAATGAATCTGTTAAATCTGTAGTTTACTACAGATAAAACTTTAGGCTTTAATCCACAAACGCTGTCCTAATTACGGGTTGGTGCATCGGACAGGTCGTTAGAATTTTTTCTAGGACATGTGGGTTTTCTCACGATGTTTTTCCTTCACCGTCAGCAGAATAATCGTAAATCGTGTGGTTAGCGCATATCAATTCCAAAAAGTGAAATTCACATTGGTACTGTCAGGCCGGAATCAAACTCGATACTTAAATGTAAAAGTTTCAGAATCTTGATTTTTTGCAAGCTAGAGTGATAAAATTACAGGAATTTTCTACAGTTTCTGCAAAGGTACAACCATTACTTATTTCAAAGCTTGTTCCTCTAATGCCAGAAAATTGAAAACATCTTTGGTATAATTCATTTGTTTTAGATGCCAATGATTTAACTCAAAATGACCGGTTTTTTGTTCTATTCAGGGACTATATTTTTTAATTCCCATTTTAATTTGTTATTCAGGTACTTAGTAAATTGTTATTCTTACGTAAAAAGTAGTAACCTAGAGATTTGACAGATTTATTGTGCTATTTTGAGATTGTTTTATATTGCTAAGAAAAGATAATAACCTATATTAATACTCAAAAAAAAAACCCTGATCTCAATTTTTGTACAATATATTAAGACTTTCAATAAAAACGATTGTGATAAACTAAATACCTATAACTAAGTTAATAACGTACCATCCACAGAGTCCTACCCACCTACTTTAAGCATTTATTTCAATTTTGTTTTTCTAATAAATATTTTATATGATACCTTGAAAGAAGCCTCCCATGACTCCCTCACTTTACCCCGGACTTGCCCATACTCTGACACACTTTACTAATCATAATAGTCGCAAATGTAATAATTGCGTTACTTTTCTTATTGCTATTTAGTTTAAATTCATATCAAATACTTATCATATATAGCGCAAGTACGTTTATGACCTGTTCACATTATTAAAAATATTTTACTTTGCTAATTATAAACATCACTAGTACCGCATGCGTTATTTATGATTAGTATTTTCATACATCTAAATTCTGACTGAAATAGTCAAGAGAAACGCATAATTTGCTTACGATGCTTATGACTAGTAATAGGTTTAGAATGGGGCAAATACGCTGTTTATCAATAACAAAAAAACTAAAACTATAAAAGATATCGAAAAATGAGTGATTGATCCTGGTAGATCTCGTTTCCGTGATTCCGAATATACTAATAACTCAATTTCGTAAAAAATGTCGATTGCGTTGTTTATGATAAGGACGGCAGAGTAGTTATTTTATTTTTCGTTCCCGTTCATTTTCTACAGTGGCAACACTGAGAGTATGAACGGATCTGGATATCACAACTATTTTTATTTTACCCTTTTTGTTTTTTTTATGCCTTAAACTTTGGGCATTTATTATTTTATGCCCAAAATGCCCATCTTAAGAAATGGATTTATGCTCTGGCATTTTGGGCGGATTGAATAAACACCCAATTAAATGCCCAAAATGCCAGGGCAACATGGCACCCATCACTGATCTCGCCACGTTCCTTAGGAGCTGGGCAATAAGACTGGGGACCAAAGTATCACGATTGAAACCGCGGTGTATAGCTAGTATATTATTTAAATGCATAAAATGATTATAGCAATGAATTTCACTTGAATTGTCCAGAGTAAAGGACGACTGGAGACGTTGCGGGGAGTTTGCGATGGGCATGGCCCTGGACATGATGCCGGTTATGATGTGCGACAGCGATGAGGCGCCTAATGTTTACGAAACTGAGGTACTTAACACTTATACCTATCTAGTTTTTTACTACCCTATTTAGTTCAGACCAAATACCTAGGTACCTAGCATACCTACGAATAATGATGTCACCTGGGAATGTCGTAAATATGTATGGATTGCGTATTGTGATTGCGTATGATTGAAGAAAGTTAGAAGGGTGACGTAGTCCAGTGTTACCAGATTGGCAAATTGAAATTACGGTGTTCATACGTTAGGTCTGTAAAGTGGACAAAGTTTTATTAAGAGTTTTTGCTCACGTTTAAACGGTTATATTCTAAAGACAATTAAATATCTTTTAGAGCTTATAAATCTTGAATAACCTAAGTCAAATTAGGAGTTGTAAATTGTGTTGCCGCATTTAAAAATAAATTCCATATTAATTGTACCTACCCTACAATTTTCTTGATTACAGGAGGCTACCCAAGGTTCGAGTATGCAGCCCGTGCACACATCGAACGCGGCGTGTAGACGGAGAATGACGGAATTACTAATCGAACTAGTTGATAATGGGTTGATTTAATTTAAAATATATCTTCTATTGCCACCAAAGACTATCTATAAATTCAATATTACATGTTTTATAGATTCGCTAGAAACATTTTTAAAATAAATAGGTTTTACCTAAGATAAAATAGGTTACAGATGATATTTATAAAAATGTCGAATTATCAAGAACTTTGGATTGTAAGTATTTCTATAATTTATAAACGTTAAGTTAATATACTTAGGGAAAGTTATTTAATTTAAATTTTATGCAATTAGTAGGTAGTCAGTTTATTTAATTAAAATAAATAAATTACTAAAAAAATATTGGTATTATTTGCAGTAAGTACTAATTATGTAGTTGGGCAAAGTTAATTTTTAACCCCCGACGGAAACCCAAACGGGGTGTTATAAGTTTGACGTGTGTGTGTGTATGTGTGTGTGTGTGTGTGTGTTTGTTTGTAAGTCTGTCTGTGGCATCGTAGCTCCCAAACGGATGAACCGATTTTGATTCTGTTTCTTTTGTTTGAAAGATGGGTTGGGGGAGTGTTCTTAGCTATGCTTTATAAAAATCGGTTAAGCCATTTCAAAGATATGGGGGGTGGAAGTGGTGATGAAAAATTGAATGTGTTCAAATATACTCGTGTTGGGTATCAAATGAAAGGTCATAACTTATACATTACGATACCGCAAGTTCTATGAAAATCGGTTTAGCCATTCGAGAGATATGAGGCGTGAAATGTATTTCTAATTCTGTAACCATACTCCGCACAATTCGCATTAGCTCTGAGTAATTTTTGAGACTATAAGTATGTTGATATTAAATAATGAATTAGCTATAATACTTAAGTTACCCCTATAAAAAGCATGAAATAAATAAATTAAATTAAAAATTTAAAAAACCCCCGACTCACAAAAAAAGAACAATAAAAAACCTGTAAAAAGTAAAAAATAACTATTATATTATGACCTATCTACCCTAAGTATTGAACCTTTATTATTATTATAATAGGTAGCTATATTATTTACGTATTCATATTTTTAACTAACAGTTTGTCTCGTCGGGGACCGCTCACCTAATCATAACCTAATCGTACGTCTGTCTCGCAAGATCCTAACTGTAATGTTTTGCGGTCCCCCCGACGAGACAAACTGAAAAATGATGATGAATACGTAAATAATATAGCTACCTATAATAATAATAAAGGTTCAATACTTAGGGTAGATAGGTCATAATTTAATAGTTATTTTTTAATTTTTTACAGGTTTTTTATTTTTTATTATACGTAAACGGGACTTAACGCGATACACGTTAAAGTCCCGTTTACGTATAATAAGTTATGGAACGCGAAAGTTTAAAAGTTAAGGTTTTTTATTGTTCTTTTTTTGTGAGTCGGGGGTTTTTTAAATTTTTAATTTAATTTTTTTTAATCATGTTTGGTTAGAGGACTGGGTTTCACAATAATACAAGTGTCATCTCGTAGGTATGTCAAATTTATTGTGTATCGTTTAGTAAATAAACACGTACAATAGTATTGGGTTAAAACCTTAACATTATTTATATTTTATTTTGTGACAGTGGTGTATCCTTTGATCAAGATCTATGGAATACATTATAAAAATCAGATCATTTCTGCGTCTTTCAATAAAAAAATCTAAATTCTTATTTCTTTGCGTAACATAATTATTTTAGTACAAAATACAATAAAAAATTAATGACTTCGATATCGGGACTATTGATAGATTTTTTGAAAAATTTCAATAATTTTGTTTTTTTTTTAAGAACTGTAAAAGTGAGGTGTATTGAATGAGCGCTGCCGAACTAATGCTATCTCTTTTACACTTACTACGACTGAGTAAGTAGATTAAGGATAGCTAATCTATTAAAATATATTCAAACAATAACCAAACAGTATTCAGTTCTTAAAAAAAATGTATTCTTATTGAAAATTTTCCAAAAACTCTAAACCGGCGGCCCTAGAATTTATTTAATAAAAATATGGTAATTTAAATAAAATACCCGTACTAACTCGTGGCACATTCATTGATTTTTTATTTTCATTAAATTAAAATATAAAATATAATAAAAAATACGTACGGGTTTACGTATATAATAATAAATCTTTGTAACCAGATCTAATATAAACTTAAATTAAAATAATCAGTCATTGAAAACTTTAGATTTATATAATTTGTTGAGATTCTAGCGCCTACAATATCTAAAGTTTCCAATAATTTTCTGTTTATTTATAGATTAATATTTTTTATTTTATTTATAACTAACAAGTCTGGTTTGAAAGCAAGGCACTGGATTCTCACTTAATAAATACTTTACCGTACAACAGAAAAAAAGAGTACCATAAACAATTTTTTTTTTGCTTTTACTCAATGTATAGAATTGCGCGGTAAATAGACGCTTTATCCGGACTTCTTGTCTTTCTATAAAATTAAAATTAGCACCTTAAACAAAATCACTATATACAAACTATCAACATAATTAAATTTGATAGTTTGTCTATAGCGAAAATTTCTACGTTCTATTTTATACTCGCCCTCAAGACCTGCTGAGCAGTCGGCCCAACTTTGCCTTTAGAAGCTTGCGTGGGCCTCATGAAACCAGAAGTCGGTGTCTTACTACTAAGGTTCTTCAAAGGCGGTCTTGAAGTTCCAACTGAGCTGCCACTGGACGAAGACCTGGACGCAGGCATTCTGGATACCACAGGTTTCGGAACTGGTTTCGGAGTAGGTTTCACTGGAGAAGGCGGCGCTCGTTTCACAGTGGCGACTGACGCAGAACTGTTTAAAGAACTTCTTGAACTCCGAAGGGAAGCGCGAGAGGTAGACCTTTCAACTCTCAGTGAGCTAGCCCGCTTGGGGATCACGCGTTTGGGGTCTAAAGGTGTTCGAGGAGGAGTCCTCGTCTCTTTGGTAGATATTTTCTTTGGAACTGTGGGGGATTTTGAAATTTTAGGCACTGGGGACTCGCATTCGACATTGCAGCCTGATGAAGCACCCTGGGACGCGCTTTCGGAGTTCAAACTTTGCGTTTCTTCAAACCCTTCATCGTTCAATTCATGCTCACTCTTAACTTTCGACATTCGAGGAGATGTTGTTCTTTCTGGCACCTTTTCCGTTTTGGTATTCATTGATTTCCTGTACGCGTCTCTGGACCAAACTCCTGCTGGCGTTTCAGCTGGAGACTTCAACTCCCGTATTGCTTTCTGCACGTCTTCTTGATTAATCGAAGTCTGTCTCCTCATCCGAAGGTACGGCTTCGTTTCTTTGGTCGGTTTGTCTGTGCTTTGGTTCTTTAGTCTGTCCTGCCAGCGCTTTAGCCTAGTCTCCTTCTCATCTTTAGTGACTTCGATAGGTCTAGCAACTTCTTGAGGTGCCTCCACTTTATACGAAGCTTGGACGTCCAATTTAGACGGTCTGATGACTTGAGTTTCGGCTATCAGTTCAGGAGCTGGCTCCGGTTTCTTTTCTTCTTCAGGAGAACTGGAATCCGTAGTCCTTTTATATCTTCTAGTCCTTCTAGCGGCAGAGAACCTATCGAACTGGCCGTCTCCTAAGATTTCCTGACACAAGTCTTTCATTTCCGTTGATGTTTTATCATTTAAATTTAATTGGCTCGCTCTGTTCGGAAGGGAAGTTTGGAATTTTCTACACGGTTCTCGTTCTGGAGGTGGATTGAAGTTTGAAACGAATTTTCTCGTAACCGGTGGTGTTTCTATATTATCTGAGTCTATTTCTATTTTGTCTGATTTTTCAAGTCGGTCGGCCCTCTGGCCTATATCGGTGGTGACTTTGATATCAGGCAGTTTGCGCTTTTCTTCGACGATGGATATGAGAGGTTGGGGCGATTCTATCTGCTGTCGGGACCTCTGCCTTCGAAGCCTCCTCATTTCCTCGTTCTCCTCCGTCTTCCTCCAAGGTAACTTGTTGTCCTTCTTCTGCGGTTGTACATCTAAAATTATAAATTTGGTTAAACTTTGAAGTCATTTCAGCAACATTATCCAATATGGCACGAACTACAACAGCTCTTGCATACTTCATGATGTTTTGTTAATGTAATAGGACAATAATAAAAGACTAAATAGAAACTTTTTCAACATCATCAAGCCATTCAATACAATATAAGTAAACTAAAACTTTAAATTCAAGAGAAAGATAGGAAAAACTGCGATAGGTCAGATGGCAGTCGATTTATGGAAATATTGAAGTTCGGCTGTTTTGTAGTTAGACTGAAAATCGATCCCAATCGAGTTGAAAAAGACTCGTAGGATCATGAGTGTAGAAGATAGTTGGTGCGTTAGTGCAATACGTACCCTCAACGGTCTCGAGCGCGCGTACGACATCGCTGTCACGCAGCACGCGCCGCCACTCGCCGCGCGCCTCGGGCACCGCGCTCAGCGCCGGCGCCGCGCCGCCCGGGGCTCCAGCACCGGGGGACGCGCGCTCGCTCTCTGCGGGGAGAAGACGTACTACTTATTCATTTTAATCCTACATGTCCGGTTAATAAGCTAAGTAAATTCCGTAACTTAAAAAATAGACCTAGGAAGCTACCTTGTGGCATCCCTCATATCATTACTTTGTACGTAGGCATAATATTTATTTAGATCGTTTCTTACAATCTGCCACTATAAAACATAATTAAATTATTAGGTATAAGTATCCTGTTATACTATTGACAAGAAAATTATTTAAGTATTTCATGATACATGTAATCGAATGCCTCTGTAAAATCTCTAAAAGAAATACAAACATTTTATGAACCAAAAAGAGTATGCTTTTAGATTTTAGCATTATTTTAAGAGATTTTAGAGTGTAGTATACTGACCGGAGTCGTTTTCCGAGGAGCGCTTATCGGCAAGGCGCGCCTGCGCGGTGGAGGACCGCGGCCGCGCGCGCGCACTGGCCTCCTCGTGGCTGCTCGCGCGGAGCCATGACTCAATTTTCTGGCGCCACTCCCTGCGAACACAAAGGGGTTACCAATTATACTACTAACATACCTAGAATGTCACTCAGATAAAAGAACTCATTTTGTGAATGTCCGAGAAGCGCCTTCGCTTTTGAGACTATAAGCGTGATGTTGCGAATTCACGAAAAGCGGATTTGGACAGTATCGCATAGATTATACGAATAGCGAGCTCTCCGAACATACTCAAACTGAATACAGACCCTGGGCCGTGTGCTTGTCTCAGCTGGAAATAATAATAAAAAGTAGTCATACTTGGGTTTAGCCGGTGCGATGTCAGGCGAGTGCGCGGGGGACGCGATGGGGGCGGACGAGGGCGTGGGCGGGGCTGGTGCAGCGCGGGGGGAGGCAGGCCGCTCGCGCCCCGCCTCGGGGATCTCCAGCCGAGCTCGGGGGGCTCCACGACGGGACCACGAGCGATCTGAGGACAATACATTATATGTCAAGCAGACTCACACTAGGGAAGTACCCTGTGCAAACCGTACTTTCATGAACCAAACAGTTCAACTTCATTTCTTTGTCGTATGATAAAGTACTGGAATGGTTTAGCCACATAGACCGGTACATGTTCTCTTTACCATATAATCCCAAATGCCGTAAGTGGTGAATGAAAATGTATCCGTTGAGGCTGTCAAATTGTGGTTTTAATTTTATGATTATGATACAAATTGATCGAAAATTTAAAAAAAAATAGTGTACCTAATAGAATTTTCATAGTGTTCTATTTTTAACTGACTTAAGAAAGGAGGACGTTCTCAATTCGACTATATTTTTTATATTTGTTACCTCCGATCTTTCGACCGGGTAAACCGATTTTGATGATTCTTTTTTTATTAGATTGCTGGCGCTTCCCGTGTGGCCCTATAATTTGGTCCGTTGAAGTCGGTTTTTATTTATTCTGAAGTTTAGTATGGTAAAATTTCTTTGCCCACCACAAACTGGTTTGTCAACACAGGTAGGTATAAATATTGCTCCGTCAACCAATCTATGATTGGCGGACGAACCTTGCCAAGTTAGATGCTGTACACTATACTTGTTTGTGGCAAAATGCCTGTACAGCATCTAATTTGGCAAGGTATTGGAGTAGTGGGGCCCACACTATTCCAAAATCTGGCCACTTTAGATGCCGCGCACTATAATAAGGTATCGTACCGAGACTGCCCCAAGCACTCCTCTCCCTCAGATCGTTTGCAGCCGGTGACGAGTGCCGCAGGAACTCCAAGAGACCCTCTTCATCATCTCCTGGACTGGCTCTGCTTCTTCGACGTAAGCTGCCTGTAGGTGTTACATCTGCAAATAATAAACATCATTATTTTAATTAATATTACTAATAGCGATGTTCGAAGGACCATTTCAAGGATACCGTTCTTGACATCACTAGTAGAGATGCTCGAAAGACCATGTCAAGAGTACCATTCTTGAAATTACTGGTCAAGATGCTCGAAGACCATTTCAAGAGTACTTTTCTTGCCATTACTGGTAGAGATGCTCGAAGGACCATCATGTCAAGAGTATTCATTTTTGAGGTTAGGTTAGGTTAGATCTTAATGAGGCCCAATTCTGAACTAACCTGGTGAGGGCGAAGGGTCATGCGGCTTGCGAAGTGACCGGCGGCCCAGTCCGTTGCGGATGTCCAGCAGTAGCGACTCCATGAGCGACTCGCACTCCGATACCGGCGTACTGCATACACTGCTGCCCGGCCCTCCGCCGCTACCTGCGCGTGATAGTATTTGGTTAGTACTTGATTTAATTTACCTCAGAGAGTAGGTTAGGCAGTCATAAGGCGTAAAATAACATCAAAGCAAATTGTACGCATCGATGCAAAATAAAATTGATTATGTTTTAATTTATGATTTTCAACAACTGGATCTAACTACAGAACTTTGATTAGTGGCTTGCGGAAGTTGAGAATATCAGTATCAGTTTTCAGTACGTACATCGTGTGGAATACTAAAGAGTGGAATGCCCTACCTGAGTCTGTATTTCCGGAAAGCTATAACCTGGGAGTCTTCAAGTCTAGAGTGAACAGGTTACTTCTAGGCAAGCGTGCTTCACCGTCGACCACATGATCACTTACCAACAGGTGAGATCGTGGTCAAACGTGAGCCTATTACTAATAAAAAAGATATCGAAAATTCGGCCGTTTTGTTGTTAGACTGAAAGTTGATCTCAAGAGGCTGGTGATGGATTATGATGATGATGTACTCACCTGGCTTGATCCGTAGCGCGGCGAGGTCTCTTGCGCGTCTCCTTGCGGCAGCGTGCTCTTCGTTAGCGCGGCGCCGCGCGTTATCAGCTACAGCCGCGCGGAACTTGCACAGGAACCACGCGAACAGCTGTAGATAGCATCATGCTTAGTGTCCCACGTATTATAAAACTAAGTCCTTCTGTCTGCGATGAACTCAAGAACTACTGAACAGATGTGCATGACTCAGACGACGGCCATTTCTATAGTTCAATCGTAGATTGTTTGGTAATAAAACAGCTTTTCATCTGCAGTCCAGTTAAGGTGTAAAGATTGGTCCTTCGAGCCACATACTGTGATAGTCATGCTATAGAAAGGTAATTATATTTATGTTTTTTGTGTGAATTGGTTGAATTGTTACAATAATTCGTGGAACGGTCAGAGTTAAGCCTCTACTAACTACTACTAACGTACGTACAGTACAAACGCACACACTGACAAACAGACTGCAACAAGCAATGCTACAAGCTAATAGTTAAGTTAAATAAACTATTCTAAAACAATATAAGTAAGAGTGATAACAAAAATATTGATTTAATTTTCAACATTGCTACCTTGAAGCACTCCTCTAGCTTAAAAGACACGGGATCTTCACAGAAGAACTCCGCCAGTTGTTTCCGAATGCTTTCCACCTCTTCCATATCTTTGTTGAGTGCCGATACCTCTTGTTGTGCCACCTACAATAGAAAAAAAAATGTTATCATTGACAAATTACCATAGCATAGAAATCAAACGCATGTCAGAAAACAATGTCGTTGGAGTACCACAGGGTAGTTTTCTTGGTTCTTTACTAAGTAACAATACTACCCTGTAGTACTCCACTCTGAAGAGGCAAATAAATGATCCAGTATCTCAGTTTGCTGATTATAATCTAGCAGTATTTACTAATAAATTTATACGCTTTCATCAGTTTTAAAGAATATATCTTTGTGGATTTTCTATCAATCCGAACCGTAATTACGTACAAAAATACACTGACCTGCAAGAACTCTCCCATTTGCTCCTTGATATCCTGCTGCGAGGTTGGCAACTGGATCTCCTTCTCAAGAGTGGCTATCCTCAGCTCCAGGGTCTTGATCTCGTTGTGCAGCTGTTCCACACTGGCTTTAGCTGCTTCTTCCAATACGCGAGTATCGTCCGCGAAGTGAATTAGTTCCTTGTTTTTACGTTCAGCTTGCTGTAGGATAATAATATTATTTTCTAAATTTTCGTGGATTATATTCAGATATAAAATGGAGTTATTTGTTATAACTCTGTGAGTTTTATCTTTTGTTATTTTCACGAAAAGACTTCAAACTGATCTATACATACATACATACATACAAATCATGCCTTTTTCTCATTGGGGTAGGCAGAGACTGATCTATATGCAAACTGAATCGTTTCCATTTGTTATTAAATACAGTCTGTAGGTAAGAAATTTGGCAGTCTTTATGACATTGTAGGTCCACGAAAGACGAAGTGCCCTGTAGTAATCTCTTGAATACCACATTGCTTTTTATATACTACTTAGGTGGCAGACAAGCTCACGGCTCATTTGATGGGAAGCTTATACCGTGGCATATGGACGTGTGAAACACATGTGCTGCCGACCCTGAGACGGTTTGGAGGGGGGGGGGGGGATCTCTCCAGTGAGCTCTGGCTATCCTACTTACAGCTGTAGGGCGGAGGTACTGCCCCAGTCGGACTACTCAGTTCGGACGGGGGAGATACCGTCATGTCCTACCATCATAAGTTGGAATTAAAGCCGATTCTGACTGAATGGAGGGTGATGTTGTGAGGGGGTGGGGGGGTGTGGGGGGGTGGAGTTACCGCGGCGACGTAGTGCATGAGGTTGAGGCCGGGCTTGTTGGCGCGTATGTCGGGCAGCTTGTGCAGCGAGGCGAGGGTGGGGGGGGTGTGGGTGGGTGGGGGGGGGGTGTGTTACCGCGGCGACGTAGTGCATGAGGTTGAGGCCGGGCTTGTTGGCGCGTATGTCGGGCAGCTTGTGCAGCGAGGCGAGGGTGGGGGGGTGTGGGTGGGTGTGGGGGGGGGGGGTGTGTTACCGCGGCGACGTAGTGCATGAGGTTGAGGCCGGGCTTGTTGGCGCGTATGTCGGGCAGCTTGTGCAGCGAGGCGAGGGTGGGGGGGGTGTGGGTGGGTGGGGGGGGGTGTGTTACCGCGGCGACGTAGTGCATGAGGTTGAGGCCGGGCTTGTTGGCGCGTATGTCGGGCAGCTTGTGCAGCGAGGCGAGGGTGGGGGGGGTGTGGGTGGGTGGGGGGGGGGGTGTGTTACCGCGGCGACGTAGTGCATGAGGTTGAGGCCGGGCTTGTTGGCGCGTATGTCGGGCAGCTTGTGCAGCGAGGCGAGGGTGGGGGGGGTGTGGGTGGGTGGGGGGGGGGGTGTGTTACCGCGGCGACGTAGTGCATGAGGTTGAGGCCGGGCTTGTTGGCGCGTATGTCGGGCAGCTTGTGCAGCGAGGCGAGGGTGGGGGGGTGTGGGTGGGTGTGGGGGGGGGTGTGTTACCGCGGCGACGTAGTGCATGAGGTTGAAGCCGGGCTTGTTGGCGCGTATGTCGGGCAGCTTGTGCAGCGAGGCGAGGGTGGGGGGGGTGTGGGTGGGTGGGGGGGGGGTGTGTTACCGCGGCGACGTAGTGCATGAGGTTGAGGCCGGGCTTGTTGGCGCGTATGTCGGGCAGCTTGTGCAGCGAGGCGAGGGTGGGGGGGGTGTGGGTGGGTGGGGGGGGGGTGTGTTACCGCGGCGACGTAGTGCATGAGGTTGAGGCCGGGCTTGTTGGCGCGTATGTCGGGCAGCTTGTGCAGCGAGGCGAGGGTGGGGGGGGGTGGGGGTGGGTGGGGGGGGTGGGGGTGGGTGGGGGGGGGGTGTGTTACCGCGGCGACGTAGTGCATGAGGTTGAGGCCGGGCTTGTTGGCGCGTATGTCGGGCAGCTTGTGCAGCGAGGCGAGGGTGGGGGGGTGTGGGTGGGTGGGGGGGGGGGGGTGTGTTACCGCGGCGACGTAGTGCATGAGGTTGAGGCCGGGCTTGTTGGCGCGTATGTCGGGCAGCTTGTGCAGCGAGGCGAGGGTGGGGGGGTGTGGGTGGGGGGGGGGGTGTGTTACCGCGGCGACGTAGTGCATGAGGTTGAGGCCGGGCTTGTTGGCGCGTATGTCGGGCAGCTTGTGCAGCGAGGCGAGGGTGGGGGGGTGTGGGTGGGTGGGGGGGGGGGTGTGTTACCGCGGCGACGTAGTGCATGAGGTTGAGGCCGGGCTTGTTGGCGCGTATGTCGGGCAGCTTGTGCAGCGAGGCGAGGGTGGGGGGGATGTGGGTGGGTGGGGGGGGGGTGTGTTACCGCGGCGACGTAGTGCATGAGGTTGAGGCCGGGCTTGTTGGCGCGTATGTCGGGCAGCTTGTGCAGCGAGGCGAGGGTGGGGGGGTGTGGGTGGGTGGGGGGGGGGGGGTGTGTTACCGCGGCGACGTAGTGCATGAGGTTGAGGCCGGGCTTGTTGGCGCGTATGTCGGGCAGCTTGTGCAGCGAGGCGAGGGTGGGGGGGTGTGGGTGGGGGGGGGGGTGTGTTACCGCGGCGACGTAGTGCATGAGGCCGGGCTTGTTGGCGCGTATGTCGGGCAGCTTGTGCAGCGAGGCGAGGGTGGGGGGGTGTGGGTGGGTGGGGGGGGGGGGTGTGTTACCGCGGCGACGTAGTGCATGAGGTTGAGGCCGGGCTTGTTGGCGCGTATGTCGGGCAGCTTGTGCAGCGAGGCGAGGGTGGGGGGGTGTGGGTGGGTGGGGTGGGGGGGGGTGTGTTACCGCGGCGACGTAGTGCATGAGGTTGAGGCCGGGCTTGTTGGCGCGTATGTCGGGCAGCTTGTGCAGCGAGGCGAGGGTGGGGGGGGTGTGGGTGTGGGGGGGGGGGGTGTTACCGCGGCGACGTAGTGCATGAGGTTGAAGCCGGGCTTGTTGGCGCGTATGTCGGGCAGCTTGTGCAGCGAGGCGAGGGTGGGGGGGGTGTGGGTGGGTGGGGGGGGGGTGTGTTACCGCGGCGACGTAGTGCATGAGGTTGAGGCCGGGCTTGTTGGCGCGTATGTCGGGCAGCTTGTGCAGCGAGGCGAGGGTGGGGGGGGTGTGGGTGGGTGGGGGGGGGGTGTTACCGCGGCGACGTAGTGCATGAGGTTGAGGCCGGGCTTGTTGGCGCGTATGTCGGGCAGCTTGTGCAGCGAGGCGAGGGTGGGGGGGGTGTGGGTGGGTGGGGTGTGTTACCGCGGCGACGTAGTGCATGAGGTTGAGGCCGGGCTTGTTGGCGCGTATGTCGGGCAGCTTGTGCAGCGAGGCGAGGGTGGGGGGGTGTGGGTGGGTGGGGGGGGGGGGGTGTGTTACCGCGGCGACGTAGTGCATGAGGTTGAGGCCGGGCTTGTTGGCGCGTATGTCGGGCAGCTTGTGCAGCGAGGCGAGGGTGGGGGGGTGTGGGTGGGGGGGGGGGGGGTGTTACCGCGGCGACGTAGTGCATGAGGTTGAGGCCGGGCTTGTTGGCGCGTATGTCGGGCAGCTTGTGCAGCGAGGCGAGGGTGGGGGGGTGTGGGTGGGTGGGGGGGGGGTGTGGGTGGGTGGGGGGGGGGTGTGTTACCGCGGCGACGTAGTGCATGAGGTTGAGGCCGGGCTTGTTGGCGCGTATGTCGGGCAGCTTGTGCAGCGAGGCGAGGGTGGGGGGGTGTGGGTGGGTGGGGGGGGGGTGTGTTACCGCGGCGACGTAGTGCATGAGGTTGAGGCCGGGCTTGTTGGCGCGTATGTCGGGCAGCTTGTGCAGCGAGGCGAGGGTGGGGGGGTGTGGGTGGGGGGGGGGGTGTGTTACCGCGGCGACGTAGTGCATGAGGTTGAGGCCGGGCTTGTTGGCGCGTATGTCGGGCAGCTTGTGCAGCGAGGCGAGGGTGGGGGGGTGTGGGTGGGTGGGGTGGGGGGGGGGTGTGTTACCGCGGCGACGTAGTGCATGAGGTTGAGGCCGGGCTTGTTGGCGCGTATGTCGGGCAGCTTGTGCAGCGAGGCGAGGGTGGGGGGGGGGGTGGGTGGGGGGGGGGGTGTTACCGCGGCGACGTAGTGCATGAGGTTGAGGCCGGGCTTGTTGGCGCGTATGTCGGGCAGCTTGTGCAGCGAGGCGAGGGTGGGGGGGGTGTGGGTGGGTGGGGGGGGGTGTGTTACCGCGGCGACGTAGTGCATGAGGTTGAGGCCGGGCTTGTTGGCGCGTATGTCGGGCAGCTTGTGCAGCGAGGCGAGGGTGGGGGGGTGTGGGTGGGTGGGGGGGGGGGTGTGTTACCGCGGCGACGTAGTGCATGAGGTTGAGGCCGGGCTTGTTGGCGCGTATGTCGGGCAGCTTGTGCAGCGAGGCGAGGGTGGGGGGGTGTGGGTGGGGGGGGGGGTGTGTTACCGCGGCGACGTAGTGCATGAGGTTGAGGCCGGGCTTGTTGGCGCGTATGTCGGGCAGCTTGTGCAGCGAGGCGAGGCGCACGCCCGCCGCGCCGCCCGCGTACCCGCCCGCGTTCAGGAAGTTGCCCGCGATCAGCGCGATGTACAGCACCTCCTGGGACATCATAACAAAAAAATTCGAATAAGTATAAGTTCTATGACGTAGGTGAACGTGATTGCTACAAGGAAGTAAATACACATGAAATCACGTTCTCCGTCATAGCAATAATTGAATGCATCAGCAGATAATGCTTACACGCGTATCCCTCCTCTAACTAAGAGTAGAATAATCTAGTATATAAGATCTTGTAAATAATAATAAATAATCAGTCATAACAGTAAACATCTTTTACTACTCCGCAATAACATTCATTTAACCCTCTTGCTGCCGTCTGACGGAACTAGTAAAGTTAGACATCGGTGGTATATGTAGCGTAACGTAACGCTTCCTTTTAATTACCTAAAAATGCAAATCATAAATTAAATTCATCTAATAGACTAACTGAATATTGCCATTGACTCCAAGAAGATAAATTAAACTATAGTCATACTGAACCATGCATTAGCTTCAAACGTGTTAACTACATTACTGATTATAACATTAATATTTGATGACATCAATGATTCTAAAATGCATATTTAAGTACGTCGACGATTCTAAGACTTACTGGTTGATGATTCCATAATCTTGTCTCTTATGGTGAAACCACACTTTGCTATTCCGTTATTCACCTTTATTCACATGTATAAATCGAAGTAGGAAGGGCTTATTCACGTATATTTGCTTTATTCGCACGAATATTTGGCTTAGTCACTCTTCTATGACGAATAGTGGAAGGTTTAGTCGTCTATAAGAATTTCCTCGAATACACTATCTATAGGCGAATAGCGAATAGCGGTCGTCTATAAGAATTTCCTCTTTCTTTATAGAAATTTAGTGACAAATAGTCCCAAAGATATTACCTGTAGAGCTCTAGAAGACATGAGATCATCTCCAGCCACAAGGATAGCATTGATGGCGCTCTCTAAGTAGCCCGATGTCGAAGCCCATTCCTCCTTTAGCAGCATACACTCAATGCGGAGTTTATAACTGTCCAAAAAGAAAAAGCATAATATGAAATACCTATCATGAAAAAAGAAAATCAGTTTTTTATACCACTTAGGTGGCAAACAGCACACGGCCTACCTGATGGGAAGTGGCCACCGTAGCCTATGGACATGTGCAAGGGGCGTTGGGAGGTTTGGGAGGAGGGTTGGAGATCGAGATAGGGGGATGAGAGAGGGATTGTGAGCTTTGGCTACCCTACTTACTGGCGGAAGCATAACACTATGTTTATTATGGCCGCGTTCTTCTGTAGGGCGGAGGTACTACCCTAGACGGACTGCTCAGTTCAGACGGGAGATACCGTCGTGTCCTACCTCCGTAAAAAGTTTAAGTCATTTTCGCGATGCGGCATTTATAGTTCTGTAGTAGTATTGAAGTAGTACAGCTTGCCGTCGCTAGATGGCGCTAGGTACATGTGGTGTCACAATTCTCTTTATCTTAAGCCTGTAGTAATTACTTTTATAACATTAATTTCACTAGTAATTTTACGTATTGAAACTGAATTATGATTGAAATTAATTATATGAAAGTAATTTCATGCCACTAATTTTATAATGTAAATCCGGCTGTGCAGTACTTACTTAGGTAACTGTATAAGTTGGAGCAAAAACTTCTCAGCGGTGCCCAACTTGGTGACGTCACCAGAAAAGGCCTTCAGCATCTCGCACTCATCGATCTCCGGCAGTATCTTGAGCAGACCGCGCAGCTTCTCAGTTCCGATGTCGTCGTGACTACCCTCGCGGATTAACTGGATAATGTCTTCGTTTGAACTGGAAATAAAAAATAAAAAATAAAAATAGCCTTTATTTACTTACTACTGTTACTACATACATCAATATTTGACATTATTTTTTTCTTCTCGTCTGTATTTCAGCTCTTAATCCTATACAAAACTTTGACTATGTATATTAACTTTACTTGTACCTATAATAGTATCCATTTAGCTGAATATAGTCTATACACTAGCTAGCCATAAGTTTATCTATATATTCACTTAATTATATATATGTATCTAAGATCGACTATATATATATATTTCTCTGTCTATATGTGTATGCGAATTAGATAAGTAATTATTATAAAATAGTAGTAGTCGCCTCTGCGGCGTAGGCCTCTCCTAAACCTTTCCATAAAACTCTATCTCGAGCCTTTTGCATCCAGTGATTACCACACTGGAAATAGTTATGGGTAAGTTGGAAGACTGATTTAAGTTCTTACATACATAGATATAAAGGATATATTCCATCGAATTACTTGGGATCCAAGCTAAGGGAGAAATTTTTACAACGTATGTAGATACAATCGCCGTCAGAAGTTGCTGAACACTAACTTTACAAATGATCTTCACATCATCATCATCATTCTCTGAACCTTTTTCCCAACTCAGTTGGGGTCGGCTTTCCAGTCTAACTGTGATGCGGCTGAACTTCGATTTTTTCCGTGGAGCGACTGGCATCTGACCTCCACAACCAATGGTCATTATGACCAATGGCGATATCGAAGTTCCAAGTTAGACTGGTTGGACTTCACATAGAAATAAATTAATTTTATTGATGTATAGTTTTGTAATCTAAAGATGATCTTTAAAAATACTGTTATGTAAAAAAAATTCCAAATATTAATTAGATTTTTTTTATACCGGACACGTCAACATGACTTCACCTCGCCTGATGGTAAGCTAAAGGTAAAGTCTCTTCGGGGTAGAATTTTAACCCGTGATAAGTATCTTTTGCGAATGGGTTCTGTTACCTGCGGAACTGCTTCAGGAATATATTCACGTTGAGACTTCTCTTGCCGTCCAGGAGTGTGATCTCCGAGGACTCTTTCCTTGGCTTCCTCTCCCCTGAACTGTCGCATATCGGGCTTCTGCCTAGTCTAGGGGAGGAACCAGCTGATCCTGTGGGCTGGATCTGGAACAATGATTAATGACATACATGGACTATGTGGTAATCACATGATTTACCATCTGCAAGGAAAAACATCGTGAGGAAACCCACATGTCCTAGAAGAAATTCTAAGGACATGTCCGATCCACCAACCCGCATTAGGCCAGCGTGTGTGGATTAAGGTCTAAACCATCAGCTCTCTCGTTAGAGGAGAGGAGACCCGTGCCCAGCAGTGGGACATTAATTATGTTATGTTTAAATATTTACTTTATGTCACTTCGTGTTTGTAGTTTTGAATTCAGTTCACTAACGGCACGATCCTTCTGATTCAAAAATCAATATTAGTATCAGAAGTGGGGTCTTGGAGTGGTCGAAATAAATGAGTGTCTTTCTTAGACTCACCTGTTGGCAAAAGAGGCCTTCAATCTCGCTCCAGTCCAGTTCAGCCTTCGGAGAGTGTTTGTGACTGGACGCTACTATTGACCAGATATTATTTTGTCCAATGACCTGCAATGAAAATATATATTTATACTAGCTGTTGCCCGCGGCTCCGCCCGCGTGGACGTAGATTTTCGCGTTTCTTACTATATCGCCGGTTCTAATCAGCCGATTGTGATCAAATATGCGTTAGATTTTCAGTCTAACCAAGACCTTTCTAATAAAAAAACTCGCGCGGTTTTTTTTCACCACACAACCGTTCACTGGACACCGAGAAAAGAAGATTTTGACGTCGACCTGGTCGTTCGAGCCAAAAGGTAACCGTACCCTCCGGTAATTGAGACCCGAAATGGTTTTAGTTAGTTCGATTCCAACGTAACCACCTCCAATGGTCGATGGGGATTTCCGCACGATAATAAAAAAGCATTTGATGAGGCCGTCAAGCTGAGGGCCGCCACTGTAGCACTACCGGTGTATCTGGTGGTGACCCCAGTCCTGAGACTTTGCCTTTAGCTTACCATCAGGCGAGGTAAAGTCATTTTGACGTGTCCTATATAAAAAAGGCACAAAACATATTTACCTTATTATTAGGAATCTTATTCCAGTTTATCGTCTTCATCTTGGTCTTGGGTATAGGGGTCTCTTGCTGCGGCAGCTTGACGTCGATGACGGGTGCTGGCGGGGCGGGGCAGGGGGCCGAGGGGGGCGGAGGCACGGGCGGCGGGGGCGGGCCGCACGGGGGCGGGGGAGGCAGCATCGGGGCTGGCGGTGGGGGGATACCTGTAAGATTGCGATTTAATCATTATCCTCCAAGCCTTTTTCATAATTCAGTTGGGGTGAACCTTTCAGGGTCGGTCTCCATAAGCGATAGAATTGCGGTGACATTATCATCGTCTCTGAGGGTCCATCTACACTTGCAAAAGTCGCAACGGATCCGCGCTTTGATGAATGTATGAAACACGTGGCAGTGCGATAAGATCGTCGCTATTCTCTCGCTTATAGACGTAACATATACTTACGCCTATATCCCCGAAGGGGTAGGCAGAGGTGCTAGCACCCACATTTCGCCAGTTTATGTTTAGGTCCCAATGTAATAGGTGGCGATCCTATTGCCATTAACCGGGCACTTATAAACCTGCGATAAATACACACATAACTTCGAAAAGCATCGAAAAGTCATTGGTGTGTGCCATGGTGAACCTGGGATCAAACCCGAGACCTCGTCTCAGCAGTCTATTACCCAGACCACTAGGCTACCGCGGTCGACGACCCATAAACTGAGTGTTAGCATGATAAAAATTACTAAATAAGTGTAACCATTAATATCGCGATGCAGTTTCAGTAGTGGTTAACAGTCTTTACTAGATGGCGCTAGGTGTTCATAGCATGTAGTGTAGCTCTAAGTGAATAGATGGCGTTATTGCTATAAACTGTCTGATTTTCCACCGAAGCTTTTTGGTATATAAGGCGGTACTGTACCTGCAGGAGGTGCGGGGGGTGCCATGACGGGCGGTGGGGGCGGCGGGGGCGGGGATAGGGCGCGCTGCAGGCTCTGCTTCCTGCCCCCCGCAGATGTGTCTCTGTGTTGACACGTACATCCTACCTTAGCCTGAGGAACAATATCATTAATTTTAGAGTTCTTAGGAATAATATAAGAATTAATAAAGATTGATATGGGTCGGCTATCTGCTGCATCATCACAACATTAGCCCCAGTTACAGCCAAAAATTGTACTTAGGAGCCCGGGTACTACTCTCGTTCTGTTGGCTTATCTTAGTTTTTATAAAGAAGAAAGAAAGAAAGAGTTGGAGGGGGGGGGGAGGCATCCGTTTCTGGGGTTCGATGGTGTCATCTTAAAACCGGTTCAGGTTTAGAAATTCCCTTTTTGTGTTTATACACCTTGGTAATTCAGCGGTTTTTGTCACATTGGCGATTTTCGCATGAAAAACAAAAAGGTTTGGTCTCGACTGTTGGGACATCATATTATGGCCTTTGTTGTTTTTTTTTTTTGTCGTGTGGAAATCCCCAATGATCGAACTGTTAGTAGGACTAGTTGGAATAAACCATGGATACCACCCCCGTCGGCCATCGGGGGTGGTTATGTCGGGATCGAACCGACTAAAACCGCATGCCGTCTCGGGCCTTAATTACTGGGGCATATCCCTCGGCAACCCGGGTTCCGGAGTACAACAACCGGGACTATACAACACAATAGATGTTGAAACCATTATTCTACAAACCTGCACGCTAGGAGCTCTGAGCAGCTTAGCAGCATCTTCTCGGCTCTCTAACAACGTCGCGCGATGGACCAGCGTCTCCGCTGTGTCCCACACGATGTCGCTCACGGGCTCCTTCGGGTCTATTCTCAGTAAATGCTGCAGAATGCTCAGGAATGGGATCTCTTGGGGTGTATCGGCCACCTGCAAATGATACACGTTATCTTATTATCTTAAAGAACCTATCTTTGGCCTAATATCCAGTCAGAAAACTTGGATACGGATTTTGGATAAGCTGAGATGATTTTCAGGATCGAAAAAGCGATTGAAATTATGGAAAGGTCCTGACTGTCTTCGAAAATATCTCCGTCTTACACAAAAAAATAGTATCGTGTTCCTATTGGAGTGTAGTGTTGCACGAGTTCGTTTGTAAGAGGTATTTAGTTGGCAATAATTTAGTAACACCTGGTAGTGTTAGAAGAGTAATCGCTTTTCATCAAGTAGGTCGTACCACCTTAGTAATGTAAAAAAAAGTTCATTGGAGTTTGGAGTCGACTGCTAATGTCAACTTTGGCAATGCTGCTATTTCTGTTGTTACATCTCTAAACTTCAAATTCTCTAAAATTTTCTAACTGCATCTGTTTCTTTCATTATCAGATAAAAAAGGACAGATGATTTTATTTAAGTTAATACCTATCAAATTAAGACAGTGCCTTGTTGGTGCGTAGTAAGTTAAGTCGCATGTTCGTAGATGTCGACTAAAATTGAAGGGTGTTCACTAAAATAAATCATCTGTCCTTTTCTATCTGATAATGAAAGACACAGGTGCAATTAGAAAATTTTAGAGAATTTTAAGTTTAGAGATGTAACAATAGAATTAGCAGCTAGACGCTATTCCTGTACCTACCATATACCTGCCTCTAACCCTTTAAAACTTATAAGTGCATTATATTTTGCAAAATAGCAAGTTTATTAAGTAAGGTTAAAAGGAAATACAAATATAATAAATCGTACCTGTTTCAGAATTGCGTAGAACACATCCAGGTGCGAATTCAAGTTGATTCCACCTGGACCCTGCGCCTCGTCGCTCTCCCGTTGCTCCTCGAACACGTCCAGCTGGACGCCCAGGTCTGGTTGGCTAGCTGCTTCATGTCTGGGAAACAATTGGAAAGGTTAGATACACTATACAGGGTTAATTTATCCACTGGGCGTGGATAGACAAATTCAAAACTATTAAGCGAAAAATACTCAAATAAGTCTCGGGGCTGATAATGATGAAAAATAAACAGGATTTTTTAAAAATCAATACCTTAGCCAGGAATCGAATCCGTGAACGCAGTCTTGAATATTATAAAATCAAATGTAACACTCTATTTTACATTAAGGTACATTGGCGTAGTCTAAACCAATATCTGCGCTTTATCACGCAGTGTTACGACGACATTCACCTCTACTTTCATGAGGCCGTCAAGTTGAGGGCCACCATTATGTCACTGTCGGTGTATGTAATGGGGACCCCCTTCCTGAGACTTTACCTTTAGCTTACCAACAGGCAAGGTGAAGTCCTGCCTGTTTGAAATGCCGGATACCTACACCTACACACCCAAGTTATAGTGATAGCAATTAACAAAATTTGGTAACAATTTTTTCTCCACTTTGGAATCTGTCCTTAAATTTTCAATAATTAATGGTTACAGCTGAATTATGATTAATGGCCGAACACTAGTTATTATATTTCTTACACCATAACTAAATGTTCACAGACCAGTATAACCGGTTTGAAGGGGTTTAGTCACATTTTACATTCTTACTATTATTTTAACGAGTATTCAGAGCGGTTAGACCGCCATATTAGGAGCGGGCCAAGCGCTGCGCCCACGCACCCTCAGCCTTTTTAAACGTTTTCCAACTAAGAATCTACACAGAAACACTGTGCTGTTTTGATACTTTCGGATTATGAGGTTAAGAGCAGGTACTTGGATTCGGAGAACTGAGTCGGGATAATGATGACCATTTTTGGATAGTTTATTACAGATTTCATCTTGGTAATGAAAAAGGAATAAAAATATTTTGTTTTATTCCTGTATTTAATTAAAAGTATCTTTTTGTTTTTTTTTTAAATCCTCCAATTTTACGATCTTATAGGGCCACTGCACAATATAAACTCCATACACAAGTACACAACACGACAACACATATTTTTACGTTAGTACTGTTTTTTTTAACGTTATTGCGAACATCAAAATACATTACTTTACATAAGTTACATTGAAAAAAAAATCATATTTTTTTCTTTTTGAACTTTAATTTAAACAATTTTTTTACAACGTAGGTGGCCTATGGACGTGTGCAACACTAAGGGTGTCACACACGCGCTACCTACCCTGAAGGGAAGGGGGGAGGGCCAGCAAGGGGTGGGGAGATTAGGAAGGGATGGGGGGACGAGGGGTACAGTGAGCTCTGGCTACCCTACTTACGGGCGCGGCGGGAACACAACACGATGGTTATTATGGGGCGGTGTTCTGTAGGGCGGAGGTACTACCCCAGTCGGACAGCTCATTTCGGACGGGAGATGACGTCGTGTTCTACCTCATTAAGACTCCTTCATCTTACGCCGCCGGCGCCGTACTACTCCTGCGCTTTTCGAAAATCAAATCCGTGAGGGATGTCTATGTATTCGTAGCTCAATCTATCTATCTACTTTAAGTTTTGTATTTATACTTTTTTTTTTTTTTTATACTACGTTGGTGGCAGACAAGCACACGGCCCACCTGATGGAAAGCGGTCACCGTGGCCTATGAACATGTGTATGTAAGTATTCTGTGCAATTCTGTGTAAGCAAGGAAGTATCAACATCTGTTCTTATTAACCGACTTCAAAAAAGAAACAGGTTTTCAATTCAACTGTTTTTTTTATGTTTGTCACCTCTGAACTTTCCGATTGGGTGAACCGATTTTGATGCGTGGTCCCATTTCAATTTGGGCCGGTGGATCGATTTTTTGTAGAATTATATTTATAAGTTGTGAAGTTTTTACTAAATCTGCATTATCATATATAATTCTACTGCACGTGTTTATGTCACTGAACTCCTTATAACTGTCGGGTCCGCTAGTATCATACTAAAATATTACATGCAGGTAATTCAATCTCAATGTGTAATAATAACCATTTCTTGCCGACACAGTGTCTCACAGTGTCTTAGTCTTCAATAAGTCATTACGAACTTGGCTTGTTTTTGCTCGATTGTCCATGATTAATCCCAGTCATTAACGACATGTTTTTGATGCAAATGTATTTCATCTACCTGTTTGAGACTCATAAAAACTTGAGACATTCAGGCATAAATGTTTAATTGAACAGGATAGTTTATTATAGCAAGTAAACTTGGAGAGAATTAAGTGTTTAGAACTGTTTTATTTCATTCTCTGAACCTTTTCCCAACTCAGTTGGGGTCGGCTTTCCAGTCTAACTGTGATGCGGCTCAACTTCGATATTTTCCGTGGAGCGACTGCCATCTGACCTCCACAACCAATGGCGATATCGAAGTTCCAAGTTAGACTGGTTGGACTTTTGAGGGCTCCAACTACCCGTAACGACTGCCATAGATGTTTGTATGGCAACCGGGACCGACGGCTTAACGTGCTCTCCGAGGCCCTAATAAACCTGCGATAAATACACACATAACTTCGAAAAGCATCGAAAAGTCATTGGTGTGTGCCATAGTGAACCTGGGATCGAACCCGAGACCTCGTCTCAACAGTCCATTACCCAAACCACTAGGCTACCGCGGTTGTTTAGAACTGTTTTATTATGGTAATAAAATAAGTTTTATAGTTTATTTTATTGATATTGAGGAAAGCGGATGCGTGCGATCTCGAGGTTTTATGCTGGACAAATTGTTTAAGACCTTTGTTTGGGACAAATCTAGTAATTGAGTAGCGTATTTGAAGTTTGTAGGTAACCCCGGTAGCCTAGTGGTATGGGTAATGGACTGCTAAGACGAGGTCTCGGGTTCGATCCCAGGTTACCATGGCACACAGTCACACACCAATGACTTTTCGATGCTTTTCGAAGTTATGTGTGTATTTATCGCAGGTTTATAAGTGCTCGGTTAATGGCAATAGGCTCGCCACCTAGGTATTACATTGGCACCTAAACATAAACTAGCGAAATGTGGGTGCTAGCACCTCTGCCTACCCCTTCGGGGATATAGGCGTGAGTTTATGTTAATGTATTTTAATTGAAATTTGAACCACTTTCAGTTGTCTGATATTTGGCAGAAGTTTAGTTGGCTTTAGTTCTGATGACAATACAATTTAAATACGTTCAACTTAAATTTATTTTTATATAATTTATTTATTGTAGCTCGAGACATAAGTATCTGGGCCACTCATTAGAACCAGTACCTATATACCAATTACTTTCAGAGCGTATTAACTAGACTAATTTTACATCACTGCCTCCGCCTACCCCTTCGGTGACTTAAAGTAGTCGTGAGTATATATATAAAAGAACATCGTCTTGTTCTGAATGTTTTTAGACTACCAATCCGTTGCAGGGCGTTTGCTAGTCTCATCATCATCATCATTCTCTGAACCTTTTGCCCAACTCAGTTGGGGTCGGCTTTCCAGTCTCTGTGATGCGGCTCAACTTCGATATTTTCCGTGGAACGACTGCCATCTGACCTCCAAAACCAATGGTCATTATGACCAATGGCGATATCGAAGTTCAAAGTTAGACTGGTTGAACTTTTGTGGGCTCCAACTACCCGTAACGACTGCCATAGATGTTTGTATGGCAACCGGGACCGACGGCTTAACGTGCTCTCCGAGGCACTGCCACAAAGAAGCCTTAAAGGCCCTATCCAATTCTTACCTTATGTTAATGATCTCTAAGAAACTTGAATCACACTAACACAATATTATTTACAGACAATACAATCGTGATCAAGTTAGATGAATCATATAATTTTATAAACAACAAATCGATAATACTATGAAGCAAACTACAGAATGGTTAGAATCCAATAAGGGTCAGCTCACACCGAGACGCGACGATGCACGCACATTTTAATAGAGCAACTTAAAATAATACTTCATTTATACAGAATTATTATGAAACTATCTTAGGTAATTACAAAATAAAATATTTATATTATGAGAAAATATTAAAAGTATGTACAAATTTAACAAAAGTTTAGGTGTCGAAAAATTCCTCCCCATCGATGTCGGTAACGTACCCAAAAGGCTGGCGGCATTGCCACGTTGGATGGCAATGCCGATTCTCTGAGCAAAAAAGAAGCCAGCCCTTTGATCACGTGAAGCGTCGACCAGTCGCTTTCCTTCATTTAGGTACAACACGAAAATATTCACTGCGACGTCGCGAGACATTTCGAGGCGCAGTGCTGCGTGATGCAATGTATTCTGAATTCTCAAAATGAAATGTGTATCTTTTCATGTTGTAAATAAAGTATATTTTAAGTTGCTCTATTAAAATCTGCGCGCATCGTCGCGTCGCGTCGCGTCTCGGTGTGAGCTGACTCTAATGTGTAAGTAAATCTAGCAAAAAATATACATAAAGGTTTTAGTCGAAGACAACCGCAAGTTAGATTTATTATGAAACACAAGTTGCAGGTTTATTATTAGCAACAACAATTGACAAAGGAACACGGATGCTTTATTTTCAAGGACGTGGTAACTAAATAGAGTCATTCATTTCTAAGTACGAATTAGCTGGTGCATCTTGGAAAGACCATCACTTATTTGATACTAAATAGTTGTAGGTATTGTGAACCGCGGTAGCCTAGTGGTATGGGTAATGGACTGCTAAGATGAAGGTCTCGGGTTCGATCCCAGGTTACCATGGCACACACCAATGACTTTTCGATGCTTTTCGAAGTTATGTGTGTATTTATCGCAGGTTTATAAGTGCCCGGTTAATGGCAATAGGCTCGCCACCTATTATATTGGGACCTAAACCTAAACTAACTTCAGGGATAAAGGCGTGAGTTTATATCATTTATGTTAATGTTATTGTGAACCAAGCGGTTCGGTGCCTCTTTTCTTTGCCGTACCATCAAAACCTAGAATTCTTTACCAGCTTACGTGTTTCCTTCCTCCTACAGTCCCGGGTCCTTTAAGAGGGGCGTGAAAAAGCATTTGATGAGGCCGTCAAGCTGAGAGCCACCAGTGTGGCACTATCGGTGTTTGTAATGGTGACTCCCATTCCAGAGAATTTACCTTAGCTTACCATCAGGCGAGGTGAAGTCAAAGTTGTCATGGGATTGGGGGATTGTGAGCTCTGGCTACCCTACTTACCGCCGGGAACACAACACGATGGTTATATTATGGTCATGGTCTTCTGTAGGGCGGAGGTACTACGCTAGACGAACTGTTCAGTTCGGACGGGAGATACCGTTGTCTCCTGCCTCCAGAGTAAGGATGTAGGGTGGAGAAAAACATGTTGCGCCAACCCCAAATAATTTGGACAAGGACAGCTAGATGCCGATCGGTAAAATATTGACGTTAAAAAACATAATTAAAAGTCTTTGCTTGTCTAGTACTGTAGGTATATTAAACATAGGTATTAACATTATGTTTTACTACTTAAATAGTATAAAAACCATCGACTACTGTGCTAACACAGGTGTCCGGTACATTAACCAAATTGCTTAATTCCAAAAAATAATACACACATCATTAAATTATTACTAAATAAAGACATCCACAAAACAAAAACCTAATAGTATGACTATTTTTTGTGACAGTTCCAATTACCATGCTCAATCAACCGGCGCGGGCGCAGACACAAAAAAAAGCTGTTGAGTGTAAGCCAGACTGGCGCAGTGAGGGGAATGACAAAGATTACTTAGCTGTGGTTAATTTATTTTTGTATAGTTTTCAATTTGATGTTTTATTACATTTCGTAAATTAATACTTCTTCAAAAAATAATAAATTATGTAATATCAGTTCATAGCTTTTTTTTTTCTATGTATCTTAAGTTTGCCGTATGTTATTACTTCCCAAAATTCGTTCCAAAATTTTTTTTGGTTTATTGCTCTGAGGTTCAACCTTAACGAATTCCTAGTTAGGACTTAAAATCCAATGATCCTTTGAGCATTTTTCACTATTTTTCATAGTTTCACAATTGGCCATTCATTTCAGTTGAGAAATAATTCAGCTTGTATACTAGTTAGATAATTTTTGAATTTATATACAAGACAAGTGTGAAGTATCTTTATAAAAAAGCTTACCTCAAGATGTTCAATGTTGGTAGTAGACCCAATCCTGAAAATAAACAAAGCGGTGTTATCATAGTCATCAAAAAATAATTCAACAATAAGTAGGTCTATTGCATACTGTAATAAAATTTTAATAAAGCGGGATTCAAACTCGTGACTACTGGAGCAGCGCTTCCCAAACTATATTATGCTCTACCTTAGTTGTTTCAAAATTTTCCCACCCTGAATTTTTGCCTACCAAAGTTTGTTAACCCTAATCCAATCAGCATCCTTTTTTTCTAGCGGAAATAATGTAATATCGGACTTGAACCGACTAAATACGCACGACGCCTCGAATCTTCAAGCGCTGAGGTGTAAGGCGACCCTAAAAGCATCTCCCTCGTACCCCGGTTGACCGGGCCATCTCCGGCTAAGAGATGGCCCCCTCTGCATAGCCCCCTGGGCCTGCTTCTGCCAGGGCAATGGCTAGCCACAACCATCAACCCTACGCCCGTTGTGATCTTGACTACCCTCAAAATCTCCGATGAATATGATGATGGACTTACCAATAAACTCATTCCTGACGCGTATCCTGTCGGGCAGGCGCGGCGCGGAGATGATGAGACAGTTGATGAACGCCACCAGCGACGTCTTGTAGTCCGTGGTGCTGGCATTCTTCAGCTCTTCCACTACCACGGAAAGGCGGTACCTCTCGCCCTTCAACGACTGGGAACAAATACAATTTTTGAATATGTTTGTGTTGCACACGTCCATAGGCCACGGTGACCGCTTCCCATCAGGTGGGCCGTGTGCTTGTTTGCCACCTACGTTGTGTAAAAAAAATATGTGAGATTATAATTACGGTGCGCACAGTGAGGTATGAAAGAAACTTCATTCCGAGCACGCTCAAACTGTGGAATGATCTCACTGCTGTGGTTTTCTCAAACGATTAATAAAATAATAATAATAACTTTATTGATATGAAAATACATTTTTACTTAAATAATGAATGGAACCTCCTTTTAAGCAAATAAAAGCCTGTGTCAGTAGACTCCGCTCTTCTACTACATAAATTTTGGCTTAAATTTATTTTGAATGTTTAACATATTGCCATTTGGCTTTAAGAGATTATTATAATGAAGTTCTTCAAAAAGAGCATTAAAGGTTTCTACAGTGCGTGACGTCCCTGGTGTTGCACACGTCCATAGGCCATAGTGACCGGTTTCCATCAGGTGGACCGTGTGCTTATCTACAAGTGGTATAGAAAAATACTTTTTCTAATTTTCCAGTGTATCCATCAAGGTCCCCGGGGTCCATTTCAATCTTACTTGCAAGTTAGTGCACACATGCGGGATCTTTTTGTAATTTTTGCCTTGAGATATAATCGATGGATATAGTCTGTCTAAGTGCCATAGGTCAGTAGTATTATATGATATGCTATAATTACCTTGTATCGCTCTAGGGTGTCGACCGCCCTGGCATATCCTTCAGCATTGTATACACACAGCGCTGACAAGAGCTCGAAGACCTGCAGAAAGTAAATAAGAATATTCAGAATATAGCGCGGTTTACAAGTTTAAAACAGAAAAAATCACCTATTATGTCCCCAGGAGCCCATCCCGCGGGCAGCGAGGCAGGTTATGTCAGACTCTAACCGACTAAAGCCGCACAGCGTCTAGGGTCTTCTGACGCCAGGGTGTAAGGTGGCCTAAAGAGCATTTCCCTCGCACCCCGGCTTGACCCGGGCCATCTCCGGATTCGAGATGGCCCCCTCGGATTTTTGAACCACGGTGTTGCCGTCATGTCCCCGGAATGGGGGAGGCCCCCAGGAGCCCCTCATAAAGATTTCTCAGTTCGTCCAAAGTCCAAAGTTTTGAGCCCGGGTTTTGCTTATTGTTTTTGATTGGTATGTTAACTATCCGGGAGTGACTGCCACCTAACCTAATAAGTATGGGCTCTACCAAAATGTTCGAGGCTCAAACCAACTTAACCTGCTAGTCGCTGTACCTATTCTTTCCAGGCTTTCTTCCCTAGGCCAGGTTGGGGTCAAACGGTGAAGTTTGTTGGATACCGATGACTTACTAGCAAAAGTTTGACAGTTACCTGCTTTTTGACAGGCGGAGCGGGCGAGGTCAGGGCGGCGGCGAGCTTGCCCGTGTATTCAGCATGTTCTACGATGTAGTCCAGGCCCACGCGGCTCTCCATCGCCGAACTGGGAAAAAAGATATTATAAGTAATCACATGTTTAGGGTAGCAAAAGGATTTTCACCTATATATATATATAGCTGGTGCACCGACTAGTAGGCTTCGACTAAAACCTGGCTGGCTAAAGCCTGGTCGGTTGGGTCTTAGGATCCTAACGTTCTAGCGGGTAGATATACATGTTGATCCACGAAGGAGGTACAAACGCACTTTCCTATCGGAATAGGGCGGTTAGATGGCAGTCGTTCACAAAAAAGTCGAATAAGTCAAATAGAAAGACAATAGTAGAAAGCGGACCCTGGACACCGCCCTAAGTTAAAAATTTAATTTAAGGTAAAAAAGTACTTTACCTTAACGGTAAAGTACTTTTTTAAAATAATGAAAAGAATCTTGAAATATATAGAATATTCTCACCATTTACCTACTTACATTAAGTATACCTAAGATGTATCTATAGTAAGAATAGTTCCATGGGACTAATGAGAAATTGTGCCTATATTCATCGTTAGTAGTATGTATGTACAATATGTACATACATACATAATTGAACTGATTTGGCCATTGTTGCTAGTTGTAAAAATGAGCCCTCATTAAAACTCTCTAAATGCTCTAATTGTCTAATTTTCGGTTTTGCACTTACCTATTATCGTCAAGTCCGTGTTCGTATGAGAACTTTTATTCGAATGTGTATATTTTATTTACGCCAAATAACTATACATCTATCTATCTATATACACAGTATTATAAACTTGTAAAATAGTTGTCTGTACATTGGAGATATTAAAAAAGTATTTGAGTTATGATATATATGAACTATTCTTGACACAAAAATATTTTGTTTGAATGCTTGTCTGTTTGTCTATTTGTTCGCGACTGACACAAAACCTACTAAATAGATTTTGATACGGTTTTGTTGTTCAAAAAGTGTTAGTTAAACGACTATGGCAGTCGTTATGGGTAGTTGGAGCCCTAAAAAGTCCAACACCAACGGTCTAGCTGCAATTCTTCGATATCGCCTAATGTCACCATTCACCATTGGGCTGTGAAAGTCAGATGGCAGTCGCTTCACGAAAAATATCGAGGTCCAGCCAATTCCGCAGTTAAGACTGGTAAAGCGGACCCCAGACTCCGAGGTGAAAGCTTTGGATGCGACTGGGATTAACGCTGGGTTGAAGAAGAAGTCAAACTTAAATACGCATATTTGATCATAAACAGTTAAGTAAAACCGGAGATATACTTAATCAAAAAACGGGCGAAGCCGCGTGAATAGTCTAGTAACATGACATAACTGTTTACAAGCCAACGTACACACACTTTTTTAAATTGTAGAGCAGTTCAAATAATGTTAAACTCCATTTTATATTGCCTATCAAACTATTACCGAATCATAAAACCTATTAGATTTTATGAGAAAATTGCACTCGGCATTACATGTTTAGAATACGTGGGAACTCAAGTTATATCGCTTTATTAGTACGGTTAATTTGCTTTAGTACATGCTGACCGTACATGTAGACCAACGGCATAGATGGCGCATCAGTCGATGGGGTCATTTTGCTAACTACCACGCGTTTATGTCTAAATGACCACCGGTCTGTTATGGTGCGTTTATTGCTTGTGTTAAAACGTTTTTAAGTCAAAGTCGTACTTTATAGTTTATAGACCAGTTGTTGCCCGAGAGTACCTACGCCCGCGTAAAATTTTAATCCTGCGGGAACCTATTCACGGAATAAAATAAATAAATAATAAATAAATATTCTACGACATTCTACACAACGCTCCCTAGACCCAAACTAAGCTTAGTTAAACTAGCTTGTTTTATGGGTTCTAGAATGCTGATAAACATACTTTATATACTTTTTTTTTGTAAATACATACATACATTTCTGACCATGATTTTTCATACAACTTCTCTCTATCTGTGTCAAATTACTCCAGTTCTGTTAAGTCGTTTTTAGGAGAAAGAGCATCAAACATCCATACATATTCACACATACTTACAAACTTTTGCATTTACGATTTAGTAGGGTTATAGCAGCACTAGCAAAACGTTAATTAAATATGTAACATATCTTCGTAACTATTACGTGTTTTGATGGTTTTGTTAAGTTATCAACTTATGACCCTTTTTCCTGTGGAAATTGCCAATGTTTGTAAATAGACCAAAAAAAAACAGCCCGCCGAGTTTCTTGCCGGAGTCTTCTAAGGTCTGGGCATCGTTTCGAACTGGTGGTCCAGTTGCTTACTTAGTCTTAAATATTTTTAATTATGACGTTTTGTAAATGCCTTTTAATTGTCTATACAGAATAAATGTTTTTTTACTTTGACTTGACTTTGACTTTGATACGATTTCTCGTTAAAAGACCCAGGTTATTTAAGCTCTGCGTAAATGAATCAGTCATACAAGTCTTATTAAGCAATTTTTTTTATAATTACTCTTAAATAGAAGTAAAATAGATAGTACCTCCTCTAATTTAACATTCGGCGAATTAATTACATAGTATTCTAACTGAGAATTTAAAATGTGAAACATGCAATAAAGTATATCAAAAATTTCATCATCAATTACAAGATAAGCATCAATCCGTCTGCGGGGTACTTGAATATGCAAACGAATGCAGATTGATACCTACCACCATGAATGTGTAAAACATACCGACAGAATGCGCTGAATACGAGACTGTCACAAAAGTTGCGGCGGTTAACCACGGAGTGAATTTTGGATTACATTGTTTTACCCATTTTTTTACCTCGCCTGATGGTAAGCTAAAAGTAAAGTCTCAGGACCCATATTTTTTATTACCGCCACTACGTTTTTTACACCATTTCACTACCCAAGACAATGTATTTTCATTCTTTTCACTACATAAGATTGTCCCCTCAACCCGGCTGTCCTGTCACCCAACCCTCCGCGCGCGAAGAATTAGCCTAATCCCCGCCTGCTTCCTACTGTGCCCTCTGCCAGTCGGAGGGACACGTGGAGAGCCTCGGTGCAGCCCTCTAGAGGGCCACTCCCGCCCCGGCCGGATTGGTCGCAGGCAGCAGCGTCTCCCGTGGCGAGTGCGAGGCGCTGACCACCTCCGTTGCCCGGGTGCACCGGAGGTTCAGGCCCTCACCCAGTGTGGCGCCTCTGGTGTTGCACGTGTCCATAGGCAACGGTGACCACTTCCTACCAGGACGTGGTCAATGTGGACATGATGGGATATATTAGGTACTTTATAACACTTGCTTATACGTTCAAGTCGGCACGCACACACGCACACACTACTCAGCCACTACGCGGCAATCGTCATTCGATTCAATCAGTTTAAAACTGTAGATGGCCCAGGGTCTGCTGGCGTGCAAGGGATATGCCTATTGGGTAACCTTACACCCCGGTAATTAAGACCCGAGACGGCGTGAGGCTTTAGTCGGTTCGATCCCGACATAACCACCCCCGATGACCGACGGGAGTGGTATCCATGGGGATTTCCGCACAATAAAAAAGGGCACCACACTCGCACTGCCAACCCTAAAAGACTAAATGTCATCAGTCGTATTCTTCAACGCGTCCCATCCATAGTTTTTATACGTTCACGCCTACCACTTGCAACATTCGCGCGAAATGCTATGTAAATTACATGTTTATGGCCCTCAGCATCAATTGCAACATTAGGTAAGACATTTTAAGCATAATATTACTTATTGATAAATTGGATTGGCTTTATAAATGACATAATGAATGAGATAGACTTATCAAACGCGCTTGAAGCACGAACTATACTGTCTAATGTAGGATGATAATATTGACAGAAGTAGGTTAGCCCATATAGTATAATCGAAAATGAATCTTTCGATTTTCGATTATCGTTCCCGTAGAATATGGAATCGATATTTACAAAAACACAAAACTTTATATTTTTTATTATTTTAGGTAACTTACTTCAGGATGACAAAAAGAGAAGTTTTATGGCATAGTATTTATGTTTCGTATCATATTTAGCTAATTGTATCACAAAAATTTTCCTAGTCCTTAATAATTTTAATAAATTATTTTAAATTCGATTAATTTGTGTATAGTCAATAAAATTGTGCTATATTCTTGCAAGACGCTTCACTATGACAAGTGGGCGGGGCTTGTCTATGTATTACAATAATTTTAGGGGTATAATTTTGTATAAAAAAATACGATACTTCATAGACATGAACTGTCATTATTATCATCCTAAATTAGACAGAGTATAGTTCATTGCGTCCGTTCTTCGAAGGAATTAGTATTTTAGAATGGTCTAATAAATGACTTGTCTATTAAATATGCAATTATTAGATGGTAAGTCTAGTAAATTGCAATAGAGTTTAAAGTAATGCCTAAATCTGTGCAGTCAATTACGTGGTCAATGCTTCTATGGACATGCCCTGTGCTTACATATTAAGGTTTATACATAACAATTAATTTCATCAAGAACCAAGCGGTTCGGTGCCTCTTTTATTTGGCGCACCATAAAGACTTGGAATTCTTTACCAGCGCATGTGTTTCCTTCCACCTACAGTCCCGGGGCCTTTAAGCGGGGCGTGAAAAAGCATTTGATGAGGACGTCAAGCTGAGGGCCGCCACTGTAGTACTACCGGTGTATGTGGTGGTGACCCCAGTCCTGAGACTTTGCCTTTTGAGCTTACCATCAGGCGAGGTAAAGTCATTTTGACGTGTCTTATATAAAAAAAGTTTTAGCATAATTAATATAATGGTTTGAAGAAATAGTTCTGACTAGACCAGACTACTTTCAAGATTATTTAGATGATAAAGAAGCTTGGAAATGAACTGTTCACTCAACTATGTTACTCGAAATAACATTGTATCTAGACTAAGGCAATTGTTGTAAATAGACAAAAAAAAAAACAGCCCGTTGAGTTTCTTGCCGGAGCCTTCTCAGGTCTGGGCCGCGTTTCGAACCGGTGGTCCATTTGCTTCTAGTTTTAAATATTTATAATTTTGACGTTTTGTAAGTGCCGCTTAAAATGGTCTATACAGAATAAATGATTTTTGACTTTGACTTTGACTTGACTGGGTCGGTTTGATTCCACTTGAGTGACAGAGAAGCATACGGCCCACCTGATGGGAAGCGGTATGGACATGTGCAACACCGGGGCGTCACACTCGCGCTGCCGATCCTAAAAACCTTCTAATGCCCTTCTTGAAGAACCCATTATGTAGACGCTGGGGAATACCACAGCAGGGAGATTATTCCACAGCCTAAGCGTGCCAGTCAGTATCATTAACACAATCCAATGTTTTTGATATCTTTTTTTATACTACTTAAATGGCAGACAAGCACACGGGCCACCTGATGGTAAGCGGTCCCCATGACGTATGGACGTATGCTACAACGTACACTCTCGCTACCAACCCTGGATAGGAGAGGGTATTGAGGAGTTGGGGGGGGGGGGGGGAGGGACTCTGGCTATCCTACATACCGCCGCGCCGGGAACACAACACGATGGTTATGTGGGCGGTGTTCTGTAGGACTGCTCAATACTGACAGGAGATACCGTCGTGTCCTACCTCCTCGGCGGTCGTGTCTTTAATTTATGATACAACTAATTTAAAAATTTATAACAGTATACATATAGGCACTAAAATAAAATATATACACAACAAAAATTTACAATAGAAATGTCAATATTAGAATATCTTATAATTCAATGCTGTCGGTTAGGAGTGGCGGCTCATTATAGTACCAGTTCTTGACAGGTGATAGACATCACAAGCATTAGCCGGCTTTACACGGGCAGTCTATCGCGCGTTCTAGGAGCGTCCGGGATTGCGCTACGGAATGCTCGTACGCGCAATCATCTTTTTAAGGTCAAAGTGAACTAAATTTTTCGCGCGCGATTACGTGCGATCCTTTTTGACGTATCGGAAAATGTGTATATAGGCTGTGTTATGTATATATGGAAGATAGACAGCAACATAGGACGCGATGACGCGATTGCGTGTGAATGACAGTCCTGGGCCTTTAGACAAGTGTCAAAAGTCTAAATCGCTAATAGAATAGATTAGGTCGACCAATCACACTCCAGCTCGTGATTCCGCCGCGGCCGCGCATCGTACGCCGGCGACGAGCTTGGATGTGAATGGTCATAAATCGCTAAGGAAACGTATTCGTTTCCTTAGCGATTTACGCTGTGACACTTGTCTATGGGGGCTGGAGCGCGCGCTCTTTCCCTCTCTATTCCAGCATCTATATACGCGCGTTCTGTCACACGCGAATCAGCTTTCACTCGCGATAGACTGCCCATGTAAATTCAGCTATTCGCGAACTTTATAAAGCCCGTATGTTAAAAGTCGTCAACCTATCGATCGCTACGTTAAAACATTTAAATTTATTCTAACAAATAATTTATTATATCTATATAAAAACAAGCGTAAAGACCCGGTCATAGGTATCTATTTTTTTATATTGGACACGTCAATATGACTTCCCCTCGCCTGTTGGAAAGCTATAGATAAAGTTTCAGGATCGGGAGTCACCACTACATACACCGATAGTGCTATAATGGTGGCCCTCAGCTTGACGGTCTCATCAAATGCTTTTTCACGCCCCGCTTAAAGGACCCGGGAATTCTAGAGATATGCCATTAGGACCAATATGTTAAAGCCTTCAAATCTTTTCCCAACTTGGCGTCGGCTTTACTTTACAGTCTAACTACGATGCGGGATACTTCGATATTTTCCGTGAAGCGACTGCCATCTGACCTCCACAAACTATTAGCAATATCGAAGTTCTGTAGTTAGACCATTCGTCGGAATTTTTAGGGCTCCAAGGTTCCACAAAATATCATGAAATCGGCTGCCCAAATTCAAAACCTAGTCACAGGCGATTTAAAACAATATGAGTTTTTGTCATTTTTCGACTTATTAGACCCAAAGGTTGACTTCAAGTTGGAAAAAAGGCTCGGAGGGTGATGACCGATGTCTGATTTGAGTTTTCTGATGTCTGAAGGGGAGAAGGAAGGGGGGAGGTTCAATGAATCTCAAATTGGTTTTACAGCTATATATAAAAAGGACACAGTATATTGTCATCTAACAGTCTTTGCTATCAAAATATCAATTTAGAATTATTTAAAACTAGTCAAGCACGCGTTATTGTACCGTTTGTCTTGGAACCTATAAAATTAACATAAAGGCAATATTTTTTATATTTTTTTTATATGACACCAGTATAATCATAAACTAGCCTATGCACGCGGCTCCGTCCGCGTAGACGTCGGTTTTCGCGTTTCTTGACCAATCTCCGGTTCTACTCAACCGATTGTGATCAAAAATACGTAAGATTTTCATACAAAAATCTGCATCGAAATTCATTCAGTAGTTTTTGCGTCCAACGCGTACAAACAGACAAGAATTCCAAAAAAAAATATTTTCGTCGTTCATATAACATATCCTAAGTTGTTTTTTTTTTTATATTTCCAATGTACAAACACAGCTACTTGACAATTTTATAATAATACTACCGGACCTGACAGACGTTGGCCTGGATACCGACTGCAGCGCTATCTGCCGGGCTGATTTGTGAATCTAAATCATCCAGGGCGCCACCCAAACGCATACAAAAAAAATCATTCAAATCGGTCCAGCCGTTTAGGAAGAGTTCAGTGACAAACACACGTATAGTAGAATTATATATTATACTAGCTTCCGCCCGCGGTTTCGCCCGCGTGGAGGTCGGCATTGCTACCAAGTCATTTTATGGCAAGTTTTTTCATACCTTGGTTAACATTAAGCAGTTTTAGTACGGATCCCTATATTTTTTAGTAAAATATATAGCCTATGTCACTCACAGATAACGTGGCTTTCTATTGGTAAAAGAATTTTCACAATCGGTTCAGTAGATCCAAAGATTAACCCCTACTCACAAACTCACAAACTTTACCTCTTTATAATATTAGTATAGAAGTATAGATAAAGATAGATGTTCATATTCATAAATACATATGAATGTCTATTACTTAATGTTAATGTGTACGGTTAAGCAACTTTATTTGGAATTCGTTTTATTATTCGACAAGATATGAGATAAAATTATCCTGTTTTAGCATATTAGTTATATCTCAGTTCTGTCTGACTAATTTACATTACTTAGTATTAATGAATACCAACAATGATTCACTAACGTATTTCGTTGATATTTTGGTTCGACGACGTCTGACAGGGTTCCATTCCCGCTGAGTGCAAATATTGGATTCATGAATAATTTACCGTAATACCGGACCGCACCGTAATAGGTACCGCGGTAGCCTAGTGGTCTGGGTAATGCACTGCTGAGACGAGGTCTCGAGTTCGATCCCAGGTTCACCATGGCACACACCAATGACTTTTCGATGTTATGTGTGTATTTATCGCAGGTTTATAAGTGCCCGGTTAATGACAATAGGCTCGCCACCTATTACATTGGGACCTAAACATAAACTGGCGAAATATGGGTGCTAGCACCTCTGCCTACCCCTTCGGGGATATAGGCGTGAGTTTATGTTATGTTATATGAATAATTTATTCAGCGTACCTAGGTATAGTACGAGTATTATTTACAAAGTGAAATTCACATTGGTACTGTCCGGCCGGATTCGAACTCAATACCTCTGAGAAGAGGCCGGGTCCTTTTCTATTCAGCTACCATCGTCTTCCCATAAAATATCTACCGCAATAATTACCCGCTCCATAAACAGCTGTCATAAATTCCAGATCACCTGTATCCTGGACACAATTTGTCAAACCACAGATAATAATCTAACATTCAAGTTATTTGCGCCCGGTGTGCACAGCACAGACAATAAATAATATGCATAGTTGAGATGTTACGAAACAAAATGGCGGGCTATATTGAATCGTTATGTTGCTAACTGCTGTTGATTACAGATCACAGTTTGCATAATGGTAATATGAATGGTGTGAGAATTGTGAATGAAGACTGGATAATAAATATTTGTATGTGTGTCACGTAACAACTGGTCCAACTACGGAACTTCGATATCGCCAATTGAATGGGTTGTGGAGGTCAGATGGCAGTCGCTTCACGGAAAATCTGATCCCGATGGACGTATAAACTAATGAATTGATTTTTAATGTGGTTTTTTTATACATATCGGTCACGTCAATATGACTTCACCTCGCCTGATGGTCAGCTAAAGGTAAGGTCTCGGCCATTATATACACTGACAGTCATTTTTATTAGAAAGGTCTGGGTTAGATTTAGAATCTACCGTATGTTTGATTGTAATAGGTTAAGTAGAACCGGCGACATGATAAAAACCATGATTAAAATCTTATTGAAATATATTGCCCAGGAGGAACTATAGTCGTACCAAGTTTGATTTTCGTATGATTTTCGACATGATAAAAACCATGATTAAAATCTTATTGAAATATATTGCCCAGGAGGAACTATAGTCGTACCAAGTTTGATCAAAATCCCTCCAGTAGTTTTTGATCCATGCATGCAGATACAGACAGATAGACTGAGTGACAAAAAAAATACTGATTGCATTTTTAGCATTAGTATCAATCACTAATTATCCTCAAAAAAATATTCTGTAAATATATTCAATGTGCAGAATTGAACTCCCTAAAGTTTAATTGTAAGTATACAGGTATATTTCGGTTACTAAATAAAACTCTTTAAGAAAAATAAAAATTAACTAAGCATGTTAAAATTTAACTTAAAACTAACTAACTATTAGACTTTTACTAAATAAAACTCTTAAGGAAAAATTAAAATTACCTCATTATGGTTGTTAAAATTTAATACAAAACGAATTAACTACAAAAAGTTGTAAATGCATTGATTTTCAATGCACAAACGCATAATTACTTGGCACCAACATATCCCACGGTGTCACACTCCCACAGAATCACCAAATATACAGACATGACAATAAACATGACGTAATGATTTTATTATTGATTTTACACAATTACGAAATTTTATAGAGAGCTTCTCCCAGTTTCACACGTTCGCGACAATCGACAAAAGCCGTTGATCATCCGTAAGCTATAAAGCCCACTGTTCAGACATAGATTTAAATGGCCACTACCAATGAAATATTTTATTTACAAAGTTTAACTCCTAAAATTAAATTTTATCATACTATTACATCAAGGGGTAGTTACGGTTTCGATTCCCGCTCAGTGCAAATATCTGTATACCCAAAATATGTAATATATTTGCACTGATCTGGGCGTTTAAAAAAACTATTGTAGAATCCATAACACAAGCTATGATTACTTTGGGTCTAGATAACGCTAATGAAGTTCGATTACACAATGTGAGTTTCTTTATTGCATCATAACTTTAAAATGCCTAAACAGATCTAGAGGTATGAGCTATCGTTAGAATCCTAACATTATCCCAAGTACCATATTTTTTTTTAGGAATATTAGTAAGTATCCGAAATTACTAGTATTTCCCGTAACTTCTCCAGCGAAGCTAATCAGTAGTTCCATAATGGAACTAGAGAATGGAACTACTGGGATACGGCGTTACTACAGTGGCCAGGATTCGAACCCGAGACGTCTCAATAGTAAGGCTGACTCCTTAACCACTAAGCTACCAACGCTTCATTAATCTGGCAAGGCAGTCGTCGTTTTTAATAAGCTATATTAGGGTTCTAAAGCTGAACGAGTTCCATTCGAGTTACTGTAATAACCAATGGTACCTCCCGCATTACTATGCCAAGGTGGTCATAGATGATCCGCAGTGGCGTTGCGCGACCACGTCTGCGTCTGCGCACCTCTATGATATCAATCGGCCGTTACAAAACGGCTACTGATCGTCGATTGTGTTGTACGAGAATGTGTTAAGGTTAATGTTTTACGAGCGCGCCTACATTATTTGAGATGTCATCTGTCATTGAATAAATCATTATTTATTATTATTGTCTAGTACGTATGCAGTATTATTATGGGCGTGAGACTTCGGCTGCTGCTAGGTAGCTAACATTTAGTTTTTTTTTACGTGGAACTTATTTTTTTACCATTACCTAGTAGTTTTTTTATGGTACCTACTACGCTACTACATAGGTGGCAGTGGCAGATCCGCAGGGCCACATCACTATTTTTAAGGGTGGCAGAAGCAACCCTTAAAAATAGTGATGTGGAGAAATAAAATAAAATAAAAAAACAAAACATAGGTATATACATACATAATCCACACTAATAATTATAAATGCGAAAGTAACTCTGTCTGTCTGTTACGCTTTCACGCCTGAACCGCTGAACCGATTTTAATTAAATTTGGTATAGGAGTAGATTAGACCTCGAGAATGAACATAGGCTATGTTTGGTCGCGATAACCGACATACACGCGGGCGAAGCCGCGGGCAACAGCTAGTGTTACATAAAACGAAGTTTTAATGAAAAATTGTAAGTTTTCAGATAATTAACTAGACAAATGAAACGACTAGGAACAAGTTCTGTCATTATTAAATAGATGGAGTTCGATTCGACAAGTACAGTCAGCGACAGTTTATCTATCGACCGTAAGTTTATGGTGCTGAGTTATGCGGGGACTGTTGATTGATAACACTGGATAACACAGACGGACCCAAGTTATGAACTTAACTTGGGTCCGTCTGTGTCGACTTGGTATTAAATAATATGTTATTTAGGTTTATTTTATAGGAGAATTGTATGAGAATGGGGTGAAAAATGAACAAAACAAGCTGCTGTTTAAAGAAAAACCTTTCTAAAAACAAGCTTTTATTATTTACAATATTGCATTGTCATGGGACTTACATAAGTATACCAAATTTCAGCTCAATCGGATAACCAGAAGTGGTCGAAAAATGGCTTGCAAGATTTTATTACAGACAATGGGACAGGTGAAACTAAATAAAAGCTTGTAATAAAATGGGGTTCAAAGACAAAAATGCTCTTTTGGAAAGCGAGGTGAAGTCAATTGACGGTCTGAATATTTAAAAAAAAAACCTGAATTTCGTCCAACAATTATATTGCAAAAAGAATAAGAAGTAAAAATTTATAATATTTTTGAGATTATTTACTGGTAAGTAGGTGATTGTGTATGGTTGATGGCCTACCAAACTTCGGGGTCCGGTAGTAGTCGCTCTCGTAAGTCAAAAAAATATTTTTATACGCTAGCAGACCAGACCCCGGGCTCCACAATACGGGCTTTTACAAAGAAATAAAAATCTGAAACTTTGAAAGTTGAAGCAATATTTTTTTCTTTTTTCTTTCTTTAGATGCAACTGGAATAGGTGTTCTGATGAAAAGAGTCCTTAGAAGTTACGCTGCCGCTTATGCCTTGGGATGTGAACCTAGTGCCAGCTAAAGGCATGCTGTCTGCCCACGCGCTGACTGCCGCAGCCTAAAGAATGGATCTGTCTGTCATCTACGCGTTAACCTGTGCAAGTACTGAATGGATATTATAGGTACACAAAGCGAATAGTTTAGCTGTAGAAACTGGAGGAAGGTGGGGCATAACGGAATACTGATCCAGCTGAACCTGCCTAGACCTTCAACGAATTGGGGTCAATAAATAACTTTATACAGCGAAATACTTAATATACCTGTGTGTGTTTCCTTCCTCCTATAGTCCCGGGGCCTTTAGGCGGGGCGTGAAAAACGACTTATAAAAAGCATTTGATGAGGCTGTCAAGCTGAGGGCCGCTACTGTAGCACTACCAGTGTATGTGGTGGTGACCCCAGTCCTGAGACTGCCTTTAGCTTACCATCAGGCGAGGTAAAGTCATTTTGACGTGTCTTATATAAAAAAAAACCTTTTTATTACCCAACTGCCAAGAAGGGTTATGTTTTTCGCGCGTATCTTGTATGTATGTATGTTTGTAATATGTATGTTTGTAAGATTTTTTCTTACCTCATATCTTCCAAATCACTGGACGGTTTTCTTTAATTAACAAACTAAAACATAATAACTGAACAGTCGGGATCCATTATTCGACAGCCAATCAAATTTTTCAATGGATCCCGACTGTTAAGTTTCTAGACCACAGGACATCTAAGTGTTGGGTTTCATCCGCCTGATGGTAAGCTGAAGGTAAAGTCTCAGGAGCTATATTAGTTTCTTTGGCCTTTATGGGAGCAACTACCGAAATTTAATCATACATCACTGTAATTGTATTAGCTTGACGGCCAGAAAAAATTATTTTTCACGCCCCATTGAAAAAAACCCGTGGCTGTGGTAGAAAGGATACACGTGCGCTGGTCACCCCCGATGGCCGAGGGGGTGGACTCCATGGAGATTGCCACACGATAAAAAAATGGTGATCATGACACTTACATGTGTATCTCATGACGATTCTTAGAGGCTCAAATTCGATCCAAGTCCGAATTCTTACTCCAAACCACACTTAACTTCCTCACTGTGATCTTCTAGACTGAACACAGCCACGCATCCTCCATTATATTCTGGTCTGGGTGCCATATCGGGCAACTAAAGACATACATAGTCAAAAATGATAATCACTTAGATTCGCAGTATTTTACCTACGCTCAGGGCTGTCACAAGTCTACAAATGCAGTTTGGGGAAAAAATACATTTTTATAAGAAAAGACCATTTTGTAATAAATAATTTAAATAAAAATAACTTATTTCGGGTATTTAGCCTTCCTCGGGCATTTTAAATTTTTTGTCTGTGTCTGTTTGAAATAGCATAATCTCAGGAACGGCTGGACCGATTTGGATGGGATTTTCGCTGGCAGATAGGTAATATTACAAGGATAGGTAATATAAGTTACTTTAATTTTTTTTAAAGAATCATGGTTCCAGGGGTAAAATTAAAACCTTAAAAATGAAAATCGATGCGGGCGAAAAAAATATGTGGCAAGTTATTCGTTACTTTTACAATTAAGCTTAAAGCTACACGTACTTAAAGTCGATATCAAAAAGAGAGAGCGGCAGATACTTCAAATTCAACCACATTCAAATCGGAATATTCGTAAAACTCATACATAACAAAAGCGGTCAATGAAATACGTGACATCAAAACATTCTGTAGGTGACAACCCTACTTCCAAGTAGCTACCCGTCGAGAATAGTCAATGAAGTGTCTGATCAATTGACATGCAAGGCGTTGATCTCAGTTAGTGTTGATGCGATACAAATGTTCTAAGAACTTATTGATCAAAAGATATGACATTATGCGATATTATGTTGAGGTATTGCATGATATTACACTTATAAGTTCAGTAATTGCTTGTTGCGTCTTAATTATGAGGAAAACGTTGATCTCTTTATATTGCAGTGGAATATTTTTTGCTTGTTAAGGAGTAATTTTATTCCAAGTGTTGTAGACTACCGGGCGTTATATTGTGAAGGTGGTATTCCTACGAGCATAATGGTGTCGAGTCTGACTTGCAATTTCACTAAACTTAACTAAAATATAAAAATATAAATTTCGATTTTATCTCAGTTTACTTACCGGTATTTCAGAACTTTTCTCAACCATTAAACATTAACATGGCCTGCATGCACCTGTTTTTTTTTGTCAATTTTGGAAACAAAACAGCGTTTAACTTGTTTTTAAAAACAATAACATTTATATACTACAAGCCATAAGTACACACTTATGTAATGGCAGTCGTTACGGGTAGTTGGAGCCCTAAAAAGTCCAACAACAACGGTCTAGCTGCAATGCTTCGATATCGCCTAATGTCACCATTGGGTTGTGAAGGTCAGATGGCATGCAGTCGCTTCACGGAAAATATCGAGGTCCAGCCAAACCTGCAGTTAACACTGGTACAGCGGACCCCAGATTCCGAGGTGAGAGCTTTGGATGCGACTGGGATTAACGCTAGGTTGAAGGTTGAAGGAAAGCCCATGAAGAAAAAAACCTGTGAAATGAACCATCGTGAATAACACCTAGAAGGCTGTTACTATATCATAAAATAACTCTGAGCGCTGTGCCGTCATTTCTGAGCGGTTCAGGTGAGTACAGGGTGTAGGGGAAGGGTTGAGACCCTTGGCTTTCGAGCCCTGCGCTGAAAATAATGTACGGCGTTCATGGATAAAGTATCTCTACGAATATACCTCTAATATATGTATACAAAAAGAATTACACAAATGCCAACTCCAATACATTTATCGTTTCCTTGGCAAATCATTCCCTTTTTCTGTGAAGTAACCTTCGGGTACCTGTAGGTTATATCACAGAAAAAAGAGTGGGCCTTTCTTAATTGTTTGATAACTCATTAATAGTAAAATCAAATGATTACAGAACCCGTTTTGGTCACCATACTTTTTGCTCAACAAAACGATCATTTATAATTAATAAGCGAAGCTATTGGCCTGTCGATTACTATCACAAACCAGACGGTTAGACAGACGGACACGCGTATCAATCAACATTGAGAAGTTGGTGAGCGCAGCCTGGGGCAAGGTCATAACGTGGGTGATCGTGGTACCTACTGTCTGTCAGGGTACATGTGGAAGAATGTCGACATGACTGTTTTGTTAGGCATGTAATGCTGCTGTGTACTGCTGAGGTATGACACAAATATGTGGTTACTTAGGCAACAAATATATGGCGAGTTTACCCCATGGTGAGCTATCATGGGGTAAACTCGCCATATCGGGGGTTACCATCTGTTAAATTAAAAAGCTAGATTTTACCTCTTCCAAAGTTTTAAATTCTGTATTATATCTTCAGTATTATCCGACAGCCTCTGTGGCGTAGCGGTAGTGAACGCGGCCGCTGCGTAGGACGCGCGGGTTCCATCCCCGCTCAGTGCAAATATTTGTATGCAAGAATATGGGTATTTTTTTTATATTTTTTTTTATAAATAAATAAATAATAAATATTCTACAACATTCTACACAATGCTCCCTAGACCCAAACTAAGCTTAGTTAAAGTAGCTTGTGTTATGGGTTCTAGAATGCTGAGATAAACATACTTATAGATTTTTTTTTTTAAATAATTAAAAAAAAAATTTAAGTAGACATATTCATGCATACAAATATTTGCACTGAGCGGGAATCGAACCCGCGCCCACTGCGTAGCAGTCGCATGCACTACCGCTACGCTACAGAGGCCGTCTTATTAGCATTGGTCTGTTCGGATTTAAAGTAAGCGCTTCCTATTGGGTGGGCCGTGTGCTTGTCTACCACCTATGTGGTATGTATAAAAAATCTAAGAGGGTATGATTACGCTTCTAAAATCTTCTAAAAATAAATAATATATCTTAACAATATTCGTAAATTCCTCTATATCAAAAGCTTAACGTAACAAAGCTTTTCACACACCATTTGAACAGGAATAACCAACTTGAATTCTAGCCCACGCGTGGGAGTGGACGGCCAAGGTCGGATCGTTACTTTAATGGTTAACTTAAGTTACCTTCGGCAATGCCATTAGTATGAAGTGAGGATTGTATCAGCATTGGCGTGGGTGATTAGGAAAGGACTGATAAGTGTTACATCATTATTAAAAGTTTGAATACAAATGGTTGTTACTTCAATTGAGTATCTTCTCTGTTCCTGCTTTTTTGTATCCATGATTATAATTTAGGCTTATTTTTAGGTTTATTCTGAACTTCGATATCGCCATTGGTCATAATGACCATTGGTTGTGGAGGTCAGATGGCAGTCGCTCCACGGAAAATATCGAAGTTCAGCCGCATCACAATTAGACTGGAAAGCCGACCCCAACTGAGTTGGGAAAAAGGTTCAGAGAATGATGATGATTATAATTTAGGCGTTAGTAATTATGTGTATCTATAGGCAGCTTTAAAAGAAAGAAGACTAAGTCTGTTTTAGTATTTTCCGGTAGCAGTCAGGTTCAGTTTACTTCTATCTTCTGTCTACTTCTAGACACAAATTTCAGGGCATTGTACCAGTACGCCGCCTCTTGAGGAGTCTTAAGTATCTTATGATGAAAAGGATAAAGATCGTCGTAGCACTGGTACTGGCGGTGCATCGCAAAAAATCCTTTGGGGCGAATTGAATCGTCGTAATTGTAGGGCATGGTGATTTTCATTAATGGTTACTCGAAGATAATGAACTGTGCAATTGTTTACAAAAAAAAACGACTTTAACTGACCAAATTCCTGTGGGACCACATGGAAAACACCAGTTTTCAAATAAAAAAAGAATCATCAAAATCGGTTCACCCAGTCGAAAAATACAGTCGAATTGAGAACCTCCTCCTTTCTTGAAGTCGGTTAAAATTAGCCTGGTGCCAATTATAGGATTGTTCTTGCCCCCCATACCGACGAGAATATGGTAATGAGAAGACTGATTGACTTCTAGAATTTTAATAGATACTACGTCTTTACGTGCTAGAGTGACCATTACAACAAGTTTTAAATTTTTTGTTTCGTTTTAGCAATGCACTCAGAAATGAGACTTTCGCAATATTTAGTCTAGTCTAGATTCGTGATAGCCGTTGACAGATCCTATCTTATGACCTACAAAATGGCACAGTATGACTAATAAATCTAGATAGCTTGTGTTATTTAGGCACCGTACTTGTATGACTTTTTAGCTTGAAAAAAGTTTATACAAGCGGTTCGGTGCCTCTTTTCTTTGCCGCACCATAAAAATTTGGAATTCTTTACCAGCTCACGTGTTTCCTTCCTCCTACAGTCCCGGGTCCTTTAAGCGGGGCGTGAAAAAGCATTAGATGAGGCCGTTAAGCTTAGGGCCACCATTATGGCATTGTCGGTGTATGTAATAAGGACCCCCTTCCTTAGACTTTACCTTTAGCTTACCATCAGGCGAGGTGAAGTTATATAGACGTAACCGACATAAAAAAATAAATATACAAATTCGCTTTTCTTCCTAATCAAAAGACAAAAACATCAAAGTGAAGAAATGATAAAGTGCGTTCATCATAAGTTCAAAAGGCGGGAGGGCAAAAAAGGGACTGTCTGCCTTGAGGAGAAAGAAAAATATCCCGCCGTCCAGTAGCAACCCCCTTTTTATCGTGTGGAAATCCCCACGAATTCCCAACCCCGCTGCGTGGCGGGGTGGGAAGGGGGGATTACGGAATCGAGCCGACTAAAACCACACGGTGTTTCGTTACATTGGCCTGCGTGGCCGGGGAATCTGGTGTACCATAGACTAGTATCACCACCAGCGACGATTCTCTAGGAGATTACCACCATAAGTCGTAATGACCATTATTCGAACCCAAGAACTTAAAGCTGCCGAAAACCGAAAAGGAGATGATCGGAGTAAAAGAAAATTTCGTCACAAGTGATTCATGATATAAAAATACACCACGTATCCAAAAATATCATTCAATGAATCATATAATTTGTAGTCAAGTTATTGCGCCGGAGTCGACGGCCCGCGACCTCCTGCGACCTCCGTACGACCTCACAAGACCTCACCGAGTTTGGACAGGGCAGGGTTGTGCCCTTATTGACGTACCTATGGCCATGTACCACATATCTTTGTCCAGTGGAAGTTTACTGGCCTCTTTCCAACATGCTTCGTGAAATTATATATGCCAAACGTTTTTTTTGTTTTATACCACATAGGTGGCAGACAAGCACACGGCCCACCTGATGGTAAGCGGTCACCGTGGCCTACGGACGTGTGCAACACCAGGGGAGTCAACTCGCGCTGCCGACCCTGTAAAAACCTTCTAATGCCCTTCTTGAAGAACCCCATATTGTAGTCGCTAGTAAACTTTTTATGAAAAGAAAAACTGGCTTTAAACAATGTTAATCTAAGGTAGTTAAAGGTATCTTAATGGCTTTTATAAGAGCGACTGCCATCGGCTTGCAAGTGATATTGGCTTGGTCCAGAGTTCTAGGTGAGGTGAGGTGAGGCCACACACAATTTTTTGAAAAATTGAGTAGATAATCCAAAAAATAGTGAACACTCACTTTTTTTTAAAATTGGTCACGTGAATATGACTTCACCTCGCCTGATGGTAAGTTAAAGGTAAAGTCTCAGGAATGAGGTTAACGGCCTCATCAAATGCTTATTTCACGCCCCGCTTTAAGGACCCGGGACTATAGGAGGAAGGATCATGCTCAGATATGTCCCGGGTTCTTTAAGCGGGGCGTGAAAAAGCATTTGATGAGGCCGTCAAGCTGAGGGCCACCACTGTAGCACTATCGGTGTATGTAGTGGTGACCCCGGTCCTGAGACTGCGCTTTCCATCAGCCGAGGTGAAGTCATGTTGACGTGTCTAATATAAAAAAGATGCAGCAAAATCTTACCATTTCCCTAGTGAAGTGTGAAAAACGAGGTATTCCGCTCCAGTGCTTCATAAGCGTTACCTTCCCAAAATAACCTCGCATAAACTAGGAGCCGGTTTACTAAAACTCATGAGCATATAAAGTTAACCAATTATAACTGAGAAATCAACAAAAAAGTTCTAAATTAAATCTTTAAAAGAAAAACAAATGAACAAAAACTCATAGCAAGTAATAGCATAATAACTGGTAGTTTTTGCTCTCTGCTCATACTCATATCTTCCGTACCTAAGTAATATTAATTAACAGTTCATATTGTTTAGGTATCAACCTTTGGAACCATAATATTGAAGGTAGATACTCGTAGGTATTGGTTGGCCAATACTCCTAAAGGTTGCACACTAATATACCCTTACTTACCCCTCCAGGGATTTACCGGCGTGAGTAGAAAATCTTATAAAATACCAAACACTTGATTTGCAGTAAGTTTTTTTATACCACTTATGACAGACAAGCACATGGCCCACCTGATAGGAAGCGGTCACCGTGGCCTATGGACGTGTGCAACACCAGGGGTATAACACTCGCGCTGCCGACCTTGCAAAAACCTTCTAATGCCTTTTGAAGAACCCCGTATTGTACACGCTAGGGAAAACCACAGCAGGGAGATCATTCCACAGCCTAAGCGTGTGCGGAATGAAATAAGCACACGGCCCACCTGAAGGGAAGCGGTCACTGTGGCCTATGGACGTGTGCAACACCAAGGGTGTGACACTCGCGCTGCCGACCTAATGCCCTTCTTGAAGAACCCCATATTGTAGCCGCCAGGGAAACCACAGCAGGGAGATCATTCCACAGCCTAAGCTTGCGCGGAATAAAATTTCTTCCTATAGTTTATACAGAAAATCTGAATCATTTTAAAAGTGAAAGACTTCTTAAAGAGACTGAAAAAACTTTCTACACTATAAACTTAGTAATAAAATCTAAATCCTGGTAATAAAAAATAACTGAAAAGCGCATAAAACTGTTATTTGCTCTACTCTAGTTTTAGTGTTTAAAAAAATAATTAAAGAAACATAGTAGATAAAGAGTGTTATGCCAAAGTATAACACGTTTTATTTGTTACCCGGCTTTATCAGGGCATAATTTCTTTTTATTTTATTTTATTTATTTGGGACAATAAACAGCTGTGCGTTACAACCATTCTTAATAGCTAGGTATACAAATAAAAACGCACAACCTACACCATTTTCCACGAGGTGACATTAAAGTTGAGAGACAAATTAGCGGACGCGTAGTCACTGAAGAAAACGTGTGAAAATGAGATCAATTTAGTGAGAATATGAGATCCACTTAGGGTTGATCAGCTAAAGATTCCGAAGCCAATTTTAAAAATCCTATAACCCGATTGTGCAGCCACCTGAAAAACTTTTATTTTCTCGTATAATATCTACGATTTGAAACTGTTCCTTTGTAACCTGGGTATCTTCAAGTTACGAGTGAATAGGGTCCTTCTAGGCATACGTGATTCATCATAGACCACATCGTCACTTACCATCAGGTGAAATAGTAGTCAAACTAAACCATATCTTGAATAAAAAAGAAAATAAAAGTGCGCTAATGTTACAGGGAGCTTCATGTACTCGCTGCGATCGCCAGCACCCAGATTGCTTTGAACGCAAGATACTCATAGTAGCACGAGCGCGAAGCCTATCCTTAATAAATTTTTCAGTAAGTACATACATACATACATACATTATGCTCACGCCTTGTTCCCTCCGGGGTAGGTAGAGACATCAGCCCGCCACTTGCCTCTCTCTTTACATTCTTCACTCGCTTCATCTACTGTCATTAAACCTTTCATGAAAGCCCGCCGGTTTCGACTGCTTTTGACCTGCCCTTTCTTCAATAATACTACATACACATATATACGAATCACGCCATTTTCCCATTAGGGTAGGCAGAGACAACATCTTTCCACTTGCAAAATCTTGACATTCTCCTTTCGCTTCTTCAACTTTCATTATAATCCCCCAGTAAGACTTCAAAATAAGCCCACTTAAATCGTAAACAAACCTTGAATTCAGATCAATATTGCACAAGAAGTGGGCCCTTTAGCGCGCACTAAAAGGTCAAAGCCGGGTCACTTTCACTGCGCGCGCGCATGCAACTAATATGGACAACATTGAATCTTCGGGAACAATGGATTTCTTAGTAGGTTGTTTAGTAGTTTACTGAATTTGTAGGAAAGTTGGTTTGATCGAGACTAATTTGTATGAACTCATGTGTATATGGTCAATGCTTCTGGCGATTCTGGGTCATCGGTAATGGTTTGAAAGTAGAGGTACAGGGTTCAAATTCTGACCATAACACTATCGAAGTGAACTAACTCCTAATACAAACTAATTGGGCTTAGCGGGTTAAGGAGAATGCTAGTACCTACTACGATATTTTTCCTTCACCGTCAGCAGATGGTAAATCATGTGATTAGCACATATTAATTCCACAAGTGAAATTCACATTGGTACTGTCCGGCCGGACTCGAACTCTATTGATACTTTCTGGTTGCCGTGAAATGGTGACCATTACTTTTTGGACTCTATCTCATCTTACCATCAGGCGGGGTGTAGTCAATCCGGCAACTAATCACTTTTTTTAAAGTACATTTTATGCGTTCCTCGGATTGACTGGTCCCAATTTCAATTACTGTAAATTTTTTAATTGTTCTGTTAGGCATTTTACTTTAATAACTTCATCTTAGCTATCAGGAGTACATTCTATTAAGTTCATACTTCCAATCCGTTCATCTCCTCAGTTACCCGATACCAAGAACGGATAGCGTGGGTAGTTGGGAATTGATACGTACGCCAGTTCAGCACATTGCGTTTCAAAAACAACTATACAAAGACTGAGACGCTGTAATCTATCCACTTAACTGGCTTTTCCTGCTAAGATCTTGTTGTATTAACGACTGTTGTAGACTGCAGATCCTGTTATGCTTTCTAAACAAAATTTCTTTTTGGACTTTGGTTAATGGACGACGGTCTAGAGCAGGCTTTAGCGGTAGGAATGTCAAACGGCGATCGTTCTAGAAAAGGCATTATTGCAGACAAAACATGTAAGCAGTTTTGCAGGACCAATATGTAAAAGATGTATGATTAATACCTAAATAAAAAATGAAAAAAAAAAGGTTTGCAGGGACGGCAGCGCGATTGTGACGCCCCTCGTGTTACACACGTCCATAGGCCACGGTGACCGCTTCCCATCAGGTGGGTCGTGCGCTTTTCTGCCACCTAAGTGGTGTAAAAAAAAGTATAGATAAACCAAATCTTAAGGAGGAGAAGAGTATGTGGACCTTTAGCAGTGGATGTAACCACAATGGATGTGAGTCGATGGAACAACGTTAAGATAATTATAATTGTTGCGGCCAGGATTCGAACTCGGGATTACTCGATCGTAATACCGACTTTAACCACTAAGCTACCGATGTCTTGACGTCCTATTTATATTCTCGCATACCGCTTTTTAAATTTTGCTATTCGGGAATATTCGTATTAATCAAGAACAGGGAACGCATTATCTAAAGTACTACGAAAGCTCGCTTCCCTTCTCATCCTGTTTGACTCAATATAAGGCCCTAGGGATCATCCAACTGATGGACCGGTCAATGACCTGTGGTCTTGACTCCATGTGAGTATCACTGTCAAGTTTTTTCTCAATCGACATTTCGTCCAAAGTGATCCATTTTGGTAGTGTCCGGTTTCTTGTTTGTGGGGGCTCGTTGTGGAAAATGAGGCGGCTATGGTTTGAAAGATGAGACGGATTAATAAATTATTTATTGGGATATATTCATATTCACGCTTTTTTCTCTGCGAGGTAGGTAGAGACTCAAAGTCAAAGTCAAAAATCATTTATTATGTATATGCCATTAAATGCGGCACTTACAAAACGTCAAAAAAAAAACTAGAAGCAAATGGACCGGTTCGAAACGCGGCCTAGACCTGAGAAGACTCCGGCAAGAAACTCAGTGGCCTATAAAGACTACAGGCTGTCATCTGTTTATGTCTTTACATATTTCATGCAGTTCCTCTACTGTCATTTTAAACCCTTCATGCATGCACGCTGATTTCGAGTACTTTATTACATGATTCGAGTATGTATGTATCCTTAATACATACATACTCAAATCAATATTAGAAAGTAGCAAAACACCTATATACCATGATAGCAACCCATTTATGTCCCACTGCTGGGCACGGGTCTCTTCTCCTCTAACGAGAGAGCTGAGAGGGTTCAGACCTTAATCCACACATGCTGGTCTAATGCGAGTTGATGGATCGGATATGTCCTTAGAATTTCTTCTAGAACATGTGGGTTTCCTCACGATGTTTTTCTTTCACCTTCAGCAGTTGGTATTGGTAAATCATGTGATTAGCACATACAAATTCCATAAAATGAAATTCACATTGGTACTGTCTGGCCGGATTCGAACCCGATACCTCTGAGAAGAGGCCGCGTCCTTTTCATTCAGCTACCATCGCTATAGACTATGGTTAGCTTAAAAAAATCTGGTTTAACTGTACCAGAATGCGTATTCCTCATGAGCTTATGTGGAAACCATGTACAGTCATCGACTTATATACCCATAAACGGAAGATTGATAGCTCAGCAACTGACACTGGGGTAATGGCCATCTGACAAGATGTACCTACTTAAGGCAATTGTGTTTTGACATACATATAGATAAGTGGAGTTAGAGGTCTGTGTGTTACCTTTTCCGGGAAAAGCTGAATCAATGATTTTCTGATCGGAAAAAATGATCATCCAGGGCGGAGACTTGAACCCGTGACCAGTCCCTTACAGGGGGAATGCTCTGACCAACTGAGCTACCTGGACCCATTCTAGATGCTCGAAATTTTCCGATATATTCTACGGCTTAGGGCGCTGGTGGAGCTGGTAGATGTCTCCACTGGCGCCCTAAGCCGTAGAATATATCGGTAAATTTCACTTCTTTATCGTACGACAAATAAAGGAATCACCAAACCGGTTGGTTCGCGATGGTATGGACTGCACCGTATGTGGATAACACCTAAGTCCTGTACATGTTGTTCGATACAAGAAGGGAGAGGGAGGAATCAATTGGAAGAGGTCATTAGAACACTCACCTTGGTGGCCCTCACCAGCTATAGCTAGCTATTTAAAACTCCTAAACTGCTGTATCATTTTGGATTTGTTAAAACGTGCCGAGGAGTGCCCGACGTTACCCCATCACCGATATTCAACTGTTAAAGGTAAAACACATTTAGAAATAGCTAGATCGAAAAGGTTAAAACTTCTACGCAAGTTATCGTAAAATCAGTCGATAGCCGTTACAATTTACGTAAAGGGTAATATTATGATTGACTAGTTAAGTGTTTATTACCCACTTTTCGACCCTAAAACAGTAGTAATTTTATGTGTGAGAAAAATACCTTTCCTTAAGTAAAATATCAAAATATTCCCACAGATTTGAACTCACTACGGACTTTGGGTAACTTTGAAACCATTTTAATGGTCTGTTTTATCTATGGGCGTATCGGAAGGTAACGACTAGGGCACGACCTTATCCGTCTATTGAACACGATTCTAGATTTCATAGTGTTGTGACGATTTCATAACTGAAAATCACAATGCCCGTTTTGGAAATCGAATGGACTTCATGATGCCACCTACGTAGAATTAAAAAAATGATTTCCTCTCTAGGTTAGTGAGTCATATGGCAGTTGCTACCATAAAAACCAAGATTAATAACATTAATCTCGGTTATATCCAAAGCGCGGTCTCCCGCTTTGGATATAACCGAGATTAACGCTACGAAAATGACGATAGTTTTATAGACAGAACTAGTAAAAATAAAGCGCGTACCAGTGTCCTTGTTGCGTGACATGATTCATTCCTAGTTACTTTAAATCAACTCCTGCGCATCCTGTAAAATAATCACGGCTTCATTTCAAATCTCGTTTTAAACACAAATATTTACTAATGAAACATCATTAACATTATAAATCAAGTTTTCTACACGTAATAATTCGGAGCACAATCTAAATTAGTCTGATAAAAATGGTAATTAAATTAATATTATGTAAAACAAACAACTTAATGACACGTTCCAAACAAAAAGTCGGCTGAGACGCGGGCTGCGCGCGCGCAACGAGTCGACACAGACCTTGAAACCGGTGTGTTATGCAATATTATTATATTGACAGGAGCCTCCGGCGAGCTTACTGACAACACGACTATAATCGTTGCCGTCGTGAACGACAGTGGAATGATTTGTTGTTATAAGTTGCTTAGTTGCGAGTACATAAATAATAATTAAATAAATATTTCATGGTTATTGTTTTTCAAGTTGAAAGCAATTACTCATACTAATAATAAAGGCGATGGATGGTAGCTGAATGGATAAGGACGCGGCCTCTTCTTAGAGGTATCGAGTTCGAATCCGGCCAGATAGTACCAATGTGAATTTCACTTTGTGGAATTTATATGTGCTGATCACATGAATTACTATCTGCTGACGATGAAGGAAAAACATCTTGAGGAAATCCACATGTCCCAGAAATGATTGTAAGGATATGTCCGATCCACCAATCCGCATTAGGCCAGCGTGTGTGGATTAAGGTCTAAACCCTGTCAGCTCTCTCTTTAGAGGAAAGGAGACCCGTGCCCAGCAGTGGGACATAAATGAGTTGCTATCAATATAAAACTGAAGTTTCTTGAGTATGCTACAAGAACAATCCGATTAGAAAAAAATATTTATATATTTAGCCCAGTTTTTGGGGAATGTTGTAGGCTGGCAACTCCACTAATTAAAAGCTAGATGTGTCACGAACTTCACAATTCAAAAAAAATATGTTTTAGCTCAGTCTAGACTAGACCCAGTTTAAGCTTTCGCTTCTAATAAGGGTGCTAAAATATGGATAATAGTTAGACATAGTTACATAGAAATACCCAGACTAAAACATCCACGTCAAATATCTGCTCTGAGCGGGAATCGAACCCACTCTAACGTAGCTGTTCTACTACCTCGCCATATAAGCAAAACATTTCAATTAATCTTTCAACTCTTAAGTACGTTCATATTCAGACACCCACCTCATGCTGGCGTGATTAATACTCAAAGTGAGACATTGAACATTGAAACTGTGTAGTTACACAACTGATTGTAACTGACAGCTGCGCAGCCGCCGGTCGACGCTGCCCGTGCGCCGCCACACGACCGCTCATGCTTACAGACAACTGAACATAACATACAGAAGTTAAGCTTATGTATTTACATGAGTTAAATTGCTTAACGTTTAACTGTTGGTTATTTAAAGGTTTATATCCAACAATGAGCCCAAACGCCGCATTTCTGGGGTAGTTTCCGTTGGGGAAATAATGCTCCGTTTTCCTCATGGACCAACTATGTATGCACAACTAGTTGTGCCATCCCAGAATGTGTTCCTAATGACACAACTACGCTCAACTAATTACAACTCATTTATTGTAATCATTATGCAGAGATATCCTGAAGGGAAATGTGGAAGGAAAGTAGTTGTGTATAGAGGAACTAATATTAATTGAAAATCGTTCAGTAGTTGTGCCAATGGGAATAATTAAAAAAATTATCTCTCATGGCAAAACTAGTTGTGCATATTACGTAGTTGATCCATGAGGAAAACGGGGTTGATTCTCTCCTCCAAGTCTTTACCCAACCTGCAACTCACCTCCCACACATTCCGAAATTTCGCGTCCGTGAGCGATATCTATGTGTGCGATGCTAAAACGTGCTTTGTACGGAGCTTGAGTTCTGTATGCATACTGTGCTGACATTGTAGTCGTGATTTGGAACAGTAGATCAATGTTATACCAAGTATTGGGAGGGTTAAGTCCTTTCGAATCACGACACGCTTATATTATCAAACGCTGTACTTTTTTCAATAGTAAGTACATAAAATTTCTATGCAAGTGGCTACACGCCCTGCACACAATGGCATATTATACTTATTTGTGATACACTAAAATATAAATGATGCTTCTTCTTCTTTTACATTAATGGCTGCTGTATTCGAAAGAATCGCTGCAATTTCGCCAATCACTAGTATGTAAATGCTTATTAGCTTGCCACCAATAACTACTCATTATTTCATTCATAGTGTGGATGTTATAAGATTGCATTGGGTATAGGGTCTGTTTAACAAGGAACGTAGGGATCGCAAGGGTTATAGCATAATATGGATATGCCTATAAAAATACAACAAATGTTGCAAAGATTATAATGGTGGTTGGAATAAATATGAATGTAAACTTGAATGTGGAAGCAATCTTGGAGTTCATTAATGTTAGTTTGGGATTTAAATTAATAAAGACGTAAATAATAAAACAAAAGTGTTCGGTGAACACTCTACAAATGTGAGACGGCTGGATGGCGGCTGTAACATAGTGACTTGCAAATTCGAACCCCGCATGATACACATCGACGAATTTGGTTTAATTGGAGAGGTTAACGACACTATAAGAAATAAATTACACTACAGATACACTCGTAGCAGTAGACTTTAGAAACTAATATAATTATGATATAAAAGCGATGGTAGCTGAATGGATAAGGACGCGGCCTCTTCTCAGAGGTATCTAGTTCGAATCCGGCCGGACAGTACCAATGTAAACACTTTGTGGAATTTATATGTGCTAATCCCATGATTTATCATCTGCTGACGGTAAAGGAAAAACCTCGTGAGGAAATCTACATGTCCTAGAAGAAATTCTAAGGACATGTCCGTCCCACCAACTCGCATAGTAGTTGGACCTTGGACTGTGGATACCCTATCGAGACAGGTTTTCCTCGCATCCCTGCTTAATTATTTAGATTATCCGTAACCAAATATTTGTATAGTGATGGGTCCTTACAAGATGACAGACATATTACAAACGTTTATAATATCCGGTAACCGGTACTCAAGCCCATAAAACAAGTAGTTTTTACATCGAATTTAGTTACTCAAATAACTTTAACAAAAACTGACACGGCGGTATCAAGTCACACGACCGCAACCGCTCATTAAAATCATTTTAAATATAAAACGTTCGATATAATTGGCTGTCAAACGGACCGCTGTAATAGAATACTTACGACGTCCGGTGATGGACGGACAGCCATCGCTAGTGTTGTGCCCGTAGACGGACACAAACGGCGTATTGTTTTTGAACACGATGACATTAGGAATAGGGTTGTCGCTTTTGGTAACCTTTAAGTAGTGATGTGGTTTAGTCATTATCATAAATGGTAACGTGTCTAAAAAGGCTTAGTAAAAATCAAAATTGATTATTTATATTAAATAATTTGCACATTATTTACTTTTATTAGCAATCGTTGATTAAATTTATTTTATACTAGCGACCCGGGACCCGGCTTCGCCCGGGTGTAAATTCCAGTTTTCCCATAAAATATATAGCCTATGACACTCACGAAAGACGTGGCTTTCTATTGGTGAAAGAATTTTTAAAATCGGTTCAGTAGATCCCGAGATTACCCCTTACAATTCAACAAATATACAAACACACAAACTTTACCTCTTTATAATATTAGTATAGATATAGATATAGATTAGGTGCCAAGAACTACATTTCGCGCACCTAGAAAAATACTTGTTACACTCTTAGCTAGGTATAATAAAGTTATCCAATTCCTTATCAACAGAAATACAATATGACAATCTCTGAATGGGATCTCCATGTGGTGAAATCCATATAGTCATAATATCAATGATAAAAAAGAATAATTACCAAGTTTTGAGGGCAACTCAACAACAGCTGTACACACGTCCTTAAACCAAGTTTATCTTGATTTAATTATTATCAAACCGGTTTTCAAAAGTTAAAATATTAGAGGCATTATTTATAATTGTGACTGAAAGGTTAACAAGTTGTCATAAGAGTTCATTATATTAATACAAATGACAAGTTAGGTATGAATTATATCATAATAAGAGAACAAGTTCATGGTATAAATATAGTTTATAGCTGTCAGTGATGTTCTTCACGTGGTTCCAGTGAAATGGAATAGAAGATGACCTGTATTAGACATTAATAATATTAATAGCAACCCATTTATGTCCCACTGCTGGGCACGGGTCTCCTCTCCTCTAACGAGAGAGCTGAGAGGGTTTAGGCCTTAAACCACACACGCTGGCCTAATGCGGGTTGGTGGATCGGACCTGTCCTTCCAATTTCTTCTAGGACATGTGGGTTTCCTCACGATGTTTTCTTTCACCGTCAGCAGATGGTAAATCATTGTATGTATTATATATTAAATAATATTAAAGACCTTCTTCTTATAATCCCGGGTTCTTTAGGCGGGAAGTGAAAGAGCATCTGTCAAGGCCGTCCAGGTAAAGTTCACCATTCTAAGGGCTAATTCTTGGAAATGGTGACCACTACCTGCACCTCAGCTTACCATCAGCCGGTGTGCAGTCAATCCGGCGGACTAAATATGTAAAAAAATGTCGACTGTTTAGCCAATTTACCCGAAAAAATAATTGATATAACAAAAATATATAAATAAACTTAATTTTTGCGTGTGATCCTATTTCTAAGATTGGATATACCGATGTTCTTGAGGCTCCATTAAGATCTTTGTAGTTTATTCCAATATTACTATCAAACAGACACCCCTGCTGATTGATTGAAAAGGTGCTGTACAAACTTTCCTCTCGGTGACTCCAAAAGCCAAGATAAACCAAACCAAGAAAAAGAGTAGGAAAGCGGATCCAGGATTCAAAGTTTACCTTTGGATGCAACCGAGACTAAAGACTGTGATAATGATAAATAAAGCTTAGATAATAAAAAAATATTAAAATAAAAAGTAGCAAGTGCCAACCCTTACAACAGGAAATCGGTACTTGACATGCTCATGCCTACAACCGGACATGTCCGACCTATACACTGCGTTAACGTGCATTATGCCCCAGGGCTGCCAGGTTCACTGAGCCGTGTTGTTTGGCCCGCTGCCCAATCATGCTGACAAGTTCATTGTTTAGACGGAAGACTAGAGGGTTAATATTGCGATGAACTTGGAGATAAATTGAGATTGTGGTTTTTGAAAATCTAGCTTGTTTACTAAAGCTACTGTACGGCTTTTGATGCAGTGTTTTGGTTTGAAAGGTCTTGGTCAGACTTTAAATCTTACGCATATTTTGATCACAATCGGTTAAATAGAACCGGAGATATCGTCAAAAAAACGAGGAACTCAACGTCTTCATTTTGCTAAGCGTATTTATCTACTAATCGGATCGTCTCTACATTTGCTAACTATAGAGACAATCCGATTGACAGCCATTAGGAATTTTATCATAAAACCACGTCACTTGACCTGGGAATTGAACCCAGGACTAAACAATTGTAAATACGCAAAGTTATGGAATGGATCCAACGTGTGCGTATTAGAGTAATTTTGTATAACATGGGTATGTATGAACATTATAACAAAATCAAATTTCATTCTGCAGCCAATGTTCTAAACGGGCGAAGACGCGGGCATAAGCTAGTTGATGTAGTATAATTTGCAGATCTTGTGCTATGGGACCGCTTTAAAACGATATATTTAACCTTCAAAATGTCAAGGGCTTTATATAATTTAGAGTACTCGGTTTGTTGAGATGTGTATTTAATTATAATAATTATAAGGTTATGATATCAAACAAGGCATAATTAAAGGCTTAATGGGAAACAATTAGCATAAATCCTATTAATGATATATTATATTCTACAACCCAGTAAACTACCTCGGGGATAAACGTTCATATAAGGATAATAAGACGAAAAGCGATGATGAAGAATTATATTTATATTGCAGGAGTTAGGATACGACGGTATTTGCCGTCTGAACTGAGCACTGAGCTGTCCGACTGGGGTAGTACCTCCACCGTACAGAAGACCGCGGCCATAATAACCATCGTGTTGTGTTCCCGCCGGTAAGTAGGGTAGCCAGAGCTCACAACCCCCTCCCAACTCCCCAAACCCTTCCTCTAACTCCCTAAAAAAAGCTCCTCAACACCACTCCCCTCCAGGATCGGCAGCGCGAGTGTGACACTTGATGTTGCACATGTCTATTGGCCACGTGACCGCTTCCCATCAGGTGGGCCGTGTGCTTGTCTGCCACCCAAGTCGTATAAAAAAAATCCCCTAGCCCCTAACTCCTCCAGCTAAGTTAATTTGCTTCTGTTAGAAGCGGGTTCACGTCGATACTGCAATAGCCAGGAGTACAAATATTCAGCACCTTATTAGTTAAAAAAAAGTCGTTCTTTCACTCAAATTGCTTGCTAGCTCACCATCAGACGACTCGTGTCCTTGTTTATTTGTCTTTACTTGATCAGCGTTATTGAATGAAACAGCTTCTAAGTATTCTGATGACATCATTGTCTCTGATTTGAGTGCATCAATCCATTACGATGATCAATGTTTAACGGATGTTTTGGAGATTGCACTTGAAATATTGAGACGTCAGTGAACATGTGTCAAGCACCGGATCCAATCTGTCAGACAGACAATTTGTCATAGCCCTTGTTATAACCATTTGTAGTGGTACATACACTTCGACGTTCATGGGAATTGACTAGATACCTATAAAAAGCTGTCTGAACATAGTAGATACTAGCTGTTGCCCGCGGCTCCGCCCGCGTGGACGTCGATTTTCGCGTTTTTTTACTATATCGCATTTTCTAATCAGCCGATTGTGATCAAATATGCGTAAGATTTTGAGTCTAACCAAGACCTTTCTAATAAAAAAAACCGCATCAAAGATTCTGTGCACCAAAGTTTTGGATACAATTTGGATAATATGATTGTTCTTGTTCAATCAATAACATCTTAATACTTCCATTTTAAAAAGTGAATATGATAATTAATTTTGAGTTAAGTAAATATAGGTATACAAATCTGAATTCACTCGAGGTTAGCCCTTTGACAACTTTTACTAGAAAAATTAATCATTATATAGCTAACCGGAAAATGGCACATGCTTATAAACCAACCAAGCAGGAACTCAGCATAAATATAAAGTAATATATAAAATCTATTAAAACATTTATTCACTTAAAAGGCGAAACTACGCTTCTCGTATAATGGCATACCCCAAGGCAGTATGCTGGCGCCATATTTGGACGATCGTGTCGTTTCCTAGCGAGGCATCTAGATGCCAACAAAAGGAACATTTGTCCTTAACGGCGAGATTAATTACGAGTTTTAATGGCGCCATATGTCGTACAGTCTTTGTTTTGTGGACAGATTGTCGCGGGCATGTTAATGAGATTTTGATTTTTTTGTTACTTTTTTTTAAAACTGTAGGTTATATATAATTGCCAATATTTACTAAGATTTGAACAAGTTGAAAATTAAGCTTTTAGTGGAAATAGAAAACCTGTAATGAAGTGTTTCATGATGCCTTAAAGTACGTGGATTCGATTCCAGATCAGTAAAAATATTTTTACCAACGCATGAATACGATTATAAGCATTTATCTGGATGGGTCGGTAGTTTGATGGTTAAGGAGTTGGATCAAGAGGTCCCGGTTTCGAATTCCGGCCATGACACTACCGACGTGAATCCACTATTAACGCAGACAATTTTATTTAGTTTAGCTAGAGGCGTTAGAGAGTAAAATAAATAAATTAAAAAAAAATCGTTAGTACACAAATATTTTTATCCGCATTTCTAGAACTCATATTATAAGCTATCAAGGCTATGCCTAATTTAGATCTAGATAACACTGATTAATATGTTTGTCCTAGAATATTTTTTCTTCTATTTTTAGTCGACACTCACAAGATATAAATTTTATAATTGACTTATAGTAAAATCTACTGAAAACAAAGAACTCAGTCATAACCATGTATGTTGTTATATCGCTTTATATAATAAATTACAAGCGAGTTAAGAGCACTTACAATTATCTTATGCAGGACAACATGAGGAAACCTGTAACAAGATAACATAGTATGATTAATATTATGCATGATTATATTATGGATATGTTAGGATAAATTACGACATATAGAACATATTGAGTTACTAGCTGTTGCCCGCGGCTCCGCCCGCGTGGACGTCGATTTTCGCGTTTTTTTACTATATCGCATGTTCTAATAAGCCATTGTGATCAAATATTCGTAAGATTTTGAGTCTAACCAAGACCTTTCTAATAAAAAAAACCGCATCAAATCCGCTCGGAATTTTTTTAAAAGTACTGAACGGATTTTGATGCGGTTTTTTTTATTAGAAAGGTATTGGTATCAGCTTGTATAAAAAGTAGCCTATATGTTGCCCAGTACTATGAACTATAATCATACTAAGTTTGATCGAAATCCCTTCAGTAGTTTTTGATTTTAGCGCGCACAAAAAATTGCGGACAAACAGACAAACAAACAGACAAAAATTCTAAAAATCATTGTTTTGGCATCAATTACATTCATAAAGTCCTCTAATCATTTTTTTTTCTCATATATCTTCCATGTACAGACACCGATCAGTTACAGATTTATTATATGTATAGATTTACTAATAATGTAGTAGGATAGTATGCATAGAAGTGTTAACGTGTTAGAAAATACTTTTCAACATGACATACAATTCAAGAATATGCAAGCCGGTACACCTGTTGATTAATTTCAGAGGACATTCGTAAAGCCGTAGGAACCAAACTAAAGGAAGAAGAAGGAATTAGCAGAACCGAGACGAGCTGAAAGCCTTGGATACAGGAAACAACGTTAGGCTGATGACAAATTTAAGAATTGTGGCCCATCCCTGGTTGCACGAGAACCTTTCGTTAAAAATATTCTATAACCTAACTGGCCTTAATTAATTTTCTAAGCTATAAGTAACCCCATTAACGCCTAACATCAACTGTCTGAATGAAAGTAGGCAATTGCATGCTAACTATTGCCAATGATTTTCTGATCGGAAAAAATGATCATCCAGGACGGGACTTGGACACTGGACTGAGCTACCTGGACACTGTCTAGGTAGCTCAGTGGTCAGAGCATTCCCCCTATAAGTAAGGGGACTGGTCACGGGTTCAAGTCCCGTCCTGAATGATCATTTTTTCCGATCAGAAAATCAACTGTCTGGTTTCAGGGAATTAGTCAAGTCAAAGGGTCGCGACAGAAAAAATTAAAGTTTTTTAAATTCTCCTTCGTATTAATGGCAATATATTTTTGTCTATAATTTATATTTTGTTTAACACGCTTTTTTACAGTTTTAGCAGTATCAAAATACCAACATTATGTGCTAAAAGACTGCAGCAACGGACCAGGAAAACATACCATAAAGAATAACATTATGCCTACATGACATTTAAATCGAAAGTCTGTTCATCTACAATGTAATGTCGATTTAATTGGATCCTATCAATTCGTTGTTAATATTACATTCCCTCGGACTGATCTGAAGGTTTTAAACATTAATTCTGATTTACAAATCTTTGTTATTTGTTCAGGAAGTACCTAGATGATTTGCTTTATCATACATATTGTTTGTAAGATGATGGATGGGGCATGGTAATGACATAACATAACATAAACTCACGCCTATATCCCCGAAGGGGTAGGCAGAGGTGCTAGCACCCACATTTCGCCAGTTTAGGCCCTGCGCAGACGACAGACTATCCGTGACGCACTTTTTAGTCTGTGAAAATAGAACCTATGCAATTATAAGCAGTAACGCACACGACGCGCAAAAAGTCCGGCGCACAAAAAATCCGTGTAATTCGGGCAGACCACACCGCGCTGCAGCGCGCCGCTCCGCACAAAAAGTGTGTGAAAAAAATTGAACGTTTGCTTCAACGCGCGCTAACGCAGACGGCGCACACTTTAGTCGGCAATCTGCATTTGCTAGGGTTGGACGTAACGCACGCGATCTATTATCATGGCGCCAGAGGTCGATGTAACAATGTTAATTCAAGAAATACAAAACAGACCAGCAATTTATGATACTCTTAGTATGGAACTGTCCCTTCAGTAATCTTTCCGAAAGTATAAGATGTACCCAAAATTCTCTATTTCTTCTTCTTTTTCTGTACTTCATGTACAAAATAATACTTCGCGATCTCTGCACGATTTCCATAGCGTCTACGTCCCTACAGCTCTGCCGACAAAATGATCGAAGATGTGCGTCGTGTGCGTTGAGTCTGTGAAAAATCCGCGACCGACTTTTTGCGCGCCATGCAGACTTTTTGTGCGCCGCAGACTCGATCGCACAAAAAGTGTGCCGTCTGCGCAGGGCCTTATGGTTAGGTCCCAATGTAATAGGTGTCGAGCCTATTGCCATTAACCGGGCACTTATAAACCTGCGATAAATACTAATGGTAATGAAGTAATTATCAGCTCTTTGAATGTAACAGATATGTTACTTTTTAGGTTTATCATTATGCTAAAATTTGTCTAATTAGACCAGTGCCGATAGCTATGAAAATGGTAAAAAGTAAAAGAAATTTATAGTAGGATGAAACCTGTTGTAAAAGGAAGAGAATATAATAAAAATGATAGGAAAAATAAATTACGGGCGATCTGAGGTCGGGAAGTGGGGAGGGGGGTGAGTTTTAAGGGTAAAAACGGTTTATCTCGATTTCCGGCAAAACTACAAGTCCCATGGAAAAAAGTTAAATGACAAAGTTGTAGGTAATAAAGAGACCTACAACTTTTGTGTTTACACTTTTTTCACACAACCTCAAAAAGTATGTGAAAAATTCAAATAATCAAGTTTTTGGTTTTTTATTGACGTGATAACGTCTTATAAATTGATAATACCAGCAACACTCATGAAAAATAGTAACGTTCCATAGTAACGTTCCACCTGAGCCTGTGCGTGCAAGCGAGAGCGCGCAACAAGCGATAGAGAGGCCCAAGCAGTGAGGCCAGAGTCAAAGCGTTGGCTTGTGACACATGTATCTCTCTTCTCGCGTGAAATAGTAAGGTTCCGCTTCTGTAGTGTATTTAATTTAGTATCAGCATTGCACCCGTGCGAAGCCGGGGCGGGTCGCTAGTATTACATAAAATAATGATTATGACGTTATCACGTAAATCTATCGTCCGTAAACCGACTTTACAGACAACCAATTTTTTTTATCTTAAGCAAAACAAATTTGTTTTCCACGAAATTTGGTGAAAACTTAGCTTTTTATGTCCCAAAGACACTGTAATTTTTTTGATTTGAAATACTCTTTTTTTCAGTTTATTTTGACTAAATATCGAAAAACCACCCCAATTTTCAATCGAAAAATCTCACGTCAAAATATCAGCATTTTAAAAAAAGTCGAAAAGCGTTTTGTTCGTTGAAATCTCTTCTTTCTGATAATGTAAAAATATATATACATTACTATGGAAAATTTTCTCAGGAAATGCAAAGAAGAAAAACTCGAATTCGAAATTAATATTTTTGTGTTTAGTCATTTCCTCGCTGAGGTGGGATGAAAAGTTACATGTTGCACTATAACTTCATGGTTGCACTCGAGTGCAAAGATTTTTCACTTTGTGCACTTTTGATTCCCTCGCTAAAGCTCAGGGTTCTATTTTGTGAATCGCTCGCTGCGCTCGTGATTCAAATTAAGAACCTTCGCTTGCTCGGTCATCAAAACTGAGCACGCGAAGGGTTCTAAAAATTGAACCCAGATCTTTAGTGAGGGAATCAAAAGTGCGCAAGGTGAAAAATCTTTGCACTGGTGTGTAACTATGAAGCTATAGTGCAACACGTAACTTTTCATCCCACCTCAGCGAGGAAATGACTAAATACAATAATCACAAACTAAAACCCTGAGCTTAGCGAGGGAATCAAAAGTGCACAAGGTGAAAAATCTTTGCACTCGAGTGCAACCATGAAGTTATAGTGCAACATGTAACTTCTCATCCCACCTCAGCGAGGAAATGACTAAATACAAAAATATTAATTTCGAATTCGAGTTTTTCTTCTTTGCATTTCCTGAGAAAATTTTCCATAGTAATGTATATATATTTTTACATTATCAGAAAGAAGAGATTTCAACGAACAAAACGCTTTTCGATTTTTTTTTAAATGCTGATATTTTGACGTGAGATTTTTCGATTGAAAATTGGGGTGGTTTATCGATATTTAGTCAAAATAAACTGAAAAAAAGAGTAATTCAAATCAAAAAAATTACAGTGTCTTTGGGACATAAAAAGCTAAGTTTTCACCAAATTTCGTGGAAAACAAATTTGTTTTGCTTAAGATAAAAATAAAAAACCAAAAACTTGATTATTTGAATTTTTCACATACTTTTTGAGGTTGTGTGAAAAAAGTGTAAACACAAAAGTTGTAAGTCTCTTTATTACCTACAACTTTGTCATTTAACTTTTTTCCATAGGACTTGTAGTTTTGCCGGAAATCGAGATAAACCGTTTTTACCCTTAAAACTCAACCCCCTCCCCACTTCCCGACCTCAGATCGCCCGTAATTTATTTTTCCTATCATTTTTATTATATTCTCTTCCTTTTACAACAGGTTTCATCCTACTATAAATTTATTTTGTCTCAAACACTATCTGCACTGGTCTATAATGCGTATTAAACTAAATCACTTCAATAATTGAGATGATTTTTAGCGATATTTAGCGATGTTTAGCGATCATAAACTTCATGTAGATGTTTGAGTGTTTTTACTCAATCGGTTGCGACTCGACATGAGATCGTAACTGAATTTTGGATATAATTTATTACGAGAATTGACCCTTTGTTCTTTTGTTCACCACATGATGTATAGATAGATATTTTATAAATATCACGGGTTTGTGAACACATAATTTTCTGACTAAAAGCCGCGGCATTCGCACCAGGTAATAATCTCGTGCACGTGACGTGACATTTGTACTGCCACATACATACATACATCACTACATAGTATAAAACAAAGTCGCCTTTTCTGTCCCTATATCCCTATGTGCGCTTAAATCTTTAAAACTACGCAACGGATTTTGATGCGGTTTTTTCCAATAGATAGAGTGATTCAAGAGGAAGGTTTATATGTATAAAACATGCATCATATACTAAGGCTAATTTAGTATCAGCATTGCACCCGTACGAAGCCGGGGCGGGTCGCTAGTTTTGTATAAAACGATATTTCCAAAACTTCACGTCCCGTCCCGTCCGAGTAAAAACCCGTCACGTATTCAGCGGCCTTTAGGGTGTGAAATATTAAGATTCTCAAAGTATCTCAAAGTCAAAAGAAACGCGACAAAATTACAGAGACGCAATAACAGAGGTTTCCAATAAATAGATGAGAGTTGTTTGTTTTGACACACACCAATGACTTTTCGATGCTTTTCGAAGTTATGTGTGTATTTATCGCAGGTTTATAAGTGCCCGGTTAATGGCAATAGGCTCGCCACCTATTACATTGGGACCTAAACATAAACTGGCGAAATGTGGGTGCTAGCACCTCTGCCTACCCCTTCGGGATATACACGTGAGTTTATGTTATATGTTATGTTGTTTGTTTTAAGGAATCACGGTTGTATTAAAAGTTTAATAAGGGTACATGAGGCACAAGTTTGAGAAACCCTGGTCTAGGATACAGACTCGTGTCGGTAACTTCAAATATAGTGGTGTACCAGTCAGGCCGGTTGCGGCAACTACAGTGGCTATTGGAAAATATGTGGTCGAATGAGTATAGGAAGTGGCCATATTCCTGTTCAGAGCTTACTGATGCTGGTAGAGAGTTAAGTTTTTTGTGCACTCATGTTTCTGTTTTCCCCTGTAGTGTAGGCAGAAGTATTATTTATTTAACTAACTGTAGATCACTTTTCAACTTCACTATAAATAGGGCGCAATTTTTTTGACGTAATGTGCATGTTAAGATATTTTGATTTTATTTTTCTTAAAATACTTTATACCACTTAGGTGGCAAACAGGACGCAGCCCACCTAATGGCAAGCGGTTGCAATAATTTTATGAAAATCTAAGCTCACTATTTATTGTACCAAAAAACAAATAATGGATCCTAGTTAAACGATTAAAATAAAACTACTTATAAATTGTTGACACATACCATGATAATAATATGTCAATAATCGAGTGTAAACCAATTTTTTTTGTTGACTGTACGCTACGCTACCTACTAAACAGATACGCCTCTACATTTTTCTCCCACAGCCAATAATCACAACATATCTATGTATCTAGAACACTCAACAGCCTTCTGACAAGTAGTGTCGCATGCGCATGCCGGCGACATCAAACGGGTCCGCGTACACAAAAGATAGTGGGCGATACCCATACTTCGTCAATAGGCAGGGGACCGCTACTGTGCTGTGGTTGCGTAGCGTATTTAAAATATAAATATACACCAAATATAAAAAAGAAAATAACTGTCACAGTGGTGCAGCGGTAACCAGTGAGGTTGTCTTATTGGACGATTCGCACGAATTGAACTCGCCCGAAACGTGCGAATCGACTCCTTTAAATATTTATTTATTTTCTGTAGACGATTCGCACGAAGTTAATTTATTGGTTTGCGAATCGCCTTCTCCAAAAATATGTAGTAGGCTATTGGCACACATTTAGATTGCGTTGAATAAGGTCTAGGGCTCAACTCCGGGGTCGGGTGTTAATCGACTCCTTTAAATATTAAAAATATAGGTTACCATAGATGCAATTTGAAATACCTTCCAAAACGGATACATGGTCACCAAATTGTGTTTCATTAAGTATTATAGAAATGAAGTTAATTATTTTGCTGAGCACTTAAAATTTACCCCTAACAAAATCCAAATACTTACCTAAGTAATGATGACGAAAATCAACTCTATCGAAAGTGGAATAAGCCGTAGTTGAATGAACATAGGTATAATATCATTTGATAGTTATTAGAGTTCACCAACTTTGCTTCTGATTGTACATTAGATAATACCGAATTAGTTGTAAAGATTTCATATCTGTTAATCATTATATCAATAATAAGGAAAATAAACAATTTTATATTATACGTAGCATGATTATTGAGTACGTAATTTCGCACGCTTCACAGATTGATATTCTCACAGAATGGCTCGCGAAAAACGCGGCAAAATGACTGGAGTATTACCTTGATAAATAATATAAAAAAAAAATTAAAACAAACAATAATATTTAAAAAATACATACATACATACAGTGTAAATAAAAACATAACATTTTCATACTTCTCTGTGATAAATATCTTCTTAATATAATAATTTTATTTTAACTTTTTTTTTTATGTCGATCACGTCGACATGACTTCACCTCGCCTGGTGGTAAGCTGAGGCAAAGTCTCTAGAATGGGAGTCACCATTGCAAACACCGATAGTGCCTTAATGGTGGCTCTCAGCTTGACGGCCTCATCAAATGCTTTTTCACGCCCCGCTTAAAGGACCCGGGACTGTATGAGGAAGAAAACACGTGAGCTGGTAAAGAGTTTTGATGGTGCGGCAAAGGAAAGACGCACCGAACTATAAAATAAGGCACTAAAACACTTACGATTTGCCGATTTCACCTGATTTTTAGAACGTAGGCTAGTAGATTATTTTAATAATCTCTAATCACTTGTAAAACACTACCAATTACAATACAACACGCCTTTCGACTACCACCGACTAATCTTCTACACATCTACACAAATAAATAAAATCGAAGTGTCCATTTGTAACATAAAAATAACCGCTTTTTATAAGCGCATTTGAATGTATACACAGTACCAAAACAACATTTTTTACAATTTTTGTGTCTGTCTGTTTGTGCCGGCAAATCTCTACAATGGCTGGACTGATTTTGATGAGACTTCCACTGGCTGATAGCTGACGTAACAAGAAATAACTTAGGCTACTTAATTTTGGAAAATTAATTAAGGTTTCGAGTAAAAATCTAAAACAACGTGGACGAAGTCGCGAGTTTCAGAGCTAGTAATTTTATAAAAACCGAATTTTTAGTATCAATTTACATAAAATATTTAATTACCATAATATGAGGTAGCGAGTGTCTGATTGCTTGTGTATTTTTGGGTATAATTATTTTAAACGATGCATGCAGGAAACAAAGCGTATTATGAAAATAATAGTTGGAAAATTTGGACGAAATAGAATTCTAAATTACAAGATTATTATATTTAGCAACGTTAATTATTCCATATTTTATTATGTTATTTTGTCGTTTGCACTAATATATTTTACTGGCGGAATTATGTTAAGAGAGTAAGATTATATTCATAAATACAATTGTAACACAAAAGAAATTATAAAATATAAATCTTAATATCATGTCTCAACTTATCTTTAATCTTAATTGAGACAAGATAAGATAAATTGATGGTCTACAAGACAAACGGCTTACTAGGCTTTCAGGCGAATCGACCGTTTTTTGAATCAATATTTTTTTGTAAGCAATCCGCACGTGCTGATTTTATAAACGTGCGAATCGTCACCTCTTGAAAAATAATGTGGCGATTCGCTCTTTATGAAACGGTTTTTTTTTATCTCAACCTGTTTGTTTGGGTGAAATCTAGTAATTGAAATTTGACCCCCTTCGCTGTCTGATTGGTCTGATATTTGGCAGAAGTCTTTAGTTCTGATGACAATACAATTTAAAACCGTTTAACTTGAAAAATATTTTTTCACAATTTATTTTAAACCTTCCTTTTATTAACTTATAATTCCCATGTACCAAAGTAAAGTGAACAATTAAATGCAATCGTTAGTCCATGCATTAAGCAAATGATTGTGTTACGACCGTGAGGCGCGGTTTTGACCCACTTACGAACATGTGTCGGTTCTTGAGATGAGACGCAACATACGCGCAGACACGCACTGTGATTAATGGTTTACTTGTTTGTGAGGATTGTTGTGACAATACTGGTTTTGTGAGGTGTGGCTGTATGTATTGTATGGTGAATGTTATGTGTTACTTTTAGGGGGTATTATATATTTAGGGCCATACGAGGAAAGCGAGTATGGTTGTAACACATAACGATTTTTACTTTCCATTTTGAACAGTCGCTCTCGGCATACATTATACATAGAAACACCCAGACCAATGCAAATAGAGATATTCATACACACAAAAAATTACACTGTGCGGGAATCGAACCCCCGCGCCCTGTTGGCCATGGCCGTCGTAGCAGTCGAATGCAGTACCGCTACGTCACAGAGACCATCAAACACATACCTACCAAGGTAACGACTCTCTGATCCCTAAAACCAACTTTACATAAAACTAGAGGTTCCAGCTTCGCAGGAACCCTTTCCAGGGATAAAAATAACCTAATGTGTTATTCCTTTAACACATTTTGAGAAACCAGAAAGTTACTCTAATTGATACTGGATTAGCGACCCGCCCGGCTTCGCACGGGTGCAATGCTGATACTAAGTTAGCCTTAGTATATGATGCATGTATTATACATATAAACCTTCCTCTTGAATCACTCTATCTATTGGAAAAAACCGCATCAAAATCCGTTGCGTAGTTTTAAAGATTTAAGCGCACATAGGGATATAGGGACAGAAAAGGCGACTTTGTTTTATACTATGTAGTGATGATATACGACTAAGGGCTATCCTATAGGGCTGTCCCTTATCAGATACTAAAAAGTACCAGTGACAGCAATTGGCTCGCTCCATTTTACGTGGAATTTAAATAACGAAGTTGGCAAAATGTGGGTGTTGACACCTCTGGCTGTCCCTTTGGGGTATAAAGTCTTGAGTGTATGTACATAATATGTATGTGTATGTAAATATAGCGCGCTGTAGATTTATTTACTTATCACACTTGAATAGGAAATGTACACAACCAATACTACACATTTACAAAATAAATGTTGATTTCCGAAACCAATACTTACTACCTACTCAGGGCTGTCACTTCTTCGATAATATAAACTTGAAAAAGAAAACCTAAATTCGTCTGAATATATTTTTAAATGTCTTCGCTTTTTTTATACAACTTAGGTGGCAGACAAGCACGCGGCCCGCCTAAATGAGAAGCGGTCGCCATGGCGTATGGACGTGTGTTACACCACTCGCGCTGTGGAACCCTATAAAAAAACCTGATGCTCATTTTGAAAAATGCATATTGTAGACGCCACGGCAAACCACAGCATGGAGAACATTCCACTGCCTAACCGTGCGTGGAGTAAAATTCCTCCCAAATCTCACAATGCACACCGTTGTCGGATGCAACGTGTAAGGATGAAGGATTTCCCCTTTTGGACCCTTGACACCACTGTCTTGCCCTGCATGTGCGAAGTGAGTTGGGAAGCCATCCTCCAAAAAACTATTTTTTTTTTATATAGGACACGTCAAAATGACTTTACCTCGCCTGATGGTAAGCCAAAGATAAAATCTCAGGACGTCTGTTTTTTCAATGACAACTATAGTTTTCATACATACCTACATACATACATAAACTCACGGCTATATCCCCGAAGGGGTAGGCAGAGGTGCTAGCACCCACATTTCGCCAGTTTATGTTTAGGTCCCAATGTAATAGGTGGCGAGCCTATTGCCATTAACCGGGCACTTATTAACCTGCGATAAATACACACAGAACTTCGAAAAGCATCGAAAAGTCATTGGTGTGTGCCATGGTGAACCTGAGATCGAACCCGAGACCTCGTCTCAGCAGTCCATTACCCAGACCACTAGGCTACCGCGGTCCTTTTTCTCATTTCACGCGGTTTCATTGAAAAAAAAAATAGGGGGCAGCCCTAACTTAACTGCTCTGCAAGTATTTGACAACATAAAATATCACTAAAGGAAATAGTTCGTAACCCAGTTATCGCAGTTAGAGCCATTAGCTGAACGCGGAACGATGTCTGTTGACCTCACACCGTAACGCCGTGAAGGTTGCAGCAGTTTTGCATAAATATCGTGACCAACAAACGAACTGACAATGCCGTTTAGACACTAATTAACGTTGTTAGTTTACTGAAATAGGCTTTTGGATTTTTTATTTGAGGTTATATTTAGGACACTTGATTTGGGTCTGTAATGTTAGAGGTAGGACACGACGGTATCTTTCATCCGAAATGAGCTTTCCGACTGTGGAAGTACCTCCGCCCTACAGAACACCGCGGCCATAATAACCATCGTGTTGTGTTCCCGCCGGTAAGTAGGTTAGCCAGAGCTCACTGTATCCCTCGTCCCCCCACCCCTTCCTAGCCTCCCCGCCCCTTCCCAGCCCTCCCCCCTTTCCTTCAGGGCAGGCAGCGCGTGCGCGACACCCTTAGTGTTGCACACGTTCACAGGCCATGGTGACCGCTTCCCATCAGGTGGGCCGTGTGCTTGTCTGCCACCCATGTAGTATAAAAAAAATGTGGCCGACATTACAGACCTAAATCAAGTTCCTTAAAATATAAACATAGTGGATAAATAGATAGATAGACTAAAATGTACATACATACATACAAATCACGCCTTTTTCCCAGTAGGGTAGGCAGAGACAACGTCTTTCCACTTGCTACAATCCTGGATAAACTAAATATACCCTTTTTTTCGTGCGGAAAATCCTCATGGATACCACCCCCGTCGGTAATCGGGGGTGGTTATGTCAGGATCGAACCGTACCAAATGTAACAATGTACCCTTGACTTCTTTTTTTTCTAAAATTTAATGTAGCCTATGTAACGCATTATGACATTAGCTATCAACCAGTCAGAGTCATGTCAAAATCGGTCCACCTGTTAGAGATTGCCTAGGAAATCTACCGCCTATTATAATGGTATGTGTTCAGATGAATGATGATGAAATGGTGTTGCACGCGTCCCTAGGCCACGGTGACCGCTTTCCATCAGGTGGGCCGTGCTTGTCTGCCACCTAAGTGGTATAAAAAAAATTGAAATTTAAACAGACAGAAAGACAAGGCAGACAAGCAAATTTTTAAATTTTGCTTTTGTATTATATTTGATAAATTGAGCATTTAATAAAAACCTTACCATCGGTTGTAAATAAATCTGTCTTAATTCATCGCAAAGCATAATACAGGTTGAATTACCTTATCTATCACGGAGGTGTTTGATAACGGTGTCATTGACCCCATCGCCTGTATACCGGCTTTCAGTGGCTGCGTATGCGCAAGTTATGTAACGTCCTTTAATAATCTTCGAGTTGCTTGCTGTTCATTTTAAGGGGTTGGGTGTCTCTTTTCTTTGCCGCACCATAAAGACCTGGAATTCTTTGCCAGCGACCGTGTTTCCTTCCTCTTACAGGCCCGGGTCCTTTAAGTGGGGCGTGAAAAAGCATTTAATAAGGCCGTCAAGGTAGGAACCACCGGCGTTCTGGTGGCGGCCCGTACCCTCTGGACTTTGCCCTAGCTTCTTACCATCCAGCGGGGTAAAGTCAATTGACGAACTGAGTATAAAATATGCTCCACTGTACCCCTGAAGGGAACCATGGAGCATACCAATTTTATCCGTTCTACCCCGGGTGTATAAACCAGGGGTACAGTGGAGCAAAACCCAAAAAAAGTGTAAAATACTTTTCTGCCTACCACTTCAGTAACAAACAGTCGTGATGATTTCGTCGTACTCAATGACGCAAAGTTTATAGAATTCCATAGAGTTGAGCAGCTCGTGTGTAATTAGGGCGAAAGTAAAGGATAGTGTTTGGTGTGATAACACTCCACTATCATGGTTTAGGTATGTGTCCCATGGTGTTATGGGGACAGGAAGTGACAAGTAAATATTTTGATGGTGTTAACCTATGTACAAATATTTGTGTCAGACGACCAAGATTAATAACTTCCTATATACAGAGTTACTTGTAATTAACTAGCATCCTTGCAGGGGTAGATAGCTGACATCATAACTAACAATGTTTGTTCTACGACATTTTATAATTCGTTAAATATTACTTTCATACAAAAATAAAACAACTATTAGTTCAATTGTTGTAAATACGCTGATTCCACTTTATAAATACCCTGCATCGAAAAATTAAAAGTGAATCATTATATCTACCTACATACCAATGCTTGTTTTATGAATGAAACATAGACTTAATAGTGTCGCGTTCTTACAATAAAAACTTGAAAACTCATTATTGAGTAATGTGTTCAGTTTTATTGAAAGTCGTAGAACAAATGTTGTTACTTATGATGTCTGCTACCTACCCCTGGGAGGATGCTAGTTAATTAAAAATAACCCTGTATAAAGACTCAGTTTACCATCAGGCGGGGTGAAGTCAATTCGATGGACTGAATATCAAAAAACGCATTTGGTTAAAATTATTCGTTAATAGCTTAGCGGTTAAGGAGTCGGTCTTACGATTGAGAGATCATGGGTTCAAATCCTGGTTGTTACACTAAAGTAGTGAACTCACACAAGCAATTTAGTTTAGCTATCGCGGTGAACGCTAGTAGTGTTGGTCGTAAAATGGGAGAAATTAAGAAAAAATAGTTACTTTTGGTAAAAATACTTTAGTCTGAACCTGTTAAACAACGGTCCAAACTCTAGGCAGGTTTTCCTCATGGTATTTGTAGGTCAGACGGCAGTCACTCCCGGAAAAGTTGACATATTATGACTTCTGGCTCCAAAGGCCAAAGTTTAGACGCAACTGTGAAATCTTGTTTGCCACCTTAGTGATATAAAAAAATTGCTATCAGTATGATAATAAGTACTAGTAGATTCATGAGTTATTGGACAACACATATTACAAGCATTTAGTTCACATCCCACGCCCCTTTTAATGTTAAGAAGAACGGCGTTACAATTGGACACAAACAAACCAAAATTACTTTCCAACTAATACATTTCTCAAATACCACAATACAACGCTAAGTCAACTTATGCTAATATACCTATAAACGCCCTTTCTGCTGGCCCCTTTTAGCTAAATTTTAGTGTACCAGTAGGTCGTACAGTTTTCTCTGCGTAGGCGCAGGTCTCGTGTCTTTGTAGCTTCTCATTTACATAGATTTAATAGTTTTTGACACGAAATGTGGTAGTAAGCAGTTAAATTTTTATGATCATTGGTTCTGTTGGCATGTCTTCAAGATATGGTGATGGATGGGTTTGAGGAGGTACGTTGTAGCAGTGGTTATGTCCAGTGTCCTGTCAATATCTTTGAGACCTCACCTCCAAGGCAGTGCACCTGCTAAACGAGGAGTAGTCTTTCCAGGTCATGTCGTTTGCCGTTATTGAGCTTTTGGAAATTCTTAGTAGCAGAATGGCATCTGGAAATTTATTTTAATTTTGGGTATCAGACGAGGTTAAGTCATATTGACGTGACCGATATAAAAAAATATTCTGGAAAAGTTTATGAGGCCAAATCAAATATGCATTTGGTGAAATACAGCTACATAATTTATTACAGGTATTTCAAATGGGCAAGACATGAAGGGTTGAAAAATAAAATATTTGCGCTAAGTACCTATATTATCCACACGATACAATTTTGTGATAATACTAGATTTGACTATTAAATCATCAATCGTATACTTACTTATTAACTAAATTGGAAAAAAATCAACATTCAGGACAGAACTTGATACTTGAACGATTAGGCCAACTGAGCTATCTGCTTTGAATAAGTCTTATCTACATACGACTATGCAGGTGACAATAGGAGTCATGTACCATTTAGGTTTTTTGGGGCCAAAATTTCTCATAACACACTACTAAATAATTGCAACAGTTCTTGAAGGCAAACAACTAGTTGAACATACATTAAAGAAAGCACTCATTACGGTGCACGTTTAAGAAGTTGACACAAGTAACAATGTTTGTTGACACAAGTAACAATGTTTGTTGACACAAGTAACAGGAAGCTTGGTACAATAGCGGTGAATTCTCTTGATTAGATTATTTCTGTGTCGGCTTGGTTGAGACATTATACTCACGGTTGGATATCCATGAAGTACCTATGCAGTTGAATAGCATTAACATTGCAATCACAGTGAACGTTTAACAAGTTGACAAAAGTAACAACTTTTACATGGCAAGAGAATCGAACACGAAAACTCGCGATTGTAAAAACTAGCCGACTGTAAAAGTTAACCAACGAGTAACGAAACCTTTTAAGAAGACTGTTAAAAATACAACTTTAATAATTCATAATACGACTTCTGAATTCATAAACAAAAGACTTTAAAATCCTTGAAATAACACAGATACAGATAGACAAATACAGACTAAACAACGTCACGGGTCTTATACGGTGTGTGGTATCTGTGGCAACGATCGTGGAGCGATAAAGGGAAGTGCTCGCATATGGAGGTACATTACCACAGGAAGTGTGCGTCACGCCTTAGTCCCAGGGCTGCCACAAGTACCGGATATGATTATAGACTATTGGTTAATAAGATTATGACGTTTCCAGACGTTATGATTCATAGTAGTTCTTGGGAGTGTAATGCCATTTTTCTGTATTAGACCAGGGATGCCTAAGACCATGCGAAGTAGAAGAGAAAAAGCTAGAAAGCACACTCAGGGCTTCGAGGTGTATGTAATCGAGGCACTATGTTGTGATGATGATGTACTATACCAGGGTATCAAATTCCTCGCCCCGGCTTTTGAAGACCCGAGATGAAGTGCCATTTTAGTCGGTTCAAGTTCGAGTTAACCACCCCGCTAGCTGCGGGATTTCCGCACGAAAAAAAAATGGTTACAAAAATCATTTGTAACTACTCTTTCGATTAACACAAAAAAACTTTTGATTGAATTGCATTATTAGTGTGATGAGAAGTGCGTACTTACTATGATCATATTCCATTGTATCAAAGGCTATCTCTTCAATCCTTTTCTTTTATGAATCACTCGAAATAGGCAATACTTATTTTCCTTTTCAGTCACATTAAAATGTCTAACCAGTACCGTCTTATAATACACGTAATTTAAACTTATAACTACCTATTAAGGAAGCAACCCATATCCTTCACCCCATTACAATTCACAACATAAAGCCATTTAGTAAGTCATAACTCAATAAAGTTACACAATACTTTCGCCAACCCTAGCTTACATAAGGACGTGCACACACTCGCGATTAAAAAACGCATTACGTGTGACGATGCATTTTGTATAATAGAAATGTGACACGCCCTTGCATTGTGCCGCTTTCTATGCCATTAGTCATAGGACGGTTGACTAAATGACTACTGAGTGCTACTTTAACTAAGTAGGTAATTGACTACCTATTGTTAAATTTTGTTGAACAAAAGTATCATAGTAATGAAAGTTTAAACAAAGGAATTGGATTGTAGTCTGGATAAGATGGAGAGTCCAGGGTTCGAAGTCAGATGACCAATTTCTCGTAATGAAAATAAGTACAAAATCCCTTCTCAGTCTAATCTCGATTTCATTCGATTTTTTTTATATGAGACACGTGAACATGACTTTACCTCGCCTGTTGGTAAGCTAAAGTTAAAGTCTCAGGACCGGGGTCACCACTACCGATAGTGCTACAATGGTGGCCCTCAGCTTGACGGCCTCATCGATATGCTTTTTCACGCCCCGCTTAAAGGACCCGGGACTGTAGGATTTGAATAGCCAAAATGTCAAAAAAAGTTATTCTTGTATAATCAGAAAAACACCATTTTGATATTGGTACAGTATTAGGTATGTTCTATACCACTTAGGTGGCAGATAAGCACAAGCCCCACCTGATGGGAAGCGCTCACCATAGCCTATGAATAATAATAATAAATTAATAATCACCACATCTCACATTAAAGGAGATACCCCATTTTGGGCCCGAGTGTACAGACATCAAACCTACCTCGAAAAATTCGTCTATTTTGTGTTATAATTTTGTTTAGACCTCATTAAAATCAGCAATGGCCAAGTGCGACAAAAGTTTTAAAATGTGATTTTCATTCATCAACAAGCTTCGTAAACGTTGAATTTACTTAATCCGATCTTCGTAAATGCGCTATGATAATGCTTACTTTATCGATTGGATTTTGTAAACAAATCGATAACTAATAACTATTAATTTAATTTGTCAATTCGTGGCTTTATAATTTAAATGATTTCAAAATAGCTATGTAGCATCTTTATTTTCGTTATTCAGTTAACTAATCAGAAAGACACCAGTCTCTTTCATAATGGAAGTCAAAATATCGATTATAAATAATTGATTTTATAGAATTCATAATTATCTGTAACGTCATATGTCATTTTCACTCCTGTCATTGTAAATGTCAACAAACAATTCATTCGCTTCGCTTTCCTTCGGCTCTTTGAGATCGTTGTTTTGTTGCTTTTACTCTGTGAATTTTATTGTATTTATGATTTTCGAACTAATTGACCCTTGCTTGGTTACCGGACACCGTTATTTGCTACATTTGTAGACCTTGGCTTTAAAACTGGAATTATGTATTACAACATAACCTAAATAAACCTATGAACAATGCTCGATTTAACAAACTTGGCCATTGTGAATCGTCGTGAAAATTAGGCAAACAAAATGTCCTTAGATGGTCTAAATATTGGCTAATTTTCAACCCTGTACGTGTAGGCCCAAGATTGTATGAGAGTTGGGGTTGTCCTTTTATGTAAATCATTGCTACCGTAAGTACCGCACAATCTGCGCACGCGCCGATTTCGGTAGCCAATGAATGTAATCATAGACCTTCCTTGTTAATGGTAACAATGGACCCTACAGTATAACACAACAATTATTGTATTGTTCGTAGGTAATCGACAAATAATTGTTTTTAGAACAATGGCGATGAAATTAATTTTTAGAATTGGTAACTATATAATTTGTGACTGTTGGTTACCGCTTACTACTTCCCGTGCAAGAAAAAATGTTCTGGTTGAATAGGTTCAGTGTTAAAAGCTGCTATAGCATATACCTATTTTAACAGTAGGTAAAAATCGAACATGGACTTATTTACTTTGTTAATGTAGGAATCTAGGTTTAGGACTTAGGAGGTAGGACGACGGTATCTCCCGTTCGAACTGAGCAGTCCGTCTGGGGTAGTACCTCAGCCATACAGAAGACCGCGGCCATATTAACCATTGTGTTGTGTTCCCGCCGGTAAGTAGGGTAGCCAGAGCTCACTGTATCCCTCCTCCCCCCACCCCTTCCAAGCCCATCCCCCTTCCCTTCAGGGTAGACAGCGCGTGTGTGATACTCTTAGTGTTTCACCCGTCCATAGGCCACTAGAACCACGGGACCGCTTCCCATCAGGTGGGCCGTGCTTGTCTGCCACCTACGTAGTATAAAAAAAATCTACGCCACGTACACCACTGTAGCATTATCGGTGTATGTAATGGTGACCCCGATCCTGAGACTTTACCTTTAGCTTACCATCAGGCGAGGTGAAGTCATTTTGACGTGTTCTATATAAAAAAAAACCTAGAACCAAAAAGTAGCAGTCAGTCAAAACTTAAACAAATATAAGAATGCGCATGCGACCGTCGTCAGTCGCCCACTCAGTAATTCATTAAAACAAATGATATTTGCACACAATTAGAAGACCATAGACAGGCGGACCAACGCAATAACACATGTATATAATGTACGTGGTAAGTAGCTAAGTGTTTTGATAATTACTTGTGTCATAGCCATAGATTTAGAGTGGGCTAGGTGACACATGCTGAATATTCAGGCAGTTTTGTTTTCGATACCTACTGTTTCTATACTATTATAAAATTGTACTTAGCTGCGTCTATAGGTACATTAGAGATAGGTATTTGAAAAAAAAAAATATGTTATATGAACAATTTTGAACACAAAATTCTTGTCTGTTTGTCACTTAATTGGCCCAGGTGGGTACCACCATGCACGATTGCGAAAAACCCTCCATAGTAATCCAATCTCGGTTGGATTGCGTTCAGGGGCCTTACTCTGAAAATCGAACATGAACGTTTCGGATCGAACGAAAACGGACCATTTGTCAAACAAAGACAGCGAAAACGTCCAATGTATTTTGGGAGTAGGAGGTGTACTGATAACGATCGACAACCTCAATGTCAAACGATCGAAGACGGATCCGAAATCCGAAACAAACACTTTCGGGGTAGCTAAATGGTCAAAACGTCAACGGATACGAATATTTTCGTTTTTCGGAGTAAGGCCCCAGGAGTCAGCAAGTGCATAGCCGGGCAGGGGGGATTGTGGTCGCATCACTAATGGGACCGGTGGGTGTCACGCGGTGCTGCGACGACAATCCTCTTTTGATGAGGCCGTCAAGCTGAGTGCCACCATTGGTAACATGGTACATGTAATGGTGACCCTCTTTCCTGAGACTTTACTTTCAGCTTACCATCAGGCGAGGTGATGTCAAATTGGCGTGAAACAAGGATGTACGCAAAAAAAATGCTGAATGTCGATGCGGTTTTTTTATGTAGTAGGTCTTGACAATGGGTTAAGTAGAACCAGAGATAGGTATACTTAGTCAAAAATGCGAATCCTTACGTCTACGCGGGCGGAGACGCGGGCATATTAAGCTAGTCTATATTAATATTATAAAGAGGTACATTTTGTGTGTTTGTTAAATTGTAAGGGGTAACCTCGGGAGCTACTGGACCGATTTTAAAAATTCTTTCACCAATAGAAAGCCACGTCATTCGTGAGTGTTATATGCTGTATATTTTATTAGAAATATAGAAAAATGTGTTCAGATGAATTGTTCGACATGATGCCCACGGCCACTTTTTATCATCGCACCGCTCGCCACAGACAGGGATTCATCCTCACACATTGCATCCGCCTGCAGTGCGCACTGTAAGGTTTGAAAGAAATTTTATTCCGCGCACGCTTAGGCTGTGGAATGATCTCCCTGCCGTGGTTTTCTCTAGCGACTACAATATGGGGTTCTTCAAGAAGGGCATTAGAAGGTTTTTGCGGGGTCGGCAGCGCGAGTGTGATGCCCCTGGTGTTGCACGCGTCCCTAGGCCACGGTAACCGCTTCCCATCAGGTGGGCCGTGTGCTTGTCTGCCACCTAAGTGGTATAAAAAAAAAAAAAAAAACTGGAATTTACACCCGGGCGAAGCCGGGTCCCTGGTCGCTAGTTTTAGATAAAAATTGAGTATTTGCAAAATGATACCAAGCACTAAGGTTTACACAATGACCTATGACTCCAATTTTTATAAGGAAAATTCCTTATACTAACATTTAGTCATAACTAAAACGATGTCCACAACTTTCCTGTTCCAATTTTCGTCAGTCAACTGCTATATTAAACTCATACAGGCAACAATTAGCTGTAAATATAATAATGAACCGCGGCTGTAGGTCAAGAGCGCGACATTGAGACTTGACCAGTAGTATTAACGGTAAATTGGCCGCTAATTGCAGCTGACATAGACATGTTTCAATTTATGCTGACATGTGGCCATTTGAACCTAATTTTGTTTTCATTTAGAAGTTTTGATTGGGGCGGCTCACCTTTACCAACCTATTTCTAATCACTAATTAGGTGTCTACTGTTCTGGAACCTGGTCTGGGTAATGGACTGCTGAGACGAGGTCTCGGGTTCGATCCTAGGTTCACCATGGCCCACACCAATGATTTTTCGATGCTTTTCGAAGTTATGTGTCTATTTATCGCAGATTTATAAGTGCCCCGTTAATGGCAATAGGCTCGCCACCTATTACATTGGGACCTAAACACAAACTGACGAAATGTGGGTGCTAGCACCTCTGCCTACCCCTTCGGGGATATAGGCATGAGTTTATGTTATGTTATGCTACTGTTCTCTTGTCTTCTGTACATACAACAAAGAGATATATCTATCTTCTGTTATGTTACTGCTAACTTGTGTTTCCTTCCTCCTACAGTCCCGGGTCCTTTAAGCGGGGCGTGAAAAAGCATTTGATTAGGCCGTCAAGCTGAGTGCTACCACTGTAGTAGCCTGTAGCACTGTCAGTGTATGTAGTTGTGTCCCCCGGTCCTGAGAATTAAACTTTAGCTTACCATCAGGCGAGGTGAAGACATTTTGAAGTGTCAAATATAAAAAAGTAACTCCAAAATGTTTGCCTTCAACCGACCTTCTGACCCAACTTTCAACAAATATTAGGCAAATATTTGTCTAGGGTACTGTCAACAATTAGTTCCTATTGCATGACATGAGCCCATTTCTCGCCTTCTAGAACCGATGTTACATCACGGAGGCCTGACGGACCACCTGACACAAACACGTCTGCAGTCTTAACAACCAGTTGTTACGGGTACATCACAATAGATAGTAGCGACAAGTGTGTCTGTTTGTCTGTTTGTCACTGAGAGCAAAACGATTCGACAAGCCCGGTAAGACTATACATAACTTCTGTTAGGTATGTTGTGTAGAGATAGCTATAAGCTATAGATATTTTAACCGACTTTTAAAGGAGGTTCAGTGTTTTATTTTTATACAGATGGATTTATGCCCCGGCATTTTGGGCGGGTTAGTGACGTCACAACAAATTATCGATAAATTTATCATAACATACATACATAACATAAACTCACGCCTATATCCCCGAAGGGGTAGGCAGAGGTGCTAGCACCCACATTTCGCCAGTTTATGTTTAGGTGAGCCTATTGCCATTAACCGAGCACTTATAAACCTGCGATAAATACACACATAACTTCGAAAAGGATCGAAAAGTCATTGGTGTGTGCCATGGTAACCTGAGATCGAACCCGAGACCTCGTCTTAGCAGTCCATTACCCATACCACTAGGCTACCGCGATACCTTTCAATTATAAATTTATCAATAACAATAAATTATCTCGCTTTTGGTTGTACTGATTTTGATGCGGTTTTTAGAAAATTAGTTTTTACATACAAGAGAAGGTTTTCTTATTCAACTTAAATTTTTATTTTTTATTCAAGACAGGCTTACGTTTGACCACTATCTCACCTGATGATAAGTGACGATGTGGTCTGCGATGAATCACGCTTGACTAAAAGGATCCTATTCACTCATTACTTGTATAGAGGTAATGAGGATCAGTCACATAACAGAACTTTTAATTTTTAATTAATGAAACGTATGCGCTACAAATTTCTAAGCATTTTGTTTTTTAAATGATTAAAATCCGACAAGAAATGACGAAGTTATCGAAGATTTAAAATCGGCTGTTTTAAAACGCACACTCTCGCTGGATTTTTGTCGATGACGTCATAGCTCGCCTCGTGTGCGATTCCCTATGATAAACAGGCCGATACGTCAACGAAGAGCCTAAACCGCTGGACCTACAAACTTGAAATTTTGACAGTAGATGCTTTTTATGTTGTAGGAATCCACTAAAAACGGATTTTTAGAATTTTTACTCCTAAGGTGGCAAAATAAGGCATAAACATTTTATATGAAAGTTCTTCATTTTCAATGTTAGACGCATTAAATTTCATATACCTACTTCTGATTAGAAATAAATATACATGTATACCAGCGTTTTCAAAATTTCACTACTAAAGGCGTAAAATAGGCGATGGCTGGTTGCATGAAAGTCCGTTATTTTGAAAGTAAGAAGCACGAAATTTGATACAGCTGCTTCTGGTTAAAAATAAACGTACCCCGGAATCGCGGTTTTTCAAAAATCCACCCCTAAGGGGGCAAATAAGGGTAGAGTGGTTGTATACCTAGACATCCGTTATTTGGGAAAGTGTTCAAGTTTCGATGAAATGATGTCCATTACTTGAGGACTGCACCACAGCTTACCATCAGGCGGGGTGCAGTCAATTCGGCGGACTGACAAATATAAAAACACCCCCAACCGGGGCGTTTTATGTTTGAATCGAACTGATTAAAACCGCATGCCGTCTCGGGTTTTCTAGCGCCGAGGTCTTTATCTTTATCTTTATCTTTATCTTTATCTTTATCTTTATCTTTATCTTTATCTTTATCTTTATCTTTATCTTTATCTTTATCTTTATCTTTATCTTTATCTTTATCTTTATCTTTATCTTTATCTTTATCTTTATCTTTATCTTTATCTTTATCTTTATCTTTATCTTTATCTTTATCTTTATCTTTATCTTTATCTTTATCTTTATCTTTATCTTTATCTTTATCTTTATCTTTATCTTTATCTTTATCTTTATCTTTATCTTTATCTTTATCTTTATCTTTATCTTTATCTTTATCTTTATCTTTATCTTTATCTTTATCTTTATCTTTATCTTTATCTTTATCTTTATCTTTATCTTTATCTTTATCTTTATCTTTATCTTTATCTTTATCTTTATCTTTATCTTTATCTTTATCTTTATCTTTATCTTTATCTTTATCTTTATCTTTATCTTTATCTTTATCTTTATCTTTATCTTTATCTTTATCTTTATCTTTATCTTTATCTTTATCTTTATCTTTATCTTTATCTTTATCTTTATCTTTATCTTTATCTTTATCTTTATCTTTATCTTTATCTTTATCTTTATCTTTATCTTTATCTTTATCTTTATCTTTATCTTTATCTTTATCTTTATCTTTATCTTTATCTTTATCTTTATCTTTATCTTTATCTTTATCTTTATCTTTATCTTTATCTTTATCTTTATCTTTATCTTTATCTTTATCTTTATCTTTATCGTTATCGTTATCGTTATCGTTATCGTTATCGTTATCCTTATCCTTATCCTTATCCTTATCCTTATCTTTATCTTTATCTTTATCTTTATCTTTATCTCTCCACCCCTTCCTAGTCCGCCCTCCGTCCACCCCTTCCGGCAGAACCCCTGGTGACACCCCGTGTGACACCCCTGGTGTTGCACACGTCCATATAGGCCACGATGACAGCTTCCCATCAGGTGGGCCGTGTGCTTGTCTGCCACCTACGTAGTATAAAAAAAAGAAAAAATACTTAATTCTATAATTTAAAAAAAATCATCAAATGTTTTATCCGAATAGCCCTATATTCTCCATGGCGGCGCGGCGCGGCGCAGCGGCGACGCACGACGAGGCGAGCGATGACGTCACAGGGTATTTCTACGCGGTGGCGAGCGTTTTTGAGATTACCGCACTAAAATGGCTATAACTTCGTCATTTTTGATCCGATTCAAATAATTTTTTTACAGAATTTATTGTTTTTTTTAGGTCTATAAAACTGCATACTCAGCTAAAAAAGTGACTGATCCTCATTCAGTTGTATTTTGATTAAAAATTTGGTTTAATAATTTATTGGCTACAAGAATGTTGAAATTTGATATGAGTTTATTGTTTAAACTTTAGAATAACATTTATTAAATGATGCAATCGGAAGTTTACGCATGTAGCGTACGCGTAAATAAAACTATAATGGATTCTATCGCGGTTTCTATCAATCAATCAATTACCCTATCGCAGTCATAGGTATCTCCCAATTTCCGCCTTAGCACCCAAACTTCCGCCTTAACCATCCCGACCCCAACGTTCGTTTTGAGGCATGAGGTAATATTATAAATCTGAAGTTTGTTTGTTTGTTTGAACGCGGTAAACTCAGGAACTACTGGTTCGAATTGAAAAATTATATTGCCTTATTAGCCTGTTTATCGAGGAAGGTTATAGACTATAATTTCATAACGCTAAAACTCAGAGAAGCGGATTAGCAATCATATTATATGTCAACAAATCGAGCAGATTTTCATAGATTTTTGCCAAACCAATGATATTATACATGTAAAAAGAGGCAGATATGTTACTAGAGCGCGCCAGGTAAAGACTCGAAAACGTACCAATTGGGACGTTTTTTGACGGATAATGTTTATAGCTATCTTTTATACTCACGTGCTTATCCCATCTTTCATTCTACTTTAACGCTAATTGTCAACAATTTGTCAATGTGGATCAGATTTGAGGTGTCAGTTACTATGAACGTAACATTAATATATATATAGCTGCTCGTGCTGATTCACTCACTCATTGGTCACCTCTCCTGAACAATTTTGTATGAAATTTTTTTTTTTCACCGATAGTTACGTATAGAGGATGGAAATTCATTCGGAGGAAAAATATGGAGAGAGCTGATGATGGAGGATTTCGGAGACGGGTGAAGAGCACGCTTAAGGTATTGAAGATAGGTTGGTGGTGCTTGAGCAAATGTCACTCGAAACGTCATTCAATTGCCAGTGACCTGAAAAAAAATTCAAAATGGCGAAAAAAAAATGGCCGCCATAGAAACTTCCTCGGTGTCCATCTCGGAGAGTATAAAAGATGGAAGAGTAGTTTCTTCGCAAAAGATGATCAGGATCCAAAGGTCTACTCGATGAATAGAAAAAAAAATTCAAGATGGTGGAATTTATTTTTCTATAGAAAATGTATGGCGAACATTGAATAGACTACAAGTTTTGAACTATGCAAGACTTTGATTTATACATAGTTTCTTTTTAAAATGTTTTTGTGGAAGAACTCTTAGTCAGAAATATGTAGATAGATGATGATCGAGGGTTTGGAAGATGGGTAAGAAGCACGGCCAAGGTATTAGACATAGGTGAGGGCTGCTCAAACAAAAAATACTTGAAACCTCATCCAATTGGCAGGGAGATGGAAATAAATCCAAAAAGGCGGATTCAAGATGGCGTCAACACAAATGTCATGGGTGTCTCGTCTCTCTCAGAAAGTATTAAAGATGGATGAATTGTGTTTCGGTTCACCTCTGCTGTATTTTTTTTCCCTGATGCTTTCATATAAAGTACGAAAATTCATTCGGAGGAAAAATATGGAGATTTTGGAGACGGGTGAAGAGCACGGCCAAGGTATTGAAGAGAGGTAGGGAGTGCTCAAATAAAAACCACTCGGAATCTCATCCAATTGTCAGTGAGCTAAAAATATAACCAAAATGGCAGATTCAAGATGGCGCTCATACAATTTTCGACAGCGTCTATCTCACAAAGTATAATAGAAGATAGAAGAGAGGTTTTTTGGCAAAAGATGATAAGGACCTAGCCTAGCAAAATGGCGAAATTTATTTTTCCATACAAAATATAAGGCGAATATTGAAGAGACAAATGTGCAAGACTTTGATATGCTTTTAACCGACTTCCAAAAAAGAGGTGGTTCTCAAAACGGCCCGTTTATTTTCATTTATTTGCAAAGATTTTTTTAAATAAACAGTAGAAGTTTTCGTCTTGGTCCCATAAAAAAAACTGGATCCAACTCCTTAATCCTGATGCTGAAAGATTACTGCCCGCCTAGGCCCTAGGTTATCAAGATTCAGAAAGTGTTCATTGTGAATTAATATTATAGGTACCAAGCAACGACTTCATGGTTAGATTTCAAGTCCCAACCCCTCAACCCTGATAATGCAGGGTACAGCTGCGCTCACAAACTATAGTGATTCAGAAACTGCGGATGGTGCAATGCAATAATATTTTAAGTACCAAGCATAGACTACATAATTGAACTTCGGATCCCGACTCCGCAATCTTGATGCTGCAAGGTGCTGAACTCTTAAACCATGGGGATTCGAGAATTTCTTATATTTTTATTTATTTATAAAAACTTCATGCACATATGCAACAGGCATTCTCTACCAGTCAACCTTATAGGTGGTGTAGAGAATAACATAGCATAGCATAGCATCTATACATATAATAAAATGGTAGGAAAGTCAAAACTGTACATGGAATATTTTTTTAAAAGAATACTTGCGGTGTGATCTACAATCGATACCGAAGCCAAAAATATAGTTTTTAGAATTTTTGTCTGTTTGTCTGTTTGTCTGTATGTATGTCCGGGATAATCTCAAAAAGTACTGCATGGATTTACTTCAAATTTGGCAAGAATATTATTAGGAAGTCGGGTCAACACATAGGCTACTTATTATCACGCTACCACTTACGGGGAACGAGCAGTGAACCTTTATATCTTTAACGCATACTGTAACAACGTATAATCTAAAAGACGCATATTTAAATGTTGTTATTATGTTAACCATGCTATAAGCTAGCTTCACAGTATAAGTAACTTGACCGATAATATATACAATAAAAAACAAACTTAATTTTGCGGTTCGATCTGTAGACCCGATTACTGTACCAACCGCAAATAATAAGTTTGTCGTAGGCTACGTCAATAAAACTGTAGAGAGGTAAATTCCGTACATTGAAATATTTACAAAATAACTATTCGGGGATGATTGGTGATTAATACCAATGGTAATAATGCAATCAGTAATTTTTTGTCTTTCTGTCTGTCTGTCTATCTGTGCACGTATGGGTAAAAGACTACTGGTGGGATTTTGATCAAACTTACAATTTATAGTTCATACTTCTTGACAACATAATAATATCAACCCATTTATGTCCCACTGCAGCTGGGCACGGGTCTCCTCTCTTCTAACGAGAGAGCTGAGAGGGTTTAGACCATAATCCACACACGCTGGCCTAAAATGGGGTTTGGTGGATCGAACATGTCCTTAGAATTTCTTCTAGGACATGTTGGTTTCCTCACAATGTTTTTCCTTCACCGTCAGCAGATGGTAAATCATGTGATTAGCACATATAAATTCCACAAAGTGAAATTCACATTGGTACTGTCCGGCCGGATTCGAACTCGATACCTCTGAGTAGAGGCCGCGTCCTTATCCATTCAGCTACCATCGCTTACAGGACAACATTATTATAGGCTACTTTTTATACAAAGCCGGGTATGCGAGGGAAATGCTCTAATAGGCCCCCTTTTTTTCTTTGCGGAAATCCTCATGGATACCTACCTCGTGGCTAGCGGGGCAGGTTATGTCTGACTCTTACCGACTAAAACCGCACGCCGTCTAGGGTCTTCTGACGCCAGGGTGTAAGGTGGCCCATAGAGCATTTTCCTCGCACCCCTACTTGACCCGGGCCATCTCCGCCCTCATCCCTCGGGTTCGGCAACCACAGTGTTCGCGTCATACCCCCGGAATAAGGGGGGCGAGCTTTCGCGCGCCGCCGCCTCGGTCTGCTTCAGTCTGCTAGGGTGACAGGCGGCTGCGACGGAGGTCGTTAGACGTCCGACGTCTTCGTCGTAAAACAACCTCATCAAAATACGTTAAGTAGTTTTTACGTCCATCGCGATAATCGGCTTTTGATGGGGTCTTTTTATTAGAAAGGGGGAGCGGGAGCGGGGGTGGGAGTGGGAGTAGGAGTGTGCGTGGGAGTGGAAGTATGCGTGGGAGTGGGAGTGGGAGTGTGCGTGGGGGTGGTAGTGTGCGTGGGAGTGGAAGTGTGCGTGGGATTGGGAGTGGGAGTGTGCGTGGGGGTGGGAGTGTGAGTGGGAGTGGAAGTGTGAGTGGAAGCGAGAGGGGGTGGGAGTGGGAGTGGGAATGTGCGTGGGAGTGGGAAAGTGTGTGGGAGTGGAAGTGTGCGTGGAGTGGGAGTGTGCGTGGAGTGGGAGTGTGCGTGGAGTGGGGGTGTGCGTGGCAGTGGGAGTGGGAGTGTGCGTGGGGGTGGGCGTGGGAGTGGGGGTGGGAGTGTGAGTGGGAGCGGGAGCGGGGGTTGGAGTAGGAGTGGACGTAGGAGCTGGAGCAGGAGTGGGAGCAGGAGTGGGAGTGGATGCAATAAGCGACTTCCACGCGAGCGGAGCCGCGGGCAACAGCTAGTAGAGAATAACATAACAGCATTTTAGGCATCAAGCAACAGCTTCATGATTACACTTCAAGTCTGAATTCCACAAACCTGATGATGCAGGGTACAACACTCCTAAACCATAGAGAATAAGGAACTGTTCCTGGTGAAATAATAGGTACCTATTGTAAATGCCGAGCATAGACTTTTGTTAGGTATTGAATTCCAAGTCCCAACTTTTCAATCTAACCACAAATTCACGGTTTTCAGATTTTTCCCCCTATGTCTGCTATAAGGCATACCGATAGGTAGATATGCCAAAGTGATTTAATTCAACGGGATTTCTTGACACGACACGACAGACAGACAGACAGACAACGATGTGATCCTATAAAGGTTCCTTTTTAGGGTTCCATACCTCAAACCCTAAAACGGAACCCTTATAGGATCACTTTGTTGTCTGTCTGTATGTCGGTCTGTCAAGAAACCTACAGGGTACTTCCCGTAGACCTAGAATCATGAAATTCGGCAGGTAGGTAGGTTAGGGGGAAAATCTGAAAACCGTGAATTTGTGGCTACATTACACAAAAATAATTTAATTGTGGTCATGAACTAATAATTAGTATTTTAAGTAAGATAACTATATCAAGTGGAGTATCATATGAAAGGGCTTCACCTGTGCATTCTGAAACAGCTTTTTGTTTATTTTTATACGTCATAGGTTTTGAATTATCGTGCAAAATGTCGAAAAAATACGACTGTAATACGGAACCCTCCTTGCGCGAGCCTGACTCGCACTTGGCCGGTTTTTTTCCTTTTGAGATACGGAACCCTAAAAATGACTCCCCACAATTCATTTTAACTTTTTGTGTTAAAATTCATGTTAAAAGTACAATTTTAGTTCTTAATTTAAAGGTGAACCATGACGAAAGTTGACCCATAGAGTTAAAATAGCGGGTGAGAAGTTTTTTTTACGCATTAAAAACACCTTTCTTAAGTTACCCGTGACTACTGTAGTAGGTACCGCTAGCGGTACTTTAGTGTTTCTTCCAAAAAAAAAACAGTGCTGGCAAAATAATGGGTAATTGTTATCCTACCGGTTATTAGTCAGGTATGCAGAATATTTTTATTTTATAATATTTTTTTTATTTTGTTTTGAATGTCTGACAATGGGAGAACCACGTAAAAAAAACGAGCTGGGGCTATACCTCCTGGGTGGCTTGGAAACTGGCCCACTACTCTTTTTTATATTATAACTAGCTGTTGCCCGCGGCTCCGCCCGCGTGGATGTCGAAATCCGTTTCAAAAACTATCCTATCTCTCAAGTTGGATCGAACTGCACATGGTGTGCGAATTTTATTATAATCGGTTAAGTGGTTTAGGAGTCCATTGAGGACAAACATTGTGACACGAGATATAAATATATATATTAAGATTAAGATAAAGACGTATTAAGTACACGAAAAAGTTTATATACCTACGTAATATAAAGAATTGTAGAGGGCCAGTTTTCAAGCCACCAAAGCTAATAGGTATTTTACTGTTTCAGATATTCATTTTGTAAGAGTTCACTGTTCAGTAACTTATGAGTTTCTTTAGTGTTATAGCTCCCCGGGGTCACGTGACCTGAGGAATATAACTACATTCTTAATATAATATTGAAAAATCGGTCAAGTGCGAGTTGGACTCGCAAAGAAGGGTGCCGTACCACCGTACAAGAAATAACACTTTATTTTTTAAATTTTCATGCTATAGCGGCAATAGAAATACACATTCTGTGAAAATTTCAACTCTCTACCTATTGCGGTTCAAGAGATACAGCCCGCTGACAGACAGAAGGATGGACGGATAGCGGAGGCTTAGTAATGGGGCCCGGTTGGAACCTTTCTGGTACAGAACCAAGAAAAACTGTTACATAATTACTTACACACCAAAACTTTAAATCCAAACGGACCCCTGTTCCAGGTTCCTGTTGTCCACTCATCTACGTGGTCCGCTTTAGCGGGCCGCGCACCCACGCGCCGTACTAGTTAATATATATATAGCTGCTCGTGCTGATTCACTCACTCATTGGTCACCTCTCCTGAACAATTTTGTATGAAATTTTTTTTTTTCACCGATGGTTACGTATAGAGGATGGAAATTCATTCGGAGGAAAAATATGGAGAGAGCTGATGATGGAGGATTTCGGAGACGGGTGAAGAGCACGCTTAAGGTATTGAAGATAGGTTGGTGGTGCTTGAGCAAATGTCACTTGAAACGTCATTCAATTGCCAGTGACCTGAAAAAAAATTCAAAATGGCGAAAAAAAAATGGCCGCCATAGAAATTTCCTCGGTGTCCATCTCGGAGAGTATATAAGATGGAAGAGTAGTTTCTTCGCAAAAGATGATCAGGATCCAAAGGTCTACTCGATGAATAGAAAAAAAATTCAAGATGGTGGAATTTATTTTTCTATAGTAGAAAATGTATGGCGAACATTGAATAGACTACAAGTTTTGAACTATGCAAGACTTTGATTTATACATAGTTTCTTTTTAAAATGTTTTTGTGGAAGAACTCTTAGTCAGAAATATGTAGATAGATGATGATCGAGGGTTTGGAAGATGGGTGACAAGCACGGCCAAGGTATTAGACATAGGTGAGGGCTGCTCAAACAAAAAATACTTGGAACCTCATCCAATTGGCAGGGAGATGGAAATAAATCCAAAATGGCGGATTCAAGATGGCGTCAACACAAATGTCATGGGTGTCTCTCTCAGAAAGTATTAAAGATGGATGAATTGTGTTTCGGTTCACCTCTGCTGTATTTTTTTCCCCTGATGCTTTCATATAAAGGACGAAAATTCATTCGGAGGAAAAATATGGAGATTTTGGAGACGGGTGAAGAGCACGGCCAAGGTATTGAAGAGAGGTAGGGAGTGTTCAAATAAAAACCACTCGGAATCTCATCCAATTGTCAGTGAGCTAAAAATATAACCAAAATGGCAGATTCAAGATGGCGCCCATACAATTTTCGACAGCGTCTATCTCACAAAGTATAGGTAATAGAAGATAGAAGAGAGGTTTTTTGGCAAAAGATGATAAGGACCTAGCCTAGAGGTCTACTCGATGAATAGAGAAAAAATTCAAAATGGCGAAATTTATTTTTCCATACAAAATATAAGGCGAATATTGAAGAGACAAATGTGCAAGACTTTGATATGCTTTTAACCGACTTCCAAAAAAGAGGTGGTTCTCAAAACGGCCCGTTTATTTTCATTTTTTTGCAAAGATTTTTTTAAATAAACAGTAGAAGTTTTCGTCTTGGTCCCATAAAAAAATCTGGATCCAACTCCTTAATCCTGATGCTGAAAGATTACTGCCCGCCTAGGCCCTAGGTTATCAAGATTCAGAAAGTGTTCATTGTGAATTAATATTATAGGTACCAAGCAACGACTTCATGGTTAGATTTCAAGTCCCAACCCCTCAACCCTGATAATGCAGGGTAAAGCTGCGCTCACAAACTATAGTGATTCAGAAACTGCGGATGGTGCAATGCAATAATATTTTAAGTACCAAGCATAGACTACATAATTGAACTTCGGATCCCGACTCCGCAATCTTGATGCTGCAAGGTGCTGAACTCTTAAACCATGGGGATTCGAGAATTTCTTATATTTTTATTTATTTATAAAAACTTCATGCACATATGCAACAGGCATTCTCTACCAGTCAACCTTATAGGTGGTGTAGAGAATAACATAGCATAGCATAGCATAGAGAATAACATAACAGCATTTTAGGCATCGAGCAACAGCTTCATGATTACACTTCAAGTCTGAATTCCACAAACCTGATGATGCAGGGTACAACACTACTAAACCATAGAGAATAAGGAACTGTTCCTGGTGAAATAATAGGTACCTATTGTAAATGCCGAGCATAGACTTTTGTTAGGTATTGAATTCCAAGTCCCAACTTTTCAATCTAACCACAAATTCACGGTTTTCAGATTTTTCCCCCTATGTCTGCTATAAGGCATACCGATAGGTAGATATGCCAAAGTGATTTAATTCAACGGGATTTCTTGACACGACACGACAGACAGACAGACAGACAACGATGTGATCCTATAAAGGTCCTCCTTTTTAGGGTTCCATACCTCAAACCCTAAAACGGAACCCTTATAGGATCACTTTGTTGTCTGTCTGTCTGTCGGTCTGTCAAGAAACCTACAGGGTACTTCCCGTAGACCTAGAATCATGAAATTTGGCAGGTAGGTAGGTTAGGGGGAAAATCTGAAAACCGTGAATTTGTGGCTACATTACACAAAAAAAATTAAATTGTGGTCATGAACACTAATAATTAGTATTTTAAGTAAGCTAACTATATCCAGTGGAGTATCATATGAAAGGGCTTCACCTGTGCATTCTGAAACAGCTTTTTGTTTATTTTTATACGTCATAGTTTTTGAATTATCGTGCAAAATGTCGAAAAAATACGACTGTAATACGGAACCCTCCTTGCGCGAGCCTGACTCGCACTTGGCCGGTTTTTTCCTTTGGGATACGGAACCCTAAAAATGACTCCTCACGATCCATTTTAACTTTTTGTATTAAAATTCATGTTAAAAGTACAATTTTAGTTCTTAATTTAAAGGTGGACCATGAACCGTACTTTTGACATGATAGTTGACCCATAGAGTTAAAATAGCGGGTGAGAAGTTATTTTTTACGCATTAAAAACACCTTTCTTAAGTTACCCGTGACTACTGTAGTAGGTACCGCTAGCGGTACTTTAGTGTTTCTTGAAAAGAATCAGTGCTGGCAAAATAATGGGTAATTGTTATCCTACCGGTTGCGGCAGCAATAATTAGCACTAAAGGACCGCTGTTTAGCCCAGTAAAATCTTCAGAAAATCAGAATTCTTTTTTCGGCGTTAATATTTTGAAAAAAAAAAGGATTTTCTTAACTTTTTCGTGTACTTAATACGTCTTTATTATAATATAAAGAACTGTAGAGGGCCAGTTTTCAAGCCACCAAAGCTAATATTTTACTGTTTCAGATATTCATTTTGTAAGAGTTCACTGTTCAGTAACTTATGAGTTTCTTTAGTGTTATAGCTCCCCGGGGTCACGTGACCTGAGGAATATAACTACATTCTTAATATAATATTGAAAAATCGGTCAAGTGCGAGTTGGACTCGCAAAGAAGGGCGCCGTACCACCGTACAAGAAATAACACTTTATTTTTTAAATTTTCATGCTATAGCGGCAATAGAAATACACATTCTGTGAAAATTTCAACTCTCTACCTATTGCGGTTCAAGAGATACATACAGCCCGCTGATAGACAGAAGGATGGACGGATAGCGGAGGCTTAGTAATGGGGCCCGGTTGGAACCTTTCTGGTACAGAACCAAGAAAAACTGTTACATAATTACTTACACACCAAAACTTTAAATCCAAACGGACCCCTGTTCCAGGTTATTGTTGTCCACTCATCTACGTGGTCCGCTTTAGCGGGCCGCGCACCCACGCGCCGTACTAGTAATATATATCTTGTATATAAAATCATTGTGCCAAACTAAGAAATGACGTGCATTTAACTATAGGTTACTTAGTTGCCACGGGGACGAAGTATGTCACGGGTGAAGCCGCAGGGGATCACTAGTGGGTGTAATATTTGTTTGCATAGTTTTATATCAATATGCTTCTTGACTCATGAATTTAACAAGTAATCGAACATCAATCATCATATTATTAAATAATAAACAATGAATCAAACCATGACACAAGTCCTTCATATATTATGGAATGTTACAATAATAAGACTAATGAAAATATTATATATAAGTATTTTGTTTATCTAATTTACTGAGAATTTAAATGGGTGAGTGTTTTAGCTAAGAAAAACAGCAAGTAATTTAATCTTTTCGTTTTTGTTTGGTTGATAGAAGTTTTTACAGAAACATCTATAGATAAATAAATAAATAAATATTCTACGACATTCTACACAGCGCGGCAGCGCTCTCGAGATCTAAAGAAAGCATAGTTTAACTAGCTTGTGTTATGGGTTCTAGAATGTGGATAAACATACTTATATAATATATACTATTTTTTTGTAAATACATACATATTATACATAGAAACACCCAGACCAATGCAAATAGACTCTATATGGGTTTATGCGACTACAATATGGAGTGCAATTGGTTGAGACATTAAGTGGGAGCTTGTCTGCTACATCAGTATTATAAAATATGGTATTAATAAAATTCAAGTGACATTATTATCTTATTAGACCAGTGCCGATAGACTTTGAGACAAAATAAATTTATAGTAGGATGAAACCTGTTGTAAAAGGAAGAGAATATAATAAAAATGATAGGAAAAATAAATTACGGGCGATCTGAGCTCGGGAAGGGGGGAGGGGGGTGAGTTTTAAGGGTAAAAACGGTTTATCTCGATTTCCGGCAAAACTACAAGTCCTATGGAAAAAAGTTAAATGACAAAGTTGTAGGTAATAAAGAGACCTACAACTTTTGTATTTACACTTTTTTCACATAACCTCAAAAAGTATGTGAAAAATTTAAATAATCAAGTTTTTGGTTTTTTATTTTTATCTTAAGCAAACCAAATTTGTTTTCCACGAAATTTGGTGAAAACTTAGCTTTTTATGTCCCAAAGACACTGTAATTTTTTTGATTTGAAATACTATTTTTTTCAGCTTATTTTGACTAAATATCGAAAAACCACCCCAATTTTCAATCGAAAAATCTCACGTCAAAATATCAGCTTTTTAAAAAAAGTCAAAGAGTTTTTTGTTCTTTGAAATCTCTTCTTTCTGATAATGTAAAAATATATATACATTGCTATGGTAAATGTTCTCAGAAAATGCAAAGAAGAAAAACTCGAATTCGAAATTAACATTTTTGTATTTAGTCATTTCCTCGCTGAGGTGGGATGAAAAGTTACATGTTGCACTATAACTTCATGGTTGCACTCGAGTGCAAAGATTTTTCACCTTGTGCACTTTTGATTCCCTCGCTAAAGCTCAGGGTTCTATTTTGTGAATCGCTCGCTGCGCTCGTGATTCAAATTATGAACCCTTCGCTTGCTCGGTCATCAAAACTGAGCACGCGAAGGGTTCTAAAAATTGAACCCAGATCTTTAACGAGGGAATCAAGAGTGCGCAAGGTGAAAAATCTTTGCACTCGAGTGTAACTATGAAGCTATAGTGCAACACGTAACTTTTCATCCCACCTCAGCGAGGAAATGACTAAATACAATAATCACAAAATAGAACCCTGAGCTTTAGCGAGGGAATCAAAAGTGCACAAGGTGAAAAATCTTTGCACTCGAGTGCAACCATGAAGTTATAGTGCACCATGTAACTTTTCATCCCACCTCAGCGAGGAAATGACTAAATACAAAAATATTAATTTCGAATTCGAGTTTTTCTTCTTTGCATTTTCTGAGATCATTTACCATAGTAATGTATATATATTTTTAAATTATCAGAAAGAAGAGATTTCAAAGAATAAAAAACTCTTTGACTTTTTTTAAAAAGCTGATATTTTGACGTGAGATTTTTCGATTGAAAATTGGGGTGGGGTGGTTTTTCGATATTTAGTCAAATTTAGCTGAAAAAAAGAGTATTTCAAATCAAAAAAATTACAGTGTCTTTGGGACATAAAAAGCTAAGTTTTCACCAAATTTCGTGGAAAACAAATTTGTTTTGCTTAAGATAAAAATAAAAAACCAAAAACTTGATTATTTGAATTTTTCACATACTTTTTGAGGTTATGTGAAAAAAGTGTAAATACAAAAGTTGTAGGTCTCTTTATTACCTACAACTTTGTCATTTAACTTTTTTCCATAGGACTTGTAGTTTTGCCGGAAATCGAGATAAACCGTTTTTACCCTTAAAACTCACCCCCCTCCCCCCTTCCCGAGCTCAGATCGCCCGTAATTTATTTTTCCTATCATTTTTATTATATTCTCTTCCTTTTACAACAGGTTTCATCCTACTATAAATTTCTTTTACATTTTACCATTTTCATAGCTATCATCGGCACTGGTCTATATAGTATAGCTTATCTCACAGTGTAGCATTGGCCTAAACTAGTATTTGGAAACAAATTGCAATGCGTGTATTGCCGCGATGCGTGTAATGTCGCAATACGGCAGGCGAAGATGGCCACAATAATATTGTCACAAGAACACTCTCGTCGCATTTCTTCATACATACATTCATACATATTTGTAGGGTCACTAGCCGAGGTCATACGAAGATGGATGGCGATTGTGTAAATGTACATTATCGTACACACATTACAAATATTACAATGCAATTAAAAAAATTTACATGTACAGTTTTTATTTTATTGGACAGGACACGTCAACATGACTTCACCTCGCCTGATGGAAAGTTAAAGACATAGCCTCAGGATCGGGCGTCACCACTACAAACACCGATAGTGCTACAGTGGCGGCCCTCAGCTTGACGGCCTCATCAAATGCTTTTTTACGCCCCGCTTGAAGGCCCCGGGACTATAGGAGGAAGGAAACACATGCGCTGGTAAAGAATTACAAGTCTTTATAGTGTCAAAGTTTATTTAGTAGTTTATACTGGAGGGACTAACGTGTAACGGCAATCCTAGAAGGAAAGCCTACATCAAGACTGCGCTATATCTTTATCCTTTATCTTTGTATAATCTTTATTCAGCCGTTTTGCATGAAAGAGGAGTTAACATACACACATAATAGTTGTAATATTATTATGGATCATGGTATAGAAAGTAATAACCGCGGTAGCCTAGTGGTATGCGTAATGGACTGCCAAGACTAGGTCTCGGGTTCGATCCCAGGTTACCATGGCACACACCTATGACTTCTCGATGCTTTTCGAAGTTATGTGTGTATTTATCGCGGGTTTATAAGTGCTCGGTTAATGGCAATAGGCTCGCCACCTATTACATTGGGACCTAAACATAAACTGGCGAAATGTGGGTGCTAGCACCTTTGCCTACCCCTTCGGGGATATAGGCGTGAGTTTATGTTATGTTATAGATAGTATTCATGTATGATAACACTTTAAAGCCTTATGGAATTCCATCGATGCAATAAAATGATGTAACGCACATTCCACAGAGTAATCAAATGAAACTGAATGTGTGATTACAATTAATATTCAGAATTAATTACACTTTAGTGTTTAGTAAAATGTTTCCAAACACATTTGTGATATTTATAGAAACACTTAAATGTTAATGTTTTAAGTACTTTCATTCAGAAGCTTTGTGAATCGGCAGAACGCTTCGAGTCCCGCGTAATGAGTAGGTACTGACAGTATGCATGAATCTCTCTATTTGCATTAGTTGTTTTTTTATATATTGGACACGTCAACATGACTTCACCTCGCCTGATGGTAAGCTAGCTAAATATAAAGTCTCAGGACCGGGGGTCACCACTACATACACCGGTAGTGCTACAGTGGCGACCCTCAGCTTGACGGCCTCAAATGCTTTTTCACGCCCCGCTTAAAGGGCCCAGGGACTGTAGGAGGAAGGTAACATGCGTATAACAGTACTTTTACTATGCTAAAAAAGCCTTCATAGCATCCCTTTCGTCATAAAATAGGAATTCCTAATCTTTTGGAGTCGACACAAACCACAATTTTTTTTTATGTCTGCTGTTTAAATACTAATAAAACAAAATTAAACCATTAATCCACACTACAGCTAGACAACTCCAACCCATATAAGCATCACTTTCTCTCTCATTATCCTAAAGTGACAACAAAAACTCGTGCGCAGACAAATCCACAGCTCGTGGTCCTGCGCCGGCGCATCTTACCGTGAGAATTCGCGCACGTTATGGCACGTTACCTAACATTTAGTATATCACCGGTAATTATGTAAACGATTGCTACAACTGATTGTTTTATGATTTCAACAAACTGCTCGATTTGAGACGCCGGAGTTGAACAGTTGTGTCGTTCCTTTTAAATGTTTAGTTAGAGTTAGACCATGCTTGTTGCTCGAGTTTTATTATCCAAGAACAGCATCATATCAGTGTGCAAATTTGTGAAATAATATCTGTCTGGAGCAATTGCCAAGTGAGGCGATATACCTGCAGAGCGAAATAATAACCAGTCCTATAGTGCACGGCATCTAATGTGGCCAGATTTTGGAGTAGTGTGGGCCCCACTACTCCAAAACCTGGCCAAGTTAGATGCCGTACACTATAGACTTAGTCTTTTTGGGCCCAATTCACTATAGAATATTGCTAGTGAAAATTATTTAGGTAAATTTTATAAAAGAATTATATTTATTTTAAGTAAGTATGTGTATCACATAATTAGGTCTTATATTAGGTACACACAGTTAAAGAGATGTGTAGACACCTTTAAATACAATGTCGCATCATGTAAATGTGACAAGATAAATGAAAGAATTTAATTCCGCGCACACTAAGGCTGTGGAATGATCTCCCTGCTGTGGTTTTCCCTAGCGACTACAATGGGGCTCTTTAAGAAGGATATTAGAAGGATTTTACAAGGTCGACAGCGCGAGTGTGACGCCAGTTTCTTGCACACGTAACCGTGGTAACCGCTTCCCATCAGGTGGGTCACAGTCAGAGGGGTCGGTTATCGGACTCGAACCGATTAAAACCGCACACCGTCTCGGGTCTTCACACAATGAAGTGTAAGGCGGCCCAATTGGGTCATTTCCCACGCACACCGGTTGACTGAATTAATAGAGGCAAAATGCCTTGTTTCAAATTCAGTGTAATTACAACATAGTGTGGCCATACACTAACGAACTATGACTGGGTGCGTGAGGTGACTGACTATGAATTAAGACATCATTTCGCTTGATGAGCGTGGCCAATCTATGGATTCGGCACGGTGGGCCGTGGTAAACACTTATTATTGCTGTCGTGAATGAGGTACTGGTATACCAACGAGATTCCATATTCTGTTTACTACTACGAGTATTACTTAAAAAAAAATATGGAGCTATATTTATTCTTCTAGTCTGAGCTATGTTTCTTTCTTTCTTTCACGTTAAGCCGTCGGTCCCGGTTGCCATACAAACATCTATAGCAGTCGTTACGGGTAGTTGGAGCCCACAAAAGTCCAACAACAACGGTCTAGCTGGAATGCTTCGATATCGCCTAATGTCACCATTGGGTTGTGAAGGTCAGATGGCAGTCGCTTCACGGAAAATATCGAGGTCCAGCCAAATCCGCAGTTAAGACTGGTAAAGCGGACCCCAGACTCAGGTGAAAGCTTTGGATGCGACTGGGATTAACGCTAGGTTGGAGAAGATGGAGCTACATGAATATCTTTGAGGTTGAAGTTAACCTTTTTTTGTTATCATGCGGACATCCCCATGGATACTACCCCCGTTTAGACTACGCCAATACCCACTGGTCCCACAAGTGCTGCGACAACCATCACCTCAAGTTAACTTTCTCATTTCTTTTTAACCCTTATAAGTAAAGTGTTCAGACGCTACAGTAATTGTCCGCTCCGTACGCCGTATATGGCGACGAAAGCGATAGATCAATAACTGATTACACCTGATGGACTTTTGATCAATCGTGGTCTAATAAAAGGGTAACATAGTGATAATTATGAAGGAGGAAATGTCGAAATTATTGCTATTTGAACATCATTTTAATTTAGTTTTTATATGTAGGTACTGTAATTTGGCGGTGGCGTAGCGGTAGTACATTCAACTGCTGCGACTGGAAGAACGGGTTCGATTCCCACTCAGTGTAAATATTTATATTCATGAATTATATCTATTTGCATTGGTCTGAGTGTGTTTGTATATATAATATGTATGTATTTACAAAAAAAATATCCGCATTCTAGAAGCCATAACAAGCTTACTTAGAGTCTAGAGCGCTGTGTAAAATGTTCTAGAATATTTATTATTATTAATTGTTAATTGAATGTGATCGTGTAGTGTCAGGTACATGCCAACCGAAAAAATATTCATCAAGTGCCTATAATAATACAAATTTTCATGGCTATATACCTTCGAAACTGACGAATTTTGATAAAAACGTTCATTCCCTAATTTAACCTTCATTCGCAATAAAAGGTAACCAATGTTCAGGTCTATCTCTGTACCAAATTTCATCAAAATCAGTTCAGTGATTTAGGCCTGAATGTGAAACAGATAGACAAGAGTTATTCTCGCATTATACATTGAAGGAATGGTCAATAAAACTACTACAACTAATAATCTGAAACGTATTCCACGCAATATTTCAGCCAATAAGCTAAATTATTCGCGTCACATCACCCTATTCACCATAACGACATTGTTACAACCGAGTATGCACATAATTTAAAACGCGTTATCAACCTGTCCAGCTAACGTAGACCCCTACAATATATTCAATTTGAAACAATCACATTCAGATTAAAGGGTCAACTTATACTAGTCTCACCAGTATAATAAGACCTCTCATAATGTTCTGAAATCGAAAGTAGTTTTCAGGAGTGAAGGGTCAAGTTATGATGGATAATTATGTAATAATGTTTTGCTGAGTGTTTGCGAAGCTAGTCACGATTGTCATGACTACTATGTCTTCCTGGCTTTACTTAACTCTCTATATCAATATTGTTTGAAGGAATAAAGAGACATATTTCCCTATTTAGAATTTCTCTTGTTCGTGCATAGATGTGAATAAAATTTGCATTTTGCAAACGTTGAAACGTATTTTAAAATTCAAAATGGCGTACGTAAGTGCACAGCTGTATTTGTAAACGAACACGTGCCTTTATTTATACAAGGTTTTATTGAATAATAAGGAGATATCTGTTTTAATATAAATAGGTAACATAATATTATTTAATTTTGAGTAAATGTTGCCTACTATGTATTTGTATAGTTTGCATATTCTTGAAGGGACAGACAGAGGCATATTTAGTCCCGATATAATGGTGACTGAACCTCGCTTGATCACAGACACCAGTGATTATAAAACAACCTAAGTTCATGTTTAGCCAGTAGTCATAGCAAAAGAATCTCTAGTGCGTTGTGATTCGGCACATAATGGATTGCATTTACATATTATAGGTTCTTCGTTCTGAAAAATAATCTTCAAGAAGGGCAGTAGAAGGTTTTTACAGGGACACCCCTGGTGTAGCACACTTTATAGGTCGACCACGGTGACCGCGGCTCCTCATCAGGTGGGCCTTGTGCTTGTCTTCCACCGAAGTAGTATTAGATTCTTTGCCTTAGAAACAATTTTGTTTTAGAACTATTTTTATCAATGATGAGCTCGATTTAATAATTTTATTATGGAGTTCTTCAAGAAGGGCATTAGAAGGTTTTTTCAGGGTCGGCAGTGCGAGTGTGACGCTCCTGGTGTTGCACACGTCCATAGGCCAGCGTGACCGCTTCTTATCAGGTGGGTGGTGTGCTTGTCTCCTACCAAAGTGGTATTGCCTTCTTTGTCTTAGAAACATTTTAGATTGCCTCTGTGGCGTAGCAGTAGTGCATTCGGCTGCTAGGTCAGGAGAAGCGGGTTCGATTCCCACTCAGTGCAAAATATTGCATGAATATGAATATAGGTATCTTTTTGCATTTGGGTGTTTCTGTGTATAATTATGTAGGTATTCACAAAAAAACAAGTAAGTAGGTAAGTATTTTATCTGCACTCTAGAACCCATAACACAAGCTGGTTAAACTATGCTTACTTTGGATCTAGAGAGCGCTGTGTAGATGTCATAGAATATTAAATTTATTTAGTATTATTTATTTGTCTTAGAAACAATTTTCCTTTAAATTATTGTTATCAATAAATACGTAATTAATACCTGTAATAACAGTTATGCCTATAGCGACGTGACGTTTCAACTGATTAAGTAAAGATTGATAACAGACGACCTTCTGTCGCATTCCGCAACTGATAATGATGTATTTGTTTTGTTAGTTATTTTCGGGTTTGGTACCTATTAGGTATCTATAAAATACACGTTGATTTTATAGACGTTTTGGACCGAAATATTATGGACACAGTTTCGATAAGTGGATCAATTGGAGCCATTAATTAAAAAAAAATGTCGAATGCTGACCAATCACAACGCATACTGCGTCTGAGCAATCCCAAACGACTATCTATTTATCCCAAACGACTTCCTAGCCTCTCCACCCTTTCCTATCCCCACCCCATCCCTTCAGGGTTGGCAGTGCGTGGGTGCATTATATGCTTGTATTTCACACAAAAACGGTTGAACAGATCTCGGTGGAATGTGGCACAGAGATAAGTTATGGTCTGGAATAACACATGGAATGTATGTAATGGGTCCCCTATATAAGCTTACCAGGTCTTCACCTCGCCCGATGGTAAGGGTGAAGTCTCAGGAATATGACTTCTCATATTGATGTGACCGACATAAAAAAATAGGCTACTTTTTACACCGCGATCAGGTTCCCTAAGGTAGCAAGAACGGGAACGGGGGAATTCTGATGCGAACGGAGTCACAGGTAACAGTTAGTATCTGATATATCTGGCGTCTAGCAGTCTTGGCGTACGTGATCGTTTTCTGATAAGAAATGATTCAGCTGTTACGGTTATCAATATACACAACTATTATGTTTTAATCTTACATGATTTTTTGGAGAATGCGTGAGGTAAATTGTGTGGTTTAAATAACTAGATAAACCTAAGTAGAACACTTCAGATTGAGGTGAGTAAGGTCCCCCCCTCCCCCCCCCCCTCTCTCCAGTCCTTCCGGTAAGTCGCCCCTGCGAGATCAGGTGGGCCGTGTGCTCGTTTGCCACCTCAGTGGTATAAAAAAGCTTATACAAATTACCCAGCAAAAGTTTGTGGGTTAATACTCTTTCACGCAAAAATAGCTGAAAAGATTTGGATAACATTTAGCAAAGGTAAAAATTATAGTCTGGAATAAAACATAAGAACATATATAATATATATCCCATGAGAACATATTTACGGTAAGCCTTTAGCTTACCATCAGGCGAGGTAAAGTCATTTTGATGTGTCCTATATAAAAAAAAATATCCCTAGAATATGTTCTCATGGGAAGCGGATACGGAAACAGAATTTCAAGCGAGCGAAGCCGCGGTCCAATACTAGTAGAATAATAATTTTGTATGTTTGTTTGTTACATACCTCCGTGGCACTATTCTGTATTCCGTTTGTACAGCACCTGCAGAAAGAAATAATATATACAAATGAGAAATGATCATATGGTGTAGTGGTTAAAAGTGGGTCCTACGGTAGAGAGGTCACGGGTTCGATTCCCGCTCAAAATTGTATTATTTGCATTGGTCTGGATGTTGCACACACACACGTTCATAGGCCACAGTGATCGCTTCCCATCAGGTGGGCCATGTGCTTGTCTGCCACTGTATGATTATCTGCATTCTAGACAAGCCCATAAATGACAAGCTTTGTCTAGTTTTGGTCTAGATCATTCATCATTCTTTGAACCTTTTTCCCAACACAGTTGGGGTCGGCTTTCCAATCTAACTGTGATGCGGCTGAACTTCGATATTTTCCGTGGAGCGACTGCCATCTGACCTCCACAACCAATGGTCATTATGACCAATGGCGATATCGAAGTTCCAAGTTAGACTGCTTGGACTTTTGTTGTTGGGCTCCAACTACCCGTAACGACTGCCATAGATTTTTGTATGGCAACCGGGACCGACGACTTAACGTGCTCTCCGAGGCACTAATAAACCTGCGATAAATACATAACTTCGAAAAGCATCGAAAAGTCATTGGTGTTTTGGTCTAGATGGCGCTGTGTAATTTGTCTTCTTATTTTATTAATGTCCACAGATAACCAGGAATGTCCATAATACGTCGATATAATTGGTCTAAATACAAATATAGTTAGTCGGTCACAGCGCATCGCAAGTTCAACGATCGCGTGCGCGCGCGCAGATGTGCTAAAGTTTGGATGAGGCATGACTGTTTGTTTATCCGTTCTTGTGAACCTTGGCCCGGATTAAAAGGACATTTTTAGGTGTTTTATATTGTGTAAGTTTACACGGTATATAAGGTCATAAACTCATATAACATAAACTCACGCCTATATCCCCGAACCTACCCCAGGCAGAGGTGCTAGCACCCACATTTCGCCAGTTTATATTTAGGTCCCAATGTAATAGGTGGCGAGCCTATTGCCATTAACCGGGCACTTATAAACCTGCAATAAATACACACATAACTTCGAAAAGCATCGAAAAGTCATTGGTGTGTGCCATGGTAACCTGGGATCGAAGCCGAGACCTCGTCTTAGCAGTTCATTACCCATACCACTAGGCTACCGCGGTTTGTCTATATAAGGTCAGGTTAAGTAAAATGGTGTTAGGTGATTTTAAATGATAATAAATCATGTCTATCAATGTCAGTCAGTATTATTAGATAATCTTAATACGTATTATAGATACGGAGTGAGTTTGTTCCTTGCTACTTAACCGAGTATCAAGAAATTTGCTGTACACTTTTTCAGGGGTACAGAAATTAATGCACAAATAGTACTGTTCTACAGCTATTCACCTAAAACGGTCGTCCATTTATTAATGTCAGCAATGTCACAGGAAAACCAGTAATTAAAAAAATAGAGACAAATCAACAACCTTCTTTTATATAGGCCACGTCAAAATGACTTTACCTCGCCTTATGGTAAGCTAAAGGCAAAGTCTCAGGACTGTCACCACCACCATACACCAGTAGTGCTACAGTGGCGGCCCTCAGCTTGACGGCCTCATCAAATGCTTTTTCACGCCCTGCTTAAAGGCCCCGGGACTATAGGACTATAGGACTCCTGCTTTTTTGAAGTAGGTTAAATAAATGCACCTCAAAATGGCGCTTGCGACTGTCGCGTAGTCGTCCTGTCGGTGCTCGCCCTCGGCATAGTATAGTGCACGGCATCTAAGTTGGCAAGATTTTGGCCCCACTATTCCAGAACCTTGCTAAGTTAGATGCTGTACACTATACTTGTTTGTGGCAAAATGCTACGCATATAAATAAGTATAGTGTACGGCATCTAACTTAGCAAGATTTTTGAGTAGTGTGGGCCTCACTACTCCAAAACCTTGCCAAGTTAGATGCCGTGCACTATATCTATTTTCAAGTTTTCCCTTCAGGGTGGGCAGCGCGTGTGTGACACCTTTAGTGTTGCACACGTCCATAAGCCACGGTGACCGCTTCCCATCAGGTGGGCCGTGTGCTTGTCTGCCACCTGCGTAGTTATAAAAAAAAAGAAAAAAAAAAGAAGAAAAACTTCAATAGGAAGATTTTCCATTAAAACCACTCAAAGTTATGCATTGCATATTGTAATGTATGAAGCACTCGTAGGTGAGTAAGCCATTGTCTGAATTATCAGTTCGCCAGATCGCATCAAACCACTTTATCAGGATCCAATGATAGATAGTAATTGGTTTCCTGAACCATTAGCAATACCCTGATAAATACTAAGACTGCAGAATCTTATAAAAGCTTGTAGCTTCCGTGCGTGATAATTAATGGTTCGTGAGTAATTATTTCCAGACTTAATCGAATATTTACAATGATTTTCTGATCGGAAAAATGATCATCCAGGACGGGACTTGAACCCGCGACCAGTCCCTTACAGGGGGAATACTCTGACCAACTGAGCTACCTGGACCCGTTCTAGATGATCAAGTCCCGTCCTGGATGATCATTTTTCCGATCAGAAAATCATTGTAAATAGTTAGCATGCAATTGCTTAAAATTTCATTCAATTAATCGAATATATTTTCATACAATTAAATTAATCACAAAAATTATATAATAAATATGTCACCTTAATAATAAACAAAATGATTTTCAGATTGTTTTTGGTAATTTAAAAAACTAATATTGATAGGATTTTTAGGTAAATTAATTAGCGGACAATCTAGGATTGCTATATAACGGTCCCTCTATTTGTGTATCTATCCTACTTCCTAATAAATGTGAAAGTTTGTGAATATCTTTGTTTGTTCATTACTCAATCGCGCTTGAACATGAACACCTTAACGGATCTGGCTGAAATTTGGTACAGGGATAGATTATAGCCTGCAATAACACATTTTCATTCCTAGAATATGTTTCCGTGGTTTGCGGAAACGGGATCCGAATTCCCGAATCCGCTTGCAATACCTAGTAATAAATATATGTTTATGTAAGTACAAAACATACGCATACAACAAAGATAATCTTAGGAAATGAATGTACTGCTCACCCGCTCCGAAATAAGCCCGACTCCAGCCACTTACATCGTATTGGATTACGAGATTCAATACAATTCGTCATACATTATGCTCTGTATTACTCATACATAATAAACTACACTTTTAGATCTAATGCTTGCCGTAGATACGACAGCTCATTGAAATTAGGTACAATACTTTTATATTTTAACTCATAAAAATACATGATATCATTAAATTAATAAAGACGTTTAATGAAATTAAAACTGTATAATTTAATTCAATGAAATAGGTACATTGATTAAAACGTGAAACCATGATGAAAACTGAATAAATTAACTAGATTTTTATTAACGAACCTAGCCAAGTTAGGACTTAATCCCTAGTTATGTGTAGTTCCTAACAAATAGAGCTAGAAAAGACTCACCTTTTCTATGTTTTGAGTCCACATAAAAGAGGGTGAGTCCACAAAAAACCAACATAAATTGGGTCAAATTAGGCCATAGATGGCGAGCCCGTGGCCATCTATGACCTGATTTGACCCAACTATAGGTGAAACCACAACATTGCGTTGCGACGTCATTATAGCGATGCATTGCCGCAACGCAGAGTTGTGGTTTCGCCCTATCTTGGCTTCTGCGGGTGCGAAACCATCTAAACTCCCAACGACGAGAGAAAAAATCTGCATCCGTTAGTCAGTAGTTGTGCCGGTTTACAAGCGAGGCCTCAAAACACTGTATTCTTATTTCAATTCTTCGAAGTTCGTATACATATATACAAAGTGTCGTGTCTGTTTTCCTAATCTGTGCCAATATTTATAGCAGCAAAGCCAGCAAACCGTGCTCGTGCAGGGCTCCGAGTACATACAAGAATGCATGAGTCAAATTGATTAAGCATGCGTTCAAAGTGGCCTTAATTTTGTAACGGATTTCGCGACAGTTTCAGTATGAGTTGATTTCTTCATTTACGTTTAGAGTTGGTGAACGTCGATGACTAAATGCCATGTGATGTTTATGAGGCTGTTGAAATGTGGAAAGAGATGGAGTAGGTAGTTGTGGAATGCTTTAATTAGCTATGTGCTGTATAACTGAGCAGTCCGTCTGGAGTAGGGTAGCCAGAGCTCACAAACCCCCCTCATCCCTCAATCCCAACCTCCACCCTTACCCCTCAAACCTCCCGTTCAGTTCAGTTCGAGTGTGACGCCCCTTTTTTTCCCTGCGGGGGGGTTACAGTGAGCTCTGGCTACTCTACTTACCGACGGGAACACAACATGATGATTATTGTGGCCGCGGTGTTCTGTAGGGCGGAGGTACTTTCCCAGTCGGAGACAGCTCATTTCGGACGGGAGATACCGTCGTGTCCAACCTCCATCGAATTGTCTAAAATTCATTGTCTAACTAATATGTAGTTTTTTATCCGATCCATAATACATCAGTCAGTATGTATACAATATTATGTGCATAGTTAATAGGAATAATCTGCGGATTATCGCGTGTTATCCGATCTCTTGATCTGTGTCAATGCGGATATAATATCCTTACTTGTGTAGGTACTGTTTGCTTTGTTTGGAATTGTTGCTACTACTTACAATTCAGACCCGAGACGGCGTAGGTACGGTTTTAGTCGGTCCGTCATAACGAATCCCGACGCCAATGTTCGGAGAGGGGGGGGGGATTGTGAGCTCTGGCTACCCTACTTACCGCTGGGAACAATACGATGGTTATTATGGCCGCGGTCTTTTATAGGGCGGAGGTACTACCCCAGACGGACTTTAGCAAACGAATGCATTTAAATACAGCATCTTCCTTCGATATTTAAAGAAAATCACATACTGCCGTCATCGCAGTACATACGCCAACCAACTCAATTTCTTCCTAAACCCTAAAACACCGTTACAAATAGCATGCTCCGCTAAATCCGTGTGAAATCAGTTACATGTTACGTGTCGTTAACACGCGCGCGCTAATTCGGCAGAACGCACAGTTTTAGATGCACCGTACAAAATGTTCTACGGTTAGGAGCCGGCAGAAAGGATTGTGTCGAATTAAGGAAAACCCCTCCGATCCCCCCTTCTCCCCCACACTCTGATTGTATACCTGACTTCTGATTTGTACCAAGCTAATTTTTTGTACAGCTAACCATTATTGAGTAGCCATTCATTAAAATCACCATGCCATACTTTTACGAAGATTAATATCTTTGCCCAGGAGTTTTTCTTTTTCGATTGGGCCGGCAGTACCAGCGCACCGCACTGTTTTATGAGAGCCATTTTTCGGACATCCCATTTTTATTGAATAATATGATAGATATAATCATTTTAATGTTATATTTTGAATCCCCGTGTAGATACCAACTCTGGTTTTTTTTTTAAATCCAAAGTTCTCAATATTTTTTACTCAAAATTTATAAAAAAAATAATTGAAGTCAAAGTATATGTAGGTATACAATTCGTGAAAATGATGTTAGAAGCACTATTGATAGGGAATCTAGCACCGCATATTTCTTTTTCCTTTTCGTCATTAGGTAATTAGACCCTCAAGAGTCGCCATACTGGTACTAATGAGCTGGAAAGTATCACCATCTTCTGGTGTATATGCCATGACCACGGCACCAACGAAAATCCTATGCATAGATACTAATAATGTGTAATAGACATAACATAACATAAACTCACGCCTATATCCCCGAAGGGGTAGGCAGAGGTGCTAGCACCCACATTTCGCCAGTTTATGTTTAGGTCCCAATGTAATAGGTGGCGAGCCTATTGCCATTAACCGGGCACTTATAAACCTGCGATGTAATAGAATGCGTTCTAAATCTTATCAAGCACACAAAAAAAGGTTATTAATCCGAAACTGTTATTTAATATACCTGATACTCATAAACGAACACAAATTAGCTGTATTCAATTTCATAGACAAAAACATAGATAATGAGGTTTACTCCTAGATAAAAGCTACTTGCTTTGTGATATAAAAGATAATCTATGTTAATATCCTCGATTTGGTGTACAAAACAATGTTACAAAGAAAATCTAGCACGTTGTAACTAATATGGATACGACCAGTTATTATACGCCTACGCGATATTTCTAAAATGGCGACTTTATATAATGTAATTGTAGTGAAATTTAGTACGAAATGTAAAAGGATTTTTGTGAGTACTTAGGTGGTAGATAAGCACACGGTCCCTCTGATGGAAAGCGGTCACCGTGGCCTATGGACGTGTGCAACACCAGGGACGTCATACTCGTGCTGTAGGAGAGGGGTTGGGGGTCAAATGATTTTTCACGCCCCGCTTAAAGGACCTGGGACTATACGAGAAGGAAACGGTGGTAAATAACTCCAAGGATGGTGGGAACAGGTCCTATTATCGGGGGCTTGAGTTTTTTCTTTATTTTATTTATTTATTTATATTATTATGAATAAATTTGGCGAGTTTGGTCGTCGCATAGATGTCCACGCGTGATCGTACTGATAGTCGACATCGACAGACCCGCGTGTAACAGCTAGTGACTAATATTTTTTAATCTTCACCATCCAAAAATAGAAACCTCACACTGTAGGAGTCGTACACCCGACCTAGTTCTATTTCACCCATATATTGGAGTACGGACAGGATGCGGACACTTGTTGCGAATAGCACGCAATGATCCGCGATGTCATTCACCTTGGAATAGGAATATCTAGGTCAGTTTTTGCGAACGGTACTTAAGTCTGGGATACACTGAGATCATAGACTACATAAACTTTGAACAGGCTATAAAATCAAATGTATTCAAACTGCGGGACACGACTGTAAGATCAGAATTAGTATGCGGTCTATACGAAGTCACATTTTATTGAAACATCTATGGAAAACTACCAATTCCCCCCCCCCCCCCCCTAAGGTCCGGAGCAAGAGTGTGACGCCCCTGGTGTTGCACACGTTCATAGGCCACGGTGACTGTTTCCCATCAGGTGGGACCGTGTGCTTGTCTGCCACCTTAGTTGTATATTAAAAAAACCAAATGATTTTAGATCAGAAAAAACTGAACATTCAGGACGAGAGCGACTATCATCTGATCTCCTAAGCCGGAAAGGAAAAGGTTCAAAAATGGTCCTTTTTCCTATAGAGGCAGCTTATCTCCACAAAGGAGAAGAGCAGAGCAGGCACAGATCTGTGTACTTTGGCACAATACCATTATTATAATTATCTATCTATATAAAATAATAACCCTTCTTGGCAGTCGGGTGAAAATGAATCACAACTCTGTTAGTCTTAAAAAAACCCGACTGCGTAAAAAACTAAAAAGAAAAAAACAAGCACTTAGATGTCCTGTGATCCAGATACATAACAACTGAACAGTCGGGATCTATTATTCGAAAGCCAATCAAATTTTTCATTTTTTTTTTGACATAATTATTCATAAGACAACTAATATACATTGATTGTAAGGCGGAACTAAGTTTGCCGGGACAGCTAGTAGGTAGTACTTGATATTGGTGCCGCAACAATGTTTCAACAATATTAGCGTTCGCACCATTCACAATTGAAGAACGACAGTTTAGTAATCGATCACACTTATACTCAAATATGGCCTTAGCCAACTTAACATAATATTGCATATTCACATTACTTTTATGTGCGCTCAGGTGACGTGGACGCAGAACAAGTGGGTACTATATAGGTAGGTACCTACGTACCTAAATGTAAATAATCTTAAAAAAACTGGGTGTATCCCATCTACCCCGGTGACTTGGCCCGGTACCGGGCCACATGGGAAAAAAGTTTTAACTGCCCCGTTGATATGTTGACCGGGCCAGATGACACAAATCAAGTGCCATCGTCCCCGGTAAGGGAAAAATAGAGGATACGCCTCCTAATTATTTTTTTTATATCCCTATAGGACTCGTCAATTTGACTTCACCTCGCCTGATGGTAACTTTACCTTCAGCTTACCATCAGGCGAGGTGAAGTCAAATTGACGTGTCCTATATAAATAAAAAAAATTACGAGGTGTATCCTCTATTTTTCCCTTACCGGGGACGATGGCACTTGATTTGTGTCATCTGGCCCAGTAAACATATCAACGGGCCGGTTAAAATTTTTTTTCCCATGTGGCCCGGCACCGGGCCAAGTCACCGGGGCAGATGGGATACACCCAAAAAAACTGTACCTAGTTTATCAACATTTTTGAGTTCAGAAACTCATTTTGAAGACAAAAAACCGAAATTGAACCACTAGTTAGTCACTAAGTTAGCCTAGGTAGTTTATTTGTTTAATATTTGTTTTTATAAAAAGTCGCTACAAGATTGTTTATCTTTAGTAAAGTACCTCACCAAATGGAGAGGAACGACAAATTAAGTTTAGGGAAACACTAAATGGTGATGTGAAGCATAAAACAATTCGCACTAAGAATTTTTATAAACTAAAATTTACGAAATCTCCCTATCAAAATGAGTACATTTTTTAAAATATCAACGATACGCCTCAAACTGTAAGGGTTTTGAAAAAAAAAATTAATCCTTCATTTCAAAAATCTCATGTTTCTAGCTCCTATCGAGTTTTAAAATATTACTTACAAGCAGCATTATACTAAACAGTATTATGACACTTGGTAATAAATCTCGAATTAATTTTAAAGCAATTATTATGCTAATTTTTCTAATACATATAGAAAAAGTCAACATCAAGGACGGGAACTTCATTTACTGAACGAAAATTCTGCCAAATAAACTACTTACAATCTCGTTCACATGTCACCCGATGCAGAAAATTTATTTTGCAATTTAAATTTATATTAATAGAAAACGAAATATCACATACTTACTAAATATTAAAAAATATTTTTTTTTATACCACTTAGGTAAATCCAAAGTTCATCCAACTAACATCAAACATTTAACACTAAACACACTTTATTACTCAAACTAACACTACAAACCGCAATCCACTTTGTACCAATGAATCAGTATTCAAAACACTTGCACTCACTAATAGCTCCCGAACACTTGTTGCCGACTGCACTAATCTCAGCAGACTGTCGAATAAGGTCGCCAGTTGCGCCACAGTTGACCCACTGTCTCGTAACTGTCTAATAAATGCCAATGTCAAATAAACAAAGTGTTTGCCAGTTGCGAGTATGTCGCCAAGTGTGAAAATTTGCAAGGTTTTAGGTAATTAGGGAAATGTTGCATCTGATTGACAGGCTGATCCTACAATCCTGGATCTTTTTGAGCGGGGTTTGTGATGCGGCGATAGAGGAAGGTTTAATTCTAGGGCTCGATTCAGTGACGCCACGTTTTCAAAACGCATGATTTCCATTTTGATTGTATAGAAAATACTACAAATTTGACAATACAAAACCTATTCTACTTTTTAAGAGGTTAACCCATAGTGCGACATAAAGTTTGATTACTTTTCAATTAGATTTTGAAATTTTATTACAATTTTATGAAATTTCGGCATTTTATGGGTTGGATTGATTTACCTACGTTTTTCCACTATTAATCATAGGCAAGTAATAATTAGTATTTATCTTACTAATATTATAAAGAGGAAAGGTTTGATTGTTTGTTTGTCTCGAATAGGCTCCGAAACTAATGGACCGATTTCAATAATTCTTTCACATATAGAAAGCTACAATATCTGGGAGTAACATAGGCTATAATTTGTTTTCAAAAAATTAAGGAATTCGAAATCCACTTGGGTGGAGCCAACAGCTATGCTATAATAAACTATCATAGTATAACACACTGATGTACCTACGAGTCCACAATGAATAAATGTGTGATTTTATTTTAATGAGTTGAACACACGACCATATTATTACTAAGCTTTTTGCATTAAAAAATATCATTTCATTACAATAACAAGACCTCACATCTCAGTGTGTCCAAAACCTTATCCTTCATTAATCCTAGCCCATACAAGGCGACCATACACACACCATACACGGCCATGATGTTATCAACCTAAATTCGTGTCTAAAACATATGTTTTTGCGTGTTAGCTGTGTTGTTAAATTGTTTTTGTTTTAGTACTGCATCACGTTAGAAAGTTTTTACCAAATAATTTCTAATAAAGCGATGGTAGCTGAATGGATAAGGACGCAGCCTCTTCTCAGAGGTATCGAGTTCGAATCTGGCCGGACAGTACCAATGTGAATTTCACTTTGTGGAATTTATATGTGCTAATCACATGATTTACCATCTGCTGACGGTGAAGGAAAAACATCGTGAGGAAACCCACATGTTCTAGAAGAAACTCTAAGGACATGTCCGATCCACCAACCCGCATTAGGCCAGCGTGTTTGGATTTAGGTCTTAACCTTCTGAGCTCTTTCGTTAGAGGGGAGGAGACCCGTGCCCAGCAGTGGGACATAAATGGGTTGCTATCATCATAGGAGAATACTAGGACCACGAGTCTCTTTCGTACAAGGCGGTTAAGGAATAGGGCAATTTTCCAGTCGATAGTAAAAAGTTATTATAGTCTATGATCATTCTGTTTTTACCCGACTGCAGAAGAAAGGAGGGTAATGTTTTTTTACCTGTCACTATGTTCTGCGAATATGCAGTAAGTACTCAACAAATTGTTCTTTCTTTCTTAAAATAATAATTAGATAAGTTATTAATTTATAAATATACCTTTTTAAATCCATCTAGTTGTTTTTGAGATTACCGCGTTCAAGCAAACAAACCAACTTGCACAAATATTTCCAATAAGCGGACATCGAACTCGCTACTACTATAAAAAAATGGCAAGAAAAACTAATTGATCGGCCATCTCCCATGTCCGCTGTTTAGAGAATTATCCAATTGATGAACAGACAGACACTCACATAAATCTCAATGACACTGATGGTTATAGGCCAGCCCTTTGTACTGGCGGCTAATAGGACAGGCCCTTTCTCGGACATGGGAACTGGATAAATGGAATAAATAGCCATAAAGTGAAAGAGCACTTGCTGAGCGAGGGTTTTTTGTTTGGAAAGGGATACAAGTAACTGTTAAGTTAAATTACTGGACCTTACCATGATAACTAAGCTTAGCTTGTATATTGGACACGGCAACATCACTTCACCTCGCCTGATGGAAAGCTAAAGGCAAAGTCTCAGGATTGGGGGTCAGAACTACATAATTACTGATAGTGCTACAGTGGTGGCCCTCAGCTTGACGGCCTCATCAAATGCTTTTTCACGCCCCGCTTAAAGGACCCGGGACTAAGGTAACACATGCGTTGGTAAAGAATTCCAAGTCTTAATGATGCGATGAAGAAAAGAGGCCACTTGGGTGGCAAACAAGCACACGGCCTACTTGATGGGAAGCGGTCATTGGACGTGTGCAATACCAGGGGTGTCACACTCGCGCTGCCGACCCTGTAAAAACCTTCTAATGCCCTACTTGAAGAACCCCATATTGTAGTCGCTAGGGAAAACCATGGCACTTACTATCTTTCATTGGCGAATCACAGGCCATTCACGCAATTTTATTACTGGGGTAGGCAGAAACTAAACATGTTTCCTTAAACCTCCAATCATAAACTTTTCGATTCTTCTACTTTAAAACTATAATAATTATCTCCTTAATATTAACCACGCATTCTTTCAACGAAAAGTTTCTCATAAAAATAAACATTTTTAACTACAAAACCACATCACTCAGGAAGTCATCAAGCGATTCACAGTTAAAAAGGGACAGGACTTCACAGGAGTAAAAATAAACCGGAATACCCGCATACTTTTATGAAGCATGCGTGCATGCATACACGTTCATACAAACCCCAAGCACTTTTTAAAACAACTTGTTTACTAAACAGATTAATAAAGAATGCAAACAATTTAAAAGTTTGAATTCCGAATCGGCGCCGGTTCAAGACAGGTGTCCGGCCGACCGCCCCCGAAGTTCCCCGAACGGTAGCCGAAACTTTTAATTCTTTTTTTCCCGCTCCCGATTTAACCGCGGCACCCATTCAGGGATGGCATGGGTGTAATCGTGACACTTGGCTACCGGGCTTTTTAGTTTTTTTCGGATGCTTGTGCTAATACGCATGTTGGCAAATAGACTTGGAATGCTTTGTGATTTTTTTTTAATTTATTTCGGAGTAAGGGTCATTTGTACAATCCATCAATTACTAGAGAGCATCACTTGTATACTCACGTCTATAATTGGGAAGGATAGACAGATGTGTATCAATATGGTGATGTTTCGAAGTTTCCCATCAGGTGGGCCGTGTGCTTGTCTGACACCTACGTAGTATAAAAAAAGAAGTTTACTTGTTACACTTGCATGTAAAAACGGATGAACGGATATGGACGAAATTTGGCACTTAGATGGTCGGAAATAGGTTCGTATTGTTCACAGGAATAATCAGAATTTCACGTGGGTGAAACCGTAGGTAACAGCTAGTATATACGCCTGTTTGACTCAATAAGGAATGATTAATGATTATAAATCTTATTATTTTGTTCGTCAACGAAGCGTTAAAAACAATATTAAAAAGAGGAAATTCCAGTGACGCGTGTCATACGGCTATTTATTTAGTGGCAACATCTGTACAAACAGTTCTTAGTATCAATATAAAATAGGTCGCCTGTGTAATGCAATTTATTAAACAAAATTTTTTTTAAATAATATAATGTAGGTTTCTCTTACTAGCCAGGGTGCTAGGGAAATGCCATACGGGCACTATGGACGGAGTGCGGTTTTTGTCAGTTCGAATCCAACATAACCACCTTCACTCACAGGAGCGACTGCACCCCTTACCCCAAAGATCTTGATGATAACTGGAACCCTATACACCCACGGCCCATGAAAACGTATATACCCAGTTCCTGACATAATTTAACTTTGAAACGTTACACCTCTGTCTACGCCTTCAAGGATAATAAGCATGAATATCTATAGTTTTTTTCAACCAACAAATCGATTTCTCCAATAAGCTTTAAGGGCATCAATAAACCAAATAACATTATAACTATTAGTGCCACTATCTGCCCGGCACGATCTGGTACGACCCCACCCCCTCCCCAATAGTTACGATAGCAACCACGACACCATAATAAATAGTTAGATTTTTTTTTACAACTACAAAATTTAATCACGCAAGCCATTTTCGCGTTGTGGGGAAAACCCTATTAGTCATTGTCTTCGTATGTCAGTCATAGGACACGCTAGGAGCACCTCTATGAGTATGGAACCACCCACCATAGTGTACCCTTCTTCCCCCCTCCGGGGACAAGAAGGAGGGTACACCGTGATTCTATAACCCGAGGGGACCATCTTTAAGGCGGAGATAGCCTGGGTCAGTTATTTAGCTTTTTCTTTTTTTTTATACTACTTAGAACACACGGCCCACCAGATGGAAAGCGGTCACCGTGGCCTGGACGTGTGCAAAATCAAAAGGTTTGTTAAAATATTATATCGATATAGATATAAATTAATAAACCAAATAATCATCATCAACCTAACGTTTGTCCCAGTCACATTTTTTTAAACCATTTAAGTGGCAAACAAGCCACGACACACATTCGAGGTTTCCAATAAAATAATACATTTCTTATTAACAAAAGTATTACTTCCACATTTGTTATAACTGATTACTCCACTATGCATTAAATTAAAAGGAACATTATTTATTGCGAGTAATAAAAAATAATAATCTTGTTTAACTTATAGTGTAAATGTTCAATTTAAAGAACACATTCTCAATTTAAATCAAATTACGTTTTCTTGTACGATTTAATAATAAACACAATGTATAAAAAGAAAATTGAAATTACTAATAATAATACAAAAACGATGGTAGCTGAATGGATAAGTACGCGGCCTCCACTCAGAGGCATCGAGTTCGAATCCGGCCGGACAGTACCAATATGAATTTCACTTAATGGAATTTATAAATATGTGCTAATCACATGATTTACCATCTGCTGACGGTGAAGGAAAAACATGAAGAAACCCACATGTCCTAGAAAATTCCAAGGACATGTCCGATCCACCAACCCGCATTAGGCCAGCGTGTGTGGATTAAGGTCTAAACCCTCTCAGCTCTCTCGTTAGAGGAGAGGAGACCCATACCAAGCAGTGGGACATAAATGGGTTGCTATCAATACAAAAATGGTTTGTGTATATATGTATGAGTACTGACTACTGAGCTTGGGGTTTATATCCACATTCTAGAAACCATAACACAAAAACCAACCAAGACATATTTTTTTAAAACATAGTCACAAAATAGTTACCCTTACACAACCCATAGGAGGATATAAAATAGTCCTATAACTACACCGCTACTAACCACAAACGCATAAAACTAATTTACTAACCCATCCAATTCCATTCCTCAACATAGTAGCTTAACTACAAACAAGCACTAATGACAAAGCTAGACGCATACCGGCCATCAGACACATTCAGTTCCTAGAAGGAGCATATTTGCGTCGCGCACTCGCGGTGCTGTCGCCGCATTCGGTCGCCACTCACGCGCATTGATTTATTACACTCGGCTTCATTGAGAATGTGCAATCTGAAGAATTAATATTACTGGTATGTTTATATTTATGCTTTGTACTGAGCTGATATCGAAGTTCAGCCGCATCACAGTTAGACTAGAAAGCCGACCCCAACTGAGATGGGGAAAAGGTTCAGAGAATGATGATGACTGAGCTGGTGTGGGGATGGAGGGAGGGGGGGGGGTTTAAGTTGACAGTTTCTATAGACTGGTCTCCCCTCTGACAGCACAAAATCCCTTCAGTGTTTTTACCCGGTCGGCAGCGCGAGTGAGACGCCCCTGTCGTTGCACACGTCCATAGGCCACGGTGACCGCTCCCCATCAGGTGGGCTGTGCGCTTGTCTGCCACCTAAGTGGTATAAAAAAATATTTTATGGAATTAGATTTTACAAATACCTAGGGTATTGCAAACGAGTGACAAATCTAAACTTGGCGACAGACATTATACACTTTCAGAAGGGAAAGGGCAGGGGTAGGAAAGGGTGGGGGAGAAAAATCACGCCTTGTCCCCATTGAGGTAGGCAGAAACAACATCTTTCCACTTGCTACGATCTTGGCATACTCCTTTCGCTTCTTCAACTTTCATAATTGTTTTTATACGAACGAGAACTCCTCTATGTACAGCCAGACGTGCCTCTTTAGACAGGAATAGAACCGGAGATATGGTCGAAAAACGCGAAAAGCGACCTCATGGCATGGCGAGTAAATTATAAGATTTGCTCTACGAACGAAATCTCAAAAACGAAACCAAATACCGCATAAGCATCAAAATGTCTGATGAAATTGCAACACGAAACTATAATGTTACGTCAAAAGTTTTTATATCTACGCAATGATATTATACATGTAAAAAGAGGCAGATATGTTACTAGAGCGCGCCAGGTGAAGACTCGAAAACGTCCCAATTGGGACGTTCTTTGACGGATAATGTTTATAGCTATCTTTTTTACTCACGTGCTTATCCCATCTTTCATACTACTTTAACGCTAATTGTCAACAATTGTCAATGTGGATCAGATTTGAGGTGTCAGTTACTATGAACATGAACCTATGAACGTAACATATCTTGTATATAAAATCATTGTATCTACGTCAATAAAACCATTACAATTTAGTGATTCAACAGCGGTATGTTCAAATTTGAATATCAAAACGATTCACACACGTCAACAAACCAAGATGTACCGTGAAACCAAACCAATACATCGTAAGGTTTTGTGTTTCTGGCGATAAATATATTTCTGTTATTGTCTGCTAGTATAATAATTCACGGTCAAGTCAAAGTCAAAATTCATTAATTCTGTATAGAAAATTAAGTCGGCACTTATAAAACCTGAAATAAATAAATAAAATAAAAAATATTCTACGACAATCTACACAGCGCTCTCTAGACCCAAAGTAAGCATAGTTTAACTAGCTTGTGTTATGGGTTCTAGAATGCGGATAAACATAATTATATACTTTTTTTGTAAATACATACATAATTATACATATAAACACCCAGACCAATGCAAATAGACATATTCATGCATACAAATATTTGCACTGAGCGGGCATCGAACCCGCGTCCGAAATAAAAATCTTATGGCAAATGGACCACCGTGCACCGAAAGGAGGTAGGTAGGTAAGGTAGGGTCATATAAATATTTTAAATTTTGTTTAGTTGTTTAGCTCTATTCTATATTTAACTAGCTTTCGCCCGCGGCTTCACTCGCGTGGAAGTCGGTATCGTCACCAATAAAACGACTCTCTACTCCATTCTCCACTCCACTCCATTCCACTCTCCACTCCTATCCACTCCACACTCCATTAAAAAAAGGATAAAAATTCCTATGTCCGTGTCCTGGTTCTAAGCTACCTCCCTACCAATTTTCAGACAAATCGGTTCAGCCGTTCTTGAGTTATAAGTAGTGTAACTAACACGACTTTCTTTTATATTGTAGACTAGCGACCCGCCCCGGCTTCGCACGGGTGCAATGCTGATACTAAATTAAATACACTACAGAAAAACTATGAACGTTGTATATAAAAACATAGCGGCCTCCCCGCACTGCCCCATCCGACCGGTACCGCCCGCCGCAAACGCAAATTTTAAATTTGTATTTGTAATATCTCCGAAAATATTTGTTTAATTTACATGCTGTAAGGAACCGTATTGATCTATATTAATTGCACACTGTATTTAAGGTACTTAATTCGATAAGGATTAATGCCGTATTGCTTAAAATAGCTTCGTAAATAAGCGTAAAAAGTAAACAATAAAAATGGTTAATGTGGGTTATCCCTAAAAGATAAACATATACCATCGCGGACTTTTTTGTAGACCTTTTTATGGTGTACAATACTGTAGTACATTAATTTGATCTAACTCGTAGGGTTTAGGCAGCGTTTTTGCTAAATTGCTAAATAAGCCCAAAAAAATAGGTTAATTTACGACATCACGTTAGAAACCTCTAAAATTAGCAATGTTGCCTTAGTATATGATGCATGTATTATACATATAAACCTTCCTCTTGAATCACTCTATCTATTGGAAAAAACCGCATCAAAATCCGTTGCGTAGTTTTAAAGATTTAAGCGCACATAGGGATATAGGGACAGAAAAGGCGACTTTGTTTTATACTATGTAGTGATTTTAATCATAATTAATAATACGTATGTAGATTAACCTAAATAAACAAACTATTAATATCTACTCCTAAAATATAAGTCATCATCATTCTCTGAACCTTTTTCCCAACTCAGTTGGGGTCGGCTTTCCAGTCTAACTGTGATGCGGGTGAACTTCGATATTTTCCGTGGAGCGACTGCCATGTAACTGTCACGCGTTTATCGTTGTCTCACTCACTCAGTTCTAGTTCCAGTCCAGTGAGACAACGCTATACTGACGTCATTTGACAGCGGCAAACTTAGCGCGAACGGGTAGTACATAAGAGTATAAAACATTTGCCCACCCTTCGGGTACAACCGTCGTGAATATAATATATTTTCAATTCAGGCCGTCTGTTTCAAGCATGACAAAATGTTGTTTAATATTTCTGTACAGTGCAACGGTTATTGTTCTAAGAAATAAGTGACTTATTAAACCACATTTAGAATCGTTTCGGTCTGTTGGTTTCGTATTGCGGTTTATAGATTTAACTTAACGATGTATTTATTATTAGCATTGCATACTTATATTTTAGGTTCCTAGTGGTAGCCTAGTGATTTGGGTAATGAACTGCTGAGACGAGGTCTCAGGTTCGATCCCAGGTTCACCATGGCACACACCAATGACTTTTCGATGCTTTTCGAAGTTATGTGTGTATGTTGTATAGGTTTATTAGTGCCTCGGAGAGCACGTTAAGCCGTCGGTCCCGGTTGCCATACAAACATCTATGGCAGTCGTTACGGGTAGTTGGAAACCAGAAAAATCCAACCAGTCTAACTTGGAACTTCGATATCGCCATTGGTCATAATGACCATTGGTTGTGGAGGTCAGATGGCAGTCGCTCCACGGAAAATATCGAAGTCCAGTCGCATCACAGTTAGACTGGAAAGCCGACCCCAACTGAGTTGGGAAAAAGGTTCAGAAAATGATGATACCGTCATGCCCTATCCACCGACATCGGTAAATCGATCTTAGACCATCTATTCTTTTTAGGAAACCCTTGCTCTTCCATCCATAGACCTCATGTTGAACAAATTTTATACTAATATACTAACCCGTTCGCGCTAAGTTTGCCGCTGTCAACTGTCACGCGTTTAGCGTTGTCTCACTCACTCAGTTGTAGTTCCAGTGAGACAACGCTATACCGACGTCATTTGACAGCGGCAAACTTAGCGCGAACGGGTAGTACTGTCCATTATATAATTCAGATTGCAGATCTAAAACGCTTCACACAAAATGGCAGCGCGAAGTTTGTTGACACTGCTTTATTATTATTATAAACAGTTATCATGACTATTAAAGCATATTATTATAAAATCTGATGTGAATATTCGTACGTATGTTTTTAGATAACGGTGTATGGATACATGGTTGTTTTGTTATACATAATCTTCGCTACACAAGTCACAAGTCGGTTGGGAGTCAAACAGTCGCTCCCGTAAAGTCAAGTCAACCAAGATTGGTGCTCGGACGATGATGATCAATGTACAGTTAACGATAAAAATTGGTTAACAATTTCTATTTTCGATGATTTTCTATTTCATTCTATTTAATTGATTACCTTAGCTCATAAATCTTTGTCAAAATAATAAAAATAATAATACGTAAGCTTTGTCCCCAGTGACTTTTTTAAACCACTTTAAGTGGCAAATAAGCACTTGATGATAAGCGGTAACCGTGGCTTATGGACTTGTGCAACACCAGGGACTTCGTGAATATTTTGGTGTTAATCTACTTTTGTTGCTGACTCTACAATACAGTATACGGGTTTTGATCCGGATAAGATCCGTTTACTATAAAATATTCAGTAATATCGTGGGTCATAGAACATACATAATTACTTCCGATACTCATACCACAAATCAAAAAGTATGACTAAAAATACCAGTTCTCAAAATATTTGGAGCTTAAAAATAATCTGACGTCGCCGTCGCACTAATACCACTTCTAAAGGAAGACAATCCATCAACGTATTGTCTGTCTCTTTCATTGATCTGTGCCTGCTCTAATCCTCTTCAGAGGAAACAGGTGCAAACTTTGAGGTAGGTAAGGATTTCCGACTTTGTAAACGTCCAGTAAACAAAGTCGGAATTTTTGGAGGAATGTTCATTGGGTTGGGGGAGAAGGGTTGTAGTTGGGTATTGGGGGATGAGGCGGGGTTGTGAGCTCTGGCTACCCTACTAACCGCCGGGAACACAACACGATGGTTTTATGATGTACGTCATGTCGTACCTCCTTAAAACTAAAGTATGAATTATGTTCTATAATAATTCATTTATTAATCACTAGCTTCCACCCGCGGCTTCGCCCCCGTGGAGGTCGGTATCGCCACCAAGTTTACAAGTGTGAAGCTAGCTTATAGAATGGTTTTAACATATTAACAACTGTTAACAACATTCAAATACTCGTATGCGTCGTTAGATTACACTTTGTTACAGAATGCACTGAAGAAATAAAGGTTCACTGCTCGTTCCCTTATATATACCGTGATAATTAGGTATGTATCCTATATGTTGACCCGACTTCTTAATCATATTCGTGCCAAATTTGAAGTAAATCCATGCAGTACTTTAAGAGTTTATCCCTGACGACAAAAATTCTAAAAACTATATTTTTGGCTTCGGTATCGATTGTAGATCACACACCAAGTATTCTTTAAAAAAATATTCAATGTACAGTCGCCGACGGTATTAGCTTAACACATTCCAAAGTGCCGACCGTCTTAGTTCTAAAACTTTATATAAAATAATAAACATAATTTTTTAGGTCTACTTAGTTATTGATTCACTTCAATGTAATGATCGTTTTTAAATTTATTAATGTTCAGCTAATTCTGAGGGCGACTGTACAGTTTTGACTTTCCTACCTATCATTTTAATAGATGTTACATTGACCTTCGCAACCACAAACTCAGTAGGTATAACAAAGATATATAGTTATTTCTACAATACCCAGAATATGGTCAACCGTGAATGAATCCAAACTCCTGACTCAGCACCCGTCGCCGCCCACATACTTCATAAACAGAACGGTTCCCAGAACTGGTCGTTAGTGGACAACCGTTTATTTATGGACCAAGTTGGACTTGGTGATAAAATGATGACTAGTTATTTTGTTAAGTTAGGTATCAAGTTGCGAGAATAAACTAAGCAAGTTATGATTTATTTTTTTTATACTACGCAGGTGGCAGAAAAGCACTCGGCCCAAGGGGGGAGGGCTAGATAGGGGTGGGGGGAGGAAGGTTACAGTGAGCCCTGGCTACCCTATTTACCGGCGGGAACACAACACGATGATTATTACGGCCGCGGTGTTCTGTAGGGTGGAGGTACTACCCCAGTCGGAAAGCTCAGTTCGGACGGGAGATACCGTCGTGTCCTACCTCCATAAAAATGGTATGCGTGCGAATTAATCTTATAATAATAAATAAATAATAAATATTCTACGATATTCTACACATCGCTCCCTAGTCCAAAAGTAAGCTTAGTTTAAATAGCTTGTGTTATGGGTTCTAGAATGCTGATAAACAACTTATATACTTTTTTGTAAATACATACATACTTATTATACATAGAAACACCCAGACCAATGCAAATAGACATATTCATACATACAAATATTTGCACTGAGTGGGAATCGAACCCGCGCCCCCTACGTAGCAGTCGCATGCACTACCGCTACGCCACAGAGGCCGTCAAAATCTGATGTCTTGAATAATGATGACGACTAAATGCAATATCTAAAACCGATTCTATCTAGGATATTGAAGACAGGTGCCTACCTCCCCCACAACATACAGATGCGTTAATAAACGAACGAATAATGATGATCCCACGCGCGGCGCCGGCGCAGGCGCCGTATGACGTCACGCCATAAAATCGACACAAACCAATAAAATAATGAATTTTCCTCAACACCGACAACACAGTTACTCATAACGTAATAATATGTACTTAATGTTCTTTGGGTCAAGGGCACATGTGTGTATTATTTACTTATTCGATGATAACTAAGCTTCGTTAATTTATTTTCTATATAGGACACGTCAAAATGACTTTACCTCGCCTGATGGTAAGCTAAAGACAAAGTCTCAGGACTGGGGTCACCATCACATACACCGGTAGTGCTACAGTGGCGGCCCTCAGCTTGACGGCCTCATCAAATGCTTTTTCACGCCCCGCTTAAAGGACCCGGGACTATAGGAGGAATTAAACACATGCGCTGGTAAAGAATTCCAAGTGTTTATGGTGCGGCAAATAAAAGAGGCACCGAACCGCTTGGTTCATGATAGAATTGATTCCACCGTGTGAGGGTGATACCTCAGTCTGGCACGTGTAGTTCTGTGTACGAAAGGAGAGGGTGGGATTAATTGGAAGAGCTCATCTTCGATATCGCCTAATGTCACTATTGGGTTATGAAGGTCAGATAGCAGTCGCTTTTTATTTTTTTATATTCATCATAAGCTTACGTTTGACCTCAATCCCACCTGATGGTAAGTGACGATGTGGTCTACGATTCATCACGCTTGCCTAGAAGGAACCTATTCACTCGTGACTTGAATACTCCCAAGTTATACCTTTCCGGAAACACAGACTCAGGCAAGGAATTCCATTCCTTAGCTGTACGCATGATGAACGTACATCAATAATATCGCGTTTGCATCTCAATATAATCAATATTATTGACCGAATCACAATATAATATTGACATACTCTCACCGTTCGCTCACCATTCGAAAGAACTTCATGCTTCTCCTACAGGTACTTTATACACATATAATTAAACTGTAATTGCGTCAGTTCTATTACGTATTATCTCTGAAGAGCAATTATCAATATTTATGTACGAACAGCACTCAATATTGATGTTAAGTAGATACCACATGGGCGCCATATGCCGGTAACTAGATAGCTTGGAGTATATTGCATAAATAATGGTTTATTTAGAAGCAATGGCGTCAAAACACCCCATAAGGCTATTGGTAATGCATTTGGAATCGTTTGCGGTATATGATTGAGTCTCTTTGAAGGATAAAAGTCTCAATGAGGTCACAATTGCGTAGAGATATTGCTTCTTTGGCAGTATTTTACCGCCTCTACCATGGTGAGTGTTCCGATGAGCTCTACCAACTAGTCCCACCCCTCCTTTGCTATACAGAATAACACGTGCAAGGCTGAGATATCACCCTCATATGGTGCAAACAATTCCATCAAGAACCAAGCGGTTCGGTGCCTCTTTTCTTTGCCGCACCATCAAAACCTGGAATTCTTTACCTGCTCACGTCACTTTGTCTAGAAACTAATTTTTAAAATCTGACAAATATATGAGGCGAGGGTGAATGGGCAACCCGGTGAAGGGCGTCCTAGGCGTATATATATGTTGATCAGATCCAAAACGTTTTAGAGAAGGGCCAGATCAAGAGTACCCGCAACCGACCTGCATGTATGAAGACAATTATGAAAGTTGAAGAAGCGATTAATGTCAAGATCGTAGCAAGTGGAAAGATGTTTTCTCTGCCTACCCCTATGGGAAAAAGGCGCGATTTGTATGTGCCAACGGCCTCTGTGGCGTAGCGGTAGTGCATGCGACTGCTGCGCAGGGGGCGCGGGTTCGATTCCCGCTCAGTGCAAATATTTGTACATGCATGAATATGTCTATTTGCATTGATCAGGGTGTTTCTATGTATAATAAGTATGTTTATCAGCATTCTAGAACCCATAACTCAAGCTAGTTAAACTAGGTTTACTTTGGGTCTAGGGAGCGATGTGTAGAATGTTGTAGAATATTTATTTATATGTATTTCTCAAATCTGGATAAACATTTTTTCATAACAAAAATTCTATAAGTTTATTATATAACATGGCGTCGTTATTATAATTTATATTAGGTATTTAGTAATCGCAGCATGAAATTGTAGCTAGTAATTAAAATAATTGATGATGATTAGGCAGTAATTAGTAATTATCACACTAGATTAGTGTTGGAAGCAAACTACTTTTACCGGATTACATCGCAATTAATTATTTGTTATTTATATACCTATTTCATTGAGTAAAAGTGCTTTAATTACTATGTGTAGTATTTGCGTAAAGAGTCATGAATGAAACTGATTATGCAGTCAAACTACTGGCGCCGTATATAGTCAGTAGTAAAATACTAACTTTATTTTTTTTTTTATATTCAGTCCGTCTATTGACTTAACCCCGCTGGATGGCAAGAAACTTTTAAACTTTCGCGTTCTATGATTAGGTATACTAATATTATGTTGATAGGAATTAACGCGATCATGGTATTTCAAAGGTAGTATGTATAATATACTTATATGATCGCTATCATCATATTATCTATACCATGATCGCGTTAATTCCCGTTAACATAATATCAGTAATAAATATTCTAAGACATTTTACACAGCCCAATCTTTAGACCCAATATACATAAAAATCAAACATTTTTCAACAAGAGACAACATCTTTCCACTTCCTATGATCTTCTTCCCACCTTCTTTTTTTTTGCTCCAATTTTTATACCCAAAGCAAAGTTCGACTAGCTTGTGTGAAGAGTTCTAGAATGTGGATAAACATAATTGGTATTTTTGGATCGAATGAGTACTAATCGAATGAATACTGGAGGAATGAGTATCGAACGAATGAAGACAGAATGAATGAGTGTGAAATGAATGAGTTTATGACAACTGCTCCTAAGATCTGTAAAGACAGAATATACTATTCACTGTCTACGCTACGAGGGATAAAGGCGTGATTTGATCTTATAGCCATGTTGCAATTCCCACAAAATATTATTTTTCTCGTAAATATATCTCCCGTAGGGGTAAGCAGAGGTGTTTTAGCAAAATTATTGACGTTGCAGTACCAGCAGACACGATCAGTCCGATTGTCGTCAAGCCGAATTTTTTCACTGTGGTATGAAGAACCGCCCTTTATTCGCCTTGCACAACACCTAAGGGTATAAATGGTATGGTCGCTACGCCGGGATCCACGTGGGTTAATTTTTAAGTCAAAAATTTCAAAATGTTCCGCATAAGAAAAATTTAATTAACATTAATTATATACCAAATTGACACTTGTCGCTCAATCCAATCGTCACCTTGAAGCAACCAGCTAAGATTTCCCATCCACCAACAGAGAACAATTCACCCATATCACCTGTCCAAACAATACATTAAAAAAAATAATGAATATATCAAATCAAAGTAAACATGAACGGTTGGCGTGCGCTTGCGTCTCTTAAGGTCGAGTTCCGATAGCAATGACCCGTTTCGCCTTTTATAGGAGCTTGCGAAACCACGCCACCTCAACATTCCCTACGACAGATGGTCTCAGCCGTGGTGAAGGTTACTGCCTACTAGCTCAGGAAGGTTGTAGGGGTAATGATATACTCGGTTGAATTGTACGTTTAAATGGAGATTGACGGTTTTTAAAGAAGGAAGGAAAGAAAATTATTGCGCACGCATATTCGGCTTGCATGGAAAAAATATTATTTTACCCCCTAGAGGTGAAATAGAGCCAAATTCGCAGTTAAGACTGGTAAAGCGGACCCCAGACTCCGAGGTGAAAGCTTTGGATGCGACTGGGAATTAACGCTAAGTTGAAAGGAAGGTGCAATTTCTAAAAATATTTTCTTAGTGTGCTGTAAAATTCGTCATGGAGGATTTTCTTGACTAGCCTCTCCAACCGGCTGAAGCAGGTAACACACCGGGTATCTCTGCTTTGCTGAGTTCCTGCATTCCGAATGCTACCACTGCCGAGGCTGCCCCTTTTGCGAGACAGTCATTGCAGACAGGATTGATGTATGGCAATGAAGAGAGGGAAAAGGAACTAGATCAGTTTAGCACTCTCCCGTGCTACAGAAGGTTAAAGAACGATCATCGCTTTCCATGAGCGCGGATCTGGAGGCTGGAGGTGACGACAGTTGGAGCTAACTGTTACTATAGCAGAAGTAAGCCCAGGGTGGTAGCACGTCGTATTTCTACGTGCACCTGTCTATAGGGAAGGAGTGATTCTGATCCCCAATACGCAACGGCGTCGCCTATGTTGATGGCCAAGGCCGATCGAGGTCTCTGGAGATGTCCATTCTAGGGCACATCAGTTTCCCTGACCATACAGGCAAATTTGACGAGACACAGTCAGTGCGGTTTCAGTTCGACATACCCATCTCAGTGTTACTCGTAACTCAGGTGATGTGAAGTCTGAGGAGTTTTCGCACACAAACAAAGGATTTGCACTAATGAGTAAGTCAGTCAGCTAGATTGAATAGGAGAATGGAAAGACCTGCAGAGTCACTAGAAGAACGGATAGAGCATACTGCTATTTAACATGTACCTTAAGTGAGAACCTTAAATAAAACATTGATTTGAATCGTAAATCGCGAAAATACAAACAACGAATTTTTTTTTATACTACGACAAAGCACACGGCCCACCTGATGGGAAGCGCTCACCGGCCTATGAACGTGTGCAACACATATGCGCGGCCTAACCTGAAGGGAAGGGGAAAGGACTGGGAAGGAAGAAATACAATATACCTACGTGCCCAAAAATAGCACTACTTTTTTCAAAGTCGGCTAGAAATTACCAAGATTTGCATGTGTTCACCGTGTGCCCAGTCTCCTATCAAACAATAGCAAATACGCAGGAGGTCATCCAAGTGGACGATTTTGCAACTATTAATATCCTTCACCCCATTTCCTAATAAAGCACCGGCTGCATCCACTCCATCACAATCAGAGGGGTCAGGAGCCAGGTCCGCCCGATGAGACAACTAGATCGTGCCAATAACTATAATATAACGAGTTAGTTCACTGCTTGCAAATTTGTTTAACACTAGACTGGGTTGTGGTCTAAGGAACAAGAGATAGAGGAAGATTTATGATTAGAAGTGCAATGTTTTTAAGCGATTTTTGATAGAGGAAAATCTTATGAATTCGGGTTGCTACATGCTAATTTTGCTATTACGCCTTAGGGTCCGTTCACACAGACCGGCTCGGAGTGGAGAGCAGATTCTTAATCACGTTGAAAACAGAGATTTTAGTATTTGTAGTAGGTTTATTTTAGCATCTGCACTGCTTTTGTCATTATGAAAATCATTTGTCAGTGTGAAAAGAAAAATGCGCGCCGATGCTCTCCGAGCCGGTCTGTGTAAACGGACCCTTAGCCTTCTAACCTATTCTATCCGAGACGGGGTACTCTGTGTAGTGGTGTTAAAAATGTTACATTTCGAAATAAATAGTGGAGGTGGTTTAAGTTTCTTAAACAAAAAATGTGAATAAAAATTCTTTAAATTGTGTTAATAATGTTCTAGTAAATTGGATTTGCAACAATAATATTCAAAATAAAAATACAAGGACCAAATATTATTATGAAACATTTTCTGGAAACGAAATTCTATGAAATTTCTGTCTGCGAAACATCCCTTTGACACATCCCTTTTTCTATAGTCGAGGCTTTTTTTTAATTTCTTTGCCGTGGTCGAGTTTGCAGCGCCCTACCGCTATAAGCTTATATTTTGGACAGCACTTTCCGATCAGCAGCGCTAACCACTTCAATTGTGCAAGTCCAATCAATCGGTAATTGATTGAATGATTGAGCGACAGCGTCACAATGCGCCGTTATTATAATCAGCTCGTCTATTTGCGCGCTCAATTGATGCGAGTTTGATCTTGATTTATTTCATCAATGACATAATGTTAAAAACAGTTCAGTAGTTCAGTTCACAGTGAATTTTGATATAATAATAATAGCAACCCATTTATGTCCCACACGTGAGAGCTGCTAGCCTAATGCGGGTTGGTGGATCGGACATGTCCTTAGAATTTCTTCTAGGACATATGTGGGTTTTCTCACGATGTTTTTCCTTCACCGTCAGCAGATGGAAAATCATGTGATTAAATAAATAAATAAAAAAGACTTTATTTTCTACTACAATGCGAATTTTTAAAAATTAAATTAATCATGTGATCATGAGATTGGGAGATCAGAAGGAATTTTGTTCTCTAAAATCCACCCATACGTCCGGGTCGATCACCAGACCCACGTAGAGAGCGGATACGCGATCACACATTTACTGGCGCGGCCAACATGGCTCTGGTAACAGGTGGCACATTTATGGTCCGGGTTGGTACCACCATGCCGCTGCGGAAAAGCCTCCAAATAACCCAATCTCGGTTGGGTTGTGTTCAGGGTTCAGCAGCAGCACAGCCGGGGATGAGGTGGCCGCCGACGCGGCGGTTGTGGGACCGGTGGGGCATTGGCGTAGTTTGGTATGGATGGTATGGGTCGACCCGCCTGACAGGGAGACCCGTAGAAACGGTGGTGCCGCTGGCCGCCCGCGACATAGTACAGGGGCCCAACCGGGACTAACCACCCCGGGAGGCTGCCCCACCAGGTCGTGAATAATCTCGATGTGACTCGTCGAACCGGTTGGTGACCGGATGGTGGATCCGACGATCACACTCGGGGGGGTATGGGGGCCCTTCCGTCAGGCGGGTCGGCTTCCACCATGCCATGCATCCACAAACGAAACCAATACCCACGCTTTGTCACACCCCGCCGCGTCGCCTTGTCACCCCTTGCTTTTTTCACGTCTTCCCTTCTTTCCTATCTCTTCTTAACTATGGCAGCGCAAAAAAGAAAGAATAAACGTTTCACAGCGGCACATCTCTCTTCCACCAACACACAACTTTTGGAGGTGGAGTTCTCGAATATTCGTGGACTCCACTCAAACCTCCAAGCCGTTCACCAACACCTAGAGACGGTACGGCCGGCAATACTTTTTCTAACGGAGACACAAATACGCCGCCCTGACGACACGTCTTACTTACTCTACCCCGGCTATGTGATAGAGGAAAATTTCCTCGAAAAAGCCGGGGTATGCGCGTATGTCAGGGCGGATATTTGTTGTCGCCGTTTGCGCTGCCTGGAGAACCCCTCCTTTTCTATCCTCTGGCTTCACGTGGACCATGGCTCTTTTGGCCAGGTCTACGCATGCCTTTACCGCTCCCATCGTGGGGACACGGAGACAACTCGTCTCTTTGACCACCTGAGCCAGACGGCAGATGTTGCGCAGGAGCGGTTTCCCACTGCCGAGATAGTTTTTCTGGGAGACTTCAACGCCCACCATGAGACCTGGTTGGGCTCCCAAAAAACTGACCATGCAGGACGGGCCGCCCACGCACTTGCTCTGACGCATGACTTGACTCAACTGGTACTCCAGACCACCCGGATACCAGATATATCAAGTCATGAGCCCTCCTTGCTAGACCTACTACTGACGACCCACCCGGCCCAGTACAGTGTTTCGGTACAAGCCCCTCTAGGTGCCTCCGACCACTGTCTGGTCCGCGCCATCAAGCCGATTGCCGCACCTCCTAAACCTGCGGAGATAAAGCGGCGGCTATGGCATTTTTCGTCAGCGGATTGGGACGGAATGCGTGACTACTTCGCATCCGTACCGTGGACTCAGCGCTGCTTTGACGGAAAAGACCCATCAGACTGCGCTTCTGCCATCGCTGGTGAACTCAGCCTGGGTATGGAATATTATATTCCATACACTGAGGTCACCAGTGCCCGCAGAACTCGTCCTTGGTTTGGGCGCGAGTGCGCTGACGCTGTTCATCGTAAACGGTCAGCGTACCGCGCTTGGATTAGGGCACGGGGTGAGCGCAGTCCGAACACAGGTATCCTCAAAGCGGCGTATAACAGGGCCACCAGGGACTGCAAGAGGGCATACGTCAGGGCGGATGCCCAGCGTGTAGCACGGCTTGGCCAGGAACTCGTGTCACATCCCACGGGTAGCCGTGGATACTGGCGACTGGCCAAAGCCGTGCAATCCAACTTCTGCCTGCCCTCGCTGCCCCCGCTGCGTTACCCTGACGGTTCACTGGCCCACGAGCCGCAAGAGCAAGCTGATATGCTAGCTAATATCTTTGCGGCAAACTCCCGAATCGATGACTGTGGCTTACAGCCACCAACACTTGCCAGCTGTGGCCACTCCATGCCTGATATCCGTATCAGGCAATGCGACGTTCGTGCTACGCTACAGTCACTCGACGTTCGGAAAGCCAGTGGCCCCGATGGAATTCCAGCGGTTGTCCTTAAAAAATGCGCAGCGGAGTTGTCTCCAACGTTGACGCGACTATATCGCCTGTCCTATTCCTCGGGAATAGTTCCGCTAGCTTGGAAAGAGGCGAACGTACAACCGGTCCCCAAAAAAGGGGATCGTACCGACCCAGGCAACTATCGCCCCATAGCTGTCACCTCAGTTCTCTGCAAGGTGTTCGAGCACATTATTAATACCCAGCTCATGCGTTACCTGGAGGATCACTCCTTGATTAATGACCGGCAATATGGTTTTCGACCGAAACGGTCAACGGGTGATCTTCTGGCGTTCGTCACACATCTCTGGGGTGAGGCTATGGACAGGCACGGCGAGTCTCTGGCTATTAGCCTAGATATCGCCAAAGCCTTTGATAGAGTCTGGCACAGCTCGCTTCTTTCCAAGCTTCCGGCCTTCGGTTTGCCCACTCTATTGTGCAATTGGATTGCCAGCTTTCTGCATGAGCGAAGCATCCGAGTTCTATGTAACGGGAGGGCTTCAAAGTTCATGCAGATAAACGCTGGCGTTCCTCAGGGGTCCGTCCTATCACCCACTCTCTTTCTTCTGCATATCAATGATATGCTGTCTACCGGCAGCATACATTGTTATGCAGACGATAGTACTCTGCATGGGAGCTACCACGGTCACTCCGCGGCCAATCGAACCGAAGTTGAGGAAAACAGACGACAACTTGTGTGACAACACTGAGCTCGACCGGGTCCTGGCCCTCATTTCACAATGGGGATCCAGGAACCTGGTCGAGTTCAATGCCAAAAAAACACAGGCATGCGCGTTCACAGTCAAGGTGTCCTCCTTCCTTCCTCTCCCAACTCTTCAGAACACACCACTACCACTACAGGACCATATAAACATGCTCGGCATGGACGTTCGCTGCAAACTGAATAACAAAAACTATATCGAGAGCGTCATCAAAACAGCTTCACGAAAACTCGGAGTTCTGAACAAGGTGAGGCGGTTTTTCACGCCGGGGCAGCGGTGTCTTTTATATAAGACACAAATTCGTCCCTGCGTGGAATACTGTTCTCATCTCTGGGATGGCTCCGCTCAGTATTTATTAGACGCTCTCGACAGATTGCAGCGACGTGCCATCCGTATAATTGATAGTCCCGAGGTAACCAACACTCTAGAGCCTCTCCAATTGCGTAGAGATATTGCCTCTCTAGCGGTATTTTACCGCCTCTACCACGGTGAGTGTTCTGAGGAGCTATTCCAACTAATCCCACCGTCTCTCTTCCGATCCAGAACAACACGTGCAGGGCTGAGGTGCCACCCGCACACAGTCGAGACCATTCGGTCTCGAACCAAGCGGTTCGGTGCTTCCTTTCTATGTCGCACAATTAAAAACTGGAATGCACTTCCTGCACACGTGTTTCCTTCTTCCTTCAATCCCGGGTTCTTTAAGCGGGGCGTGAAAAGGCATCTGTCTAGGCCGTCAAGGTAGGGGCCGCCATTTTGGGACGAATTGTGTCTAGAATGGGGGCCCGTACCCTCTGGACTTTGCCCTTGCTTCTTACCATCCAGCGGGGTTAAGTCAATAGACGGACTAAATATAAAAAAAAAAAAAAAAAGGCAGTCGCTCCCGTTTTTTTATAGACCCTGTAGGGTCTCAAAAGTTAAGGTAAACCAAATCAAGTTCAAGAGTTGGAACGGAAACCCCGGGTTCTAAAGTTTCCAAAACCTGGAATTCTTTACTAGCTCACGTGTTTCCTTCCTCCTACAGTCCCCAGTTAAGCGGGGCGTGAAAAGCGGGGTTTGATGAAGCCGTCAAGCTGAGGGCCACCATTATAGCACTATCGGTGTTTGTAACGGTGACTCCCATTCCAGAGACTTGACCTTTAGTTTACCATCAGACGAGGTGAAGTCATATTGACGTGACCGACGTATAAAAAGTACTAGCTTTAGATTCAACCGGGACAACACGCTGAGAGATAATGATGATGACTAGAATGATAAATTAATTTCCTATGTTCAAAGTTTACATATCAATGAATATTAATTTAGCCATGAACGTATAAACCTAATGGACGAAAAGTGTTGAAGACGAGACGGTGCTACAAAAATACAGCATGTCTTGTGTAGTGCAAGGCTGAGATATCACCCTCATACCGTGCAAACAATTCCATCAAGAACCAAGCGGTTCGGTGCCTCTTTTGTTTGTCACACCATAAAACCTGGAATTCTTTACTAGCTTACGTGTTTCCTTCCTCCTACAGTCCCGGGTCCTTTATGCGGGGCGATGGCACCTTTCACAGACTTTAGCTTACCATCAGGCGAGGTGAAGACATATTGACGTGACCGATATAAAAAAAATTGCGGCGGCTAACCATGTATGAGTGAATTTTGGGTTGCAACACTTGCAACGTGTTACCCAAATTTAATTAAATGTGAATCCTGTATATTTTTTCTCACTGTCACTACCGTTTTTACACTATTTCACTACACAAGACATGCTGAAATTTTTTTCGGTAATTACCTGCAACCCATTTATGCACTACTGGGCACGGGTCTCATCTCCTCTAAAGAGAGAGTTGAGAGGGTGAAGACCTTAATCCACACACGCTGACCTAATGCGGGTTTGTGTACGGACGTGTCCTTAGAATTTCTTTTAGGACATGTGGGTCTCCTCACGATGTTTTTCCTTCGCCGTCAGCAGATGGTAAATCATGTGATTAGCACATATAAATTCCACAAAGTGAAATTCACATCGGTACTGTCCGGATTCGAACTCGATACCTCTGAGTAGAGGCCGCGTCCTTATCCATTCAGCTACCATCGCTACAATCGCTTTCGGTGCCTAAACTGACTGAATCGAATTACGTTAAGTAGTAGTGGCTAACACTAGTATTGTCAGTTGTATTCTTTAACGCGCTCCGTCCATAATATTTTATACGTTCATGAATTTAAATCACAATCTATAGGTATTAATCTATCTAAATACCTAACTCATTTGCATACCGTATTAGCTTAACTGTCGTAAAAAAATCCGGAAGTTTTATCGATAAAAATTTATTGAAACGTTTATTTTCAAACAACAATTTATTACATATTTATTGGAATTAATTGGCACGTCAATTACGAATATGTAATGATAATGTGTAATTGGTTAAATAAATTGATTATGTAGAATATAATTAAATGATTTAAAGTATGTATGTGTTGTAATCAGTGCCCGAAAAAATATTATAGAATTTGTCTATCAAAGATGTGCATACTTTCAAAACCATTCAAGAAGATCATAATAATATTATTATAACGTATTAGGTATTGCCCGCGGCTTCGTCCGAGACATTAAAACATTTGTTTGGTTTTGTCTGTCTATCTGTTTGTTCGTTCCATCTAATTTTTAAAACGACTAAGTACTTAAGTCGTTTTTGGAGATCGGCAGCGCGAGTGTGACGCCCCTGATGTTGCACACGTCCATAGGCCACGGTGACCACTTCCCATCAGGTGGGCCGTGTGCTTGTCTGCCACCTAAGTAGTATAAAATAAATAACAATCACTACTGTCACTTGACAAAAGAAGTCATAATCGCCCACCAAGCCATATGTCACAAACGTCAGGATGACCCACATGGCGGTCCATTGACACACATAGGAACCACTTCGGTTAGAAAAGGTTATGTTGGAGAGAATTCGATTGTTCTATCGAATAAACGTGCAATCGAAAAATGACAACTTTACAGGAGAAAATAAAAACATTTAAGTAATCCTAAATATCTCGGGTTTTATTGCAGGTAGATAATTTACATTGTCTTATAATGTACAAAAATATCATTATTTAAGCGGGGCTTGAAAAAACATTTAATGAGGCCGTCAAGTTGAGGGCATCATGGCACTCTCGGTTGTGCTCTGTGTATGTAATGGGGACCTACTTCCTGAGACTTAGCCTTTGGCTTACGATCAGGCGAGGTGAAGTCATGTTGACGTGGGCGATATAAAAAAAAAGGAAAGTTAATAAATAAATCTTTAACGCAGAAATCATACAACATCAATGTCACAAATATTAAAATGTGTTAATTGTTTTTGTTTTTTTAAATTGATAGAACAAAAAGAAATCGAATGCAAATGCAGCTTTATTTACGTACTAAAAATTATTTAAAAAATTGAGGGATAGGGGGAAGGGTAACGGACCGAAAAACCGAAAAAAAAATTCGTACAATGACTCTTGCACGTCTATTCGATAGAGCCATCGAATTATTGTCAAGTTTCGATGTATTTCTGTGTGTAAGTCCACAAGCGTTGGGTCAATCGGTGTGTGGGTCATGGGCCCTAACACTTGGAGTGTTGTAAAATAATGCTTATCATATATTGTGGCGTAAGGAGCGGTAACAGTATCGGTTAAGCTATGAATACTTTCACTACATCATCATTGGATAGTATAAAATTAATTTGCTTTTTTATCCGACTGCGCTAGCAAGGGTAATGTGCTTCGCGCGTATGTATGTCTGTATGTATCTAGTTTTCTGTATTCCCCTCTAGAGGTCTTTTTTTTTTTATCGTGCGGAAATCCCCATGGATACCACCCCCGTCGGCCATCGGGGGTGGTTATGTCGGGATCGAACCGACTAAAACCGCACGCCGTCTCGGGCCTTAGTAACCCGGGTGTAAGGTTATCCAATGGGCATATCCCTCGCACCCCAGCTGATCCCGGGCCATCTACGGTTTTAAGATGGCCCCCTCGACCCCCCGAAAGGGGGGGTGGGGCGAGCATCGCGCCACTTCGCCGACGGTGGGGTGTAGGGTGACAGGAGGCCGTCCTGTCACCCAACCGTCGGCGCGCAGACAATCAGCTCGCCCCCCGCTCGCTCCCCACTGTGCCATCTGCTAGTCAGAGGGACACGTGGAGAGCCTCGGAGCAGCCCTCTAGAGGGCCACTCCCACCCCGGCCGGATTGGCCGCAGGCAGCAGCGTCTCCCGTGGCGAGTGGGAGGCGCTGCTTGCCTCCGTTGCCCAGGTGCACCACGTGGAGATTCCGGCCCGCACCCCCCCTCTAGAGGTCTAATGGTTTGACGGATTTCGATGAATGAGGTCTTAAATGAAAGGTATAAACATCTCCCAAGTGTCATAGGGTACATGAAATGTGAAGAAAAGCCATCATTTTGATTTCTGGTGTTAAAAAATTTATGTCAAAAATTTTTTTTACTCAAAATCGAGTAGGGTATCAAAATGATGGAAATTAAAAGATTTCAAAAATATAATGGTTATATGTCGAAACTTTTATTTTATACTTACAAAGTATAAAATAAAATACCTACCTACTTACTTAAATGAATAAAAAATATAAAAAAACCCGACCGCTGTTGAAATCCTGAAACAAGTTTGATAGCAGGCGGTACCCATTAATTTTCTTTTCGTAATCTCAAAGGAATGAGTATTATTAGAGGCAGTTTGAAAGTTGCAACAGTAAATGAGAAATTTGAGAAGCGAGCGGCTGTCGTGGTATGGACATGTTATGAGAAGAGATGAAAGTAATGTTGTTGAAAAGATTCAAAGTATGAATGTGGAGAGCATTAGGTGCAGAGGTAGGCCTAAGAAAAGATGGATGGAATGCGTGAAAGACGATATGGAAAGGAAGGGAGTGACTGAGGAGATGACATCGGACAGGAATGTATGGAGAAGAATGGCATGTTGGTCCGACCCCAAATAATTGGGACAAGGGCAGCAAGATGAATGAATCTTAAAGGCCTAAAACTTCTCGTAAATTCTGTCACCTACATGGCATAAAAAAAATATTTCTCGGATGCAGGTACTCACCAGTCCAAGAATATCCAATGGCACAGACACTTCACCACACACTAGCACTGAACCTCACTATTAGTAATAATTATTATTTTTCGTATTATTTTAGTATTTGTTAGTGATCACGCCATTTCCACAATCCACTGGCGACGTCACTGGCCATAAGTTTGAACAAACCTGCAACAAACAAACAATTAAAATTTAATCTATGTATATAAAACAACGTCGCGTCGTGTTGGTTACACTTTTATAACTCGAGAACGGCTGAACCGATTTGCTCAGCTTTCCGGAAACACAGACTCGGGCAGGGAGTCCTTCGCTGTATGCATAAAATGAATGTGTCGGCATAGCGTTTCGTGCGTATGAGTGGAATATCCATCATGTTGTGGTAGAGGACACGGCCCACCTGATAGGAACCAGTCACTGATGCCTATTGGACGTGTGCAACGTCTAACCACCCCCGATGGCCGACGGAGATGGTATCCATGGGGATTTCTGCACGATAAAAAAGGGGGCGTTACATTCGCGCTGCCAGCCCTGAAGGATAGGCTAGGAAGGCTAAGAAGGGATCAAGTGAGTCAAAGAAATCTATAAAACGGTTCCTGCGCAGCTAGAGAACTCTGTCGAGATGTTTTTCGAAGTTATGTGTGTATTTATCGCAGGTTTATAAGTGCCCGGTTAATGACAATAGGCTCGCCACCTATTACATTGGGACCTAAACATAAACTTGTGAAATGTGGGTGCTAGCACCTCTGCCTACCCCTTCAGGGATATAGGCGTGAGTTATTTTATCTAAACCCGTAAACACTCTCTAGTTTACGTGTGTGCTAAAGATTACAGGCGGAGAGCTAATTTGTAAAGCCTACTTTAGTTCTAGGTCGTACGAGTGTACTCAGACTTCCCTCTCCCTCACACAAGTTGTTATCAAACGTCTTTATTCATTTAGATCACGAAGATGTGAATGTCAAGATGAATTAAGATCTGTTGATATTCACAGCTAAATTCGCGAAAAAATATTTTGGAAAAATAGTTTGAAAAACTGACAGTAAGACTGGTCCACGACTTAAAAGTCGCGCAGCGGGCTATGGAGCGAGTTATGCTTGGAGTGTCTTTGATGGAAAAAAATCGAAATGAGGTCATCCGACAAAGAACGAAAGTTACCGACATAGCTCGCAGAATAAGCAAGCTGAAGTGGCAATGGGCTGGTCACATCTGCCGAAGGACTGATGGCCGATGGAGCAAACGAATCCTAGAGTGGAGACCGCGAATTGGCAAACGGAGGGTGGGACATCCCCCAGCACGATGGACAGACGACCTAAAGAAGGTGGCTGGGATAGACTGGATGCGCAAGGCGGAGGATCGGGTGCTATGGCGTGCATTGGGGGAGGCCTATGTCCAGCAGTGGACTGCAATAGGCTAATTGATTGATTGATTGAGTTTGAAAAATATTTATTACCAAAAATTAACAATCAATGGCTAATCTATCTAATTACTAGCCCAATGCTTCATGGTACTAGTAAACCCTAGATTGTTTTTGAAGAAGGTAGGAAATGATGGTATTTCCCGTGCAACCTGAGCAGTCCGACTGGGGTAGTACCTCCGCCCTACAGAACAACGCGGCCATAATAACTATCGTGTTGTGTTCACGACGGTAATTCAGCCCTCTCATCCTACCCCACCCCTTCCTAGCTATAAGTATAACAGTTTCTGGTGAAATTGATTGAGCTAAAGCTTTTTACCCGACTGCCAAGAAGGGTTATGTTTTTCGCGCGTATCTTGTTGTATGTATACAACAGAAGACCGCGGCCATAATAACCATCGTGTTGTGTTCCCGCCGGTAAGTAGGGTAGCCAGAGCTCACTGTACCCCTCCTCCCCCTCCCCTTCCTAGCCTTCCCAGCTCTCTTCCTTTCCCTTCAGGGTAGGCAGCGCGTGTGTGACACCTTAGTGTTGCACACGTTCATAGGCCACGGTGACCGCTTCCCATCAGGTGGGCCGTGTGCTTGTCTGCCACCTACGTAGTATAAAAAAAATTTATGTATTATGTTCTTTTAGTTTTTTACGCAGTCAGGTTTTTTGATTTTTAAATTTACACAAAATAAATAAATGCTCTCCGCTGACTAAGCATAAGCCGTCTTAGCATCATAATCAGTTTCTCTAGCAAATCTTTTAAAGGTTAAGCTTATCGATAGATAACCTTCAAGTCCAGACAGACTCATCGACTTTTTGTACCATATACAGAAGATATGCTTACTTAGCAACACTTAAACAATTTCAAATAAACCACACAGACCTCAATCTGTTGTTTCGCCGAACCCTCGCACGCATCCAAGCTCTCAGAGTGACTAAGTCGATTCTTATCAAATCTTTGCTATAAATAGACGCATTTCTCGGAGCGGCATCGACAAAAGACTAGTTGTGGTTTATTTATTATCTATGGTAAACGCACAGATATCGTAAGTTTTAAGATGTATTCTTTATCTTGTGTAATGGATGGGAGAATAATTTATTGGTTGTTGGAGAATGGCTGCTGCTTCGTTCTGTTGTACGAGTTTGTGTGTGTTTGGTTCAAGATTCGAGTCGATCTAAATATTATTAGGTTAATCTAGTAAAAATTCGTTTTTTGCAAGGCAATTTTGGATTTATCTGTAGACATTTTAGGTCAAAGGACAAAGGACACGACGGTATTTCTCGTCCGACTGGGGTAGTACCTCCGCCCTACAGAACACCGCGGCCATAATAACCATCGTGTTGTGTTCCCACCGGTAAGTAGGGAGCCAGAGCTCACTGTACCCCTCCTCCCCCTCCTAGCCCTCTCCCCTTCCCTTCAGGGTAGACAGCCACGGTGACCACTTCCCATCAGGTGGGCCGTGTGCTTGTCTGCCACCTAAAAGTTGGTGAAATGCAGTCTCAGAAATATTTGGAAGATTTGTTTAGGAAAAGTGACCTTAATATTGCTTGCTTATAGAATACCGGAATACTTGTCGATTTGGTTGCCGTCCGCTACAGGTTGCCCAAACTGGAAAGCCCACGCACAACCTTGGGTGGCGATTGTCGCCACTGGCTCATAATATAGGTACCTGTAGACAAGCGTTTCGGAATGCCTACTTACTGATAAACTTATCGAGAAATTAACAACTTTTAATTTATTGTGTTTATGATACTGTCGGCAGTTAACAAGAAATTGAAATAGGTAACTTTAATTAGGTATTTAATTAACGGATTGTATTCTTGATTTATTTAGTTCTTTTTTATTAACCGTCAAGCAGTCTTCATTCAGTCTCAGTCTGGCTGCGATCTCATACCGATCTCACAAATGTCAAAAATGGTTTTCTTTTGGTTACAAGATGCAATCTTTTGACATTTGGGAGACCGACATGACATCGAGACTACACTGAAACTGAATTTAGGACAAGTTTTTTACGAGAATTGAACCTAGCTGTTAATTATCTAGCTTGGATTTTAAATAATAAAATCATAATAAATTAAGGAAAAAAAGCAAAAAAGGAATTCCATTTCGAGGCAACATCTGGACGCAACTAAGCCGTAGAATATAATATATGTGAGAAATTCGAATGTCTAGAACGGGTCCATGTAGCTCAGTTGGTCAGAGCATTCCCTCTGTAACAGAACTGGTTGCGGATTCAACTCCCGTAGGTAATGGATGTTCACTTTTTTCGATCAAAAATCATTAAAGCAACTTGCAGAAAGTTCTAGAATCTAGATATTTGAGACAAGAGATGACCTCCAGTTAACCACCTCATGAATATTGCTAACAAAAATTAACATTTAAATGAACTTTACTAACTGAATATTTTTAACCTTTCTCTTGTACCGACAAACACTTGGAAGTAAAGAAAATGTACAGTTTCATTAAATTGGTCAGGGTGTTTTTGGGGTCCCACCAAGAATTTCGGGATGAAGCCTACCGATGGACGAATATTTTTGTAGTAGGTAAGTAACGCGGCATCTTTATAGATACTATTATAAAATTGAAAAGTAGCTGCATTGGGAATAAAAAAATAAATCTTGGATTTTGTTACATTGAACGATTTTGAACACAATTTTTTTTTTGGAATCCTTGTCTGTTTGTTCGCGTTGGACGCAAAAACTACAGAACGGATTTTGATGTGGTTCTTTTTGTTTGAAGGGCCTTACTCAGACTTAGAATCTTACGCATGTTTGTTCACAATAAATAACATCCATGAGGATTTCCGCACGGATAAAAAAAAAAAAGGTATAACACGTATTTACCCCGCCTATACCTTAAGAAAATGGCTACCAATTTATTACTATACTGAATCATATACCATGAACTATAAGCTATAATAACTTAATTCTATGGTAAACAGTAGACCTTGGATCGATAAGCTATTAATCACAGTGATCGTTACCATAGCCTATGGTTAACTATGTAATTGGCGCCATGCACGTGGTGGGCACCATGGTGTAATGTATGGCGTATAATTTTGTATCTTTGTTTGCTAAATATGAGTATACTTTATGATAATGTATGTCCTCGACCTACTTAAGACTATTAATTTATACACACAATATGGATATTATTTGGGTATATTTTTTTATACCTATTTTCGAGGAGGAAGGACACGACGGTATCTCCCGTCCGAAATGAGCTGTCCGACTGGGGTAGTACCTCCGCCCTACAGAACACCGCGGCCATAATAACCTTGAGATATGTTCCCGCCGCCGGTAAGTAGTGTAGCCAGAGCTCACTGTACCCCTCCTCTCCCCACCCGTTCCTAGCCCCCCCCCCCCCATTCCCTTCAGGGTAGGCAGCGCGTTTGTGACACCTTTAGTGTTGCACACGTCCATAGGCCATGGTGACCGCTTTCCATTAAGTGGGCCGTGTGCTTATCTGCCACATACGTGGTATAAAAAAATACCTACTACTTAAGTGACAGACAAGCACACGGCCCACCTGATGGGAAGCGGTCACAGTGGCCAATGGACTGCACACATCAGGGGCGTCAAACTCGCCGGGGTGCGAGTTAAATGCTCTATGGGCCACCTTACATCCTTGCGTCAGAAGACCCTAGACGGCGTGCGGTTTTAGTCACCTGCCGGGTGGGTATCCATGAGGATTTCCGCACGGAAAAAGGGGCGTCACACTCGCGCTGCCGATCCTGGAGGGGGGAAGGTTGTGAAGTTTGGAAGGAGGGGAATGTGGAATGATCTCCCTTTGTGGATGATTCACCCTTCCTGTGGTTTTCCCTAGCGTCTACCTACAATATCGGGTTCTTCAAAACGGTTCTTCTTCGCGTTCTTCTTAGGTTTTTGAAGCGTCGGCAGTCCAGAAGTAACGCCCCTGTTGTTACGTCCATACGCCACGGAAACCGCTTACCATCAGGTGGGCTATATGCTTGTCTGTCACCTAAATGGTCTCATACCCCGGCCATCGAACTCATTCTTCGTCACCGCTTACAAAACTTATATAGCGATGTTATTAAAACAATACCTTATTTAATTCAACAAGAATAATCGAAGTACAATAACTTCGATTGTACTTGTTGGCTACTATAAACAGACCCATATGGTCGCCATGGCTATGAGGAATGGTGACGTCATTACATCATGTAACTTAGATATGGAAAGTAGGACATCTGGTTTGGTCTCTAGTGGCAGACAAGCACACGGCCCACCTGATGGGAAGTGGTCAACATCACGGGCCTCACACTCGCACTGCCGACCCTGGAGGAGGGAGGGTGGTTTGCGGGGAGGGGTTGGTGATTGGGGAATGGGGGATGAGGGGGATTGTGAGCTCTGGCTACCCTACTTACCAGTGGGAACACAACACGATGGTTATTATGGCCACGGTTTTCTGCAGGGTGTTTATGAATATTTTTACAACAAAAGTAGGTATGTTTATCCGCATTCTAGAAGCCATAACACAAGCTAGTTAAGCTATGATTACTTTGGGTCAAGAGGGCGCTGCTGTGTGAAATGTCGTAGTATCATAAAATAAGTTAAGGTATCACTTATCATACAATAAGCGTTTATTTTATTGCAGTACCTATGTACATAGTAACTTAATAGTTGCAGCAGCTGAACAAGTAAGGTCGGCGCAGGCGCAAAGCCTCGTCCGATTAGTCACAGGCGGTCTCATGGCCGAGCACCATATAGGTACACTTGCGACACCACACAGGAATGTGAACCTTATTGTTGGTAAGAAATAGAGCTGAAGTTTGTATGAGGGGGTGGAAGCTAATGGTTTTAATGTGATGTTTTTAAAGGGATCAATAGAGAATATTCTAGAGTTTTAAATGAGGTTTCTTGTACGTAATAATAGTTATTGTGAGCGAAATGGTTAGTTTTTACTTTCTGGAAGATTCTTAGAGAACATTAGCTAATACCCGCGGCTTCGCCCGCGAGGATGTCGACTTACGTTAGCTGGTCACATCTCTGGTTCTATGTAACCAATTGTAATAAAAAACGCGATTGTAGCTGAATGGATAAGGACGCGGCCTCTTCTTAGAGGTATCGAGTTCGAATCCGGCTAGGCAGTACCAATGTGAATTTCACTTTGTGGATTTTATAATACGCTAATCACATGATTTACCATCTTCTGACGGTGAAGGGAAAACATCGTGAGGAAACCCACATGTCCAAGAAGAAATTCTAAGGACATGTCCGATGCACCAACCCGCATTAGGCCAGCGTGTGTGGATTAAGGTCTAAAGGTTAAAAAGTTAGAGGAGAGGAGACCCGTGCCCAACAGTGGGACCTAAATGGGTTGCTATATTATTATTGCAATCAAACATACAACAAATTCTAAGTCAGACCAGGACTGCGTTTTTGCGTCCATCGCGAACAAACCGACAAGAATTTCGTATTTTTTTTAACCCTTTTCAGTCCTTTTCTAGGAGGAATACTCTGATCAGCTAAGCTACCTGTCTTTTTGTGCCGAAATTCATAAAATTCGAGCAAAATCAAAATCGCTACCTTTGATTTAACAGTCAAACGCTCTACCACCACGCCATAAGTAAATACGATAGGATGACGTATTGTTTTTTTTATAGCACTTAGGTGGTAGGCAAGTACACGGCCCACCTGATGGGTAGCGGTTATAGCGGCCTATGGACGTGTGCAACGACAAGGGCATCACACTCTCGCAGCCGACCCTGTAAATTATGCGTCAAATGATTTAAAAGCGTCTTCTTAAGGGTAGACAGAAGTGTAGGCACATATTTGAATAATATGACGTAATATATTCAAGGCTCGTATAAATGAAACAGCTTTGAACTGCCGCTGCGTGTGCTGATGCATACGTTAGCGGGACTACCAATAATAACAGATTATATAAAAAAAAAACATAAAATTGACCAACAATATAGAAATTACGGCAGTCGCTTCCATAAAAACCAGAAAAACCTAATTGTGGAAGGGGTATGTATTGCATGAAAGGTTTTATGACAGTATAGGAAGTTCGAGAAGTATGTAAGAAGAAAGAACCAACTCACCAAACCACAATTCACATCGATCTCCAAGTTCCAACTTCCAAGATAAATCTCATTAAGAATTTAATAAGTTTTGATTGTGGAAGAAAGTAAACGCAATTTGAATTGCCTTCGGTAACTCACCACTTTCACTGGTGACATGGCGGATGTGATTCTGTTATTGATTCATTGCCACTGTCAAGAAACAACTAGAAAAAAACTGGTGTTTTGAAGAATGTGAGGAAACTGGTAGTACCAGATCTGGCTTACACACCTCAAAATTTAAAAGTAAACTATAGTTGGTACGGTTTCGAGTCACTAGTGTGTCAGTGTTTTTTTTTATATAGGACACGTCAAAATGACTTTACCTTGCCTGATGGTAAGCTAAAGGCAAAGTCTCAGGACTGGGGTCACCACCACATACACCGGTAGTGCTACAGTGGCGGCCCTCAGTTTGACGGCCTCATCAAATGCTTTTTCACGGCCCGCTTAAAGGTCCCGGGACTATAGGAGGAAGGAAACACATGCGCTGGTGAAGAATTTGGTAATGAATTTGGAAAAAAGGTGCCTCTTTTATTTGCCGCACCATAAAGGTGCGGCAAATAAAAGAGGCACCGAACCGCTTGGTTCTTGATGGAATTGATGCCACCGTGTGAGGGTGATACCTCAGTCTGGCACGTGTAGTTCTGTGTAGGAAAGGAGAGGGTGGGATTAATTGGAAGAGCTCATCGGAACACTCGCAATGGTAGAGCCGATGTAACTTTTAATTAGTCCCACCCTCTTCATTCTTATACAGAACAACACGTATTTGAAGTCCTAAGTTACCAAAACTCGACCGTTTGCAGTAACATGGAAAAATTTTCAATCTTTACAGTTGATAGGTTCTCATTTGACCACTATCTCACTTGATGGTAAGTTATAATGTGGTCCATGACGGAGCATGCTTATTTGAAAGCAACTTTTTCACTCTGGACTTGTAAGACTTTTAGATTATAGCTTCCGGAAACACTGACTCAGGCAGGGCATTTCACTCCTTAGCAATACCCATTACTTTTTATTTTACCGCCTCTATCATAGCAAGTGTTCCGATAAGCTCTTCCAATAAGGCCCCACCCTTCTCTTTCCAATACAGAATAACACGTGCAAGCTGAAGTACTCCTCTTACGGTTCACCCAATTTCATCCAGAACCAAGCGATTTGGCACCACTTTTTTGCCACACCATATCGAAATTCTTTACCAGACCAGTAGGTACACGTGTTTGCTTCTGCCGGAAAATTGCGAAACCTACAGGTTTGTACAGAACCCTCGAGCGCGGTCCGACTCGCACTTGGCCGGTTTTTTTTTCGTGCGAAAATCCCCTTCACACAGTTTACCTACAGTATGTCAAGCGGGCAAAGCCGCGGGCAACAGTTAATAATTCATATTCTCGAAAACTGACCTTAATAACCAAACTAAATATTAGCAATCACGAAAATCCAATATATAAATAACTAACACAGCAGGATTCTTTAAACAATACATACTGAACTGGTTGTGATCTCAACACAACCAGTCCAGAACACTAATATATGGCCGAAAGCAGTGTTTCTCAAAGTGGAGTGCGTCTGCCACTTGGGGTATACCAGTAAAGTGAAGGGTCACGAAATGAAGGCGGTATTTAATGTTTTGGTTACATAAGAAAATATCTTGAGTGATTAAGACGAAATACAGCATTTCTTCAGCATTGATCAAAACGCGGTATAAATGGTCCATGAATCGGAGGATTGTCATAAATTAAGCCCAATCATCAAAATATGAATTAAAATACCAACTGTTGACTGTATATATTAAAAAAATTATGCTGTAAGGTGTAAGGACAGCAAAAATTATTGATTATTTTTTAAAGGAATAACAATATGTACAACAGCAATTACTAGTATTTCCATTAACCTTTCCAGCTAAGCCATTTGCTTGTTTAATAGTGGATCAGTAGTTTAACGATCAGGTTTCAAACTCAGGACATCTCGATTGTAAGTCTGATTAACCACTAAGCTACCAACACAACCAACACAATATAATAAATAAATATTCTACGACATTCTACACAGCGCCCTCTAGACCCAAAGTAAGCATAGTTTAACTAGCTTGTGTTATGGGTTCTAGAATGCTGATAAACATACATATATACTTTTTTAAATATATACTTATTATACATAGAAACACCCAGACCAATGCAAATACACATATTCATGCATACAAATATTTGCACTGAGCGGGAATCGAACCCGCGCTCCCTGCGTAACAGTCGCATGCACTACCGCTACGCCACAGAGGCGGTCAAATAATGCCGTCATATTATAACAGTTACTTAAGATGTTCACAGCTTTAGGGGTACGTACAACAAAAGTTTGAGAAACCCTAGCCAAAAGAATTCAACCATCGATGATCGAGTCAGGAAACACAAGCATCATTACGGCAAACCTGTCTCCCAGTCGGCACCACACAATCAATCAAATAATGACATTGGCTGACAGCTCGCATTGTGTTTCCACGTTATAGCCGGGGAGCCAACGACCTTAACATTTGCAAAGACAAAACTTGCCGTTTCATTATCGGAACTTGTTATTTCTGGGACAAAAACGAAATAAATTTCTTTCGTTCGTGATACTTTTATTTTCGAGAAGGGTTAAGGTCGTAAAAACACGTGTTTTTGAACTTGTTAACTTGGCAAATATTTTTATTTTAATGCAGCTTATTTCTGTAATTAATTACTTAGTACAAAAACAAATTTATATTTTTAGAATCACGAGTAGAGATTTTTTAGGTTGTACATAATAGAAAAACGCTGGCCTCCATGGATAACCTGGGAAATTATTAAAAATCTTGGTATAGACAACAAAATGACATCCAATCCTGCATTTTATGAGCAGTTGTAATGATGATGCAATATAATAATCTATCAGAATTGTAACTGTCAACATCAAAATAATGACTTAAATGATCCAATCATTTTTAATTAAAGGATACAAAAGCAGTATATAAAAACAGGGGAAGAATTAACTCGTAAAGTATTATATATTTTCTTGTGCGATACTTCAGCGCAATAACCTTTTCACACAGCACATTTTATCGTTTTTTTTTTAATTACTTACTGAACTGAACTTTTCTATTATGTAAGTACTTCTTTAAAATATAAATTATTCTCTATTACATTTATAATTTTGGTACGAAAAAAAAAAATTTACTTACATTTATATTTTTTTAAATGTAATTAAAGTAATTGATCCGATAGGTCTATTCGTATACTACAAATGCTAAATAGGCATTTCTTGAAAATGCGAATTGAAGGATTTTCCATCTCCATTTACCTAATTGTGAGAAAAACACTCATTCCCAAGCAATATCACCGTTATCACCACATCAAATCATAGAGAAAGTAAAACTGATAGATGATTCCAGAATATATTTTTCTGTCAAACCAACAATTTAATACTTCCGAATACCATAAAGACGAAAGCCTTAATGGTAAGTTATGCGTAGAAAATATTCAAAAATCGTCTAATTGCACGACGAAGCTGATTAGGATGTTAATGAAAGTAAGAATTCTCGACTATATGATTGCTAATACATTCATGATCAGTTGATTACCTTGGGCGGGACTTTCGATTTCAATAAATCAATTACATGCTCATTCATTAGGTAAACATAATATACAAATAGATCGGTGTTAAAAGCGTTATGATTTCATTTTCCTTTTATTTGTGGTCTGTTATTTACTAAATCAAGTGGTCCCATCAACATGTTCAGGGTCCAAGCTAATCTCACTTGCAGTCGGTAGAACTCTTGATTGGAGGAAGAGGCTTTTGCGCAGTCTTTGTTTCTGGAGTAAGGATTCAGATGTCAGTCACATATAAGGCAAAATAAGCGAAAATCTTTTTAAGGGTAATGGACTCGCTTCAATGTGCAGACGCAACCAAGAACTCGACAAAAATGATGACTTAAATTTGATATAAAGTAAAAGGAGGGTACCATAGAACTCTTAATAATAACACATACTATCTTATTAATAAGAGTTCTATGGTGGTTACTATTGGCTATAATAAATTATAAGTTTGTAATATTTCAGCCACGAGCTCCTGGCCTAACATAACAATGAGTGTGGTTTATTACATCAATACGTCGAAACATCATTCAATTTAAAAAAGAACATTATTTATTCATATCAGGTGCCAAACTTGACGCTGGCATCCAACACAATTGATTGCTCAAAATGTTGGAAAAACAACCGTAACCAATTGGAATTATGATTGGTTTTTGAAGTAAAACGGTAACACGGAATGTTATTGAGCGGAAATTTTAATTTGTTGTGTATTGTTTTATACAGTTCTGTACATAATAGTTTGTGCACCGCGGTTTCGTCCGTACGAGATTCTACCAACCGTCTACCTCACCTTTTTTTCAGATTGCTTGATTCGTGGTGTTAGAATCTTCTCTAGGAATTGGACCATCAAATGCAAGAAAAATCGCATAATAAGTTCCTAAGATCAGCGCGTTTAAAAACAAGCTTATCAGCGTTATTATTAAATTATTGAATATGAAAAGAAAATTGTGTATAGAATTGGTCAGCTGTTTGAGTGGAGCTAAAAGTAAAGTAGCTGAATGCAAAGACTTGGATATCATTCGGCTCTTAATTTGGCATGTGGAGAAGAGGTACTCCGGCTATGGTCGGCTTTCTTTCGTTTGTAGAGCGTTTTCTCTATCGCTATATAATATTTATGTATCTCTATCCAGACTCTACGCACAGATACAGTTCTGTGAGTTTACGTCTCTTGGACTATAAATTAAGCTCTACTTTGAATCTTATCAATTAAGCAAACATCAACTTAATTGCAAGTAAGCAAACCTCATTAAAGATATCCAAAAAATCTGCTATAAAACCAAATAAAAGAAGTTACAACACTTACAACAAACATAACTGTAATAAATCTCTCAAATTACTACCACTACTTAACTATTATTTTACAAAAACATTCAAATCATTAAAATTGTAACCGTACACGCAAACATCCGACACACCGCAATGCAGCGCGCATCGGAAACATCTTACCGATTGCTTCATAATTTATTTTTACCCTCCATAACCCAGACAGTTAAATTATACTCAAAATTTTATTCATAAAGCATTTTTATTCCGCTCAGTGTCGTACAATAACGGGCTAGAGATTAAAATCGGTTGTTAATTGACTGTGACAGCACAATGGCCGCCATTGGTCGCCATATTGGATCCAGGAAGTGGATGACAGCGCGCCATGTCAAAATAGAAACAGTTATGCCGCGAAATTAGGTGAACCCGTGACGTGCACAGAATTAGTGGGATTAATTGGGGCTTGTGGTAAAACAGGTTAAATTTTGGTTAGAGAACACTGTTTTTTAGTGTATTTGATAACAATGGTCGTTCAGAAATAATTAGTTTTCACTTTCAGGATGTTGCTGTTTTAGAAAAATATTTGGAATTTTTACTGATCATCTTTTTGTATTTAACTCAAAAATTACTTGACAGAAAGGGGTGTCTGAGGTGTTACCATAAGATGCCGATCTAAACTATCGCCCCGATAGATCAATAAATAATTAGATTATTGTGTGTGGTCCAAAAGGAGCTTTGAAGGTTTTTCGTAGACTATTAGGTCACTAGTTGAGTGGATTCGAAATTTTCATTACAATTTCCGTTCTATCTCCTTAAATTAATAGAATAATTGCGAAATTGTGTTAGTTTCACTTAACACAATTATACGGGAAGGATTTAGCTTAACATTTGTTCATTGGTAGAGAGAGACCGGTAGTAAAATATAGGCCATTTTTTATCCTGAGAATAACTTTTTTAGTCTGTATTTATATTTGTTCGACAATTCAAATTTTATTTAAATTCACGTACATAAGTATGTAAATATTGCACATAATTAAGTACTAATTGTAGTTTTTTTTTTCACATAATACTTAATGGCATTGTACACAACACAGGCCTCCAGCGAAACTAAAAATAGTAAAAACTTAAGTGTTTTTGCCTTAACATAGTTCTATTAATAACTTCGAATGAATGGCTGCGCGGGCGCGGGCGGTTGGTATCAGACTATCAGACACAAGTTTTTTAATGGTTCGTCTAAGTTAATCAATATTAATCAACGTTTCTTATTAACACGCTTTCGTATAGCTTCAACTTAACTACGTATGTAAACAGATCTTGGAAGTACTTCTCTTGTAGAATCGATTAGAAACTTTATCAAGTATCAGCATCGCCACGCGGTTCCTCTCATGTCCTGATCCCTTGAGAATATCGGGATAAAAGTAGTTTTTTTTTATATAATCGTTAGGCTCGCGTTTGACCACAATCTCACCTGATGGTAAATGATGATGTGGTCGACGATGGAGCACGCTTGTTTAGAAGCAACCTATTCACTCTTGACTTACAGACTCCCAGGTTATATCTTTCCGGAAACATAGACTCGGCAGGGTATTCAAGCGTTAGTCTATGTTACTGAGGGATAATTATATGGTTAGAAAAATTTCAGTTTGTAGATTTATCAAAAAAAGAAACAAAGCTTTTCTCTTTGTAACATTAAGTAAGTAAATAGCAGCAGTATAATGTGAACTGCAGAAGACTGATTTCAATTTCCATTAGAGAGAAATTGGAAAAAATAAACTTTGGTCTACTGTACTAGCTTCTTTTTTTCGAACACGTTTCAGCCTGGGAATTCTCCTATTCTTCCTTTTCACGATTTGGTTTATATTGACTTCACGGGAGCGACTGCTGTCACTCGCCGGGTGTACCGGCTTAATCATTAACTTATTCAAAAAGCACAGAGAACACACAAAAGTAATAATGATACAAAAATTCCACGGCTACCGAAATCAACCAATAAAAACTTCAAAGCCGCCACTAAAAAGGAATATAGCACGCCATAAAGTTCCAAAAACTATGAAAAGATGGCGCCAAAGTGTTACGAACAGAGTCATTAAAATTACACAGATAATCACACAGATTTTTTGTAAATAGATCAGAATATGTATGAACATTTTTTATATCGAAAGATTTAAAACATACGTTTTTTTATGGAACAAGTGTCATAATTCAAGCATTGTACTTATTTGCATAAACAGTAATCCTAGGGCAAATTTGTTAATTGATATTTTTTTTTTATTTCTAGCCATAGTACACAAACCAGTTGATGAATCCAGTGGATGCTCAAGCCTTATAAAGCACTCAAAGTTCAAAAGACAAATTATTTACATTACTCGGTAAAACCTGATTTTGTAGAGGTTGGTACGTGATACTTATATTATAAATATGCCAAAATTTTAACGAACATACATTAATTTATTCAAATAAATAAAATAAAAAAATGAAATATAACGTTACACAAAAAAATATCATGCAAACTAAATAAAATTACTTTTACATTGAGTTTAATAATACAATAATCGTTTAAGTAAATTTGTTAAAATTTAAATAACTTGATATTTTGTATTCGAGTCATAATTTATTTAACTTGAATGATAATATTATATTGTAATATTACTGTTGTAAAATAATAAGGAGAATTTATTTGTTTGTTTTTACACAGAATTTCCGCCATTTTAATTTATATTCAGTTTAGTCTTCTACGTGAATATTTATATATGCTAGAAACCGAATTTGGCAATTTTACTATTATTATCATCATCACAGTGTAAGTCCAATTTACATCCAAAGCCTTCGAATTTTTAGTCCAAGAACTACTCCTTCACTATTTTTCCTGTACTTGACTACAATCTGATACCCCAACCCCAAGTGGAAAGACTGCGCCATAACCTCCTTCATTAATATTGGGTCCCCATAAATCCATTTACTAGCTATGTCATCATCATCTTAACACTGATCCTGATTCCTAACAAGATTATCACCTCGAAACTCAGAGTGCTTATCGATTGTCACCTGGCCTACTCTAGAACCACGTACATCATCGTTAATCAGTAGATTGGTTCCCGAAGATACATAAACCTCTATGTACCACACGTATAGTGATAAATAATAATGAATTTACAATATTCTACTTACTTTTTGAGTCGTTTACACAAATATCATGTTTGCTATATATGTACAAGAAAAATGTCCATGAAATTATTTAACATTTGATATCAGTGTTAATGTTATCATAAGCAAACGTGAATTATAAAATTAAGTAATGCAAAAACTAATTACATAACACATAATTATAGTGGTTTACTGCAAAATTGATAATACAAATGTCAGAAATAAACAGTTTCTTTTTGCTTCTGAGTATAGGAATTCAATGCTTTTCAGTGGCCCTACTGATCTATTTACCAACATATCTATGTATTAATAACCATAATTGTGGTGAAAATTAATACGTGTGCATATGCGCGCCCGCATCTTTGATCTATTTCACGACTAGGAAGCGCCCGCGACGCCACTCGCGAGTTGTTTTACTTTCGTTAATTTCGGTCACCTTCCGCAGTTTGGCAGTTTTCCGGCTTTCCATGGATTCTAAATCCGTGTGGAATTTTAACTAACACCGCGCTTAAAACTAATTCGTCGACGGGTTTAGTTTTGAAATAATTATCTATGAATAATCGGCAAGTTTAAAATTTATAAATAAACTATCAAGTAGTTGTCCGCGGCTTCGCCTGTGAGGAGTACTGTAATCGTTTTCTAGTCATATCTCTGGTTCTACTTAACCTAAATTGCAATCAGACATAGGGCAGATTTTAAGACTCCCATTCCAGAGACTTTACCTTTAGCTTACCATCAGGCGAGGTGAAGTTATATTGAGGTGACTAGAATAAAAAAGGAGGGCAGAAAAACTATTGAAGCAAAATTTTTATTATCGTCATGATCACAAAGTAAAACCGGGTAAAACCCATTGTCCATCCACAGGTTGCCTGTAAGCTTGCTTTTAGCGATAAGGCCGCCATTCGTACATAATGTGTTTTCCATTTAAGTATGTACCAAATTTATTACTGGTGTTATAAGTTTATTTCTATTCTAAAACAATACACACCACTTTCGCAATTAAAATTGAGTCGATAAAATATTAGTCATTACTTAATTGTTTATCAGACAGGCGTAACTGACAGTGCAACAGACAATTAAATAGAACATCGATCTTATAATCACAATTAATTTCGTAAGTAATTGTCTTCATATCTGCTAAACAGTTATCACAAAATTGATATATTTCTAATAACAAATAAATATTCAGTCTCTGTCTACCTCGGCTACTGATTGTAACATCATCTTAGCGATAATTCCGGTTTGCTCTTCTACATTAGATCTTTCTTATGTGGCTTATCTCGACTTTTATGGCAGCAACTGCCGTCTGTACAGGACCTTGAAAGTAAAGCTCACACCAGAGCCTTGTCTATCAATCAGCTTGTGTAGATTTGAACCCCGAAGACATTGTTAGCAACCCATTTATGTCCCACTGCTCGGCACGGGACTCCTCTCCTCTAACGAGAGAGCTGAGAGGGTTTAGACCATAATTCACACACGCTGGCCTAATGCGGGTTGGTGGATCGGACATGTCCTTAGAATTTCTTTTAGGACATGTGGGTTTCCTCACAATGTTTTTCCTGCACCGCCAGCAGATGGTAAATCATGTGATTAGCACATATAAATTCCACAGTAAAATTCACATTGGTACTGTCCGGCCGGATTCGAACTTGATACCTCCGAGGAGAGGTTGCGTCCTTATCCATTCAGTTACCATCGCCTACCCCGAAGACATTGGAGACCCTAATATATTAATACGCCTCTATTAAACTTTTTTTTTTAATTTACTGATAGTATTAAATCAGTAAATTTTAACTTTTAAGCCTAAGCTGCAGCGCCTTTAAACCAGTAAAAGTAGTTTAAAACGTTTAAAAAATTAGACATTTTAATACATTTAAGCTAAAGTTATACTATGTTACAATGTCACGAGGTCAACTCCTACGAACAGCAAAAAAAAAGCAAAGACACTCGTCCAAAAACGAGCGTCACATGGTCCATCGGCCAGCTGACCCTACGCTTGACATCTACGAACACGGTTATGAAACCCGTTTGACACAAACCGGCCGTTTCTGAACGTCAACAGAACTATCACAACTAGTGCTGTGCCATGATACTTTTTTATTCAGTCGAGTTGCCAACCATCTGACGATCTCGATCGAAGGGCTACATAAATTATTCAAATGTTGGTTTTTATACTAATCGGATATAGTTTTAGGGTCAATAGGTTTGGAAATATTATTTTGTTATGAATAGAAAGTTTGGCGGTTATCATTTACGACATATTATTATACACGCTTCTATCCTATTGGGGTAGGCAGAAACCGCCTGCTCTTTTGGAGCGCTAATCCGAGTTACATCCAAAACTTGCACTTAATACCCCACTTCCTCCGTTCCATAGTTTGGGTATTTTTGGGTTTTACGATACGACTATCCTTTCGGGGTCGAGAACCCTGAAAGCTTGCGTCAAAACGTCGTCCTATAATGAGCAAGTGTAAGTTGGCTTACAGCTCAGCTAGATTGGGTTTAGAAAACCCCACACTGTACCACTATCGGTGTATGTAGTGGTGACGCCGGTCTTGAGACTTTAGCTTACTATCTCGCGAGGTGAAATCATGTTGATGTGTCTAATATTAAAAAAAAAAACTTGGAGCGGCCGTAACACCCTCTTCCTACCTCATATATATCTCCGAAAAGTATGGGAAACCCTGCAGCAGTTTCACCAGCCTACGAATATACAGCATACTGCAATATAGTAAGTACACAAATTTTCCTATCTTGATAATGGATTGTACGAAAAACAATGACTAGTGACGTATTATTTATAATAGTGCTATAATTAGAATGACGACGCGTACAACAAACGGCGTTGTTGTGAACACGATCAAGATTAATTAGACGCCATTTATAGTAATTTAAGTCCAGCAGTTGTACAAGCAGAATTGGAAATAACGTACCACAGGTTAAATAATGTCCTATTGCTTGGTTTAACATGTTTATTTACGTGGAAGTTTGAGGAACGCTGTTCTAGTACATTATAAGATGTACTTATAGTATCTTCCGTCCACTTCCTATATCCAACTAATATTATAAATGCAGCAGCAGCAGAATGGAGACGGAGTTTTCCAGATAATGGGGCATATGAATAAGATATTGTGCTAAGGACTATTTGAGAAATAAAAGAAGCTAGACATAGTTGTCAGTTTTAAGACTATCGTTACTTCTCAGAAAACAATAATTATGCAAACTAAACACTCAATGTATTTAAATCGATATAGATTTGAGAAGAATATTCAGATTATTTAATTGAAAAACTTGTTTACAAGTTGAGAACATCACTAATTTGGCACGTTAATTACTTATTTATTATGTATAATACATTAGAATGAAATTAATTGACGCGTGATAATTTTGAAATTATTATTCGTTTCTTTTTTTTGAACCGACTTCAAAAAAGGAGGAGGTTCTCAATTCGATTGTATTTTTATAAGTTTGTTACCTCAAAACTTTCGACTAGGTGAACTGATGTGGATGATTTCTTTTTTTATTTGAAATTTGGTCAGTTGAAGTCGGTTTTTTTATCATTTTTTTTAAGTCTACAGGAATTCCCAAGGCGACAGTATAGAAGTATAATACCTACTTGCAAAGGATATTTTTTTTTAACCCACACGCTAGTCGGCAAAGGCCACTGTCGTCACCGATTGACAGCCTTCTCAATTGTTTTACGAGAAAACTTGTACATTTTATAGGTTTTTACTCACATTAATATATTTTGATAAGAACTTGAGCTGCGTAATACATTCAACCTTGTATTTCACGTTACATTAACTTTCAATGTTCTTCCTTCCTAAGAGACAAAGTTAACAGATTAAAAAAGCAAGTAACTATTAAAATAATATGTGGTGTTGGGCCGTTAATTGATTTATTTAATGCTATCTAGAGGACAGTGACTTTATCGTAAACCTTCGAATGATAAATAGGCAACTGTGCTCGCAAGTTCATCCGTGTTCAAATTTTCAAAGGATTTTTAATTTTTTGGCGCAGCTGTTTCAGAAATTATCTAATTCAACAGACAGATAGACTGCCATTTCTTTTTTTAAATTGCTTTTTGTTATTATGTACATACTACACTCATATGATTTACGGACAAAGACGTGGAAAAAAAAGTAACTTACATACTTAATAATATTATCGAGAGCATACCTAGTCATAAAAATCATTTTTTTTAATTAAAATTTATCATCTTCATTCTGCTATATTTTTTTAATAATGAAAATTAGAAATTACTTATGCATGTATAGTAGGTATTCACCCTTTAAGTATTACCAACAATAAAATTAGTGCAACCAATTTGTCTATGACCATTTTTTTATAGTAATATAATGGTTTACAGCTCTTAATTTTTTAAATCTCAGAATTAAGTATAAGTAATTCTAGCAAAATAGGTACTATGTATTCTACTCCAACCTCAGATCAATAAATTTTTTTATTGGTCTGAGACTCCAACATAATTATCCTTCGATTAAAACTTAAATAGATGCTTGTGCCAAAGTATTGAGAATATTTAGGCGACATGATGTGCTTGGCCTTATTCCGTGCCCTTGGCCAAGTTACGGCGGGCCTTTAATGGTGCAATATGGTGCTTTAATATGCGACTGTGCAGTACTTGAAAGCTTTTATAGTTCTTCTTAAGTAGGCGGGTCACAGTTATAGGTAACTGTCTAGAACATTAACACTTAACGCCCTATTGACAACGATCTCTTTATTAACCGGCTTCGACCGGTTCACCATTCGTATGAGTATTCTTTTTTTGACTTAACCGGTTAGCTTAGAGTCTGAACTTTTTTTTTATCGGTCACGTCAATATGGCTTTACCTAGCCTGATGGTAAGCTAAAGGTAAAATCTATAATGGCCCTCAGCTTGATGGCCTCATCAAATGCTTTTTCACGCCCCGCTTAGAGTACCCGGGACTATAGGAGGAAGGAAACAAGTGAGCTGATAAAGAATTCCAGGTTTTGATGGTGCAGCAAAGAGGCACCGAACCGCTTAAAAATAGTATCGATCACCTTATCAAAGTTTAGATGGCCCATGTTGACTGCTATGGACCATCTAAGCTTTGGTATTTGGTCATGGTAAAAAAGTAGATCATAAATACTTTACAGAATAAGAATCTTCTTTTTTTTTGTATTGATGACATTTTTTTCAGAGTTGAGACAAGTGAAGATAAAAACTTAGTTGTTAAGGCATCGGCCTAAAGATCGAGACGGCTCGGGTTCGAATCCTGGTCGTTACACTATTGACATGACCACTCCTTTGGCTGGAGGGGTTAGCAAAAATACCTACTAGTAATTTCGCTTACTAGGTACCTATTAGGTGCCTAGGTAGGTTTTTTATGTATACACACACAACACAACAATACATTAAAACGACAAAGTACCTAAGTACCTAATTATAAAAAAAATGAAACCGTGAAAATATTCAAAAAATATTTTTTGGACAGGATACCTATGATATGAAGTAAGATGGACAACACTAAAGTTGATCGACCCATTTGTTAAAACTAAGTAGAAAATGTTTTTAAATAGGTAGGTATGAATGCGAAATGTACATTTTATGCTTATCCTGATCATGTAACTAGGTAGGTACCTTGTTTAAAAATCATAAAATTAATAAATTAACATTTATTAATAATCAGAACCGCTTTAATCAGTCATAAACTCCCAAATAATAGCAACCCATCTACATTTTTGGCCATAGCCTTGTCCTTGACCATTAAAAAAAACAAGTAGGTACCTAACTACACAATTTACTCATTCTACGATTTCAAATTAGATAAAATCAACTAAAAAGTGTTAAAAGTTTGCAAAATTGTAGAAATCGATTAAATAATTACCATAAAAACGGCCAATAAAATAAAGGAAACATAATTACTTATGATCTTCGATATTTCAGAAGCCAAAATGTTATCCGTCGATAATGATGATAGCATTAGATTAGCATATAATCCTACGTTACATAAGAAATAATTTATAGTAACAAGTTTTGTTTCGTTGCAACAAAACATTTTATACTTAGTTGTGTGAAATGTGTGAATCGAGAAAAATTGTAGGTAACATTACGCTAAAAGTTCCCGCTGTGTTAAAGTTGTCCTTGCTGAAAAATATTCTTATTAGATAGGTACTTAAGTAGGTATATCTAGTTTGTAGTTCGTCTTTAAATATTTGGGCTAAAGTAGGCACTCAAGGTAAAACATTAACTTGCCGAAAGCTTAATTTATGCACGCCTTGAAGCAGTATTAACGCCAACAACTAATTCGCAACGGACAACCGTTAAATTCAAAACACAACACTTTTCGACAACTTCCGGAACATCAATTACGTAATAATAACAACAAAATAAAACTGACATACTTAAATCAGTTGACTTTAGTCGTATTCCATTCAGTATCGTAAATCGTACACAACACACGCGTATTAAGTTCGTTTGTTACACGTAACACGTGCTCTCGAGACGAGCGTCGGCAACGCACTGGCGCCGCGTCCCGCGTCCTTCGTCCGTCGACTTTCACTGCAAATGATAATACTATAACACTACCAATTTTAATTGACATTAATTACTTATAAATCTTTCGAGTGCCTGGTGTATTGTACACGGTCGGGTTATCATGGCTGCAGTCCTTTTGTCAGGGTGCGGTGTTTGCATAATGTTAGTTTGTTTGCGAACGTTTTGTTTAGAATTTTCCTCGCAAAGAAGATTTTAATCTAAAACTTATGGCCGCCTTGGGCTATTTTAATTACTTACTTAAATGTTAATTAGCGATATCAAGGTAAGTTTCGTCTAAATAAAGAACAAGTCGGTAGCAATTTCCTGACGCATTTTTTCGATCATTGGATATTTTTAGTTTTCCCTAAGTTGCGGAAGACATAAAAGTGCCGTAAATAAAAGATACATAATAAATAAAAAAGATAGGTAGGTAACTAAAAATAGCACTGTTAAAATAACTGCTACATAGGTATAAATTATTTACACAAATAAATGTCTAATAAAAGTATGTACTTAATAAATCTTCAAATTACAAACTAAAAAATTGAAAAAAATGCATTACTTTTAATAATACCTACGTAGGTATAACTAATTAAAATAAAAAAATGAATAATAGTTATAATTTTTAACAATAACAATATTATAATAATAAATTTTAAATAAAAACGTAAGTAGGTACCTATGTAGTGTATGTAATATGATAGCAGTAATGTGATTTTTTTATTTAGTATAAAATAATAATATTGATAATGTTCTTCGTTGTATCAGATTAACTACAAGGTTTTATTCCAGCAAAAAATATACCGCTTCCCATCAGATAGGCCGTGTGCTTGTCTGCTACCAAAGTAGTACTTATAAAAAAGGCTACCGTAGCGGTGTCTCAATAAAACTTCAATGTGAAATTTTTACATAAGTTTGACGTAAAATTACCTCATTTATCTGTCAATTAGCAAAGGAAAAGAAAGGAAACGTCCATCAATACAGTTGACAAAGTGACCTCTCGCACTTCACACGTCGAGAGTGCTTGGAGGCAGATAATGATGAATTTCACCCAGGTGATAGCTTATAATTGTTGTTTTTATATCCTAATGAGGTAGCAAATAAACAATCGGCCCACATGTTAACACTTTGCGTGGTTTATATAAATGCTTGTAACACCTCCATACTCTTACCGACTGTCACTTCAAATCGATATTTAAGTGAGTGCAATGACTTCTGTAATCCTGATATTTTAAGCGCGAAAGTTTGTAAGTATGCTTGTGTGATTGCATGTATGGATGTGTAGATGGATGCGTGGATGTTTGTTACTCTTTCATGCAAAAACGGCTGAACGGATTTGACTGAAATTTGGTAAGAGTTACCATGTTTCTAAAATTAAAGACTGTCTTAAGACTGTCTTGAGACTGTATAACTTAATAACTTAATAGAGTAGTTCAAAATCGAAATTATGCCAGGACAGGACAACTAAGGCCCGTATTATTAGATGATACTTAGGTATACACCTCTGAGAAATGTCCCTTCCGGAACAATGTTGAATTCTCATAATGTTCACTGCTAGTTGCATCACTGGCGCAGAGCATCCTGAAGTAGGTACACGGACTTATAGGTAAGTGTCATCTATTAATACGGGCCCTAAGCCTGGCTATTGCATTACCTATATACTTACGCTATTTTCCCTTTCGGGGTAGGCAGAGACGGCTTGCTATCTGTCTCTGTTCTCACACATTTCACGAGCTTCCTCTCCTGTCATTAAACCCTCATGCAAACCTGCTGAATATCGATACAGCAGTGTAGATATAAATATTACGTGTACACACGGAAGTACATTACAATAATTTGAGGCGTATTGAAATATAAGGTTCAAGGTGTATCATTCACTGTGTCGAGAAAAATCTTGTTTTTTCCCAAAAACGGTATAATGTCACGAACGCAACGTAAAAAGGGCTCTTTATACTTCACGATTAAAATATATCTTTAAAAACTAGCCTAGTGCGAACTTGCACATGAAGGGTTCCGTACAATTATTGTCTATAACAACATGGCAAAAAATCACATTTGCTGTATAGAAGTCCTCTTTAAATTTTTATTTTATTCTGTTTTTAATAGGTAGGTATTGTTGTTATAGCGGCAACAGAGATAAGTTTGTGAAAATTTCTAGTTATTCTTGTTTCTTGTTCATGAGATACAACCTGGTGACACAGACAGACAAACAAGACAGGCGGACAGCAGCATCTTAGTATGGTAATAGGGTTTTGAATTAAACCTTTAGGTATAGAACCTTAATAAATTCTATATCAAATACCGTGAGATCGTACCGTAAGGTGTAAATGGATTTTACAACACGCAAGCTCTTGTACATTTTATGCTAAAACTAAAACTTTTCAAGGGGAGGAGCTTCTCCCTACGTTTCCCGGTTGGCGATCTCTACTCTAGGACTCCTTTGCTCCAATAGCCATCGCCCAACCATTGCCACTTCAGGATGCTCATTCTACGAGCTATGTCGATAACTTTAGAGCGAATTTTCGTCATGTCCAAGAGGACAAAAATATAAATGATTTAAATTAGGTAAAATAGAAATCGATAATAAATAAATAAATATAATTTATTTAACTTAAGACATTTATTTGTGATCTTAAAACTATTTACGTTAAAAATAAGACTACGAAAAATCTAATAAGAAAAAAGTACATCAAATATAATTAATTTTTTTGATAGATGTTGCGACATTACAAAAATTGGTCAAAAATGGCGTAAAATACAACGTGTGCATGGGGATCAAAGAGTTTCAAAATCTGCTTTACCCGAATAAAAATATCTTGGGGTCAAAATTAGGGTTGCTACTTACAATGTTTATATTTTCCATAACATGGGTAGAATTTTTCCTCTCCTATCAATCTAGATCCATAGAGCTTAATATTCAAAGACGTTGTCCGGGTCTTACTCTCACAATTTCAGGGTGATTAGGGTCACCATTGCCTCTTACGATGTACACTATTTGATTCTCATCATTGCTTAAATAATTAGAAATTTGTTTAGGTCTTTTAACATAAAAATTGTGCTTATAATCAAATACGTAATCTTGAGAATTTACTGGAGTATTCGTTTGATAATTGTTTTCGTAATCTAAATTATTATTATTTTGGAAAAATATGAGTTTTTGTTTTCTGATAAAATCTCTTTCTCTGTCAATATTATGTGTATCTTCTGTAGACCTTCTATCATCTGGGAATTTTAATACACCTGCACCTCTATCTCCTCTTGGCAGTCTTTCTACTGAATTAGAATTTCTAATCTTCTGTTTTCTTGGTCTTCTTTTATTATTATCGTCAGCTTCATTAGGAAAAGTCCATTTAGAGCCTTCTACGTCTCCAGCAATTTCTTCATTAATAATATCTAAACCTGGTTTATTCTGGATACGTTCTTGTATTTCAGAAGGAGACGTTTCGAGATCAAGAACTTTTGAACTTGGTTTAGCATCTTCGTCATCATAGAAATTGGGTTCATTATTTTTTGGATATAGATTTTGGTTTCCGTAACCATAAGTATTGGCATAGCTTTGTTGATTTTCCTGCTGATATCCAGTTTCTCCAGCTAAATGGTTGTAGAACTGTTCCAAATTCTGTTGTTTCTGTGGGCCTTTTGGTTGACCAAAGAACCTAAAGAATCCACCATTATGGTTATTTAGGTAGTTGATTAGCTCTGTGGGGTCGTTGGGGCATTCGGGGTAAGCTCGGTGGCAAGCAATGGTGTTGCCAACTGAAGTTACCCCTAGAACTGCAGCACGGCCGAATACGAAGAGTGGAGATGAACTCGCTGTGTTGTATGACTGGAGGATGCTGAAAAAAAAAAGTGTTTAATACATTTCTTCTTCATCATTTGTCTGTCGTCTGTCCATCCAAGTATGAAGGCGTGTGGCCTATGAGGTATTTCCCTCACACCTGGAAGGGCCTTTAACTTGACTGTATTCCCCAACCCCTTCCTAGCCTTCCCATCGCTTCCTAGCCATCCCCCCTTCCCTTCAGGGTAGGCAGCGCTTGTGTGACACCCTTACTGTTGCACACGTCCATAGGCCACGGTGACCGCTTCCTATCAGGTGGGCCGTGTGCTTATCTGCCACCTACTTAGTAAAAAAAAACAAATTCTGTGAATTCTGCCATCAAGGCTATTAGTCAACTATTAGGTAATCGATGCTATTATTCCTATTGCTACAGATCCACTAGACTTTAGGGTCTTGTGGTAACTTACCTCAGCAAAGGTCCAATTCCAGCTGTAGCCTTCAGGAAGGTTGGAGAGCCGGCCATTCTGCCGCTGGCCGCTTCACAAAGCAGTCGGGGTACACACTGCTTGTCGTCAAACAACGCAATGGAGGTCAAAGCTTCTGCAACCGCTGACACCGCTTGCTGGGTCAAAGACTTTGGACGGCGTCTGGGTCCTGCAAATATTAGAAATTGTAATAATGTCTATGAAATGCATGAGCCACTATCCCAAGACTTTTTGGGACAAAGTCAACTTCACTTGCTAGCTACTCTAGCTAGTATAACCCGAGAAACCCGAGAAGAGTCTTCTAGCAGCCCTCTACAGGAGACTACAGGGCTAAACTGCCTTAGCCGGAATTGGCTGCAGGCGACAGTATTTATTTATTTAAACTTCTTAGGGGTCCCGGATGCCATATAAACATCTTGGCAGTCATTACGGGTAGTTGGAGTCCTAAAAAGTCCAACAACAAAGGTCTAGCTGCAATGCTTCGATATCGCCTAATGTCACTATTGGGTTGTGAAGGTCAGATGGCAGTCGCTTCACGGAAAGTATCGAGGTCCAGCCAAATCCGCAGTTAAGACTGGTAAAGCGGACCCCAGACTCCGAGGTGAAAGCTTTGGATGCGACTGGGAATTAACGATAGGATGAAGAAGGGATTCTCTCCCAGTCAACGGTTATTACTAGAGCTTAACGAGGTTGGCATAAGAAGTAGTTAAGGCTAAGTAAATAAAATTAATTTTTTTTTTAAATTTTAGCTATTTAGGCACTATACGAGAGTACCATAGATATTCTGTGCTTCTTAACTATAGTCATTTAAATTTTCTGAAACAAAAAAACGCTAAATAAAAAAGTTAACGTGCGCCGGAAATTGCGTGCGCCAACGCAACGAAACACCACAATCTAGTTAGTTATTTAAATTTAGAACTTCCTGATCTAATATTTTGTCAAAATTGTGTCACAATTGTCACAAAGTTGGGTTTATTTCAGTTATGTGACTAAGTAGTTTTTATTCAAAATTATAGTTTTTAATTGCTTCTTTAAGGTCAAGGTGAATATATTTATTACAATTTGTCATAATCATAATTAGTTGTGTCCGCAACTGCGTGGAACATTATATACGCCTCATAACATTACCGATCTACTACTGAAAGTCTTGTCAAAAGCAGCTCAGCCATTCCAGAGATTACCTCATTCAAACAGAAATCATTAAAGACAGACAGATAGAGGGACAAAAGTTTTAATAATTTTTACGTTTTTGTTTAATTTATGTATCGTACATAATATTATACTCACATGCATTTATTTAAAACCCGTATTTAATTTATATTACAAACAGCAGACAATTAAATTTTTCATTTCTGTAGATAGAAGATTTTTGTTTTTATAACAATCACGTCAATATGACTTCACCTCGCCTGATGGTAAGCTAAAGGTAAAGTCTCAGGAATGGGGCTTTTTCACTGTAAAGCATTACACAGCATTCATGTTAAATCAATCAGTATGATCGTCAAAACACCATCAATATAGGCTAACCTTTTTCGAATCATTAGCAAAGAAGATTCCATCCCGTTCATACAACTATTGCCTCAACATGGCCAGTCCACGAGCGGGTATCCTTGCCCTATCACTCACCGGGCACTGAACCTTTCACCTCCGCCCGTATTGTTGACTAGCGAGATGTTGACCGCGACCCCTCACGACTGATAGACATCTGATTGACCGATAATGTCTGAAGTGGATCCGGGTGACAATATAAAGATAAGTAGACCATTTGATGATGTGATGGATGGATGGTGTCTTGATGGCTTTAACCGACGTCAAAAAGAGGGAATCTGTTTGTCTATTTATTCGCGTAAGACCCAAAAATTACTGAACGGATTTTTCTATTAGGAAGGCCTTGGTCAGATTTAAAATCTGCTGTTTGATTGCAATAATTGGTTCCGACAAACCGACATCCACCAAAGTAGGTAATGTTATGGAATTGATGATATTTGTTTTAGCCTAAAAGCAAGCTACTGCTACGATAGGGGACGCGGGTTCGATTCCCGCTCAGTGCAAATATTTGTAATGTATGAATATATCTATTTGCATTGGACTGGGTGTGTTTTTATGTATAATATGTATGTATTTACAAAAAAAAGTATATAAGCATTCTACAACCCATAACACAAGCTAGTTAACCCATGTTTACTTTAGGGCTGGAGAGTGTTGTGTAAAATGTCAAAATATTTAAAAAAAATTAAAATTATTAAAATTAATATTAAAACGATTTTAATCTAACCGACTTCAAAAGGAGGTTCACTGTTCGACCTATATGTGCAAACTGACAAATATTTTCACAAACTTCCACATTTATAATATTAATAGGATAGTAGGATGGACAGGATAAAAATTAAACTCACCAGGATATTTCTGGTATCCAGGATACTGGCTATAAAGTCCGTTCTGTGAATTTTGATCAGCCACAATACCATATCCATTTGGATATCCAGCTTGAGGAAGATAGCCCGAATATGCAGCTCCTGCATACTCTTGACTAAGATCCTCTGGTCTTCTAAGAGGTACTTTAACACCAGAAACTTCTCCAGAATTAGTATATAGACCTGGATTACCAAATGCATTTGGTTTACGAGGAGGCTTCTGTGAACCTGGATATGAACCGGTTTGTAGTGGATAGTACGCTGGCCGGTTAGCATGTGAGGATATTGAGTGGTGATTGCCATATCCAGGGTCTGGATAGCTAGAGTAAGAGTTGTTAGGAGATTCCAGTACAGCATCAACTGGTCTTCTTCTTGGTTTCCGTTTCTTTTTCTTAACAAGTTCCGTATTTTCTTTCTTGTTCTCATTTTCGAATACTACACGTCCATTAAAATTGCTCATATCAGTCTCAGGAGTTTCTGTTACAGAATTTACGATTTCTTGGTTGTAGGTATTTTCAACTTTTTTGAAATCTTCAAGATTAGTATCGGTATCATCAAATGGGTCATCATAATGATTATTTACGATTACTTTTTGATCATTGTCAGTATTTTTAATTTCATCATTGGGAAAGAAATGGGGTTTATCTGAAACAATATTGCAATTGATTTTTTAATGATGCTAACATTTTATTAATAACTAGTTTTCTTATTTTTTGTACCACTTAGGCGGCAGACAAGCACACGGCCCTAATGGGAAACGGTCACCGTGGCCTATGGAACACCAGGCTCGTCATAATAGCGCTGTCGGCCCTGGAAGAGGGGGGGGGGGGGGAGGAGGGGCTGGAGAAGGGAGAGATGCAGTGGGAGGCATTGGGGTTGATGCTCGAAGTCTGAGCCGGTGCCTGCGACCTATCGAACCCTATCCCAGGTATAAAATATATACCAGACTATAATCTATTTTTGTATCAAGTTTCAGCCAGATCTGTTCAGCCCTCCAAGCGTTATTAAACTATCCAAGGCTGATAACTAAATGTTAAAAATTAAACTTACCTGGTGATTTATGGGGACTGTCTTCAAATCTGATATGTCCATTATTTCTGGAAACCGAGTCAGGGTAATCGGATGCGCATGCGCCGTAGTGTGTTAGGAAGAAAATTAACACTGTAAGGATGTATGTTCTCATGTTTTTATATCTGAAAATAACAAAATATAAGGATATTGATAATAATCAGAGGTTGATCGCGTTTTCGCTACCTTTCCCGTAATAAAAAGTCTATGAAAGGAAACGCCTGACAAAAATGCTATAGCAATTGTTAAGTATGCGTATTGCTTTCTTAAATCTTTGTTAAAAAAAAACAATAAATTATACAAAAATATTAGTAATGTAATAAATTATCTTATGTCAAATTCATAGGTTTAAAGATTGTAGCTAAATTAAAAATAACTGCAACCTTTCACGCCTGTCTCTAAATGCGCGCTAAACAGAAAAAAATATGTATATGTTAACATAGACACTCATTATCATCTAGCGTGATTCCTGGTTACATATTATACATTCTCTTTAGAGATTCGAAATAAAAACTGCTTGGATTTTTTGATGGTTTCATTGCAAAAAGGTGCAAGCGACATCGACAACTTAAAGAGAAAAGGTCCCTTATATATATCAAAAACGTTAATATAATGTACCTACACCATAGTAATTTTCTTGTGACACCGGTTGACGCCTGCACCATTGATTAATTTTTCAATTAAACCATAACATACGGTATGAAAAATAATCTACTCACTTTTGAAATGATATCCCACTGCACCACTGCCTCCGATACGTCTCACTTACTAAATGACCATCATTTCAAATTTCTCTTTTGCCAAGAAAGCTGTTTGCAAATCTAAAAAGGCGTGCAGTTACGCCATGCCTCCATAATCTTGTGTATCCTTGTCTATATGACTCCCTTATTTGTTAATATTACGTTACTCATTCATAATTTCGATAGAAATATGAAGATATGTGAGTACCTTTTTTTCGTGTGGAAAAACCACGGATACCAGGCCCGCGGTCAGCGGGGGCGGTAATGTCGCAATCAAACCGACTAAAACCGCTATTTCAGATCTTTTAGCAGCGAGGTGTGAGGTGGCCAGAAAGCATTTCCTTCGCACCTCGGCTGACCCGGCCATCTCTGACTTTGAGATAGCCCCCTCGGTTTGGGACTCACGGTGTCCCCGTCATACCCCTGGAAAGATTTTGTGAGTAACTTTTGTACTAAGTAAGTAATTATTTTGCGACGTCTAATAAAAGTTCGTTTGGTTCAAAGGAGTCCTTTCGTTAAGTTCACCTTATGTTATTACTGCCCAGAATCTTACTGTTTCTTATTGGCAGCACTATAGTGCGCGCGCTTTTTTTTTTCAAAATCATTGTCTGGCTTGGATGCTTGGATGACTAGTTTTTTTTTTAAATCCATAGATGCTGTTTTACTTTTTATCATAATCGGCTCCGAGACTTCTTTGAGCGTTTTTAGTTATTTCGGAATTTTCGGATTTAGCCCAGTTGAAAAATTCATTCTGTATGACACGTCCAAAGGGCTTTGTCCACCTAGGTGAACGGGGCGGTTACACCAAGCACCAAGCAATCTTTAGAATTATTTTGTTCATCGGTTCCGTCAATATGGGTATAAAAAAAATCAATAGTCGTTTATAGTTTTTTTTTGTAGTCACATAGATGCCGCAAATTCATTTCACAACACAATAATACATAAGTGCAGGAGAACAAAGCCTCGCATTGACCTTGGAATCGATCGTTTCATCACAGTACCGGTCTATATCGATACTGATCCGATAACGAGCGTTGCACAACACTATTGACATTTTGACAGGCGCTACTTTACCCACAGATAATTGATAGACAAGTTTGGACGTTGGATGTTGGCGCCAAAGTTTTATGCCAGTAGCATACCTCCGGGGTGAAACCAAAAAGAGAGAAGGAGATGAATAGGTGAATTATTACTCTGAAAACACTTTAAAAAAGTTTCCAGGGAGCCCAAACATGACGGACTTATCTTGTTTAGTTCAGGAATTCCTATGACCATTTAAGCGTCTCCATTTTTAATTCTGGAAATCATGTAGCATCGGAATATCTGCCAAGACAAAACAAATGAGTCGAAACTCGATTGGTTATCTGGTTTAGCTCAGGGAGTGCCTATGGACACCTTCCCACTCCATCATCAGACCAGGTTCATAGTACCTATAGACTAAGCTATTGCCTGTGGCTTGGACCCCGTTACCAATTTCCAAGGATATAGTCTGTATTATTTTTAACCCCCGACGGAAACCCGAACGGGGTGTTATAAGTTTGACGTGTGTGTGTGTGTGTGTGTGTGTGTGTGCTTGTAAGTCTGTCTGTGGCACCGTAGCTCCCAAACGGATGAACCGATTTTGATTATGTTTCTTTATATATTTTAATCTTTGATTATATAAGTGTCTTATATAATCAAAGATTTTAATGGGCCCGCGTTTGAGCACTTTCTCACCATGCCAGACTTCAATGGAATGGAATGCCAGAAATCGTTAGTATTTTAATAGTAGGAAGTAGGATAAGATAAAAATTTAGTGTCTTTTAATCAATTAAGTAGGTATAGATATTCTATCTCACGAAGGCGGGTGAACAATTAAATAGTAGTGTCTTGTAAATACGCGTACATGTGTGTGCGAAAGTACATGTCACGTCAAAAGAAATTTCATGTAGCAGTTAGTAGAACAATAATTGTATTGGAAGTAATTCATTTTTAGAAGCAATTTGTATAATAATTAGACATCAAATTAAATCAAATTTGTATAATAAATGTTTTACTACAATGGCAGCTAAACCGCCTTCGTGAAATAGAACATCTTATACATTTTATATTAAGTTAACCAACAAACAGATGATTTTAAAAAAAGTAAGTTATTATTATAATAATGTAGGGTTCGTGGGCCGAACCGGATGTAACATACCTCTACTATATAAAACGAATATAATAATATGTTATATCATTGGAGTGAAGCCTTTTAGGTGTACACAAATAAGGTTTGGGAAGAGAAAGTTAGGTTAGGTTTATTTATGTGCATCTTTGTTGAATTTGTTGAGACATACCGACTATGGTTACCTTAGAACTATTTAGATTAGAACATATTATTATTATTTTAATTGTCTATATACATAGATTAAGAAAAACATCGTGAGGAAACCCACATGTCCTAGAAGAAATTTTAAGGATTATGTCCGATCCACCAACCCGCATTAGGCCAGCGTGTGTGGATTAAGGCCTAAACCCTCTCAGCTCTGTCGTTAGAGGAGAGGAGACCAGTGGGACATAAATGGAATGCTATTATTATTATATATAGATTGGGAGTCCAGAAGAAATTGTCCTTTGACAAAATGTATCTTTGATACTTATACTGTAGGACACAATGGTTCGACGTTTTCTCCCGTCACAACTGAGCTGTCCGACTGGGGTAGTACCTCCAGCCTACAGATGACCACGGCCATAATAACCATCGTGTTGTGTTCCCGCCGGTAAGTATGGTAGCCAGAGCTCACGAGAGGGATTCTACGCTCACAGAAACTCTATACCCCCCCTTCCCTCTTTTCCCCTCCTTCAGGGTCGGCAGCGTGAGTGTGACGCCTTGGTGACGCCCCTAGTATTACACACGTCCATAGGCCACAGTGATAAAAAAAAACGAGTGTACGTGAACTAGTTATGCCCCAATACTTCGGTTGCAACACATTCACTTATCACAATACATTTATGATTACTGCTTCCCTCTCCTGGGTAGTAGCGTGATGCGTCTAATCTATATTCAACATGAATTTTGTGCTTTGTGCGCCTAACAAATAGTTCAGAGCAAGAAATGTATCAAACGCATTTTGCTAAGAATTTTTTTGAAGGCGTTGCGGGCTGAATTGATGTCTAAAGTGTATCTGTGTATAGGTATTATTAAAGATAGAATATAATATATCTCAATGGACGGAAATATGCAATTAACACTACAAATTAACGTCTTTAAAATTAACGAATTGAATAAAATGCTTGGCCGTAGGACCGATTGGACAGCCACCTGTCCCCCTACCAGAAACCCGGTGCCTCCTTTTTCGGTGTTCGATCGAGCCATCTTAATCTATAGCTTCATGTCTTAACCTTGGATAGTCCAAGGTCAACCAGGATGGGAGGCGCTTAGTCGCTGTATATCATATTATTATCAAAGGACCACATTCGTAAAACATCACATGACATGCCTTCTTGGGTAACCTGACACACCGGTAATTAATATCCGAGACGGTGTGCGGTTTTAGTCGGTTCGAGTGCAATATAATCGTCCCCACTGACTGCAGAGATCCATAGGAATTTCTGCACGATAAAAGATAGCGTAGATAATTTTGATACTATCGTAATCTCAATAGCGTACCTATCTTGTGTCGTTTGACAAAAATTACTAATTTGTACTCTGAGTGAATGTGCTGATGAATCAAGCAGTCAGTGGATACGAAGAGATCTTAACAAATGGCGTAGATTTATTTTCAGGGTTATGACCGATAGCGAACCGTCGCGAGAGACATCTGTAGTCGCTCAAAATTGAGAGCACGTGCCGCGTAGCCGCGTAGGAGGACACGCCGCATTCGGCCTTAATGTTACCTTATGTCGCGGTTACAGATTATTATCTGACAAAATGTAAACTGGAGGAAGGAAATAATAAAGTTTATAAAAAATAAAAGATAAAAATCGTTTACCTTCCTAGCCTCCCCGCCCCTTCCCAGCCCTCCCCCCTTCCCTTCAGGTTAGGCAGCGCGTGTGTGACACCCTTGTTGCACACCGTTTTGCACACGTTCATAGGCCACGGTGACCGCTTCCCTTCAGGCGGGCCGTGTGCTTGTCTGCCACCTAAGTAGTATAAAAAAATGGTACCGTTTTTTCATGCGGAAATCTCCACGGATACCGTCGACCATCGGGTGTGCTTATGTCGAACACGAACCGGCTAAAACCGCACTCTGTCTCGAGTTTCAATTAACGAGGTGTATGGAGGCATTTCCAGAATTGGCACAAATGGAATCGTTTGGAATTTGTCCTTTATCTGTGACGTTTCATTTACTTATGTGGTCCGGCTGATTGATGTCACCATTTTCAGGAGATGCGCCTAGAATGGTGACCTCTACCCAGACGGCCTTGATAGATGCTTTTTCACGCCCCGCTTAAGGAACCCGGGACTGTATGAGGAGGGAAACACGTGAGCTGGTAAAGAATTCCAGGTTTTGATGGTGCGGCAAAGAAAAGATGCACCGAACCGCTTGGTACTTGATGCAATTGTTTGCACCGTATGAGGGTGATATCTCAGCCTTGCACGTGTTGTTCTGTATAGAAGAGGAGAGTAGGGTTGTATCGTCATTAGTGTGGTTCGGTTCTAATCTAAGCTCTCAGACCTAGCCAGCCATCACTTCATTATACCAAAATGTATTATGTTACATAATGACAACACAAGGTTAATTACCAGATCACGGTCTTCGGCCCTGACCATCTCGAGCTGAATGTAACTCATTACGTAATTCGTATAGAAATCGAGTTATTAAGGTGCAAACACTTCTATTATTTTGCTATTATAAAACTGTAAATTAGCACTGAAGATAATGGATACTATGGACTATGGAGGTAGGAGATGACTGTATCTCCCGTCCGAATTGAGCAGTCCTTCTGTGGTAGTACCCTACAGAAGACCGCAGCCATAATAATCATCGTGATGTGTTTTGGCGGTAAGTAGTGTAGCCAGAGCTCTCTGGAGGGTTCCTGTGCTGCCATTGAGAAGACCAAAGTCTCCTGCGTTGTCAACACAGAAACTTTCTGTTTAAAGGGAGTTTCCCGGAACAGACAAAAAAAAATTAAAAATTACGTTTTTGTTATCTAATACTACTCTTTTTTTACGGTGCATTATTAAAATATTATTCGTTCCTTTGATATTTATATTTATATCCTTCTTCAACCGTCAACATAGCGTTATCCCAGTTGTATCCAAAGCTTTCACCTCGGAGTCTGGGGTCCGCTTTACCAGTCTTAACTGCGGATTTGTGTCGATATTTTCCGTGAAGCGACTGCCATCTGATCTTCACAACCCAATGGTGACATTAGGCGATATCGAAGCATTGCAGCTAGACCGTTATTTTTATATTTATAATATATTTATATATTGTAGTATATATTTATTTACACGTGTGAACTAAGGCGTCTTATGCATTATAAATTATTATTAAATATTAAAGTAATGCTATTAATATAATGCATCGTACACACGCACTTATTTAAAACCTGTAATTTTTAATTTACAAACAGGCACTTTGATTGAATTAATTTGTAGCATGATTAATTAGACACAGAGTTTGATATTCAACTCAGTACCTATGAAACGAGACACAAACTGGTATTTTCGCGTAATTCCTAACTTGTATACTGTACCGCACCGCGGCGCAATAAGTATTTTTCTTTCATTATAACTTTGACAGCCGCTATGTGCAGACAATCAACTGTGTTATAGTGAATATTCGGTATATATAACGGTATATTTTAGTGATTTAGTTTTGTGCTTCAATACATCCAGGTATGTTTCAGTGCATCTGTAATTTTAGCTGTGCTCGCGACTCAGGACCCGTGAATTTAGATTTTAAGGTTTTATTTTTTTACGCGGGAACCTAATTTTATTTTTAAAATAAAAGTATCCTATGTCACATCTTATTATATTATCTATCTGCCAGTGAAATTCGCATCAAAATCGGCTCCACCGTTCCAGAAATTACCTCATTCAAACATACAGAAAGAGAGGCAGACTAAAAATATTTTTAAAAATTGATTTTTCTTATAGCTAAATTTTATTTATAACCTTTTATTTATTATAACCAAACTTATATAATATCATTGATTATAACAAATAGATGATTTAATTCCTTTTATTTATATAGATTCGAAATGTAAATAGGTATATGTTTATAAAATATTCGGGCAACAAAGCGTTTTTGCATCTGACAATCAATATAAAGAAAATCTTACACTTACTTAATTAAGTTTATGGACGCGATAAAAACATATTTTAATAATAACACACGAGCATGGGTTTACGCTTTACGACCTAGCATGTTGTCCATTTAATCGGACATTTTTTTATTTTACCCGAATGCATATACCTACATTGATGGGTTTGATAGCAACCCATTTATGTCCCATTGCTGGGCACGGGTCTCCTCTCCTCTAACGAGAGAGCTGAGAGGGACACACGCTGGCCTAATGCGGGTTGGTGGATCGGACATGTCCTTAGAATTTCTTCTAGGACATGTGGGTTTCCTCACGATGTTTTTCCTTTACCGTCAACAGATGGTAAACAAATCATGTCATTAGCACAACATATAAATTCACATTGGTACTGTCCGGCCGGATTCGAACTCGATACCTCTGAAAAGAGGCCACGTCCTTATCCATTCAGCTACCATCGCTGGAGTTTATGCCCCGGCATTAATCAGGCGGATTGAATAAACGCCCAGGAATCAGGAAATCAAATCGAGCCGATCAAAACCGCGCACCACTAACTAACTCTATAGGGTGACTCTAGCGAACTAATTTGAAGTTGTGAGGTTGCCTTGGTCCCCCAAGATCTTGGTGGGGCCCCATAAATTGATTATAAACCGTGTCGATGTTATTCTGCATAAATTATTAACAAGTAAGCACATCTGTCAGTCTGTTAATGAGCATAAGTTATTGAATTGCTAATCTAATTTGCATGTGAATAAATTGTAAAGCATCTCTACAAGTACCTGACAAGTACTTTTGATGTGAATTCGCTTCCATATATAATTTGATGGTGGCGATTCAGAAAACTTCCCGGGAGACAGTTTAATTTCGTAGTAGCTCGTGGCTTAGTTACGTTGCCAAGTTAGCTAAGTTGTGACTGATTTTTTTTTTTTATACCACTTAGGTGGCAGACAAGCACACGGCCCACACTGATGGAAAGCGGTTACCGTGGCCTATGGACGCGTGCAACACCAGGGGCGTCACACTCGCGCTGCCGACCCTGCAAAAACCTTCTAATGCCCTTCTTGAAGAACCCCATATTGTAGCCGCCAGGGAAAACCACTGCAGGGAGATCGTTCCACAGCCTAAGCGTGCGCGGAATGAAATTTTTTTCATACCTTACAGTACGCACTGCAGGCGGATGCAACGTGTGGGGATGAATTCCCTGCCTGTAGCGAGCGGTGCGATGATAGAAAGTGGCTGTAGGCAATCAAATAATTCGTTTGAACACAAACCATTATATAGGCGGTTCATAATGAGTTCATGTCGATTTGTTTTGTAGCAAAAAATAATGATGGTATGTGAGTAAGTATTTATCTACGATAAAGTCTGCGAAAATGATTGTGTAGCCTTCAAACTTCAGAAATGTTATGTTTTAAATATGTTGAATATGTAATGAGATAATTAATTAATAATGCCTCCTCTTTAAAATTTAGAAGGTTGTTAATTTGTATGTCACTCAATATCCCCACAAAACGTTTTGGAAGTACGTTCACTGCTAAAAAGTTGAATGTTCTACCTGAGTCTGTATTTCTGGAGTCTTCAAGTCTAGAGTGTACAGGTGTACTTCTAGGCAAGCGTGCTAAACCCTCGACCACATCATCACTTACCAACAGGTGAGACTGTGGTCGGACGCGAGCCTATTACTACTAAAAAAGACAAAAGGAAGGAAATAGATATATCCACAATTTTTATAAGGAAAACACGTGAAGCCGCCTTTTTTATGTCGGTCATGTCAATATGACTTCACCTTACCTTATGGTAAGCTAAAGGTAAAGTCTCTGGAATGGGAGTCACCATTACATATACCGATAGTGATATAGTGGTGGCCCTCAGCTTGACGGCCTCATCAAATGCTTTAACCGACTTCAAAAAAAGAGGAGGTTTTCAATCCGACTGTATTTTTTTTGTTACCTCAGAACTTTCGACTGGGTGACCCGATTTTGATGATTCCTTTTTTATTTCCCATGCCCCATTTCAATTTGTTCGTTGAAGTAGGTTTTTTAAGAGGTATCTTTCTTGTCTAAGTTTATCTGGGTTTATCAATTTGCTGCAAAATGTATTCAGCCGTTTTGGCGAGATTTACCTACTAACATACACACCCAAACTTTATTATATTTTTAAATGAATACAATAAATTATTTTGGTAGTATTAAATACATTCATTTATCTTATAAATTTATTACCTAGGTATGTGTAATTTATTTGCATTTTTATTTATAGCGTTAATAGCATAAATAAATATCAACAATCTAGAACACTCTACATAGCGGTATCTAGAGTGTAGACTCAAAGTAAGCATATCTAACTTGTGGGTACTTTTGGTTTAAGAATGCTTACATTCTTAAACAAATATTTGTATTGAGCTGGCATCGAATCCACCACCTCTAGCTTAGCATTCGTACGCTCTACTGATTCACAGAGGTCGTCAAATGTTTGTTTTATTCAGGGACAAAAAATAGTTAAAAATAGAACTGATTATCCTTCTTTTTTAAGTATATAAAGACCTCTACAGCGTGTATTTTTTTTTTGAAAACCGATCAAAGTTGGTTTAAAAAATGAGAGATAATCGCCGATAAACATACATACAAACATAGGTAGATGAACGAGGAACATACATAAAAAGGAGGTTAGTTATTTAACTAACCTCCTTTTTAAATCGGTAAATAAGTAGGCTTAATTTATTTATTTACACAAAAATACTTACTGTTCATTTTCCAGCCAAACTGCTTCATATTATGATGGCGAGATACACTGATATTAATTTGACCACATATTATATACATCATAAATCATAAGTGGTCATTTTAAGGTTTTTAATCCATACAAATAATTAAAATGGAAATGTATCCACCTTACCTTCAGCTGTGATAAGGAAACTGTCGGTAGGTGCAAGAGCTAAGTACCTACTTGAGATAACTTCCCTTTTTTCTTTCCGCGTCCAAAAATATTTACAACTAGTCTAGGCCCCTGGCTCTACCCACGTGGACTTGGTTTTCGCGTTTTTTTGACTAGGTATATCTCTGGTTTTACTCAAACGATTATGATCAAACATACGTAAAAATTTTTGGTCGGAAAAAGTGAACAACCAGAATAGGACTTGAACCCGTGACCAGACCCTTACAGGGGGAATGCTCGACCGCCTGAACCCGTCCTAAAAGTTCGAATTTTTCCGATGTATTCTAAGGTTTAGGGCACCGATGGAGCCCTTTAAAAATCATTACGAATAGTTAGATACTAATTGCTTTAGAATTAAATTGAAACATACGTAAACTTTTAAATCGGACCAGACTTTTAAAAGAAAAAAATGGCACCAAAATCAACTCTGTAATTTTTGCGTGCATCGCGAGCAAACAGACATAGGTACATTCCAAAAAATATTTTTTTGTGTTCAGAATCGTTCATACCATTTATAACCCAAGTTTTTTTTATACCTCCAAAGTACATACACAATAATAAACAATTTTATAGGTAATAGTATAGATATATATAGATACGTCCATTTGTTGACAAGGGCATTAGATATACCAGTCACCTTTTATGGAGCATTTTGGGTTAAGGACTTCTTTCTGTAGTACCGTTTGGTGAACTGACCGCGGTCGAGCTCGCTGACGGTGAAGGGACAAAGAGATAAGGCTGCGCTTCTGCGCAAGCGGCGATGTATGAAGCGGAGCTGAGCCAAGACGAACATTCATTCAGCACAGCTTGTTTCTAGGCTAGGGGAAAGAGGGGTTGCGGGCCGGAACCTCCACGTGTTGCACCCGGGCAACGGAGGCGAGCAACGTCTCCCACTCGCCACGGGAGACGCTGGTGCCTGCGGCCAATCCGGCTGGGTGGGAGTGGCCCTCTCGGGGGCTGCTACGAGGCTCTCCACGTTACCCTCTGACTAGTAGAGGGGAGCAAGCGGGGGGCGAGCTGATTGTTTGCGCGTTGGGTGTGTCGGTTGGGTGACAGGATGGCCGCCTGTCACCCTACACCCCACTGTCGGTGAAGCGGCGCGATGGTCGCCTCCCCCCCCCCCACACACTTTCACCGTTACATACACTGATAGTGCTATAATGGTGGCCCTCAGCATGACGGCTACATCAAATGCTTTTTCTTATTTTTTTCTTATTTACTTTTTAATAATATTATTATTTTTCTTTTGTTTTACTTTTTAGCTGTGTGTGTTGGGGTCCGTAGACTTAATTCACTTTGGCTAATTCACCCAGGGTAATTAAGTATACTATTTAGTAGACTTAATTCACCTGCTTGCGTAGGTGATTCAGGTATACCGTTTAGTAGACTTAATTGACCTGGACTAATTCACCTAGGGTAATCCAGTCTAGTAATAAGCAGACTTAATTCGCAGTGTTTTCTTCACAGTATAGTTTATGCACTCACGTAAATTTAGGAAAATGTTTAAAATATTTATTTATTTATTTATTTATTTATTTATTTAAACCACTATCCTTACAGGTAAACACCTAATGCGACAGTGTATACAAATAAAATCTTAAAGCTAGTCTTACAAATAAATCTTACAAACTAGCTGTATAAATCTACTTACTAACTACACAATATGTGACTCTTGTGAGTTCGTTCAGTGAGCACGAGAACAGGTCAACTTGTTCCGCAACCGTATTGAGCGTACGCAGCGCGCGCGTCAGCGGCGCCCGCTGCAGCAGGTTAGTGCGCGCTCGCGGCACCTCCAGCAGCGGAGGCAGGCGCCTACGCGCCACGTACTCGTCCGGTACACACAGCTGTGCTACCTCAAGGATAGCAGGGTTGTGTATTTTGCCGCGTAGCACTTTAAATAGGTATGTGGCGGATGCAACTTCCCTTCTCACTTCTAGTTTGTAATAGCCTATCATGCCAAGTACAAATAATGTTGGGTAAATAATTGGGTATCCCGGGTACACACCATATTGCTTCAGATATATGAATCTAACAAATTTGTTCTGAATTCGTTCAAGCATAAACTTGTACTTATCTTCGTGAGGAGACCAAATCATAGAATTATATTCTAGATGGCTTTTCACTAAAGCCTCATATAGTGCCTTCAGAGCCTTAATGTTAGTGAATTGACGCGCTTGACGCAGGATAAACCCTAAATTTCGGTATGCTTTTTTGCACACCTCTATTATGTGCTTTCTGAAGCTCAAGTCAGCTGTGAAGTTAATTCCTAAGTCCCTAACCTCTGTAACGCGTTTTAATATTTTCCCGTCCAAACAGTATTCATGTAGGCTGGGAGATCGAGCACGGGTGAATGACAACACGCTACATTTCTCCACATTGAAATACAGCCTGCTGCCCCCACTCCACTCAACAACCCTGTCAATGTCCTGTTGTAAAACAAGGTGGTCAGAAGGCTGCTTAATTTCAAAGATAAGTTTTAAATCATCGGCGAAAAGCAAGGTTGTAGAATTTTGGACTACGTCCGGTAGATTATTTATTTTATGGTCAAATTAAAGAGGAGGGGCCCCAAATTACTCCCCTGACTCACACCAGACCTTGTGAAATAAGGTTCTGAACAATATCCGCCACAGTCTACATATTGACACCTATCCTTCAAATAGTCAGAGAAAAATGAAAGTGTATGTGGAGTGCATCCCACGTTAGCCTTAACATTTTAATAATAAAATACAACCTGTTCTCGTATAACTAATGTAATATTGGCTTGAAAAACAAAAAATAAAAAAAATAAAAAATAAAATAAAATTGAAAATCCACTAAACAAACAAAAACCACCAAACAAGCTAATTCCGTACCAAAACCCAAAAAGCTACACAAAGTGAAGGAAACAGGGAACTTATAGGATGCACCGCGCAAAATAAGACTAAATTAGAAAGTATGTTTTTTTTTTCATCATGAATTTCATCATGAATAAAAAAAAAAAAAAAAAGTATGTTAAAAAAAGGCTAGGCCGGGTTCATGGCTAAAAGGAGGATACCTAGGTATCATAATCACCTACGCAAGCAGGTGAATTAAGTTAAGAAAAATTATTATTATAATAATAATTAAATTAAATTATTAAATAAAATATAAATAAATAATAAAATAAATTATTATTAAATTATTTAATTTAATTAAATTATTATTATTAATATTTTTATTTTTTTTTATTTTTTTTTGTGAATTAGCTCAAGTGAATTAAGTTTACTTAACAGTATACATAAATCACCTATGGAAAAAAAATAGAAACAGGTGAATTAAGTCTACTAAGTAGTATACTTAATTACCCTGGGTGAATAAGCCAAAGTGAATTAAGTCTACGGACCCGTTGTGTTGTGTGTGTAAGAATGTATGTACTTGGGTATGTAACAACTTACATAACAGCTTGACATTATACGGTCTACCGGAGTCCTTATTTAAGTACCTTTACCTTTAAAGTGACAAAAAGGTCAACAGTATAATTTCGATACTTATGACCGGTGCAACGGCCTCAGCGATGCTATGCACTTGATTGAGAGCAAGGACTGTGTTAATAAAATTACCATTTTATAAACTTAAAGATATATTACATACATATAAACTCAACATAAACATAAACTCACACCTATATCCCCGAAGGGGTAGGCAGAGATGCTATAGCACCCACATTTCGCCAGTTTATGATGCAATAGGTGGCGAGCCTGGTACAATTAACCGGGCACTTACAAACCTGCAATAAATACACACATAACTTCGAAAAGCATCGAAAAGTCATTGGTGTGTGCCATGGTGAACCTGGGATCGAACCCGAGACCTCGTCTCAGCAGTCTATTACCCATACCACTAGGCTACCGCGACTATAAAATATACATACTTGATCATTAAACCAAGTATATATTACACCCCTTTTTTTCGTGCGGAAATCCCCACGGAAACCATCCCGGTCGTCCATCAGGGGTGGTTATGTCGGGATCGAACCGACTAAAACTGCACGTGATCTTTGTTTTGTCTTTTTTACATGGTGGTGCAAGGTTACCAAGTAGGCATATCGCTCGCACTAAAGTTGTCCCCGGGCCATCTACGGTTTTAGGTAATATGGCCCCCTAGAACCCCCGAATTTGGTGTAGGGTTCAAAATTGAATGTACAAAATTCTACACTTATCACGTTTGTCTTTTAAACCATTGATATTTTGCTATTGTGGTTCGCCCACACAATTACTTAACACAATATAAATAAAATACAAAATTATCAATTTTGCGAACAGGGTTTTAATGTCAACTTTCCATGGAAGGAGGGAAACTCGTGTGTCATAGTTAGTATTTTCACAATATAACCCAATAAAGGTATGTATGACCTCACATGCCCGATAAGGGACTTTAAGGACGCTGTCAGCCATTTTGGTGTTGAAAGACCAGCCCGTAGTGATGTATTGTAATATCATTTTGGGATATACCATACCAGATTTGTTTTTGATTTGTAGAATATATACCTCCTGACCATTAATGAGTTATTGATAAAAGAGAAGGGGCCTTACCACAAACTCTTAACGCAGTATTATTTCAATATTACTTAACTTTCATAGTGTTAATCGGATGATCAATGTCGACGGATACTAATAGTGTTATGTGGTTCTAGCATTCTCTTATTTTTATGGTATTTTTTTTTATTCACGATAGGCTTACGTTTGACCTCAATCTCAATACTATGTTGTTATGTTGTGGAATATTTATTTCATTGTTAGCAGATTAACAAGACACAGAACACTTATATAATAACGGACGACGTTTGACCGAGTCCGATTCACACTATGAAAGTTTAGTCATCATTCTCTGAACCTTTTCCCAACTCAGTTGGGGTCGGCTTTCCAGTCTAACTGTGATGCGGCTGAACTTCGATATTTTACGTGGAGCGACTGCCATCTGACCTCCACAACCAATGGCGATATCGAAGTTCCAAGTTAGACTGGTTGGACTTTTGAGGGCTCCAACTACCCGTAACGACTGCCATAGATGTTTGTATGGCAACCGGGACCGACGGCTTAACGTGCTCTCCGAGGCACTAATAAACCTGCGATAAATACACACATAACTTCGAAAAGCATCGAAAAGTCATTGGTGTGTGCCATAGTGAACCAGGGATCGAACCCGAGACCTCGTCTCAACAGTCCATTACTCAAACCACTAGGCTACCGCGGTTACACTATGAAAGTTAAGTACCTACCTAATATTAAAATAATACTGCTTTAGAAAAGAGTTTGTGGTAAGGATGGTGCTAGGTGCACCTGATACACAACATGGTAAGGATAAAATGACTTGAACCCTGAAGATGTTGTTGAGACCCTGTGCAATCAACATCTTAGACTGCAAAGTATTCAATTTTTTTACTGACTTTTATTGAGATTGAAAAAGCGATGATTTTCTAAGAAATTCGCAATCGGATCTTATGTTATTTTTACCCTCAACATAGCGTTAGTATGAGTAATTACAAACGATCGATTTGTAATTGAAAACTCCGATAGACACCAAAAAACTTAACAAAAAATATAAAAAGATTCATACAGGCATCGAAACCTAAAATATTCTAGTTTATTTCCACCAGCAAGGTCACTCTGTTGTTCAACAAGTCTTAGGCTTTTTTATATCACTTAGGTGGCAGACAAGCACACGAATCTCCTGATGGGCTGCGGTTACCGTGCCTATGAAAGCTTGTATGCAACACCAGGGCGTAGCACTGCCGACCCTGTAAAAATCTTCTAATGCCCTTCTTGAAGAACCCTATTAGATGCTAGGGAAAACCACAGCAGGGAGATCATTCCATAGTTTGAGAGTAGGTACAGTGACCGAATATTGCGTCTACAATATGGAGAGAGAGGCCCCTGGTGTTGCATACTTCCATTGGTCAAGGTGACCGCTTTCCATCAGGTGGGCCGTGTGCTTGTCAGTCACTTAAGTGGTGTAAAATAAATTGGTTTCTTGAAAACGTCGCGTGTCAGATCCGATAGAGTGAACAATCTGTTTTCAAATTAAAAAGAAAACATTTGTAAATACAGCTAAGCTAAGTGCCACTATTAAATAAATAATTTGAACAGTACAATACAACTTATTAACTATTGAGGGCAACACTTATCTGCAATTAAATTATATTATGGAGATCATTCACGTCATTTAATTACTTTACCTATTAACTACCTCTACTCAGAGGTATCGAGTTCGAATCCGGCCAGACAGTACCAATGTGAAGTTTACTTTGTGGAATTTATATGTGCTAATCACATGATTACCATCTGCTGACGGTGAAGGAAAAACATCGTGAGGAAAATATCCTAGAAGAAATTCTAAGGACTTGTCCGATCCACCAACCCGCATTAGGCCAGCGTGTGTGGATTAAGGTCTAAACCCTTTCAGCTCTCTCGTTAGAGGAGAGACCCGTGCCCAGTAGTGGGACATAAATGGGTCGCTATTATTATTATGATTATATTAATTTCTTCGTCGACAGATTGATTTTAGAAGCTTATAAAGTAGCACGATTATACTCGTGTAACCGGCCTAGGTATGTCAATCAGATCGAGGACATTTTAAGAAAAAGTCAGGTCAAGAGTACCCACAACTGGCGTATTTGTTTGAACCAAGCGGTACGATAAAGACTTGGAATTCTTTACCAGCGCATATTGTGTTTCCTTCCTCCTATAGTCCCAAGTCCTTTAAGCGGGGCATGAAAAAGCATTTGATGAGGCTGTCAAGCTGAGGGCTACCTGTAGCACTATCGGTGTATGGAGTGGTGACCCCCGATCCAAAGACTATGCCTTTAACTTTCCATCTGGCGAGGTGATGTAATGTTGAAGTGTCCAATATAAAAAAAATCACCAATCAATCATGGACATACATATTTACACTGAACGGGAATTAAACCCGCGACCTCTGACTTACTCTACCGGTTCGCTATCTGTGGATCGTGGAAGGAGAGCGGACCCCCCCCCCCCCCCCTACCCGGGCTTCAAACTAGATGCAACTAGAGTTGGCAATAGGCTGAAGAGATTAACCTTCCATTACGTAACGGAAAAACAGAGTCGTGTGTGTGTTTGTGTCTGTGTGTGCGTCTGTTTGTATAGATACATAGAAGTTCTAGCAAAATTTATCCACACTATGTTCTTGTATTGCCTAATCAGATTAACAAATTTTCATCCACACACATTAAAAAGCAATGTTTCTATCGACACCATTTAATTGCCAATCTAATCAAATTGGTCATAAAGTTGTATTGTGTGAATGCCCTTTACGTATTAAGTCGTTTATTGCCAAATTAGGCATTTCATTTACCTACTTATTTATTATTCGCGGATCCTATGGTGCGCGCGCGCTGATTAGTCAACTCGCGAATATGAACGGTGATAGACGTCTAATCTCGCGCGAAATAATAAAAATCACTAGTGAGTTAGGTTCTAGGAAAGTGTGGTCTGCCGTCGACCACACATCACAGCAGGTGAGATAGTGGTCAAACGCGGGTCTATCGATGATAAAATAAAAACAAAATTAAAAAAAAAAAATTTTTAATGTTATAATATGTGTGCGAATCGCTACGATTTTTAAAAATGTGTGCAAATTGCCAGAATTTTTTTTTAGGTGGCGATTCGCACGCTAATAAATTCAATGAGTGCGAATCGACTACTGAAATATTAACTGTTAAAGACAATTAAACGTTTTTCGGCTTTCCCGTAAATTTTAGATCAGTCAGCTTTATGGATAAGGACGCGGCCTCTACTCAGAGGTATCGAGTTCGAATCTGGTCGGACAGCACCAATGTGAATTTCACTTTGAGGAATTTATATGTGCTAATCACATGATTTACCATCTGCTGACGGTGGAGGAAAACATCGTGAGGAAACTCACATGTCCTAGAAGAAATTCTAAGGACATGTCCGATCCACCAACTCGCATTACGCCAGCTTGTATGGATTAAGGCCTAAACCCTCTCAGCTAGCTCGTTAGAGGAGAGGAGACCCGTGCCCAGCAGTGGAACATAAATGGGTTGCTATTATTAGCTTTTTTGCCAGGATTTTGCCAGGGTATAAATCCTGGCAAAACCCTGGCAATTTATTTGAGCGGATTGAATAAATGCCCGATTATTGTCCAACATGCAATAAACCTATCACTGCTTTTGATATTACACAGCCGAGATGTGGGCTGTGGCCCGTGTAGCTCGAAACTGAACTGATTTTAACGCGTCGTGATAAGGCCCTTGCCTTTACTAATGTCTTCATCTGATCAATAATCTTATTATTTTTTTTTAAATCTGGTATTAGAACAATGACTCAAAAACCCAAGGCAGACTACTTAAAATCATTTTAGTTGTTTTTATGCGATGCTCGAACAAACGACCAACAAGTTTCCTAATTAAGTTTTTTTATCCCTCTTAGCGGGTTTGGTGCTCGGATAGACAAGATCTACATTATGTAATATAACAACATACAGATAACTCTTGGGCTCAGAGATTGCCACATTGAGATCAATTTCTTCATTATTTCAACTACTTTAGTAAAGTGACCAATATTACATCATGTTAATTAGGTATGGGTCTTTACACAAAAAGGTACTTACTCAAATTATGAAAACTAGATCATATGTATTCATTCTATAGCCTTGGATTATATCATAATTGTTAGTACATTAGCTAGTTGACCGACTTCAAGAAGTTAAAATAGTTTGTGATTGTAGGCTCTCATATATTGCCATGAGGAGATAGGCCACGACGCGACCGTATCTCCCGTCCGAAATGAGCAGTCCTACTGGGGTAGTACCTCCGCCCTACAGAACACCGCGACGTGTTGTGTTCCCGCCGGTAAGTAGGGTAGCCAGAGCTCACTGTACTCCTCCGCCACCCCTTCCTAGCCTCGCCACCCTTCCTAGCCCCGTCCCCCTTCCCTTCAAGGTAGGCAGCGCGTGTGAGACACCCTTGTAACACACTTGTAACACCCTTGTCTGCCACCTACGTTGTATAAAAAAATAGGGCTGTTCGGAGGATCTATGTGTGTCCCTCTGACTAGCAGAGGGCACAGTGGTGGGCGGGGAAGGGGCGGACTGGTTCTCCGTGCACTGGTTGGGAGGTGACAGGGCAGACATCTGTCTCCCTGTCAGGTTACCCGCCCCATTTTTTGTTTTCGATTTAATTGCAGGGATTCAAACTGCAACAGACGTATGTAAAGAGCCGAGTGCTCCACCATTGACCACATCATCACTTACCGACAGGCGGGATTGTGGTCAAACGCGAGCCTATTATTATTTACCAATGAAAAAATAAATAAAAAAAACTAAGTTAAAGTAATTTCAAAGGTTTATAACTCAACCTAAATCTCATTTATTTAATCTTTAACTGAATGCTTTGCTTACTGTTACAGATAACACTGGCATTGGTGCGATAAACATAATATATCTCCATAATCTGAAGAAAATAAATACAAGATATATAAAGAAACTCGTTTACAAGAACAGAGGGAAATAAAGATATAATGAGAGAACAATTATTGCAACGTGCTATGTAATTAAATAAGGAAAAAACAAGAATCTAAATCAATTAAAAAATAAATTGAATCAATTATATATAAATAAACCTGTCTAAGGCATTATTAATAATACACCATGCATCATTAATAAGGCTGTGAAAAAGTATGGATCAGATAGGTTAGTTAGTTGATCAGAAAGGAAAGCGCACAAGTAATTTAATGTAATAAATTAAAAAAGTGATTTTAAAAAGTGTAACCACTTGAAAAGTTGTAAAAGAACTGCTTTAAAAAAGTGTAACCATTTTAAAAAGTGTAATAAAACTGATCTTCAAAAGCGTAATCATTTAAAAAAAGAACTCCTTTAACCAAACCAATGAGGACAAGAAAGTAAAAAAATATATTGAGAATTTAATTTCAGTGCCGAAAGTGTAATAATCAAAATGGTGATTAAATTAACCAATCAGATAAACAATAGTGTCCAAAAACAGGACCCATTTGTCAAATTGCTGGGTGAATTTGGACGATGGCAGTTCTTAGTGTTCGGGACGATATCCCTGGTGAAACTCAGTTCAGGATGGGTGCAAATGGCGATATTGTTTTTAACACCGAAGTTGGTCTTCTGGTGCGTGAATCAACCGAATGGTACAGACACCTTGTTGAATAACACTTGTTATGCAGATTGCTTGCAATATGAGTATGATACATCGCCTTTTGATAATACTATAATATCCGAATGGGATCTAATCTGTGAGAGGAGATGGTTGGCAAGTTTTACGCAAATGATGCTGCAGTTAGGCGTCCTCATTGGGAGTATCATTTTTGGATTCCTCTCGGACAGGTAAGCATTATTTTCATAAGTAATATTAGTTACCAGCTGTTGCCTGCGGCTCCACCAGCGTGGAATTCTGCTCCCATTCCTATTGCCAGGGGACCTAATACTGGGTACGGGCTGGGACCTCATGTCGTGCACCCGGGCAACGGAGGCCTGCGGCAAATCCGGCCGAAGTGGAAGTGGCTGTCTAGAGGGCTGCTCCGAGGCTCTCCACGTATCCCTCTGACTAGCATAGGGTACAATGGTGACAGGACGGCCGCCTGTCACCCTACAACTCACCATCAGTGGGTCTATTTTTGGGGGTCGACGGGGCCATCTTAACACAGTAGATGGCCCAGGGTCAGCTGGGATGCGAGGAATATGCCTATTAGGTAACCTTAAACCTCGGTAATTAAGACCTGAGTGAGACGGCGTGCGCTTTTATTCGGTTCGATCCCGACATAACCACTCCCGATGGCCGACGGGGGTGGATCCATGGGGATTTCCGCACAAAAAAAAGGGGACCTAATTCTGGGATGAACAGTTAGTAGTACTTGCTACCGCCGCACAAACGTGAAATTTAATAAACCCAAAACAGCTTAAGCGGCTTTCTCCTTAAACTACACCCTAAAATTCACGGCTTTCACTGTTTCGCGAAAACAACACATCGGAACCTGTTTTCGAGAGGAACTTGATCATACAATGGAAACGGACCATATTTAATTGGTCAATTTTGTGGTTTCTTGCCAACCTTATTGAAAAATAAGATTGCTTCGTGCATTCTTTAGTAGTTAAACTGAGAAAACAGGATGAACTGACAGATAGATCGAACTAATTCGTCTTTGTCTTTGATACTCCTCATGAACAATAGTTATAGCTATACAACAATAAAGTGTACAGGCAATTTAACATATTAAACAAAAAAAGGTACTTACACAAAAGACACGACGATAAGCTAATTACCAAAAACCATACAATTATCACAAAAAAATAAAATACTCATATTTCAACGACAAATTTATTGTAAGATCAGTGATACTTTGTTATTTGTGCTCAATAATAAATGGAAAAGAAGCAAAACGTGATGTTGTTAATAGACTTAGTCTGAAGTAAATTAATAGATACTCGTAAAGTATATATATATGTGTGCTCTTATCATTAGCCACTGTCAGTAGATGCAATTTTTGCTGTACTTTAGTTACTTTGAAAGTCTCTACTACTATTTTTAGGTTAGTACAAATTTTTTATGTATAAAGCCGGTAACAACTGCAAGCCAACCTCACCTGCAAGCCGTTATATCTGCAGATTGACGAACCAGGCTTTGGCGCGTGATTTTCTCTCGGGGGGAGGGGGGGGGGCTCAAACAGCAGATGCTCAAGAAGTCAAGATAAGCCAAATGAACAGGAAGAATAAGAGGATCGACCTTAGGCTCCATAACTTTGGACACAACTGGGACTTAGTACTTTATTATATATTCTTTGCTGCGGCCTAGCTGCAATGCTTCGATATCGCCTAATGTCACCATTGGGTTGTGAAGGTCAGATGGCAGTCGCTTCACGGAAAATATCGAGGTCCAGCCAAATCAGCAGTTAAGACTGGTGAAGCGACTGGGATTAACGCTAGGTTGAAGATATATTCTATGCTAATACTGTGACTTTTCGAACCCAAATGTCAATGCCTTAATTGGGCATGCATCAGACAACATGCCATTTTTTTCCGTGCAGTCGGTCTACGATACAAAAGAATCTTTACTCAAAACATGTTTAATTATTTTGCAGATATGGCCGCAAGAACATCTTTCTGGTGGCAATATCGACAGTCATCGCCTTCGGGCTGGGTATCCCATTTTCTCCCAACTACATCGTGTTCACTTTCCTGAGGATGATGCTTGGTGTAGCCACCTCAGGGACCATGATCGTGTCTTTCGTTATAGTTATGGAGTCTGTTGGACCCCGTTACAGGGAAGTGGCGGGGTGCCTGTTCCAGATACCTTTCATTATCGGTAAGTTAACAATTAGTGAAATCTTTTTGTAAGGTGCTACCAGCCCTGCTGCTATGAAAATCTCAAAAAATCAACGCTCAGGCAAAGAATAGCAGGGATAACATGAATCTCTCGACTCTTCGACCAAATTGCAAAAAATATGAAAGACACAAGTCCATACCTACAGGCATAGGGAGAGGCTGGATGGAAGGTGAAGAGAGGAGAATAGCAGCTGATCCATTATGCGTCTCGTTATGAAATATCAAATTACTAACTTTTAAACTTTCGCATTACTAAATGTTAGCGGAAATTAACGCGATCATGGCATAGGTATATATTCATACATAACTTTGGAATGCTTGACGTTTCGACCAGGTTCGACCACCTCTATCGACTAATATTAAGTAATTTTTAAAATTCCAGGTCACATGACCGTGCCACTCTTCGCGTATTACTTCCGTACCTGGGACAAGTACACCCTAGCCCTGGGCATCCCACCGCTGATCTACCTGGGTTACTTCTTCACGCTATCCGAGTCCCCTCGGTGGCTGGTCAGCCAGGGCAGGGTGGAAGAAGCCGTCAAGATTGTCAAGAAAGCTGCTACTATGTAAGTTGGAGTTTAACTTTACATTTAGAATAGTTGGATGTTAGTATATCTTTTGTTGTTACTTATCCACATAAAACTGTTGGAAATTTGAAGGAAACCTTGGCTAATGCGACTACGTTTTACGATAACCTCATACAACATACGCAAAAAACGTTTTGGAACGCATTATGCGTACTACTAAAGAGTGAAATACCCTACCTGAGTCTGTATTTTCGGTAAGCTACAACCAGTGAGTTTTCATGTCTAGAGTGAACAGGTTACTTCTAGGCAAGCGAGACCTACCGTCGACCACATCATCACTTACCAATAGGCCGTCTGGGTAGAGATCACCATTTTAGGGGCATCCCCTGGTGACCCACTACTTTTGGGACTCTACCCCAACTGTAGTGTGCAGTCAATCCGGCGGACTAAATATAAAAAGTAAAGATTGTAGTCAAACGAGCCTATCACCAAAATAACCGCCTGGGTAATAAAATACTTTGGGGACAGCAGAGCATTTTACCTGGTCGTGAACTAAAATAGCTATCCTGACGTTATAAATTTCTATCAGGCATGGTAAAAGCGGTGAAAATTGGATAAGAAAGAGCAGGAATCCCCCAGGCTCCAAGGTAAAACTCTGGTTGAAATGGGGTCTGAGTTATTGTCCATGATTGCGCATTATCCAACCATTGTGTGTGGACTAATTTGAAGTTATTTCGTGGTCGTCATAACCACCGGTATATTGGTGTATATGTATACATTGTGTTCACTTGAAACAGGTGTTCTTCAATTGAGGAAACACCTATGTAAATCATTGATGTCAATATTACTAATCCAATCTCGATAAAACTGGGTCTTTAGATAATGCAATATTTGTTAAAAAGGTAGATAGGTTGTTATGTTGAAATTGGAATTATACACGTTTAGGTTTTAGGACTAGTTAGTAGGAATGCGTTCAGGGTTCAGCAGGTGCATAGCCGGAGCTTGAGGTGATGGTTGTCGCAGCACTTGTGGCACCAATGGGTATTGGCGTAGTCTCAACCAATATCTGCGCTTTGTCACGCAGTGCTGCGACGACAATCACATCTTCTTTCATGAGGCCGTCAAGTTGAGGGCCACCATTATGTCACTGTCAGTTAATGTACTGGGGACCTCCTTCCTGAGACTCTACCTTACCATCAGCTCACCATCAGTCGAGGTAAAGTCACATTGACGTGACTGATATATAAAAAATCTCCCTCTTTCTGGGTTATGTGCATCTTTATATGTTTATCCTCATTCTAGAACCCATAACACAAGCTAGTTACTCTACGCTTACTTTGGGTCTGGATACCGCTTTCTAGAATATCCTAGAAGACATCCTTTGATATTTTTTTTACCTTTTTCAGGAACAGCCTCCCAACGGCAAAGATCGAGGAAACCCTGACGCAGCTATCTCAGGAGATCAGGAAGAACTCCGACGAACCCCGGCTGAACTACACGGCGCTGTTCCAGCGGTCGCTCCTGGTAAAGACGCTGTGCTGCGCCGTCATGTGGCTGGTGGTGGGCATCATATTCTTCGGGTTCAACCAGTACATCAGTCAGACTAGCCCTGATCCCTTTCTAAGCGTGTTCTTAGCAGGCGTTATTCAGGTGAGAAACAGACTGTTTTTTTTTTCTTTTGGTCATTTCAGTATGACTGCATCGTACCTGATGGTAAGCTAAGAGTAGTTTTAGGAATGAGGGTCACCATTACATTCACTGATAGTGTTATAATGGCGAAGCTCAGTATGACGGACTAGACGTAGGAGTAGGTCTAGAAGGAGGAGGGTAGGAGAAAAGAAACGCGTGCGCTGTTACAGAATTCCAAGTCTTTATGGTGTGGCAAAAAAAATAGCCACTGAACCGCTTGGTTCTTGGTATCTTCTGGCATTTACCCTAGCTTCTTACCATCAAGTGGGGTGTAGTCAATTACCGGACTATTAAAAATAAGCTACGCACATCACAGTAAACCGACTCGAGGCCACTGACGCATATATGCGTCCAAAAATCACAAGCTACGCCACTGACGCATATATGCGTCCTTGGAACAATCTTAATGGTCAGTAGTTAGCCATATGTAAAATTGAATCGGTTAATCTCTTATCTACAATTTCTGCTTCAGATCCCATCAAACCTTATATCCATCTGGTTGATCAAGACATTCGGTAGACGGCTCACCATCTCAATATTCTACATCCTCTGCGGATTTTTCGTCATCGCGCTATACTTCGTCCCCAAAATCTTTGCTGTAACGCTCACCCTTGGCACTTTGGGGGTAAGCTGTGCAGCTATCGTCGCAGCGTCCATCTACGTGTACACATCAGAATTGTACCCAACAGTTGTGAGGAATATGGGTATTGGTGCTTCGTCTACTGCTATGAGGATAGGGTCTATGTTAGCCCCGTTTATAGCGGATACTGTCATAAGCGTACCATGGATGCCCACAGCGATATTCGGAGTAGCAGCTTTAGTAGCTGGATTAGTATGTTTGATACTACCGGAGACGAAAGGAACCACATTACCTGACAGCATTGAAGATGTTCAGAACGCAAAATGATTTTAAAACGATGCCGAATCGAGGTTTCGTCCAAAGTATGCACTTAAGAGCCAGGAATCCATTCTCGTATTCCTTTATAATTTGGTTAATACGGAGGTAACTGTCTTCTGACTCCCATTAATACCGATAGGAAAACCTGTGTCAGTAGCTCGTCCATTAATAAATAAGTATTCTGACGTATGATGCGTCCAAAAAACCAGTCATGTCAGTGACGCTATATGCGTCAAAAATTTTCGTTGCCTTTGGTATTTATAAAATTAAACGGCTCGTAACCTAGTAGGCAGATTTAGGATGGGTAATGGTTCCGTCCGGCAATCAATAAGTCTACCGGCTTGCAGGTGACGTTGACTTCAAAAATCATCTGGTGCTAATGTTAATGTTTAAGTAATATGTTCGAAGAGTAACTGTGATAAGTATGTTAAGTTGTGATTTATCAATTTATTTCTATATTGTACGGTTTTGAGGTAGCTGTGCGAGGGAACGTTGTACAAAACCGAAGCAAACTGAACTTAGCGGAACACTTACTACTTAAATGTTTGTTTCTACTTAATTGTACTACGTGTAAATAGCCTAATTATTATTATTAAAAGATGAAATTAATTTTCATTTGATTTTGATATAGTAAAACAATCCAATCTACAATAATGTGTTTAATAAATGTATACAACAAATAAAAAATAAGTTATTATAACATGGTTGCACTGACTGATTTTAATAATAATACTCCATTAATGACTCACGCGCATTCTTACTATTAACCCACATTTACATTTAATTAACACTTCAAAATGTTTGAAGTGACTATCAGCTGACGCCTCTCATCCCAAGACCGTAAGGTGCCTTCGCTCCCGTCCGCAGGTAGAAGTTCCCACGCAAACTGAAAAAGAAAATTATTCACTTGAAATATAAACCTTTTAACCGAATTGTGGCCACTGGCCCAGGCCCAGGTTAATTGGGCCTGGGCACTGGGCCCATCAAGATCGAAACCGAAGCTAACCTCGCCTAAGCTAAAGATAAGTAAGCTATTACGCGTACCTACTTATTGACTGATGAGGCTATTGGCTGTATCGGATATATACCTGCCTACCATGAAGAGAAGGGGGAGGGGCTAGTAACGGGTGGGGAGGCTAGGAAGGGGAGGGGGAGGAGGGATACAGTGAGCTCTGGCTACCCTACTTACCGGCGGGAATACAACACGATGGTTATTATGGCCGCGGTGTTCTGTAGGGCGGAGGTACTTCCCCAGTCGGACAGCTCATTTTGGACGGGAGATACCGTCGTGTCCTACCTCCTGACGACTTGCTATATTTTTGACAAATACTCACTCTGGTGTGGCCCTCGCACCCATGAAAACGACCGACTCATTTTGGCACTCTCCTCTAAGAAATGTGTCGTAATTGCCACATTTCTGTGCAAGCAGTCCGTTACTGCTCAAAGATTCTGCCCATAACACCCACGAGCGCCAGTGGCTGCAGAAATCTGAAAACAAAATAGAATTGTGAGCCTTTTTAACAAATTTAAAAAAGGAGGAGGAGGTTCAACTGTATTTTTTATTATTGTTACTTCAGAACTATCGACTGGGTAAATCGATTTTGATGATTCTTTTTTATTTGATAGTTGATTTTCCCCGTGTGGTCCAATTTTAATTTGGACCAGTTGAAATCGATTTTTTTAACATGTTTTGTCGTCGGTAAACTTGTAGTTTCACCTAAACGTGTTATCATTTTTGTTTTATCAGGCGCTCTAGAAAAATGTAGCTAATGTAGAGATACTTCTTTTTATAACAAATAATATTTGTTTTAAACTAAATCAAAATTCGTTCAGTACTTTTTGTATCCCTCGGTGAAAAAACAACTAACATAATAATTGGAATTAACGCAAGACATATATTTTCAATGATTTTCTGATCGGAAAAAATGATCATCCAGGACGGGACTTGATCTCAGCAACGTCAACCGTAGAACATAATTATCGGAAAATTTCGAGCATCTAGAATGGGTCCAGGTAGCTCAGTTGGTCAGAGCATTCCCTCTATAAGGGACTGGTCACGGGTTCAAGTCCTGGATGATCATTTTTCCGATCAGAAAGTCATTGGGAATAGTTAGCATGCAATTGCTTTAAAATTTCATTCGAGATATTTTTTTTTACTCAAAATCGTTTAATTAACATAACCCAATTTTTTTTTTATTTATCTCCAAGAGCTAATTTACAATAATCGTAATAGCAAACCCGGCGAACTCCGTTTCGCCACCAGATGGCTATTGGCGCTGTATGTGAAAAATGATTTTCCCGCTTTTCTGTTGAATTTTTTCCTGAATTATCTTTGCTATAAACCTCACGGAGTCCGAGACCTTTCCAACGAATGTAAAACCGTGGAAATCGGTTAGTGCGTTCTGGAGTTATAGCGCCAGGAAGGAAATCCCGACTTATTTTTATATAGTAGATAAATGGATAGAGATTTATTTTTATAATGCCCACCTTCAAAGGTTAAGAGAAAAGTAGCAGCAATACATCCAGGTTGCTTCGCGTGACCCCCGTTGGGCCAGAAGTCGGCGTGGCCTGTCTGGGAGGGAGTCCCGAAGTGCCCTCCGTCAGTGTGGATCACGTCCACAAATGCCGCGTCGGAGGGCCCGATGTGTTGCGCCGCGATGGGAGGATAGTATAGAGGGTAGGCAGGATCCAGGCCTGTAAGTCTGAAAAGAAAATTACGTAACTAGACTAGCTCGACGGTCCCTACGAATAACACCCTAACTACAAAACACAAATTTTACAGGAGAGCGCTTCAAAGTTTCAAAGACTTGTATATTGTCTTCTACTTGATATCAATCAATCAATTAGCCTATTGCAGTCCACTGCTGGACATAGGCCTCTCCCAATATACAATATATATTCTACTTGATATACAACCATGAAATTTGGTAGCGACGCTTAAAAGATTTTATATTTTATGAATCATATAACATTGTGCATCAAAGTAATTTTTAATATGTTATTTGCCACTTACTTAATTATACGATGAAACCAACCTTATAACCAGCAGCTTAAGTGGCACTTACTTACAAGCTCATAACTATTTCTCAGGAGTCAAATTTCGTAAGTGGTAATTAGGTACGAATAATTTTTTTTTCTTTCAAATTTTCCTCTGTACAATTACGTAACAACCAAATAATGAAAAATACGTCGGAGTATGTGTATAAGTGTCGTGTTTTTTATTACTCAATTACCACTACTGTTGCTCTACGTTAGAAATTGGAGTCCATTTTGTAGTTATGGGAAATTTCGTGTATTACATCGATTTAAGGTTCAATTTTTCAACTTAGTTTTAATAAACTAATCGATAGGTTGGGGTGTTCTAGTTGTCATGAAAACAAAACATGCAAATCATTTATCTACCACTTAAGTAGTTATACGTAGGGACCGTCGAGCAGCTGTCCTCTGGACTCCGGTTTCGTCCTTAACCATACTTTACTCCTGATCTGAATTACTCAAAAGTGATGTCATAGTATCGACTCAAACCACGTTTGTCACTTCTTCTTCTTCAACCTAGCGTTAATCCCAGTCGTATCCAAAGCTTTCACCACGGATTCGGGGTCCGCTTTACCAGTCTTAACTGCGGATTTGGCTGGACCTCGATATTTTCCGTGAAGCGACTGCCATCTGACTTTCACAACCCAATGGTGACATTAGGCGATATCGAAGCATTGCAGCTAGACCGTTGTTGTTGGACTTCTTAATTAATAAATCTGTATTTAACATAACATAACATAAACTCACGCCTATATCCCCGAAGGGGTAGGTAGAGGTGCTAGCACCCACAATTCGCCAGTTTATGTTTAGATCCCAATGTAATAGGTGGCGAGCCTATTGCCATTAACCGGGCACTTATAAACCTGCGATAAATACACACATAACTTCGAGAAGCATCGAAAAGTCATTGGTGTTTGGCCTGGTGAACCTGTACTAAGTATTAATATTATAAATATGAAGAGTTTGTTCGTTAGATTGAAACGCAATTTGCAAAAACTACTGATCTGAATTGTAAAATTATATGATAGGCCTTTTATCAAGAAAGTTTATAGCCTATACCCATCAGTGGCGTAACTATACCATCTGGGGCCCGTGGCAAATTCTGTTGATGGGGCCCTATCAGTAAAAATTGTCACGTTGCGTTGTACTCAGTTTAATTTTAATAAACTTTGAGATTTTCAGCGTAACCAAAAGCAATGTCAAAATAATTACACAAAGAATATGCAGTCAGTACCTAGAGCCCTTTTTTACATACATACATACATACATACAAATCACGCCTGTTTCCCATTGGGGTAGGCAGAGACAACATCTTTCCACTTGCTACGATCTTAGCATACCCCTTTCGCTTCTTCAACTTTCATATTTTTTTTCATACACGCACGCCGGTTGCGTGTACCTACTCTTGACCTAGGCCTTTCTCCAAAACATCTTGGATCTGATTAAAATATGTACGCCTAGGTCGGCCTTTACCGGGTTGCCAATTCACCCTCACCTCATATAGGTATCTGTTTTGTCAATCTTCTTTCATCCATCCTCTCTACATGTCCAAACCATCTAAGTATCCCTTTCCCTTTCTATCCCTTTCTCTATCTTGGTCACTACATCTTCAACTATACCGCAACGTTCCCTTATCACACTGTTCCTCACTCGGTCCATCAGCTTTACTCCAGCTATCCTTCTTAGACTTCTCATTTCTACAGCATTCAATTTACTTTCATGCTTCTTCTGCCACACCCAACATTCACTACCATACATACCCATACATCGATGTGGGAACGAGAACTCCTCTATGTACAGCAAGTCGTGCCTCTTTAGAAATTTTCTGTTCTGACTGCTCATAAAATTATGCATTGCGCCATTCACTTGATTACCTGCCAAAACTCTTCACTCAGTTTTTTCCCTTTTTTTATGGTGCGGAAATGGATACCACGGAGATGGTTATGTCGGGATCGAACGCCGTCGCCAGTCCTCCATGACGGGTCTTACCGCCGCTACAACGGCGTGCCCCGCGCTTGGTTGCCCAAGTCGGTCCTTCCACTCTAAGTCGGTCCTTCCACTCCATGCCCGTGATTCCCCTAACATAGTGTTTGCTAGCTCGCCTGCGCTACCAACGACAAGGTACTGCGACAAAATATTTGTAGAAACCTATGGGTGCGTTCTAAAATGAATAGAAATGTTCTATTTACAGGTATTTTGATCGACGGTTTTTGACGTTCATAAGTAAAATTACTCGTCACTGGTAATATGTAGGTACAAATGTACATCTCTAAAAATGAATCAACATCTTTTTTGAGGTTGGTTGAAATGCTTAACCATTAACTTGAAATTGTATGGTCTTTAGTTGTCTCACTTTAGATTTAAACAGGGCCTCGATTCTGTTAAAACAAGCTACTTTCATACTTCTGACACTACAAAAAATGCCATTTAATTTTGGTCTTTATTGTTATCAGGTTAAAGTCTAAAATTACTTAATGATATTTTGTAGAGTGAATCGAAAAGTTTAATGAACTCTTTTCATTTGAATGAAATTCTAAGCAATTGCATGCTAACTATTTCCAAATGATTTTCTGATCGGAAAATTGAAAATCTTTTCATTTGATTTTAGACTTTAACTGTATAACGGTAAAGTCTACAATTGAATAGTATCAGTGGCATGACAGTGCCTTTAGCGCAATCTAGGCCCAGAACTTATAAAAATATACTTTTCAAATAAAATAAAATACTCAGGTACAATGCTAAAAATATTTTTGCGCTCGCGGCCTCTTGGGCCGGGGCCCCCTTGGGTCGGGGGCCCGTGGCATTTTGCCACCCCTGCCACCCTATTGTTACGCCACTGATACCCATACTACCCAAGGGAATGGAGCAGTAATCATATTATGTCAGCAAATTGTGCAAATTTCCATTAATATTGCAAAACTAATGAGATTACGGTCATATTTGGGATAAATGGCTGCCACGGGGGCGAAGTATGGGGGCAAAGGTTTAAATACAATAAGGGGGCGTCCATAAATTACGTGAGGTGTTTTTTTTAAATTTCTGTCTCTCCCTCCCCCCCTGGTGAGATGTCGTGAGATGTTATTCAACCCCCTCCCCCTTTCCCTAATCTCACATGAGATTTTTAAGATGTGGGTTTCTTACGTAAACGCATATTAGATTTTTTTTTTTTTTTTATACTACTTTTTTTTTTCATTGTTTTTGTATTGTTATTGTAAAAAGAAAAAAAAAATGCTTCGTGCTATTATTTACGACTAGTTAAGACAAGTAATCAATATCACTGAGAGTTTAATTTATAAGTGTAATAAAAATTTAACAATAGAATAAGTACTTAAATCGTAACTACTGTGATTAAAAAAAGAATATCTACTCTAATTCAGTCCATGGAGAATCATGCGCGGACGCGTGCGGTCTCAAGACAGACTATTATAACTACATACTCTTTGATTACAACCAACTTCGTTTTGATCTAGCCACTTTAAGTCTTTGGCGCTTGCGCACAGTAAGTCATTTGCTCGTCTTGTCACTCTGTGAGGGTCGAACTTTCGAAGTATGAATAAAATTATTTTGTTTCGAACGAATTAGTGAATGATCCCAATCGATTCTGGATTAAATGGACCAAAATAGTATAAGTTTTTTTGGTTTCAATCAGAAAAAAAAATTGCGTTTTTGAAAAATTGAAAATTAATTGCGAGACCTCTCCCCTCTCTCCAACGTAAGATTAGATGGGATATGACTCAACCCCCTCCCCTCTTAAACATCTCACGTAATTTATGGACGCCCCCTAAGCAATAACAATACCTGGGTACAGTATACCCCCTGGAGTTGAGATATCTAGCAGCATACGATATAAGATGGCTGCCCATGGAATGCCCAATCAGGTGGAGACCTTCGAGGGAAAGGCCTCTCTTCAGTAGCTTCAAGAGAGCTCTGCCCACGCATTCTCCTGCCTGTAACAGAAACAGCACTAGGCCAACGAAGATCTCTGCTTATCCACAATATATCGGTACATCGGACCCATCAATATAACCTCACCTGGCATATTGGTAAGCTAAAGTTAAAGTATCCTCCTGTTAACCACCGTCCTCCAAAAACGCAGGCCTTGGGTTGTTTACCTGGGCCTGGCGTCTGTTACCCTAGTAAAAGCAGGCCGGCTCTTTTTTCGGGGACAATACGGGCACCGTGGTTCTATAACCCCAGGGGGCCATCTTGACGCTGGAGATGGCCCTGCTTCAGTCAAGGTGCGAGGGAAGTGCCTTTTAGGTCACCTTTTACCCCGGCATTTGAAGATCTGAGGCGTGTGGTTTTAATTGGCTAAAGTCTGACATAAACGCTGGCCCGTACGAAAAAAGAGGTTTAGGGGTGCAAGGGAAATTTAAGGGTGCAAGTGCAAAATGAGCAAAGAAACAGCCAAGTGGACATATTTTGAGTCTTGCGTGGTTAATCCGATTACTATCGATGTTTAAGAGGCCGTCTAAGAATTTTTTACGATTTTGGTGATATATATGATTTACAGACGTGATTTGATAGTTAAAAACTGTATTCCTTAAAGTTTTAAAGCATAATAATGAAAGCCGACCCCAACTGAGTTGGGAAAAGGTTCAGAGAATGAATAATGAAAGATTATTTAAAAAACGGACGGCCTCTTAAGTCTAGGTGTTTTGTTATTTGACTATATTAATATAATTTAACCAGAAGGAAACTGTCCTCTTACCGTCGGCAGAGTTTTAGCGATGAGGATATAGTTTCCGAAAGCAAGGTTGGACCAGTCCAGCAGCAGCACGTTGTAGCCGCCCGCGCGGAGGTAGGCCGACATCATGGTCACAACACTGATATCTGTGTACACCTCCACGTATCTGGAGAGTAAGTTGTTTGATTTAGAGAAGAAATATTGGATTTAAATTGAATGTGTGGTCTATACTGTTACTAGCTTTCGCCCGCGGCTTCGCCCGCGTGGAAGTCGGTATCGCCATAATTTAAACGAATCTCCACTCGCACTCTCCACTTCACTCACTTCCACTCTCTACTAAAAAAAAGGATAAAAAGTAACTTATGTCCGGCTCCTGGTTCTAAGCTACCTCCCTACCAATTTTCAGCCAAATCGGTTAAGCCGTTCTTGAGTTATAAATAGTGTAACTAACACGACCTCCTTTTTACTAGCTGACCCGGCAAACGTTGTTTTGCATTTTAAGGGTGAACAACCCTTATCACTTAGTCTAGGGGTATGGAAAATAGATAGTAGCCGATTCTCAGACATACTGAATATGCATATAAAATTTGGTAAAAATCGGTAAAGCCGTTTCGGAGGAATACGGTAACTAACATTGTGACATGGAAATTTTAACTCACCCGTGTGCATACAGAACTGTTGGCTTGTTGATGTCGAAGTCAGGGTCCTTCAACAATAACGTGATGTATTTGATCTTTTGGTATGTTGGAGAAGTGACATTTGTGCTGGAAATAAAATTATAGAAAATTAGTAGGTAGGTACCTACCGGAGAATCCGGAGGTCATTGGGAGAGGCCCATTGGAGAGGCCTATGTCCAGCAGTAGACTATGATAAGCTACTTGAATTACTGAAGTAGGTACATTGTAGGTAGCATTATCTTGGGTTAACTCAAGAATCTTCCTACCTTATTTTTTCCTGCGGAAATCCCCATGGATGCCACCCACGTCGGGCATCGGGGGTGGTTATGTCGGGATCAAACCGACTAAACCCGCACGGGTTACCTAATAGGTATATCCCTTACCTCGCACCCTAGCTGACCTTGGGCCATGGACGGTTCTAAGATGGCCCCCTCGACCTCCCGGAAGGGGGGTGGGGCGAGCATCGCTGCACCTCGCCGACGGTGGGGTGCAGGGTAACTGGTGGCCACCCTGTCACCCAACCATCCGCGGGCGGAGGATCAGACCCCCCCCCCCCCCCCGCCTGCTCCCCGCTGTGCCCTCGTGCCCTCTAGAGGACTGGATTTGCCGCAAGTAGCAGCGTCTTCCGAGGCGAATGGGAGACGCTGCTCGCCTCCGTTGCCCGGGAGCACCAAGTGGGGATATGTCCCTAGGTTAATAACTCAGATCAGAATTGGCCGCTTCCCATCAGGTAAGCCGTGTGCTTGTCTGCCATCTAAGTGGTGTAATTTTTTTTACCTAAATGCACGCTTGCAAACTCGAGGAAATAGCTACTTCACTATAAATTTTATTAATTACCAACGGCTACGGTAATCGATAATGTAACATCAGTCTGCGTATAGCTATTTTTTTGCTATCCCTACATCATCATCATTCTCTGAAACTTTTTCCCAACTCAGTTGGGGTCGGCTTTCCAGTCTAACTGTGATGCGGCTAAACTACGATATTTTCCGTGGAGCGACTGCCATCTGACCGTCGAAGTTCCAAGTTAGACTGGTTGGACTTTTGTGGGCTCCAACTACCCGTAACGACTGCCATAGATATTTTTATGGCAACCGGGACCGACGGCTTAACGTGCTCTTCGAGGCACTAATAAACTTGCGATAAATACACACATAACTTCGAAAAGCATCGAAAAGTCATTGGTGTGTGCCATGGTGAACCTGGGATCGAACCCGAGAACTCGTCTCAGCAGTCCATTACCCAAATCACTAGGCTACCGCAGTTTTTTGCTATCCCTACATTGTTATATAAGACAACAAGTCTTCAATTTTATTGTACCATCAAGGGTGCGATCGTGACAACAATGAAACTTGTCTACATTAAAGTATTATATGAAATACTCGCCTCACAATGGTGATGTCAAGGCAGGCGCAATCAACCTACGGTCCTCTACCTACTACACTATTATTATACACACATGCATAGAGTCACGCTTTTTACCATTGGGGTAGGCAGAGACTACATGGATGTATATCCACTTGCTACAATCCTGACATTACTTATTACTTTTAACCTAGCTTTGCCTCAAAATGTCCTCCATCTTATTGACATAATTATTTATGTATCCTAGCTGGGTTAGCCATTTGGCCTCGTCTTATTCATCAAAGTCAAAGTCAAAAATTATTTATTCTGACGGAATCTACAAAACGTCGAAATGAAAAATATTTAAAACTAGACAAGCAAATAGACCACACCGGTTCGTAACGTGGCCTGAGAAGTTTTTGGTCTATTTACAATCATTTCTTTATTCAAATAAAAAAAATATCACCCACCTCGTTAATCTCCTTTCTTCACATTAAAAAAATGAAACTCGAGATAATATAAATATTAATTATATGTATATTTATAACACACATAAAAAGTTATTAATTTTAAAAAGGGTCGATTCGCGCGAAAATTGCGAACATTTTAGTGCGAATCGACTACTAATCATAAAATTTTATGTACAAAACAATACTTAGCAATTTAGCTCAATATTTTTATGTTATTTGTATTTTCTTTAATGTTAGTCTTACGTATATTCAATATCAGTAACATGCCTGTTTTTAGAATTATATAATACCCACTAGCTTTCTGCCCGCGGTTTTGCTCGCATGTAGGTATATCGGTTATTGTCACCAAAAGTCCTTTTTTTAGTGATGGACTTTAATATAAGCCTTGGTACCACATTCAATTGAATAATTGTACGTGTTTTAAACCGACTTAAAAAAAGGAGGTTATCAATTTCAACTGTATTTTTACCCGACTGCCGAAAAAAGGAGGGTAATGTTTTTTATGTTTGTTACCTCAGAACGTTCGACTGGGTGAACTGATTTTGATGATTGTTTTTTATTTAATAGCGGGCGTTTCCCGTGTGGTCCTATTTCAATGTGGTCCGTTAAAGTCGGTTTTTTTCTTTTATTTTCATATCACTTAGGTGGCAGACAAGCACACGGCCTACCTGATGGGAAGCGGTCACCGTAGCCTATGGACGTGTGTAACAAACACCAGGGGCATCACACTCGTGCGGCTGACTCTGCAAAAACCTTATAATGCCCTTATTTCCTTTTCGCATATAAGATACACACCATCCAAGTTTGTAGAGACCTGACTCTACGATTAGCGGTTTAGGCTATGAGTTGATCCATCAGTCATTTAGGGCCTCGATTCTGCTAAAGGCAAACCACTGTCATGCCACTGACACTTTAAAAAATGCTATTTAATTGTAGACTTTTCCGCTATACAGTTAAAGTCTAAAAGCAAATGAAAAGAATACATTAAACTTTTTCATTCGCTCTACAAAATATCATTTAATTTTAGACTTACTTAGGTATAACTTACAAAATTAAATGCTATTTTTTGAAGTGTCAATCGAGGCCCAGGACGTTAACAATATTATTATTTTTTTGAGACGTCAACACGACTTCACCTCGCCCGATGAAAAGCTAAAGGCAAAGTCTCATCAAGTCACCACTACATACACCGATAGTGCTACAGTGGCGGCCCTCAGCTTGACGGCCTCATCAAATGCTTTTACGCCCCGCTTAAAGGCCCCGGGACTATAGGAGGAAGGAAACACATGCGCTGGTAAAGAATTCCAAGTCTTTTCTGTCTTTTATTTCTTACAGCCATTATTCGTTTTATAGGTGCCCCATAAAACCGGTAGTTGATGTCGTCTGCTAGAGTAATCAAAGATAATTTCTTGTCAAATTGAATTACATATACTTACTGGTAATGACGTATGATTATGTCTCCAATTACTGGAATACGGTCTTGCGGCCGCTGTGCTGAAAAATAACAATTTTTTAGTATATAATGTACGTAGCTATTAGTCTGTCTGTATATTGTGATAGCAACCCATTTATGTCCTACTGCTGGGCACGGGTCTCCTCTCCTCTAACGAGAGAGCTGAGAGGGTTTAGACCTTAATCCACACATGCTAGTCTAATGCGGGTTGGTGGGTCGAACATATCCTTAGAATTTCTTCTAGGACATGTGGGTTTCCTCACGATGTTTTTCCTTCACCGTCAGCAGATGGTAAATCATATGACATATAAATTCCACAAAGTGAAATTTGGTACTGTCCGGCTGGATTCGAACTCGATACCTCTAAAAAGAGGCCGCGTCCTTATCCATTCAGCTACCATCGCTTTTTATAATACCGTTGTATATTGTAATTTGCTGAAACATTTTATATATTTTTCGGGCTTTTGAAATCCAAACCAACCTGTAATCCAATGGGTTTAGTAAAATTAAACGATTCAGGACCCAAAAATATTTGTCTGTTGTTCGCGATGTATGCAAAAACTACAGAACGGATTTTGATGCGGTTTGCGCGGGCGAAGCCGCGGGTGTCGACTAGTAATTATGAAACCTAGTACCAAATAAAATTGTGAAACATAGTTGTTATTCTTAATAATAATGTATTTATAATAACTATGTAGCTCACATACTTAGTAATAATTGGGGCTATTTTTTCAGAGCACTAGATGAATTTGAATAAAATCATCTACAATCGTACAAAGAATTTGTTTAAGTATATAAGTCATTTTATACTTATTTCAAAACCACTTTTTGCAGCATCTAAATGAGCTAAAGATAAACAATTGTGGAATGTACTTAGTTTTTTATTAGATAGATAAAAAGGTAAACCCGAAGGACATAGTCATGCGACAATATAATATAACAGCTAGCTCATCACATTAATATTGTCATTCTAGTTCGTGTATTAAGCAGCACACGTACATACAACTGTCGTGAAAAATACGAGTTCATGGCCGGTGTATCGATTATAGTAATCTAAACTATAAAATATTGTGTCGACAATGAGTTGTGGAGAATTAACTTAACGAGGTAAGTTAGATAAATGTTATTATAATGCACATTCTCACGTCTGTGAAGTGCCAAGAAAGTGAGAGGTGTGTTAACAGTTTCGTGAAAAGTTTTCGGTCACACACGGTGATGGCTTTATGTCCTGGCTAGCCTTCATGTTTAACCTACTGTAACCACTGTTTTGAAGGAGGAAGGACACGACGGTATCTCCCGTCCGAAATGAGCTGTCCGACTGGGGTAGTACCTCCGCCCTACAGAACACCGCGGCCATAATAACCATCGAGTTGTGTTCCCGCCGGTTAGTAGGGTAGCCAGAGCTCACTGTACCCCTCCTCCTCCCATGCCTTCCTAGCCTCCCCACCCCATCCCAGCCCTCCCCCCTTCCCTTCAGGGTAGGCAGCGCGTGTGTGACACCCTTAGTATTGCACACGTTCATAGGCCACGGGGACCGCTTCCCATCAGGTGGGCCCTGTGCTTGTCTGCCACCTAAGTAGTATAAAAAAACCACTTAATTTTCACTACAACCAGTAAGAGGACCAGGTGCTCGATTTAATAACGCCAGTTTTCAAAATGCGTGATTTCAATTCGATTAGAAAGAAAAATCTGTCAAAATAAAATCCAGCTTTCGTGAGGTTATCAAACCTTTCATAGTTGGATTCATTTTCATTTAGATTAAAAAAAATAATATCTTTGTTTTGGTAAGCTTTGAAATCACATGTTTTAAAAAGAACTTTTTATTGAATCAGGGACAGGTGTTTGTCAAACGCTGTTTTGTTTCCAAAATTGGCAAAAACAATCAAGAAGTTCTGAAATAAGTAAATCGAGATAAAATCGAAATTTAAATTTAGAGATTTTAGTTAAGTTTAGTGAAATTGCACGTCACAATCGTCACCATTATTATAATCGTACTAAACGAACTAAAGTAGGATCGAAAGTAGAACCAGTTTGAATCCTATGTCTACTTACCGCCGAGTACTCTCGCTATTTGCTGGAAGCTGGCGGGAGACAGCGGGAGTGTAGGATCACGCTGTGCTTCGCAGAATGTCACCGCTAGAAATAAAATAGGAAAATTATGTACAGACCTACATCATCTCAAAAAAAGTATATAAGTATGTTTATCCGCAATTTAGAACCTATAACACAAGCTAGTTAAACGATGCTTACTTTGGGTCTAGATAGCGTTGTGTAGAATGTTCTAGAATATTTATTATTATTTACTTTTATCATCTATACTTTACAAAATTGTAAATTAGTTATGTATCGAGCCCGGTACCTCTCGACCGTAAGACCGACTCTTTAACCATTGAACTACCGATGTTTCTCTAACAACATTAGGATAGTAGTGTAGAGGCCAAGTGATCCACCTGTGGTCAAAGTTAGTACTAAGATAATGAATTTTGAGGTTAACTGCATTTCTTGCCTTTAAGAACACAATATTTAAAAACTATGTTCAGTATCTGAGTTGGGTTAACCTCCGAAAGGCAGTTACGTAAAACGCTGTAAAATGTCAGGTTATTATGTAAGATTCGACAACCAAAGGTGTAACGCGAAAATCGCATACACCTTTGGTTAACAAGCAATTAACTCATTTATGACCGCAATATGCAACATTGAATACTTGCAGCAAAATACAAAGTACCAAACTTAATCGTGTAATATTATCACATGAATAGCTATGATATTATGCTCCTTTGAAGCTATGAAAATGCTGGACTTTTTTTGGATTTAGAACTGTGAAAAGGTTGGAAAAAAACTTTTTTTTTATATTCAGTCCGTCAATTGACTTAACCCCACTGGATGGTAAGAAGCGAGGGTAAAGTCCAAAGGGTACGAGCAGCCATTCTAGACACCATTCGTCCCAAAACGGCGGTCGCTACATTGACGGCCTAGACAGATGCCTGTTCACGTCCCGCTTAAAGAACCCAGGATTGTAGGAAGAAGGAAACACGTGTGCAGGAAGTACATTCCAATTTTTAAACGGTTTTCTTTAACTTGACCTGTTTGTTTGACCTGTTTGACCCCCTTTCAGTTGTCTGATTGGTCTGATATATGGCAGAAGTCTTTAGTTCTGATGACAATACAATTTAAAACAGTTTTACTAAAAAATATCTAGACTGTGTCCAAGGCGGGCCTTATTTCCCATGGTCATACCAACAAACAAAACTTGGTGCAGTCGTTCAATAGTTATGTGAGTATAAAATATGTACTTAGGTATACGCAAAATGTTTCAAAAATTCTTTGATCGAATTAAATGTAGGTACTTGGTAGATTTTGTAATAAGTATTTTTAAATCAAATATATGCGTGTTGGCGGATACGGATGTTTAAAAAATATAATTATTTAAATAATATGTTGATATAAATACTTGCATTGCTATAAAAACAAGGATAACTGCTGTCTGATACAGTCAAAGTCAAATAGCAACAAGTTCAAGTTCGAATTGTTACTCCATTTTGTATTATTTTTGTATAATACACTATTTAATATCATGCTTGACAACAGGGTGTATAGGTAGAGCTTCACTCTTCCAGGAAACGGTGGCAAACAGTGCCCCCTACTTGAGACGCTGTTGCCTGCAGCCAATCCGACCGGAGTGGCAGTGGACCTCTAGAGAGAGGGCTGCTCTGAGGCTCTCCACGTGCATACAGCAGAGGGCGCAGTGCAGTCTAGCTTTAAGGGTAGATGTAGGCCTAAGACAAGATGGATGGAGTGCGTGAAAGAGGATATGGCAAGGAAGGGAGTAACCGAAGAGATGACATCTGACAGGAATGTATGGAGGAGAAAGAGATGTTGCAATACAATTGATGATGATGATGACGGCAGTATATATTACATGTACATGATACTGAATCTATACGCTAAAATATCACAAGTAATCGAACTTAATTTACCGTAAATGACCGAATTACCTTCGTAAGTTTATTTTTGTAGTAAATTATAATGAACAAGGTGAGAAACGGCCATGGCCGTACCCTTTATAAGTGAGAGGCTTTATAATAATTGTTGAGTGCTTGTTCCCTTACAAAATAGTATTCGATAGATATGCAATAAGTGATGGACCTCTAAGTAAACTATTAACAATATGTATGATTACAAATTGTACCAGCAAATGAGTAATCGTTACAACACTATATAATCCACTCCTTATGTTTGCGTTTGACAGCAGTTTTAGAATGTAACTATTGCATTAATCGTACAAGTAAACTTGGAAATGCGTGACCAAGAAATTACATAAACTCGCGTATCATAATGTATCTACCCTATTTATAACTCATTACCAAAATTAAAATGCCTTAATTGTTTCGGTTGATTTAAAATTTACGATTATTTGCTCAGTCGATGAAAACAGCTACACTCTACCATTATTGAATGAAATTGCTACAAATTATGAACCCAGAATAATCGTTCACACTTACTTACATTTACGTCAACATAAAAGTTGTTGTAACATGTAAGCTTTGTTTTTATAGTGTATTATGGATTCTTGTACGTGTTTTCAATGGCTAATCATCTCATCAAAATATTGAAGTTGTGTTGTGTAGGGATTAAAAGTTTTCATTATATTATACGTACGAAAAGCACTGAGCCCACTCGTCTTCAACGGCCTTTTAAAACGCAGCCACAGCTTCCTCGGCATCCATAAAACGTTTATCTCGGTGTTTTCTTTCTTTTCGGAAATAAATAAAAATCGCAAGGTGTGAGGTCAGGGCTATACGGCGCGGCGGGTGACCCAGTAATTCAGCAAAGAGTTTTTACCATGACAAAACAAATGAGCCTAAACTCGATAGGCTTATCTTATTGGCGTAAACCCATAACAGATAATCGGTATGAACAGCCTATAAATGTCGCCGAATAATTAATGCATTGTACACGAAAAAAGAATGTTTATTACAAAACATAAAATTTTGTTGGAAGATCAAAATAATAGCCATTATTTATTATTATGGTAGGTTCACACGCGCGCGTTCAACTCTACATTCAACGTGCACATTCACATTCACGAGCGTGTAAACGGTACGCCCGAGCCCGTGAACGCGCCTGTGAACGTGAATGCCGTGAATCGGGCAAGTGTCGGTTTTTTGGCAAAGTTCAAAGGATGAATGTGCGGGCGCCCGGTTACTGTTTACATGCGCGCGGGCAGTTAGTCGCTCCCGCGATTTCGCGACGAGTGGATCTTCATTCAACGTTGCTAAGAAAGTCGCTACGATCGTTATCATCCACCACCTTCTTTGCAGTCTTTTTCTTTTTCTCCGTCGTTCATAATTTTGTTTCTTTTTCCAATAAAAACAGCAACAATACCGAGATCCTCGCTGCTCGCCATTCTGGCACTGACTGACACGACGGCGTGCATGTGAACAGCTTGAATGTCCGCCGGCCCGGGACGGGCTGCATGCCGCGCAGCCCGCCGTGCAGCCCGGCCGGGCTGCACGGCGCGCGTGTGACCGTAGCATTAGGTATCATGATAATAAAATAAAACTATATTTAAAACTATATTTAAACAGATTTTATTGCGAATTATTTTAGTCAGTTACACATCTGGCACTCAAAAGAAGTACCTATATACAAAAATATAAAACATCGAGCAGAAATAAAATATCGAAGTTTGAAATCGATTGCAACTTCTTCAGAGATAATGTCGATTATTGTTTGAAATCGGTCAGGTTACGCATTTGGACATAACTATTTGACAGAAAATTGAAATGTCAAACGCAAACATAAGGAGTGGAATGACTATCTTAATATATATAAATCTCGTGTCACAATGTTTGTCCTCAATGGACTCCTAAACCACTTAACCGATTATAATAAAATTCGCACACCATGTGCAGTTCGATCCAACTTGAGAGATATGATAGTTTTTGAAACGGATTTCGACATCCACGCGGGCGGAGCCGCGGGCAACAGCTAGTAGTATATTAAAATATTATGTGGTAACTTTATTAGAGACTTGCTGTGTCACGCAGCTTCGTCCGTAGGGTTTTCGCAGCCGTGAATGCATGGCATTCATTATACCAAACATTATATAGGTGGCAGACAGCCTCTGTGGCGTAGCGGTAGTGAACGCGGCCGCTGCGCAGGAGGCGCGGGTTTAATCCCCGCTCAGTGCAAATATTTATATGCATGATAATGGGTATTTGAATTGGTCTGGTCGTGTTAAGCCGTCGGTCCCGTTGCCATACAAATATCTATGGCAGTCATTACGGGTAGTTGGAGCCCTAAAAAGTCAATCAACAACGGTCTAGCTGCAATGCTTCGATATCGCCTAATGTCACCATTGGGTTGTGAAGATCAGATGGCAAAAATATCGAGGTCCTCATTCCGAAAAAAACTGAATTTAGTTGTGTAATAATTGAGTAATTGAAGCGTTTTTTTTTTGTTTGAAAGGTCAGACCTTAGGCATATTTGATCACAATCGGTTGAGTAGAACCGAAGATATACCTAGTCAAAAAATGCGAAAACTTTGCGGGGGGAACTGGGTGCAACTATCATATTAATTATAGTTTCCAACAAAAATAGATAAGTAGATATTGTCTATGACTTATTTAGGTTACTTATTTAGGTTTACTACCGTATGTTTCATTCGTGTAAAGATAAAGTAGGTACTAAAACGTGACAAAAATTTAAAAAACGTGACATAAATATAAAAAAATATAGCAAAATACTGTTTTTTTATATTTATGTCACGTTTCAGTTATTCAACTATAATATTTTTACTTCTATTCAGGGTGAGGTGCCATTTTTAATGCAATAACATTGATAAATGGCATGGCAGAGTTATTTTGCTACACGAACAAGTAATAAATATTAACAATTAATATTCTAGGGCTGTACTTGCTAAGGCCTAAACTGATAAAGCCTGGCTCTGACTTTTCTCTCAAGGTTATGAGAACCTTAAACCCGAGGGGGGCATCTCGAAAGCGGAGAGCGCCTTCTCTGCTTCGGGTCTGCCGGGGTCCGAAGGAAATGCCTTTTAGGTCATTTTACACCCCGGCGCTCGAAGACCCAAGATGGCGTGCGGTTTTAGTCGAGATATCGACACCGAGGATCCTGATACTTCAAGAGATGGACGTGGATAGTTTAATGGAGGTAGAACACGGCGGTATCTCCCGTCCGAAATGAGCTGTCCGACTGGAGAAGTACCTCCGCCCTACAGAACACCGCGGCCATAATAACCATCGTGTTGTGTTCCCGCCGGTAGCCAGAGCTCACTGTACCCCTCCTCCTCCCCGCCCCTTCCTAGTCTCCCCACCCTTTCCCTTCAGGGTCGGCAGCGCGTGGGTGACGCCCTTCCACACGTCCATAGGCCACGGTGACCGCTTCCCATCAGGTGGGCCGTGCGCTTGTCTCCCACCTAAGTGGTGTAAAAAAAAATGAGTAGTGTATTCAGGCATTGTCTAAGTGGGGTTGATTTGGACTGTTTGGCCGTCGTTGGACCGATGGCCGTTAATAGTGGAGACCGCGAGTCGGCAAACGGAAGGTGGTACGCCCTCTAGCCAAATGGACCGACGAGCTGAAACAGGTAGCTGGGATGCACTGGATGCGGAAGGCGGAGAATCGGGTGGTATAGCACGCATTGGGAGAGGCCTATGTCCAGCAGTGGACGTCGACAGGCTAATTCACTGATTGATTGAAGAGTGGTCTGGATTTGAAATTGAGACACAAGGTGTTCGCGACTTTCCTCTACTGCTGACCAAGGGATGTTATCACGGCCTGTGTTACACGCATGTCCGGTACTGTCGTCCGCATAGCAATTTTCCAATGGTTCCAATAGGTGCAGCAGCTTTGAAGATTATTCTCAACACGTGTTTCCTTCCTCCTATAGTCCCGGGGCCTTTAAGCGGGGCGTGAAAAAGCATTTGATGAGGCCGTCAAGCTGAGGGCCGCCACTGTAGCACTACCGGTGTATGTGGTGGTGACCCCAGTCCTGAGACTTTACCTTTAGCTTACCATCAGGCGAGGTAAAGTCATTTTGACGTGTCCTATATAAAAAAAAAACATACCGGGTATATGAGAAACGCTACTAAAAATGCATTCAGCCAATAGTGCTGCAGATAAATAAAACTTTACTTGATTTTTTTTAAATCGGTGTATTTTTTTGTATTACTGTTATGCATGCTCCATCGTTTTTTTATACCACTTAAGTGGCAGACAAGCACACGACCTACCTGATGGGAAGCGGTCACTGTGTCCTAGTACAGTGAAATGATACCGATCGAATAACGATATTTATGGTTATAAATAATATTATAAATATTCTATGTATAATGTGTAAAGACAAGCTAGTTTACCTCATATTATGCTTACTTTGTAGAGAGCGCATAATAAAATATTTATTTATTTACATTTTTTTTTTCGGTACAGTGACGTATTTTTTATGAAATTATCATTTCATGTAGCTGCACTAACACGATGGTGCGTGAATAATGCTTATAAAAAAAGAAAAAAAACAACAGTTAGGTACATACCTATTAAAAAAAAAATAAGCGGATTGAAAAAAAAAATTGGTGTATCTTTAGGGAAACACTAGCGAAAACGAAGACAGGCAAGTGCCTGTCTTCGTTTTCGCTAGTTTTCCCTTACACCCGGCATAAACAAATATGGAGCCAAAAAGGAACAGCTTGTTTAAAATATTTAAAAAACATTACCCTCCTTTCTTCGGCAGTCGGGTAATAAAGCCATTTATCCGATCTTCGATAGGCAGTTAAAAATTTCAACACGATAAAATCCGTTTTTTATACCACGCAGGTGGCAGACGAGCACACGGCCCACCTGATGGAAGGCGGTTACCGCGACCTATAGACTTGATAGTAATTTTTATTTAAATAAAATTAATCACCCTTACCAAAAATTAAAACAATGGTCCCAAAAACACGTTTCATTTTGAACAAATGTTTTCACTTCACTTTCCAAATATTATGTCACTTTTTTTCGATTTTTACTATAGCAACATTTTTTGACTCGCGTCGGTTGCGGTTGAGACGTGACTGGGGCGGAAGGTCTCGACCGGCGCCCGAACCGCGTTAAGTATGATCATATTTGCATTTGCATAATCCTTCAAGTGCATGCTTTTATTTTTTATTTTAATTAGTGGCTTGTTATTGTTAAAACTTATTAAAAATTACAATATATTTTTTACGGTATTTGGTTTTTATGTTTAAAACTATTTTAATTGACTCGGCATAATGTTGTAACCTTAATTGTACAATTTTATTTTGTTGATTTTAAACATACTTTTACATATTTTGTAAACATGTAAATAAAATTTAGGTTTACTACTTATAGGCCACTATCTATATAAACTAAATAAGAATGAATCAGCGAAATGTAGACTATACTCGTGTACGCGCATAACTTTTGAATGATTACACCAAATTGGATAATTCTTTTTAAATTAAATTATGAAAGAAAAGTACTGAAAAATCAGTACTTTTCTTGGTGGCCCAAAGAGCATTTCCCTCGCACCCCGCTTGACCCGGGCCATCTCCGGATTCAAGAGGGCCCCCTCGGGTTTGGGAACCACGGTGTTCGCGTCATGCCCCCGGAATACTCGGCCTGCTGACAGGCGGCTCCACCCGTCACCCCCAGGCCAGCGCTCATGGAGGACGGAGGTCGTTAGACCTCCGACGCCTTCAGCGTCCGCGCCCGCCGAGCACGAGAATCGACCCTCAGAACGAAATTTGACACAGAGATAGGTACAGATACAGGCACGTTACTTGGCCAGGTTTGGGGTAAGTTCGCGCATCGAGCACTTTGAGCCAATCAAATGATTCAAAGTACGAACGAACGGAACGTTGATTCGCTACAAGACGACTCTCGGAGCCATTTGATTGGTCCGTCAAGTGACGTCAAGTGACGGACCAATCATATGTCCGCGACGGCGACGGCGCAACCGCGTCTCCCGCGACCTAAAAATCGACCTTTGCGCATATGACGCGTCGGGCCAATTTACGTGCCGGTATCTGTACTTAGATATAAACAGTCATGAATTGTTCATAAGTACTTTGTTCTCATTCACACACACTGTTCTATTCGTGCGTGCATTGAATTAGGTCAATTATCCCAATTTTTTGTGACCATTTTGAAATATAGTGCTATTTCTACATCTTTTTAATATACTTAACTAATAGAGAGCGTTGATGCGCATCTCAAAGGGGGCCGCCTTAATCCTACACCTAGGTCGCAAGTCCTGGGAACTGCTCGGAGTTTCTCCCTCTGCCACACGATGGACCCGGCACCCGCACGGTGAATCCATGGAATGCTAAGAAGTTCGTCTCATCGTAGCCTATCAAGTTAAACGAAAAATTTTCAAAGATTGGATGACATGGCGGCAGGGCCGAGGCATATGTGACCCCATAGATAAGGGGAAAATTAATGAAACCCTGTCTTATATAAATCGTCAAGATGTAATACATGATGGATGGATGAAATGCAACTGCACGAAGTAGAGATAGAATGTTAAGATGGATGTGTGATGTGACGAGAATGAACCGAATAAATGAAATAATTACCTGTGGTGGTGACCCCAGTCCTGAGACTTTACCTTTAGCTTACCATCAGGCAAGGTAAAGTCATTTTGACGTGTCCTATATAAAAAAAATATTAAGTAGAGGAAGTTTAAAAGTTGCAACAGTATCTACCTAAACAAATAATTGGGAAGCGAACGAATGTCGTGGTATGGACATTATAATGAAAATAAATGATAGTAATGTTGTTAAAAAGGTTCAAATTATGAATGTATAGGGTTTTATAAGTAGAGGCAGGCCTAAGAAATAATGAATAGAATGTATGAAAGATGATAAATGGCAAGAGGCGATGATATCTGAGGAATGTATGTATGAGAATTACCTACATGTTGCGCCGACCTCAAATAATTGGGACAAGGGCAGGTAGACAATGATGATCATTGCCTTTATTTGACTTTTGATATACGGAACCCTTTTTTATCGTGCGGAAATTCACATGGATACCATCCCCGTCGGCCATCGGGGGTGGTTATGTCGGGATCGAACCGGATAAAACCGCACGCCGTCTCGGGTCTTAATTACCGGGGTGTAAGGTTACCCAATAGACATATCCCTCGCACCCCAGCTGACCCCGGGCCATTTACGGTTTTAAGATCGACCCCCCCGAAAGGAGGTTGGAGCAAGCATCGCGCCACTTCGCCGACGGTGGGGTTTAGGGTGACAGGGTGCCGTCCTGTCACCCAACCGTCGTCGGCGCGCGGACAATCAGCTCGCCCCCCGCTCGCTCTCCACTGTGCCCTCTGCTAGTCAGAGGAATACGTGGAGAGCCTTGGAGCAGACCTCTAGAGGGCCACTCCCACCCCGGCCGGATTGGGGATATACGGAACTGTAATTAAAGAAACGGATAACATCTTTCTTGTGTTTAAACAGCGAAATTGGCAAGATTGTGGGAGTAATGTGCCGAATTGGAGTAACTGGTCGACCTTGGTTGCATAAACTCATTATAATCATAATGTAGGTATTGCCAATGAGATGTATTGCTTGCTGTAATTTTTAGATCGAAGCTTTCAAATCACTGTAGTGTAAAGGTTAAGGTAGCTGCAATTGAAAGATGGTGGGTTCGAATCAAAGGCATTAAAACACCGAAGTGAAGGCAGTTATTGCTAACTTATAAATAAGGTTTTTTGTAACGCTGTTAGCATGTTTAATAAAATATTCTCACCATATATAGATAGTATAATAAAATTGTAAAGAAATCGTGTCTGTATTGGAGACCGATATTTAAAAAAAATTGAGTTGCAATTGTGTAAAATATTATGCATAGGCTGAGGGTCACCACTTGGCTGTAGCACTACCGGTTTAAATTATGTAGTGGTGACCTCGGTCCTGAAACTTTACCTTTAGCTTAACATCAGGCGAGGTGAAGTCATTTTGACGTGTCCTAACTAAAAAAAAATGAACGATTCTGAACACAATAATATATTTTTTTGGAATTCTTATCTATTTATTCGCGATGGACGTAAAAACATTTTGAGCCCGTTATTTTTGGTTAAAATGTTTGGGTCAGACTTAAATTCTTTCACATGTTTGATCATAATCGGTTGAAAAAAACCGGAGATATGGTCAAAAACGTGAAGAGCGCCGTTGATAGAAGTAGGTAAAATACTTAATGTTATCAATGTTGCAATTATGTAAATAATTAGGCTTTAGATAGTAAAGATAATTTGTTATTATCTGTATTTTGTATCGCTACATCCTCACGTTACAAAACAATTAAAGATGTCTGTACTCACTATTGTAGTAACAAATTGGCAATTTTTTTAACACTCGACACGCTTTAGTGGGTAACAAAATGGTTGTAAGCTCTGGCCACCCTACTTACTGCCGGGAACACAAGACGATGGTTATTATGGCCGCGGTGTTCTGTATGCAAATAGACATATTCATGCATACAAATATTTGCACTGAGCGGGAATCGAATCTGCACCCCCTGTAGTCGGAGTCGAATACACTACCGCTACGCCACAAAGTTTAACATAGTATGTATATAATTATACTAACTTTTGTTATGGGTCGGTAAGTGGTCGGAGTAGGAAGTAGCTAGGTAGGCTAGGAGGACAGTAGAGGAAGCGCGTGAAGTATGTCAAGACAGAAGCAGATGACGGTCTGTTGTCTCTGCCTACCCCGGAGGGAAAAAGGGTTATTATTAAATGATTTCGAAATAAAAATGTATCACAGATATCACGTTTATTGACATTGTACACTGTACGAATCTATGGTTATTATATTTGTAGTACAAACATCGCGGTAACGATCTGTGTGCATAACCCTCACGATTGTTGGCAGAGCAATTCTTTATGTGATCAACTACATGCTAAGGGTCAAGGTACACTGGCGCAGTCACAACGTAATGACTCGCAACGCCAAGAAATTACATAATTACAACTTGTACCTATGTCCAAAAGGCTTTTGTACTCAAAGCTTGCAAACATTTTTTTCGATTTATTAGTTGTTAGTGAATAACCGCGGTAGCCTAGTGGTATGGGTAATGGACTGCTAAGACGAGGTCTCGGGTTCGATCCCAGGATACCATGGCACACACCAATGACTTTTCGATGCTTTTCGAAGTTATATGTGTATTTATCGCAGGTTTATAAGTGCCCGGTTAATGGCAATAGGCTCGCCACCTATTACATTGGGACCTAAACATAAACTGGCGAAATGTGGGTGCTAGCACCTCTGCCGACCCCTTCGGGGATATAGGCGTGAGTTTGTGTTATGTTATGTTATGTTATTAGTTGTTAAAACTGTCCGTCTAGGGTAGTAGGTACCTCCGCCTAACAGAACACCGCGGCCATGATAACCATAGTGTTGTGTTCCCGCTGGTAAGTCAGAGCTCACAATACCCCCTCACCCCCCAATTCCCATCTCCAACCCCCTCACAAACCCCGACCTCCAGAGTTGGCAGCGCGAGTGTGACGCCCCTGGTGTTGCACACGTCCATAGGCCACGGTGACCACTGCCCATCAGGTGGGCCGTGTGCTTGTCTGCCACCTAAGTAGATCCTTCCTGATCCGACACAGATGGTCCCCGCACTCAGAGCAATAAACAAACGAGACGCCACTAACACGCATACCCCGCTGCCAAAGGTGTGAGACCGCGGGTCATGCCCGTTATACCTATACCTAAAACTAGCTGCCGCGCTTTCCGCGCCATTCTGCCGCACGGCTCACTGAGTTCACTCCTCCGTAACAAAATGCCAAGTTGCTGTTTATTTTGGTTATTTGCTCTGAGTCCCCGAAGCACCACTTCCCAGAGATCACTAGCTCAGCCATTACGAATGGTTCCCGTGTCGCCACTCTAGTCAGTCCTCCATGACGGCCTAGTGTGCCTTGACCCTTACGCGTTAACGTCTTGTTTAATTTGACAAATGAGTATAATAAGAGCGTGAGAAATATAATATTTGAAGAGGCAAAATATTACCTACACAGATTAAATATATTTAATGATTGTTTTCAAATAAGTCAAGTAAATCATACTTGTTGATTTCCATAAAGAATTTGAGCGAGACGTGGTCCAGTCTAACTCATTGATTGATACCTACTGATCGTTTGTGCGTCCGCGTGAATTCAGGAATGAAAAATATCTACCTACTTAGCACAATAAAAAGTTGGCATACTTAATGGTTTCAAAATTCATCGTCTATCGCGAACATTTTTCTTTGTTCTGTGATCGCGAACAAACTGACAAGAATTCCAAAAAAATTACATATTCAGAATCGTTCGTTCGTTTTTTTTAATATCTTCAAGGCACAGACACATTTACTTTACATTTCTATAATAGTTTATTCCTAAACCACAGAATATATATTCCTAGATGTAGTAGATAGAATAACTTAGTCTTAGTATATTACCTGTACCTAAAGTTAAGTTTCAAGCCAATATTGATGATATTAATTACGTCACAATCAGATTATGATGTGGTCATTCATGTCGAGAGTTCAAGACCCTTGAGAGAGACCCAAGATGGATAGGTATCCATTTTAATACTATAATACTCTCGTGTCGATGTTGCCATCGTGGTGTACCCTTGCCATTTAACGCAGCCTGCACTAACTGCACTTTGCTATCGCTTATTTCGTAGGCGCTCGCGATTGCTGCTCGCGAGCGCCTACGAAATAAAGGTAAGGTATTCTGCTAGTAGGTCGGCCGCCGACTCCTTCTGCGAGCAAGTGATGCTCGAGAAGGAGGCGGCGGGCGCGGACGCCTAAGGCGTCGGAGGTCTTGCGACCTCCGTCCTCCATGAGCGCTGGCCTGGGGGTGACGGGTGGAGCCGCCTGTCACCCTAGCAGAAGCAGGCCGAAGCTGGCGACGCGCGAGTGCGCCCCCCCCCCCCCCCCCTATTCCGGGGCATGACGGGAACAACGCGGTTCCCAAACCCAAGGGGGCCATCTCGAATCCGGAGATGGCCCTGGTCAAGCCGGGGTGCGAGGAAAATGCTCTTTGGGCCACCTTACACCCTGGCGTCAGAAGACCCTAGACGGCGTGCGGTTTTAGTCGGTAAGAGTCCGACATAACCTGCCCCGCTGGCCGCGGGGTGGGTATCCATGAGGATTTCCGCACGGAAAAAAAAGGTATTCTGCTAGTAGGCTCTCAGCTTGACGGCCTGGAAGTAGGATAAAAATTTATATACTTACTAGCTTACCCGCGCGCGGCTTCGCCCGCGTGAATGTTGACTATCGTCATCAAGTCTTTTTTAAACTGAGGGACTACCCGTACTAACTTTCAATGTGTCTATTCCTTGGCAAACAGTGGTTGCAGCTAATCGTATTTATTTCAGCTCGAGTCCTATCAAACCCTTCAAGGTAAAGTGCCGTGCATCGCGGCCAAAGCCAGCCTGTCTACCATCATTGTCCATTGGCCAAGCGTTGAAACCTTAGGTTGAAACATTGATTGTTGATCTTATGAACTGTTGATCCCGCGTATGTATCCCGTATGACTCGGAAGAGGCCCTTTGATAAACCCTTTTACCATAGTTGCATTGCACTTTCACATTCGATGCACTATTTCAAATTAGTTAAACATGATTTATTTCCGAAAATCTGGTTTTATCGGTTGTTATTATTAAAATCTTGCTATGCAGACATTGACATTTTGACAAACTGATTTGACATTCAAAAAGTTGAAACTAAAGAAAGAGTATAATAACCCGTGTATATAAAAATAAAAATCGTCCCGGTTCCGTACAACACTGGGTTGAGGGACGAACTTAGCTTTGCTGCAGTGCTTCTTGTCTTGACTGACAGACATACTAGGTACCCACAGATTTTTTTGGGTGATGTGGGTAATATTTACGCTTTCTCAAACTTTTACCTTTACCTTTGCCATAAGATTTTACTTTCTGCAAAATATCTGGATTCTAGCCCAAAAGGAAGTACCCTTTTTTTTTTCTCCGTGCGAAAACCCCGCCGGGCTTCACCTCAACGGAGCTATCGCGGCAACGGAGAGGTTAGTATCGGACTCCTACTGACTAAAATCGCACGGTCTTTCGTCATATCGGCCTGTGACCCGGGATCCGGTGTGTCCTAGAAAGGATATCCCAGAAACCTCGACCTTATCTATAAAAAAGCACTCGTGGAAACATAACGCCCTGGCACCCTAGGCCTGCTTCTGCTAGGGTGACGGTTAGCCCCAACTGTCACCCTAGACCCGCAATCATGGAGAACGGAAATAGTTCTGCGAACTACGCCGCCCGGTGCACCTTCATCGGCAAGTGCCGGCAGTGCTAGATATCTCCAGTAGCTTTTCCGCTGCTGCTTCTGCGCTCATTACCGCCTCGCAAAAAAAGCGGTCACGTTCCACATACACTCTATGTTGACCATGGTCGGCACCAGAGCCAGAGCATGAGGCTCCCTACACCGACGCCTGCTTCAAGGACATGACGCCACTCTATTCACTCTGGTCACTCTGCCAATGTGTGAAGCGGCGAAGTGTCCACGGAGTAGCCCCGGCAACGGTGGCATTTGGGCGTCAGCGCCCGGTCTACACAATGCAGGAACTCACCAAAACAGCCATGCCCATCAGTGAGTCTTGGATAGCTCAGGGTCATGGGCCACCTACCCTTTAGACCCAAGACGGAATGCGATTTTGGTCAGTCAAGTCCGATATTACGTCCCTACTACGGAGGGGAGAGATCCGTGGGGCTTTCCGCACGAAAATCTCCGGTTGCGGTGCAGGTGACTCACTCACGTGGCGAAAGGCCACTCAACGACCTCCGTCCTCCATGAGTGCAGGCCTGGGGTTGGTAAGTGACTTGATAGTGAGACCACAGTTTGGATATTACGCTTTGTGTAATGCCTATCCACAACATTCCTTTGATCTAATTCAATAGATGCCTCTACGTGTTCCTAAGAAAGAGGTCTTGACAGACAGACAGACGGATAACGAAGAGATCCTAAGTATAAGGGTTTCTTGTTTTCCTATTGAGGCACAGAACCCTATAAATAAATATATCCTCTTTGCCTTTGAGCAAAAAGAAACAAAGGATTAAAATTTAGACTGAGTCACTTTAAGTTCCTGTTGCCATGACAACAATTATAGATGGCGTTAAAAACGTCTGCGAACATCTAATTTTCTTATTATTTCTTTATTTCATGAATTAATCATATCTTTTTAATTTTCTTATATGCTATTCGCAGCGAAGACAAATCCAACAAATCATAGATCATGAAAATCCGTTCAGCCGTTCTTGAGTTCTAACAAAAGTACCTTTTTGGACCCTTTTTAGGGCTTTAGGGTTTGAATTTTTAAAAATCCTTTCTTAGTACACCTCTACGCATCAAAACGAACACACCCATCAAATTTCAAGTCTCTACGACCAGCGGTTTAGGCTGTGCGTTGTCTCTAGGTCAATCAGTCAGTCAGGACTTTGAGTTTTATATAATGTATATTGATATTGATGTAGAAGTAAAAATTCTGTACATTGAAAATATAAAAAAAAACTGTCTGTTTGTCAGTTTGTTCAGGCATCACTCAAAAACTACCGGTTCGATTACGATGAAACTGGGTACTTTTTATCCCAGAAAAGTACATACAATAAAAAACAATTGCTGTACCAACCGCAAATAATAAGATTGTCGTAGGTTACGTCACCCGCAGTGGAGTTCTCTAGACGCTGCTAATTACATGGCTGACGGGGGTGGTATCCGAAGGAACTTCCGCACGAAAAAAGGAATTTGAAACGGAATTCGAAATCCACGCGGGCGGAGCCGCCGGCAACAGCTAGTAAATAATAATAATAGGTAATAATAATGCTTTAAGTACATTATAATTAAAGATGTTGCACAAGAAATCTGTCATGGTTTTAAAGATAATAAATAATAATTATTATTTCCATTAAGCAGGCAGAAAAAAATTAAATCAGCGAGTAACAATCAAGTCATTTCCATTTCAATACTTGCTTGTGATTGACGTCTGAATCATTTCTCTGGTATGTATTCATATAAATTCAAACAATAATTTTATTTTTAGTTTTATTTCACTCGACCTGTTTGTTTGGGTCAAATCTAGTAATTGAAATATGACCCCCCTTTCAGTTGTCTGATTGGTCTGATATTTGGCAGAAGTCTTCTTTCTGATGACAATACAATTTAACATTGTTAACTTAAAAAATATTTTTTCATAATTTATTTAATTGTGGATGGTACCAAGAAAAGATAGATTGATAGCGTGCAAGGGAAGACGTGGAAGAAAAGGAGTGACGTATTCGTATTCTAGAACCCATAACATAGATAAGCTAGTTGAACTAAGTTTACTTTGGGTCTATATAGAGAGTGCTATATAGAATGTCGTAGATTATTAAATGCATTTTTAGATAACACCATTTTTTAACAGATTAAGTAGGTATATCACAATTTGGTGTTATTATTATTTATATTGAACCCGACGTTTCGGCTTATTTATTGTGTGAGCAAAAAATAATTTTACATTGATGTGATTTAGCGCAAACTTCCTGCAATATCATACAGACAAATAATACCTATTTATCTTTATTCTTTTGAAAAGGAACAAGTAGGTATTTTTTCATTGTTTTCTCAGCCGCCCATACCGTAAACATTGATTATGTGTCAAAATTATGAGACAATAACGTACAATTCAATTGCTTACATATATCTGTCGATACCTATAATAAATTCGGCATACCTACTCACATGTAGGTACTATGTATATGTTATACAGGAGGCAAATATTAAGCTACAAAATAATATAAAAAATATTTTGATTGGAAAGGACCTAAAATCTGCCGTATGTTTGATTGCAATTATTGCTTAAGCAGAACTGGCAGAGCCGCAGGCGTCAACTAGTACTCTAAATCAGTATAGACATCTTGTCTATACTGATTTAGAGTACCTACCTACTAGTTGACGCCTGCTGTTGATACAGAACAGAAGATTATATTACAAGATTGTTGCATTAAACATTGTACACGTACCGTGTCCAATTTTATTCATTTTGAACCCGCGGTTGTCATACTATAGTTCACGGCATCTAACTTGGCAAGATTTTGGAGTAGGTAGGTACCTAGTGTAGAACAAGGAAATTTCTAATGTTCTTGGCCCATTACTCCAAAACCTTGCCAAGTTAGAGGCCGTGCACTATACTTTTTTGTGGCAAAATGCGTCGCATAGAAACTCAGCTACCACCGAATTCAATCGCTAACTCATAACAATTTTTTGGTAGTCTCTACTTTCCAAACTAAAGATTTTTGTCGGTATCGTAACGATTATCTTCGCAAAATTAACGATTTATCGCTATCTCTATATTAGGTACTGATGTACAGACTACCGTTTGACGCAAGAATCGTTACTGCAACCGATGTTTGTCGCTATCTCAGCTTGCGATTTCGGTAGCAAAGTCTTAGCGATAAATGTCGAGACTGTTTTAAGCCCCAGAACTGGAATCTCTCGGATTATAAAGTCTTTACGGTGAAGGAAAAACATCGTGGTAAAACCCGCATGTCCTAGAAGAAATTCTAAGGACATGTCCGATCCACCAACCCAATTAGGCCAGCGTTTGTGGATTAAGGTCTAAACCCTCTCTAAGCTCTCTCGTTAGAGGAGAGGAGACCCGTGTCCAGCAGTGGGACATAAATGGGTTTCTATTATTATAAAGTCTTTAGGAACTTTTTGAACTGTAGCTATCCTTATGATGTTTACTCTGAAGTGCTTCGAGTGAATAACCCACTTACATCTCTGCTTACGTGCTTTGCGTCCAAATGACTTGGCAGTTTCACTCAGATGTGCAATCACAATCACTAAAGTGCATTATTTTAAACTAGCCTAGCCCGCGGCTCCGCCCACGTGGACTGTTTTCGCGTTTTTTTTTCTGAACCTACCTCTGGTTCTACTCAATCGATTGTGATCAAGTCTAACCTTTCAAACAGAAAACTGCATCGTAATCCGTTCAATAGTTTTTGCGTACATCGCGAATAAACAGACAAACCGACAAGAATTCCAAAATAGAAATTTATTTTCGAAATCGTTATTTATTTAGCCCTTTTTTCGTGTAGAAATTCCCACGGATAGCACTCCGTGTCGCCAGCGAGGGCGGTTATATCAGAATCGAATCGACTAAAACGCCGTCTCGAGTCTTCTAGCTCCGGAGTGTAAGGAAAACACATCTCCTCACACGCGGGCTGACCCGGGCCATCTCCGTCTTCGAGAAAAAATCTATTTATAATAAAAGGGTAGGAAAGTCAAAACTGTACATTGAATAATTTTTTAAAAGAATACTTAGGGCGTGATCTACAATCGATACCGAAGCCAAAAATATAGTTTTTAGAATTTTTATCTGTTTGTCTGTATTTCCGGGATAAACACATAGGCTACATATTACCACGCTATCACCTACGGGGAACGAGCAGTGAACCTTTATTTCTTCAACGCATTCTGTAACAACGTGTAATCTAACGACGCATATTTGAATGTTGTTATTATGTTAAAACCATGCTATAAGCTAGCGTCACACTATATGTAAACTTGGTGGCGATACCGACCTCCACGCGGGTGAAGCCGCGGGCGGAAGCTAGTATAACATAACCCAAGTATTTATTTATAAATATCTCCAATATACAGACATAGTCACTTTATAATTTTATAATAGTATAGTAGAGGAAACTTTGGTTGCTGCAGTCGTGTCACGTTGAGCAAATAGCGAATAGGATGCATTTACCCCTCCCGAAGTACCCCATTTGTCACTGCCGTGAGTACCAGCGCTGCATATGTGAGCTTAGTTCGGGCCTCAACCACGCGGCGTATAGACGTTCCTCCAGGAATATAGTCTTGATAAAATACTCAAGTAAGTTTGAATTATTATCTAACACTAGGAAACAACCTCTGTGGCGTAGCGGTAGTGAACGCGGCCACTGCGTAGGAGGCGCGGGTTCAATCCCCGCTCAGTGCAAATATTTGTATGATGAATATGGGTATTTGCGTTGGTCTGGTTGTGCCTCGGAGAGCACGTTAAGCCGTCGATCCCGGTTGCCATACAGACATCTATGGCAGTCGTTACGGGTAGTTGGAGCCCTAAAAAGTCCAACAACAACGGTCTAGCTGCAATGCTTCGATATCACCTAATGTCACCATTGGGTTGTGAAGGTCAGATGGCAGTCGCTTCACGGAAAATATCGAGGTCCAGCCAAATCCGCAGTTAAGACTGGTAAAGCGGACCCCAGACTCCGAGGTGAAAGCTTTGGATGCGACTGGGATTAACGCTAGGTTGAAGAAGACTAGTATATTTTATATACCTTTAGCTTTAGCTTACCATCAGGCGAGGCGAAGTCATATTGACGTGAGTCGTTGAAGTTAAGGGGTTGTGATCTTTCATAGCACATAGAGCATATCGATAAACTAATACAGGCCAAAAGAAAGAAATAAAACGAAAACTGAGATGGACACTCATTTTTAATTAAGTAGGAATGTTTACAAGAACACGTATTATAATATCTACATAATATAATTTATAAACACTATAGTGACTTAGTTTAGAAATTTCACACTCGCACATAAAGTAGTATGGAAAGAAAACTGTAATTTTTCATATACATATACAAATACGTAGACATGTATGGAAATGGCGAGTATCAAGTTGTGTACTTATTTTGTTAAGATATTACTACATTCAACTCAAAATTACATTAGGTATTCTGCATAATAAACTGTTATAATGATGCAGACATTTTTTCTGATTCTAATTGAATTAATCATGCAATTTTTTTACCAAAAAACCACGAATTTTGACTTAAGACAGTTTAGAAATATTGCTGTGTAAACTTTAAATATTTATTAAATTATATCAGATATTTATTGGGTTTAATTCAATTTCAAGCTACAGTATTTATTAGGCTTAATAAAGCCCAATAAATACTGTAGCTTGAAAAAATTGTAACAGAACTTTATATAGAGTTTTTTTTACATTTTGCGAGTGCTGTTTTAATGGTTCATACATAATAAATGAATTTTGACTTTTTTCCTTGACTGATAGCGATGAAAAAAAGAGTTTTACGGGGATCGTACTAGTAGCCATAAATGAATTTATTTAAAAAAAAGGCTTCATTACTCAATGAAGCCTTTTTAAACATTATTTAATTACGACTTAGCGTTTTACTCGGTAGTCTTATAAATACTAATATATATATAGTTCTAAAATAATTTATATTGTCTTTGTTCGAAGCAGTAAGAATTGTAACCAGACTGATTAACTAATTAATACTTTTATTAGTTAATTAAAACAATTTTACCAAATCGGTTCATGAATGACAGAGTTCTACGTTAACAAGCATTAAAAAAACACAGCCTTCTTTTTTGAAGTCAATGGAAATAAATAAACAAAAAAAACACAAATATATGCACCAAAAATTGCATCAAAGTTTGGCAAACATTTTTCTTTTTCACTCGTGCATCTTACACGTTTATTTAATAAAGTGGATCATATAAATTTATGAATAAATTAAAATAACTCTTATAAATATAAGTTGCCGGTTATAACCACCTCCTAATGCAAGCAACTTTGCTGGAGGGGTTAGTGAAAATACTAATAATAAATGTCCCACGTTACTACTAGTAACCTTAACAAAAGAGAGAACATGGATAAATGCAATAGTGTTATACTTAAAAATCTCAAGCCTATGGTTACTCAAGCTAGTATATTACTAGGAGCCGAAAGTGAGACTTATTCGTCTAAATATAATGAAAATAGCTAAATTAATATTATTATATTATCTTTTACAAAAAAAACTTATAAAACATATTTACAAAATAAACTAGAATATTCATTTATAACAAACATAAGAAGAAAACAAAATTTATAACACTATTTCTGGAACCCAATTTAAATTACTATGACATGGATGGTAGAAAAAAGGTGAAAACTTGAAAAGGTCTGCGATTGAAATAACTTTATTTAATTTTCTATTTTGCAATGACTTAGATACTTAATCATTATATGAACGATAACATTTCTGTTCTTAAATGCAATGCACAAAAAACTATTCAAGTGGGTAAAAATATATTGAAAACTCGCGTTCAGATGTTTTTGAAATATTACTTAAATAAAATTTTCGAGAACAACCATTTTCAGACAATTCACACTACAATCGACCAACAAATTCAATATTTAGCATATATTTATTGATATAATTTTATTATTAACCATTAATAAATGTATTAGCTATATTGGTGAAACTTAATGCCTAAGGCGCGTATCGACCAAGCTACATGCGTTTCTCGCACTTATTCTAATAATAAATTTAAAAAATCATAATTATCATCATTTTATTTTTTTTATTACAATCTTAAGCGTCGTCCTCAATCATATTTTCATAAGAATTTTAATTGAGCTCCGTGTACCTATCATTTTAGAGAGATCAACCCTTTACTTAAAAAAAAACACATTTCTCATAATTTGCTTTAAAGCTATTCAGTTAGTATTAATAAAATACATAATTTTTATAAACCATCAATTTTATTAAATCTTTGTCCATTTGCCTGATTTCAATTTTGCAATATGCCTTTTGGGTTAAAGTATCATTTACACACACAGTATCAAGCAAGAAAATCAGGGTTGATCTTCTCTAACACATACTCTCATCTAGCTTGGGTCTACTCGGTCTACTCCTGTCTATTAGTCTATTTAAGATCCACGTCATCTCCGAGCAGGTCTTCGCACTCCTTCTCCCACTTGTCATCACCTGCCTTGTCAGCAACCACCTCGTATTCATTCAGTTCAGCTTCTAATTCTTTCTCCCATTGCTCTGCAAATAATTTCGGGTAAATGCGTCAATTGTTATCAGTTATTATTTTATAACTAACTGATATTGCACAAAAACATGTATGAAAAAAATATGGAAAAACAGGAGGTCTTTTTACTAAATAATAATTTTGTCTAGTTATAGACTTTTTGAGTTATATCACTATTGAATGAATGTAATTCAGAAATTTGATTGTATCATTCATGATACAGTCTGAAATATGAAACTTAATTATTGTATCATGAAATAATTCAACATTTTTTTAACGTATCAAACAGTGTTTGCCTTTGATACTTACAATCTTATGCTGTATGTCTTCTATCTTGAAATCGAAATTCTGTTCTTTTTGAACCATCGATCTCATTTTAATTGCTAGTTAATTCTACATTAACGAGGTCTACTTACAATATAAAATAACAACACCAATATTATTTTAGAATAATATAATTATTTCAATTCATAATAACTAACTATAAATGCCAATTTATTCTTTTTTTTTAACTATACGTTGTAATTTCGCTAAACAATGTACGAGTGTCGAAAGTATATACTGTCGCTAGAAATAATATTTTGATATTGTCTAGGTACACTACTGGGAATCAAATAGACCATGATAGGTCAGGGTTAGACACTATAGGCCAGAGAAAGCCCGAGTTATTGCCACGTCAACTTTGAGATGGAAAACGGACACAACTCGAAAATACACAATTAGCCAAATTATTTACTTTCGAAAATTTGAGACTATGATTATATGGACACCGATTAATGATTACAATGATTAATTTATTGCTTATCATTTTGACTAATTTGCAATAGATTGATATTGATATTCTATGCGTTTGATATATTTAAATATAGATTGTAAAATCTATACGTTCCTCTTGTTGACTATGATAATAATACTATAACTTGTAAATATTAATATCAATCCAATTGCGACAAAGCAAACACGTAAAGAGACAGATGCAAATAAATCCCAGGCGACAGCATACTAGGCCTGCAGTTACTTGTCGATCCAATCGTGAAACACTATCATATAAATGATTATTCACCTAAATCTACACAACTTTTATAACATTGGATTATTCTCCTGATTAATATAGACCTAACTCTAAATTGTAAATAATTATAAAACAAACGTGAAGGTTGTGTTGTCAGAAATATGGTAAAGATATAGGTTTCCTTGGTGAAGATCAAAGACGGCAGTTATAGTGGTATTATAATTGACTGTCACTCACAAGTGATATGTCGCGGCTATGAGAAGCTACCTTACAAACCACAATGCTGCTAATTCTTTTGTTACATCTCTAAACTTAAAATTCTCTAAAAATTTTCTAATTGCATCTGTTTTTTTCATTATCAGATAGAAAAGGACAGATGATTTATGTTAGTGAACACCTTTCAAATTAAGTCGGCGCCTTGACGGTACCCTTCAATTTTAGTCGACAATACGAACATGCAACTTAACTTACTACGCACCAACAAGGCGCTATCTTAATTTGACAGGTATTCACTAACATAAATCATCTGTCCTTTTCTATCTGATAATGAAAGAAACAGATGCAGTTAGAAAATTTTAGATAATTTTAAGTTTAGAGATGTAACAACAGAATTAGCAGTAATATTAACCTTACAATTTCCAAAACATTGCTAACATTACTTTTCAGATTACAACATTACTAGAAAAGTAATGTGTTTTACACAAAAGTGGAAATTTGCAGATGCAAAAATTTAAAATAGTTACTAAAATTGATGAAAGATTTCGAATAGGCTGACAACACTGACTTATGTACAAAAATATTAAAGTTTCAACATTGCTACGACGCAACAATTTCAAAGCAGAGTGTGAAATAAACGACCAACTTTGAGAAGTATATAAGCGTACAGATAACAAATACAGAACATAAACAAGCAATGATAGATCACAAAGCCCAAATCGAACCTCCATACACAAGGTAGCAATGTCAAAACCTGAACAAAAATACTTACAGTATACTGCTACTGAGCCGAATTAATGAACGGTGTGATATTATATTAGCTATATAACCTTAATCAATACTTAGACATATATAACATTTAGTAGACATTAAAATAGGTTCCATTGAGAAAGATTTGATTTTATAGATAGTATACAATACAACCGTAGTGGTCTTTACGTCAATAGCACAACCGTTTGCACAGCTATCGAAATACAGACCAATCTTCTACATGTGACATACAACAGATTATAAACAAAGACATGGCTATATATATACAGTTATCATAGTCCTTATAGAGCAAGAGCCCATGAATCCCAGACCTTCGTTATTTTATAAAAGCTGAAAGTTTGTCAGCGCATGCTCCCAATACAGATAAGAACGATGGCCCATTATGAAGTTCGGGTCATAGTGGCTTTGGCAGATACACGGTACTAAAGGGTAGCTGTAGGAGCGAGCGCAGGGCAGTGTGGGTGTGAGTGACATGGCGAGTCAGGTCTATTGCGATCCTTCACAGCCCATGTATTGGAATTACACAATTGGAATTATAATTCCATTTATATAATGCCAATACATGCGCAGTGAGGGATCGCAATAAACCTAAAATTGGAATTAGAATTCCAATTTTATAATTCCATAATATGCGCAGAGAGGGGTCGCAATAGACCTGACTTGCTGTCTCACTCGCACCCACTGCCTTGCGCTTGCTACACTTTAGTACCGTTTATCTGCCAAAGCCACTATGACCCGAACTTCATAATGGGCCATCGTTCTTACCTGTATTGGGAGCATGCGCTGACAAACTTTCAGCTTTTATAAAATAACGAAAGTCTGGGGTTCACGGGCTCTTAGTCCATTATATCAAGGACAAAAAAGCTATATTGTCATATAACATTCATTAGTTAATATATACGACACACGAGATAACAAGGATGAAGATATGACATAGTGATATATCATTAAGTTCAAATAAAGATGCGAACAGTGGTAAATTCTAGAATTAATAACACTCCAAATTATATTTATTGTGATAGGAATAACAGTGCCGTGCTTGACACAATAATGCCATAATTTTTGGTCAAGCCCATTGCAACTCATATTTTTTATTCATGATAGACTTATGTTTGCCCACTATCTCACCAGCCCCCGTAGACAAGTGTCAAAAGTCTAAATTGCCAACGATCGCTAAGGAAACGAATAGAATAGGTCGACCAATCACATCCAAGCTCGTCGCCGGCGTACGATGCGCGCGCCGCAGCGGAATCACAAGCTGGAGTGTGATTGGTCGACCTAATCTATTCGTTTCCTTAGCGATCGTTAGCGATTTAGACTTGTGACACTTGTCTACCGGCCTTGATGCTTATCCTCATATTTAACGCATCATACGTAATAAACAAAATAATTAACAAGAAAATTACTTGAAATAGAATACATGAATCGATAAAATTTATATATCGCGAAGTTTTGTAACCCATTTTAAATACCTCAGAGCGAAATAACATCTAAGTGTTTTCAACAATAAACCGATATTTTTTTTTCTAACATTACTATCTGTGCGTATCCGCTACCTACGTCTTCAATGGCATTATTTTATCAAGAATGAAACAATTGTTATGAGTGGATCGTTATAGCAATACATTCTGTTTGACGCAAGCATCGTACCGACTAGATATTTACTGTTCTATACATTACACACTTATACGCGATACACTGCAGCAGACTCACTCCAACACAACACAACACAGTTCTCTCATAAGGCCCGGCGCTAATTGTCACCGTGACTTATTGTTACTGTCACCCACGATGCGCTCACTGAATCTGTTCTTGGGTAACAATTCGCGTTCATTTTTGTATTGACTTCAACGAGGTTGCCGTAATTTGACAGTCACGTCAATCCGGTGTTGCCTGCCACTGCAACTATTTGTCACCGTATTATCTCGTCACCATAATGAGCGCACTCAGTATAGTTTTCATTGCACTTGACTGAGTGACAAAAAGTCAGGGTGACAAAAATTCACAATCAGTGCCGGGCCTAATATGTCTTTAAATGTACTCCTACTTTCCTTTCAGAAGATGTGCTATTAAAAAGGCGATTATGATTATGAATAAAACATGATAACATTGGATTGTTCTAGATTCTTATTCGATAACTACCTTAGACATATCAATAATAGTAGAATAATATATAGAACAGTGTAATGGTGTTATAATAATGACTGTGGATGCCTTTCGGATGTCCGTGCGTAGTTTAAGCTGCATTCCAGGGGAAAGGAAAAGTAATATGCATTTAGCGACAGTTTAACAGTCAAACGTGACATTTATATATTTAAATGATAAATGAATGAGATGAGAGTTAGTAGAGATTTAATTATTTGTATCATTTGCGATCATTTCTTATATTTTAAATGTGAATTAATTGTCATATAGATAGAAGTAGCGTTACGGGTAGTTTGAGCCCAACAACAAAAGTCCAACCAGTCTAACTTGGAGCTTCGATATCGCCATTGGTCATAATGACATTTGGTTGTGGAGGTCAGATGGCAGTCGCTCCACGGAAAATATCGAAGTTCAGCCGCATCACAGTTAGACTGGAAAGCCGACCCAAACTGAGTTGGGAAAAAGGTTCAGAGAATGATGATAGATAGAAGTAGCATTTTCATAAACTAATATTATGAATAGATTGGTGATATTTGTATCTAAGTTGGATAGGACATTCAAGATAGTATAAACAGAGAACGGATTTGAACTAATAAGTGAATTAAATATTAATGTGGTAGACAGATACATATTTACATACAAAGAACATGCAATGCAAGGCATATATTCCTCAAAGTTGGTTCGAATTTTAACGAAAATGACACCCTGACTATATGATTTAAGATTATGAAAAAAAAGTAAATAAAATGGCTGTGTATGGTATAAAAATAAAATAAAATAATGTAACAAAAACCAATGGAAGACTTTACCTTTAGCTTACCATTAGGCGAGGTGAAGTCATATGGAGGTGACCGATATAAAAAATTGAAAAAGATATTTTAAGTCCGGCCGATAAGATTTTTTTTTATACTACTTAGGTGGCAGACAACCACACGGCCCACCTATTTTAGTAAATAAGTTTTTCTTTGTTAGTAAATCCAAAAATTGCTAAATAAAATGAAATGTCAAATCTTACCGTCATCGTTCTCCCTATCGACTTTCAATGACTTTATTCGTTTCTTGGCGTCATCGATAGATTCCTGTGATGACTTTTCAACGACTTTCACATTTTCATTAGCCGATACCTCGTCTGATATGGAAAAACATAAATAAAAACAACAAAAAAATGAACAAAATAAAATATGAACTGAAATATGTAAAATTACTTAATTTTGAAAATAATAAAATTGTTTAATAAATGTAGATAATTCTGATAAATGCTATGTACCTAATCAGGAGAAATCTAGTGAGTGTAGTGAAGTGGATCTACTAAGAAGTTGAATTTAATAAAGCTAATATTAGCCCCTAAAATGAAGTCACTTCAGTTAATTATAAGAACGTGCATGTGCCTACTTCAATTCATGTATCTTTATTTACCAGTGACTTCAAATTCAATTGTTGTAACATTTACAGTGACTTCAAATTCAATTGTTTTAGCATTTAAAGTGACTTCAAATTCAATTGTTTTAACATTTACAGTGACTTCAAATTCAATTATTTTAACATTTACAGTGACTTTACAAAAGTCACTGGAAGTGAGGGAGTGACGCTTGAATTCAAAGCAGGAATCTAGTTTCACGCGATTTGTTTGCTGCCTAGTTATTGAAGGTGAATTCTTGCAAATGTCCTACCTATTTAGTCAGCGTCAGTTATGTCAATGGAGGGTATATGACGGCTATAAAGCATGTTGTGGCGCATACCCTGGGAGTCGTCGGCGCTGGTCTGACGGCTGGCAGCCGCGTCCGCTTCGTTGGCCTGGCAGATGAGGGACAGGCGGTAGAAGTAGTTCCGCCAGAAGTTTTCCTCCGTGATACTGGAAGTGAAGGGAAAATTATACAATTATTAGTGAAAAATTAAAATCAGTATAATGATGGTAGTTGTTTGATACAAATATATATCCAAATAGTCATTATTGGTAACATCTAAATCATGGTACTGATATTATAGTCAATCTTTCCAATGAAGATAATTTAGAGAGGAAGAATTCTGTTAATACCTAAGGCTAAGATTTTTCATAAGTTGTATTCGTCTGAATAAATTAATTTTAACTTATCTTTAAGTGTCTTTAAAGGCATGGTGTAAATTTCAAATATATATTTGTAGATATATTTATTACACATTATACTGGAAATTCTAGAGACTTACAATTTGAGACAGTGAACAAGGTCATTTAAAAACAACTTGTGTTACCGATTTTCAAGTCCACGTATAAATAAATTTGAAATCAAAAGCGTACTTACACTTTTGGCACGAGATCAAAGCGCATCTTCTCGAGGTTGGGGTCCTCGGTCATAATGGCGACCGCTACGGGGTACATCTTGTCGTAGTCAAAGTCAAATTCCACGCCTGCAGGTGGCGCACGCACGAAGTTCCTTCGATCCTGGAAAAAGTTATCCATAGAGTTACCAACATACTGTCTGGTCTGCTAGGTCACAGAAAAAATAACATCGTCTTGGTAAATGATTTTGCCCTTGGCTCTACACGTAAGGATTTCTGTACAAATACCTGCAACCTATGGGAACCGGTTGCGTGGATAAAAGTAGATGTGTAATTTCAGACTATCCTTGTATCAGATTTCAGCCAGATCCATTCAGCCGTTTGAGCGTGACTGAGTAACAAACAAACAACCATCTTCATAAAATTTGACATTTATAATATTAGTAGGGTAGCGGACCCAAAGCTACAAAATGCAAGCTTTGGATGCAACCAGAATTGCCGCTGGGATGTTAGAGAAGAATATAGCGGAGATCAAGATTGGTTTAGATACGAAGGATTTATATAAGACGTCGGTTATTCAAATACTTACAGTGGATAGTGAGAGGCACTCCTCCTTGAGTGCTGGCTCGTTCGGAGCACCTATCCAGGGTGCTATGGCAGATGCGCTGCCACGGCCCTCCTGGCCCTTAATGAACGCGTCTTGCTCGCGGTTGAAGTCGCCCAAAATGCTCTGTAACAAACAACGATTCATAAGTCAATAATATCATTAATTTCGAGCTCAAAGGACACAACCACAATTTCGACGAAAATTACTTTTTAACGCTTTTTTTTTCTATCCGTTCGATTTTTACATTGAAAGTATTACAATTAGCAAAGAATGGGAATGAAAGAGATGTTAATTACTTAACGCCGTTGTTTATTTTAAAAAAAAACGCAGGTTGATTAAAAAATTAAACCTCGTCAACAGGATAGAATACAGAAAGTGGAAAAGTATACATCGATAAATTGTAACAACGTCATTTAATAGTAGGTAGTAAAAGATTCACCTACAAAATGCAATTTTCAAAGGTAAGTATATATTATACAATCATCAATTGCTGTTGTTGCAAGTAATCAATACATTGGACAGACGAGTTCGAATGCATTTATCAGTATATTTTTAGCAGGAGCAATGCAAGTGAGTGTTCAATTTCTTTTGTAAATAGAATTGACCAAAATTCTCATCATTTCAGTTTCTCAATTAATTTAGTACCGTATCGTCGTATACAGGCAAGTTTTATAAGGTGTTTCAACTTTTTCGAAGACCTTTTTTTAAATTAACGTAACGTAGGTTTATTTAAAATATTTAACTGTTGATTGATAAAAATGTTTAACTTTAACGATAACACAAACAGTATCAACTTGAAACTGGAATTGAACCAACCTCACTTTCACCAATCACAATAAAATTCCTAGTGCGTTCATTGGGATCAAACGTTTATTCAGTACGTAGTGTCATATCATAGCGCCAATCTGAATTTCGATCTTACTTCTTACGGAGCCAGTGCTTTTGATGAAGACTAAAAATTACGCTGTTTCTCCTTCTGTCAATTCTTTCACCTTTAGATAAAATCAGACTTGTACCTTTTCAAACTCAACCATGGAGTCGAGTTATTTTTCTCTAAATCGATCTTATTTAGCTTCTTCTTTTTCGTATCGATGGCATTTTTATTTGAGCATTAGATAGGCCCAGCCAAAAACTCGACATTAGTCGCTTCCTGACTTGCTCTGGTTAGGTCTACGACTGTGCAGGTGTTAAAATTTAGCACAACCTTTTCTTTCTAGATCCCAGGAATAATACTTGCTGGTTTCCTATGCAAGTATGTTGGAAGACGGATAACTTTGATCGGTTTCTTTGTAATCTGTGCATTGAGCTACGCCTTGTTACTAGTACCCGCGAGCTGGTTCTACGTCAGATTGGTAGCGGGCACAATAGCTGTCAGCATCGCTTCAGGAGCTTTTAGTTCCATGTAAGTATTGTTTTTGTATATCTTCCTGAAGTACAGTCGTGAATAACTAATATAAATTACTATAAATTAACTAATACTTTGAGTCGTTATGACTTACTAAGTTACATGAAAGTGAAATTTACATTTACTGTAATGATATGGTTTAAAATTTAAATGCAATTTAATTTATCCTTTAAGTATTCTTCATCTAACTAGTAACACCTAAATGAAATCGATTGACTCATTTCAATATTTCACATTTAAAACTGCAGGAACTTCGTTATTAATTCTTTCAATTAATAGAATAGTGAATCGACTAATTTGAAGAACGAATCCTGAACATGTTTTATTCTGTCATTTTATTACAATTTTAATCGTCAATGATCTTTTAACTAAGAGCTGTCTATAAAGTAATTTCAAATGGCAGGCTTTATTATTGACCAGTGGGATTAAGCCGCCTTGTTTTGCGAGGAGGTGATGTGTGCAAAGGAGGCGGTTGAATGGGAACGGGAGTGAATCAGTACTCTTACGACTAAGCTAGTCTAGATTCTAGACTTTAATTCAATTGTTTTGATTGTTTTAGATACATGTACACGTCTGAGCTCTTTCCAACAGTAGCTCGCAACATGGCTATGGGGGCTTCATCCACAGTATCAAGAATGGGGTCTATGTTAGCTCCATTTATAGTCGGGCTCCACGTGATAAATCCATTGCTGCCTCCAGCAATTTTTGCTTGTATACCATTAGTAGCTGCGATTGCGACCTATCTCTTGCCAGAGACCAGAGGGAAGAAACTATCTGATCATTTGAATTAGACTACTAAGCACACGTAGAGAATATAAAAACTGTGGGGCGAGCACGAATTTTCTTTCGTATCGAGTTCTTAACGTGTGCGACAAAAATTGTATGAAATTTGTGCAGCGCCCCTATCGTGCGTAAAAGGAACTGTACAAATCTCATATAATTTCTATCGCACACGTTTCGAACTCGATTCGAAAGAAAATTCGTGCTCGCCCCACTGCTGAAACTATATCAGCATCATTTGTAATTTTGTGATACTATTCGGCGCGTAACTGGTTGTGCCAAAATCGATGCTCAGTATCGCGTCTATGGACATCGAATTATTTCGGCTTGCCTGACTCTGGCTGTGTTATAAATTGTCATTTTGCCATCAAAGAATTTGCGTATAGTATTTTATTATGATAAAGTTAGATATTGCGTACCAAGGAATGTGAAATTAGAAGGAATTATATGTCAAAGCGTATATATTACAATGCTGTGAAGATGTACAACACCGTTCGCAACGTGATTGGTTATAGTTTTTTTTTTTTTCATTTATTTGGATAAACAAACAGTGATAAACTACAATATAGATGATTAATTATATAGATACAGGCTGAATTAAATTTACCACCAACACCGTTTACCACAGATTACTAAATTAGAAGTCGCCGAACGAAATATAGTTACTAGTTATTAGCAAAAATGTTGAACCACGGAGCACAATAACCAGTGTTGAACAAACGTCAAAAAATTCACTAACTGGCCAACCAAAAAACCAAAAAAAGAACCAATCCATCAATGACGCAAGCCCTTTGAGTCTATGATTAGTTTAATTTATAATCTTGCCCGGCCTTCACCACTGCGCACCTAGAGCACATAGTCAAGATTTTTGTTACTAACTATAATTAATAAAATATCATGTTTATTTGTTGCTATTTCAAATTATGACCTTTTTAATACCACTCAAATGGCAGTTAAGTACCCAACCCACCTGATGGGAAGCGGTCACCGTGGCCTATGGACGTGTGCAATACCAGGGGCGTCACAGTCGTCACACTAATTGGTCACTATAATGTGTGACGACTTTGGTCATATTTAGTGAGATTAGCTACACTAATATCCATATTAATGAGCATTAAGGATACTTTATCTTCAATATACCGAATTCAATTCAACCCACACAGTGCGGCGAAAAGTCAAATAAGAATCCAATTTCATTCGCTCTATACATCTGACGTACTGAAGTTCGCATCTCGGCAGTTGAAAGCCGATATCTTCTACGGATATTCGTCAATGGAATCTCTGAAACTAAATTCAATACGATATCTCGATAGTTCGATAATGTATTGATATCTATAACATTTTCCGTCTACTATATTGTTACTTAATAAGCGTAATCTGAATTAGATCATATCATTAGTTTTGTTAAGAGAAATGTCAAAGGATTAATTAATCTATTAGGTTTACTACTATACTATTAGGTACTTGATGGTAATTGGGTTTTCCATTTAATAAATCATTTAGGTTATTGCGGTTCATAGCCATTGGCCTCTCCCTATGTGCGCCATAGCACCCGATCCTCCGCCTTCCGCATCCAATTTATCCTAACTACCTTTTTTTAGGTCGTCAGTCCAAACAGTACAATTAATGTTTATAATTTATTTCTGTTCTATTACTGTTGTATTTTATTTATCGTAGAAGACGATAAGACAAATTATTGTTTTATTTGTATTTTTATTGAATACCTCGGTGCCCCTTTTACCAAGTTTTTTGACGACACGAAATGTTAAAGAATACCTACTTTAACCAATTTCAAAAACGTGTTATGGAATTCTCAATGGAACAAGGAAACGTGTATTGATAAAAGAAAATTTTGTCGCTGCCTATCTGCCTGCTGGGTAAGTACGTGTATATTCACATATACCTCATTCTGGGATACAATCTCTGAAAACGAAATTAAATAAAGAGCTTAGGTAATTGTTCCATTAACGTTAATTAAATTCCCAAAACTCATTCACAATGAGGCACTGACAGAAGTAATTGAAATTCAACAAAATAATAGAACCTTATCCACGTGCTTCGACACAAAATCAGTTTGAGACTAAAATACCATCATAAGCAGAAATTGAAGAAAAGTTATAAAACAAATACCATATTAACACCTCTGACGTAGGCCGGGGAGGGTGAGGAGGGGGGCAGGGAGGAAAGGGAAACTGGGTCAACTTTGAACACGATTTATGATTGTAACGAACAATTAAGTAATGAAAGGAAATAAGTACAAAGCAAGACGGAATTCAAATTTGCTTTATAATGAAGTAAGAAACAGTAAGAAACCTAATAATGTTAATGAGTGTTGTGACTTTAGTAACTTTAAGCGATAATTTTTAGTAAGTTTTCCTAATTCCAAGATTATTTTATAGTAGATAGATAGATAGATAGATAACTCTTTATTGTACACCAGAAGTTTACAGGGAAAACAAACAGGTAGTATGTAACAGTAGATTGTACAATGGGCGGCCTTATCGCTAAATGCGATTTCTTCCAGGCAATTTTCAGATTTCTTAGGATGGACAGTAATGTGACGAAAGCAGTATTTTGGTGTAGTTAGTAAATATGTATGATAAAAAAAAATAAAAGAAGAAAGTTAAAGACGTGAAAAATAAATAAATGACTAATACTATAGTAGTACCTTTACAACAAGAATTCAATCAAAGTCTGATGATGGAATATGTGGGACAATGATCAAATTCATGTATTATAAATCTATGGACGAATAATAATTTATTTACTTCCAGAACAACGATAAGTGTTTATTGGAGTATTGTTTTGTTAATTGACGGGTTTTTGTTGGTATTCGATTGTTATATAAAGCCTTTTACGTTGTCATTTGCATTTCAAAATTGTGTTACATTCATTAGAGAGCTCGCTGTATTGTCATACTGCAGATGTTAAATAGTGGTTGTAAGTCGGATCACTCTTGACATGTAGCGTAAGAGGCTACTTAAAGGTTGAGCTAATAAAATTCGTCCAAAAGATAGTCATTAATATGCAACTGCAGCCATAGGGCTATGTTGGCAAATCTTTAATTATGAGACACTAGATGTAGACCCATATACTCAAAACTAGTCTAAACGATATGTGGCTTTCGGTGAAGTAACAAATTAACCGAGAATAAACCCATTTCTTCCCATCATCTAAATGGCTGTTCTATACTACAGCAAATAAACAGGCCAAGAGAAAGTGCCTAGTTGGCGTATAGATGGCTTATAATAGACTCGTTCCTTATTCTTCTTCTTCATGAAACTGAAACATTTAGTTGTTGAACTGGCCCATTAAAGATGCTAACAGTAAGAAATCATTATTTTTTATGTACCTACTAAACGACATATATCATCCAAATTAATAGACCGGAAAAATTATTTACCAGAAATGAAGAAAAAATTTCTATAAAATGTTGACAATCGTGCCAACGATAACAGAAAAACAATAAACAGGTCCAACAAACAAAAATGTAATCCATTAGCAATTGAGAGTAAACAGAAGCGGAACAACAAAAGTTATAAAACAAATCATATTCCACAGTCCTCCGAATTATCGGCGAGGTGTAAAAGAAGAGAGGAAAAAAACTAGGTCAACAATAAACGCGAATTATGTTTGTCACGAACAATTAAGTAATGAGGGAAAACATAACGAGAAGATATAAAATTTGCGCGTAAAATTTGACGACAATATTATAATAAACGACAATTTAACAATTTGATTCGTTCTTGATTATTGTTGAACAAGTGGAGTTGATATAAAGACAAGAGAGATAAAGAGAAGATTACCTTTTGATTTGATTAAGACCATCTATGTGCATTAGCACATAGATGGTTTTAACATTGTATCTGAAAAACAGCAACTTATGATGCTGAGCTACGAATTCTTGTTTTTATAGTCTCTGATAGTAATTGTTTCAATTTGTATTGGACATAAATGCGTGTTATTTATTTTGTCTATCTCTTAACAATATCAAAAGAAAAATAGCCAAGATATTCTTACTATCACCACTATCACGATTCGATCACATCAAATGCCGACAAAACTAAAATGGTAAAAAGGATTGAGAGTAAAAAAAGTTCCCAATTTCAAAAGGTTCTCTTATAGAGGAGTCACTTTGTGAATCAAATATTTGACTATTCATGAGCGATCTAAAAATATTTCAGAATGGAAAAAAATGGCTGTCTCTAAGAGTCATGCAAATTTATTCACAAAACGTAGATGGTAAAAAGTGAAAGAGCAATTTTATTAAATTATGCAAAGTGAGAACTGTCCAGTTTCTCTGAGAGTAGGCCATAAAGCTGGGATGCGACACCGAGAGGAGCCATTAGCTTATTTTATCACAGCTTTTAGACACCCAAACAAGAAATAAAGGGGAGAATTTCTAATTGGACTGGAGAAAATTATCCTGCTGTTTTTTTGGTTGAGACAATTTAATTTTCAGCCATTTCTAATAGGCACACTAGATAAATAGGAAATTGTTAATTCAATGGATGTTTTAAGTATTATGGACATAAAGTGTGCTTATGAAAGACTTTCTAAGAGGTCCCATATTTTTATTGGATTGGAGAAAATTGTCCTACCGTTTTTTGATTCCGATAATTTAACTATCAACTATTTCAACAGAGGAAATTGTCAATTGAATGGCCATGGAATATATTATGGCCTGATAGTATAATTCTTACGAAATACTTTTGAAGATCTTCTACAAAAACTTCCACAATGAGCGATTTAGGCCATAAGGGAGCTTCCTAGCACTTTAATCAACTTATCAGTCTACCTAGCGGGGGGAGTATGTTGCACATTAGGTATTAGATATAGCTAAATGATTGACCATAATATATAATTTACTCAAACAGATAACTGAATATTTTGCTCATTCACTGAATGAATTGATTCGATTAATCAATCAGCTTGATTAATACGGGCACATGATGTAATCTTTTATCTTTGAGGGATCAATAGGGTTGGATATCAATGGAAGATAAGACGCGGTATAATTACAGGAAAAAGGAATTTGATTGGACATCTGGAAAAGGAGAAAGTAATGAGTGGTTAATTGTTACAGGGATGGACGAGGGTATCAAGTTGAAGGTTTTTCTTTATCTTTAGAAAGAAAATGACTGCTAAAAATAGTGATTAGTAACCTTAAGTTTATATTCTAATGCTTACAATGAAAATGTGAACTTTTGATTTGTCATGTTGAGAAGAAAAGTTGAATAGTCTTGCTAAAATCGATCTTTTTTCTGTTTTGTATCTCTGAGCGTGAACACTAGTGAACACTTTAGTTTTATGCCAGATTTTTTTATGGCTTTAATTAAAGTGAATTATTGACACGAAAGAAGACGACTAGTAATCACAATAATTTCACGTTCATACATACATACAGCCATGTCTCTTTCTGGGTAGATATTGATCACAACATGTTTCCACTTGCTACGATCCTGGTTTAAACCTTTGATTCTTCTACTTTCATAATTGCTTTCAAAAATGCTCACCAAGAATGAAACTCACCACGCTGATATTCTTGACCTGACCTTTCTCTAAAATGTCCTCGATTTGAATGATATACGTACACCTATATCGACCTAAATGTTACAAAACCTAAACGACCAAACAAAATAAATAGCGACACACCAGTTTACCTTAAAAAATGGTCCATAGGTATTCAACGCGTTAAATAAAAATAAAACTCATTCACAAATGGACGCTGACAATCCGATGAATAAGTCGGACAAAGCTCCCCCTCCTCCTCCCCCCCCCCCCCACTGTACATATTCGTATTGATTAGTACGGTTTCGTTTGTGCGGTAGATGCCGACTAATGCGAAACAGGCTCTGTTCAGCAATATTGATAGAACGTGATTCTGGTACATCAAAGGCGCTTAACACGTGATTCAATATTTTGTTGAATAGGATAAATAATAGTTATTTCCAAACCCTGCTACATGGTAAGAAGCTGTACGTGAACTGTAAAGAATGAAAGTCACCATTATAGACGGCAACAATGGTCAATGTTATAATGGAGGTTCACAGTTCGACAGTGCCGATGCAAGATGCCTTTTCATACCCCTATTTAAGGTCTAGGCACTGCAGAAAGCTAGGAACACGGTAATGTATTATAAGTCATTATGAAGCAGATAAGAAAGAAGCGTCAAAACCGTTCAGTCGTGTATGGTCAAATTCGCAATCAGTCAAATTCATAAAATCGCTACTAGTCAAAATAGCAGATAGTCAAAATAGCGAACCGTGAATATGGCAAGTCGTCATTATAGCAAAGCGTCAAAACAGCAAACCGCCAAAATAGTAAAGCATCAAAATAGCAAACCGTCAAATTAGCAAAACGTCAAAATAGCAAAACGTCAAAATAGCAAAACGTCAAACTGTTGTAGATGGATTTTGTTATGCTATTCGTTTATACGTAGATATGCTAAAAGATATGTCTTTATGTATTATTCAAGGGTCTTAACCCTTATCGTGGCAAGATTCCTTTTTTCAAGAAATTTTAAAAAAATGTATACAGGTTACTTTGGGCTATAAAAACCACCAACAAAACAAATAAAAAAATCATAATATGATAATTTTGGAACAACAAGATGTATATTATTCTATACGTTGCTACACGTACAGTGATTATCGCATTTTTAAGAATGTATATTATGCTTATTTAAGAATGTATATATTAAATACCTTATGTAAAGTTTTTCGTGTTGATTATTAATAAATACTATTGAACCTTAATTTTAATTTTATAGTTTATTTGATAGTTTAGTAACCTTTAGGCGCGATTGGTTCAATTTAATATATAAGACGACGGATTGGTATAGGTACATTACTCTACGAGCTACTTGTGAAGTAAAATATTCGACCGATTGCGATCATGACTGTTTGCGAATTTGACCGTTTGCGATTTTGCCTGTTTACGAACTTGACCATTTGCGATTAGAAAAAAATGCAAATATGACCATTCGCGATATGGATCAATTGCTATTTTGACAGATCGAGATATGAACCAATCGCAATTTTGACTTAATACAATTTTGACGGTTTGACCGATTGCAAATTTGACCATACGCGACTGAACGGTCAAAACCATTTGGTCTTTGTTCAATTAAGTCAGCGTCTCAGGCTACGAAATGAGAAGGTATTCGAAACCGACGGGCGGATGGCGGGCTATTATTTCTACCTACCCCAGAGGTAGAAAGGCATGTATATATTCCTAAATGGTGCTAAATGAAGTATAGTGAAATTGTAAAACTGTACGAATGAAGAGATTATTTAATGCTTAAGTATTTTCTATGAACTGCGCAAAAATTTTACCCAAAAGCTAAGAGAACTATATAACACGAGAATTAATAAAAACAATATGAAAACTAAAAAAGATAATCATACATAAATAAGTAAATGAGACTATAAATGTTTAACTAAACTTACAAGATCTAGATGACAAACAAACAGAAGCTTCGGCATTTATTCATACGTCAAACGATCGATACCAACATTTACATAGGTCAATGTTGTATTATTTAATCTGAATAAATCTTTTAATATTCTTCATAAATAAGCAATGAATATAAATTAGAATTATAAAACACTGTGAGAGTTGATGAAGTTGATAAAATGCATTATCATGATAATTGGATGGCAAATGATTACAATTTAGTTTCAAGCAAATATACTCACAGTCTTGTTTTTCTGTTGTCCCCAGATTAGCATGGAAAAGTGGAAAGAGTAATATTTAGACAGTTATTCACAGATATTTATTAAGATGAAATAAAATTTTCGTTCAGTCGCGTATGGTCAAATTTGCAATCGGTCAAATGACTGACAAACCGTCAAAATTGTATTAAGTCAAAATTGCGATTGGTTCATATCTCGATCTGTCAAAATAGCAATTGGTCCATATCGCGAATGGTCATATTTGCATTTTTTTCTAATCGCAAATGGTCAAGTTCGTAAACAGGCAAAATCGCAAACGGTCAAATTCGCAAACAGTCATGATCGCAATCGGTCGAATATTTTACTTCACAAGTAGCTCCTAGAATAATGTACCTATACCAATCGTATATACGTCGTCTTCACTATCACTATCACTACATAGTATAAAACAAAGTCGCCTTTTCTGTCCCTATATCCCTATGTGCGCTTAAATCTTTAAAACTACGCAACGGATTTTGATGCGGTTTTTTCCAATAGATAGAGTGATTCAAGAGGAAGGTTTATATGTATAATACATGCATCATATACTAAGGCTAATTTAGTATCAGCATTGCACCCGTGCGAAGCCGGGGCGGGTCGCTAGTATATATTAAATTGAACCAATCACGCCTAAAGGTTACTAAACTATTAAATAAACTATAAAATTAAAATTAAGGTTCAATAGTATTTATTAATAATCAACACGAAAAACTTTACATAAGGTATTTAATATATACATTCTTAAATAAGCATAATATACATTCTTAAAAATGCGATAGTCACTGTACGTGTAGCAACGTATAGAATAATATACATCTTGTTGTTCCAAAATTTTCATCATCATGATTTTTTTATTTGTTTTGTTGGTGGTTTTTATAGCCCAAAGAAGTAACCTGTATACATTTTTTAAAAATTTCTTGAAAAAAGGAATCTTGCCACGATAAGGGTTAAGACCCTTGAATAACACATAAAGACATATCTTTTAGCATATCTACGTATAAACGAATAGCATAACAAAATCCATCTACAACAGTTTGACGTTTTGCTATTTTGACGTTTTGCTATTTTGACGGTTTGCTAATTTGACGGTTTGCTATTTTGATGCTTTACTATTTTGGCGGTTTGCTGTTTTGACGCTTTGCTATAATGACGACTTGCCATATTCACGGTTCGCTATTTTGACTATCTGCTATTTTGACTAGTAGCGATTTTATGAATTTGACTGATTGCGAATTTGACCATACGCGACTGAACGAAAATTTTGAAGTAATTCAAAGATAGAAAAAAAATACACATAAGACTGCTTCAGTGATGCAGCGGTAAATCATCCAGGTAATTAAGTTATTTTGTTCGGTATTTTCATTAACAGTAGCACATTTCGCAATGTGGGGCTACACCTCTATCCGTTCATGGACGCATTGACCATATTTTTCAACATTTGAAAAGTAAATAAGTATACACATATAAATATAGAAGCTTAAATCAAAGGCTTCACAATCCAAAAGTACTAGTTCAAATCCCATTTAAGAGACCAATACTCGTAATATCTATGGATCCATTCCAAAGTATAAGATATTCAGCTATTTGGTTAGAGTTCAGAGTAACAAAAGTAATAATATACTCTATATTAGTTTCAAATAAAAAATTGGTTCACCAGCATTGAAGGTCAAGACCTACTGGAGGCTAGCAGGCAAACCACGTCTTTAGACAATAAGTCTCGTCATCGCAGACAGTCGGCTATTAATCTTTTTCACTCCAAAATAGCTACTTGAACTTCATAATGTCCTCGGCAAAGAGGTACCCGAATGTGCATATAAAAATTGGGTGAAACGCTCAGTATTTAGTTTTATCTTTTTCGAAAATATATTACATTTCCTGGATAAAGTTGAGAGCACTCAACTACATTACACATACAAACAGAGTTAAACACAAATTATCTTCCAGTGGAGCTAATATCCATTTCAGTGTCGACTACAAGTGCCGAACAACTTTTTTCATTTGTTACTTTTATTATAGCAACACTTAGTTGGCAAGGTTCCCGACGACGCCATCTTATCGGAAACTCCACAAACTCGTTTGAATAGCCGTAGTGTAAAGTCATTTAACTTGTTCCTTGCTACAGGAAACTACTAAAATTAGCATGGACGATGGAACTGGATGGGAGATAGTAGAATTAAAATGTAGTGTAAGTGGAACCTACGTATATTTGTCTTCTAAAGTTAAACTGAAAAAGTTTGACGAATTTCAAGCAGTTTTAAAAAGCGTACTTGCTAATAAAGTTGGGGACAAAAGTCTTGACAATGTACTCTGAATGCGCAGAAAGAGTTTTTAGACTTCTTTTGTGGTAAGCGCAGGGCGTGCTAAGACCCAATCAAATAAAACTCATTATGAGCTGAAAAGGCCCGTGTCATTGGTTGACCAATCCTTTTATTGGTTTTCTGGATAGCTAGTTAGTAACGTGCGCAAACTTTTAACATTTGTTTAAATCTGTAGCCTCAAATTATACCACTAAGACTGATATCTTTCAAATATCTTCCAAGTGACCAAAAAGATACACTTCATTCGAAAAGTCGAAGAGATATGAAAGACCAATCTTAAGTGCTATGCTACGAAGTTGGTTACGTGCGTCACACGACAGTTGCATTTATCTTCAAGAACTTTGAAGTAAATAACAGAACTTTAACAGATTAGATAAGTTTCATACGCATCTGCTAGTTTGCTTGCTCTTTAATTTTTCGTTGATCTAGCATGATATAAAGCGAGATAAAACGAATAGGTATATGAGCAAAGCGGCAGACAGTCGGGTTAAAATTTATGGAAGCTAGACTTATTGTCAAAAGTTTTGCAGTACCTAAAGATCAGACTGATTTAGAGCTTTTCAGAGTTCGTTTGCGCAAAATACGCCAGTTATCTGAAGTATGAAAGATTTTGTCTTCCGTTCTTTGAATAGCACGTAATTTATTGGCAAGATTTTGCCAATAAATTCCATTTATCACACCCAGAAAATAACCAAAATTGGAAAAATGGAATATACTTTTCACAATCGGCCTTCTAGAATAAAATTTAAATTTAAAACAAATTCCAAGTGCGAATGGGTGCAATTTTTATGGGCCGCGAAGTCATACCACATATTTTTTTTTTTTTTTTATGTCGGTCACGTCAACATGACCTCACCCCGCCTGATGGTAAGCTGAGGCAAAGTCTCTAGAATGGGAGTCACCACTGCAAACACCGATAGTGCCAAAATGGTGGCTCTCAGCTTGACGGCCTCATCAAATGCTTTTTCACGCCCCGCTTAAAGGATTTAGTAGTAGGTATAGAAAAGGAAAATAATTTTCTTGTTTATACAACATAAATATAGTTTAAAACTAAACCAATGCCACCGATAATGATAACAAAAAGGCAAACTCTTTGGAAAACTTCACAGCGTTTGAACTAAAAGCTTTTTAAAAGGCACATTCAGTTGGCACCTCAGTGTAGTGCTCGGGAAATCAAATATTCTTTCCGTATTTACCACTCAGCGTAATAAAAGAATAAATGGCGACTTTACTCCAGTTGAAGAGAATAAAATAGATGCAGACAAAAATGGGGTGAAAATGCCTCAAAATTATAAAGTACTCATAGTTCAACACATGCTAAGAGTAGACAATAATGAAATCTCAGCAGAAGATGGTAGGTACTGCAGAACAGACGTAGGTAAGTTTGCCAAATGTTATTATGATCTCACCTTACGTCATGTTTATCTATCGCCATATTCTTTTACAAATAGGCGACAACTGATAAATTGTTTACTTCGGATTAATATCAAATTACCAGTCACGAAAATATCTTCTATCAGTATTACAAAACACAATTATCTCGGAGATGTGTGTGTACGCTGGTATCATTTACTAATGAAGTGCTATACAATTTTCATTACAGTATTCGGTGAATTTGAATTGGTTAACATAGAATACCTTTAGCTCAGTAGTTTACAAATACCTTCTCTCGATTAAAGTCTTCAAAGATATCCGCCAGTAAGAATATTTTATTCCAGAAGTCCGTTTTTATTTAAATGGCTCGGTATCCACTACCAGAGGCTTCAGTAAATTAAATTGGCAAAATAAATTTCCTCTTCGTTCCCACTGCGCAAATTAATGTGGATCTAATAAACGTTGGAATGATTGCCTTATCCAAGCGCGTTTATAAAATTTAGGTAGATCATTTCTGAAAGTTCAAATCATACTTATCCAGCATTGAATTAATGTGAAATTGAAACGTCCGTGGCTGAAATTCATGGCGATAGTAAAATACATTCGTTGCCTGGGTCGAGAGTTTGATAATAAATTCTAAATAGCAGATAAGGAAGAAAAACTCATGAAGTACGTAAGGAGCGCAGCAGACGGCGGGCTATTGCCTGCCCCGGAGGAAAGTAGGTGTAAACATGCCTGATAGATCAAATAGGATTGCAGCTAAAACAGCTACCGTAATAGCTATCTTTATGTTTAATTAACAACCAACTACCCCTCTAAAGGTCGCAGTCGCAAATCTTACTATTGGATGTATGGGATACATCCAAATAGATCAAAACCGTTCTCGTGACAGGTATGCTTGAATGGCTGAACTAGTATGGATGAAATTTTGGACAGAGAAAGATTATTGTAAGTTAATCTACAATTATTCATATAATAAACTCAGCCATGATAAATATACTCTCATATAATTTCTTGAAAGAAAACATTGAATAAAACCAATCAATAAGTTTAAAGTGTTCAAGTTCAAATATTCGACAGGGCCTTCAGGAAGTTGTAACTTTTTCAGTAAATTGAATTGATTGAACCTATAGTCCCAACCCGCGTCTTAACAATAATTGGAAAGGAAGAAAGCCGCCATTTACAAATTTTAGTTGATCCATAAATGAAACACGTTCCTTTTTGGTTTCTTTTTTTCAATAAGATGGTTCAAGGTTTGTTTGGATCGGATAGTAAAATTAAGATGAGATAGAACAGAACAATTGAGAACGTATTTTTTCCCTACGTAACCTGGCAGTACGTGGGTAATAAAGATCGTTGGGTCCCAGGAGGAGGGGCCAAGGAGGGGTTGGAATCCAAGAAGTGCTGATTTAACGTCGTAGAAGGTGAAATGCGTGCCAACGGTCTCGCTACCAGGGTAGCCCAAGACCGTGCGAAGAGGGATAGAAAAAGCCGGAAGGTGGACCCGGGACTTATTGTAAGGTCTCAGATGCAATTCAAAACTAGTTGAATAAATGTAGATGACATCTGCCAAAACGGTAGATTATGCACATAACTGTGAGTCATGGGAATGCGATCAGTATTTAACGCGGGCGAGGTACAGACGAAGCAGAGCTTTCAAAACAATTATTTTTCACATAAATTTTGATCAAGACATGTTAAAATAACGTATCCAGGAAGTTCAGTTGGTCAAAGCATTCCCCTTACAAAGGGAGTAGTTGCGGGAATAACTCTTGTCCTGGATGTATGTACCACATTTATAACCTGTTAGATTTCAATTAACCAGCTGACGAACACAACACATGTGAACAATAAGTACCAACTCTGTATTGATACACATCTCATGCAACTGGCAGGCGGCCGGGAAAATATGCTGAATCATAATAGTTCGTATTCAGGGCAGGGCGGCGAACGTCAGGCGGAGTGTGGCGAGTTGAGCCACAATCCTACAATGTTGGAATATATGAATACGTTCTGATTTTAAAATGTAATTCGAAAAGAGATTTTTCCTGACAATGTCTGGATTGTAAATCAGGACTGGCTATTTCTCGCCCGCGTGGGATTCTGCTTTTTATTTATTTACTGGCTGTTGCCCGCGGCTCCGCCCGCGTGGAATTCGGATTTTGTTCCAACATTTTTTCGTGCTATTAGTAAAGATGTATGGAAATTTGCCCGATTTATTGACATTAATGCTCACTGCTCCGCTCCCTTTGGTAGTAGCGTGATGATTTATAGCCTATATTACTCCCAGATAGTGTAGCTTTCTATAAGTGAAAGAATTATTGAAATCGGTCCAGTAGTTTCGGAGCCTATTCATTACAAACATACAAAAATTTTTACAAATCTTTCCTCTTTATAATATTAGTATAGATTTAAACTTTATGCACAACGGTAAAATATTGTACAAAGGCAGACTTAATGCCTGAGGCATTTTCTACCAGTCAACCTTTGGGTGATGCAGAGATAAGTCAAAGTAGGTCTGTTCTCATGCCCGCTTCCCATGATAACCAATTCCAGGGATAAATAGTATCCTATATGTTATTCCACTCCATTCCAGACTATGTTCTATCCCTGTCCAAATTTTCAGCCATATCTGTGCAGCCGTTAGATCATGTTTGAGTAACTAACATCCAGACATCTTCACAAACTTGCACATTCATAATATTAGTAGGATAGTAGGAAGTAGGATGGTAATTGGACTGTATCTTACGCTTGAAATAACAAAATCGTTACCTAGTGATTAAATGGGTTCATCACTTGCTTACCATGATGCAGTAATAAATAAGATTATATGGTTTAGGTAGATTTAAATAAAGCATTAATCAAGTAAATATAAAATTGATTTCCTTATAGATTCCATCATCAGATATAAACCAAATTTATATAGGACCGGTCCTTTCTAGATACCCTTTCTAACAAAAAGTAAAAATCATTGGAATCTGACAGCGCGTTAAAAATAATTACGCAAAAAATCTACCGATGAAAATCATATTTTAGAGTAGATAGAAAAGGATCAAAGTGAACTCTAAGGTATTGCTTAACGTGAAATGCTTGTATAAAGATTAAGGAAAATCCACTCTCATGAGAATAAAACCAAGGTAGGTAATGCCAAGAAAAAATAACGCTTCCTTCCAGAGAGCACGATCGCGAAAATATTTGTTTAATTCTTAAAACAGCTGAGGCCGAAGATTCTAAGGATTGCGTAATAAGTTCTTAAGAGAGTGTTTACTATCTAAGGCTATATTAAAATGAATAAGAAGAAGCAGAACCCTTTTTTCTCATCATCCTCTTAGCATCAGATTTCCCAGAAAGGTCTAAAGTTTTCACTTTGGAGTTTGGTCTGTTTATAGAATTTGAATAATTTATCGACTATTCAGGAATCGACTGCTCACACGTAGGATCGTAGATCGGTTACGTTTTTTTTGTTTAATAGACGGTTCTTCTTAACCAATAGCAATCAAACATACAGTTTTAAATTCCCATTTATAATTTTATTTAAATAGTATAGATGCAAAAGTTGCAATGCTTCGATATCGCCTAATGTCACCATTGGGTTGTGAAGGTCAGATGGCAGTCGCTTCACGGAAAATATCGAGGTTCAGCCAAATCCGCAGTTAAGACTGGTAAAGCGGATCCCAGTCTTCCGGGGTGAAAGCTTTGGATGCGACTGGGAATTAACGTTTGGATGAAGAAGTATAGATACAAAAGTAACTCTTGTCTGTTATAAGCTATGCGAAAGTACTTGGTACAGAGGAGAATATGGGTATAATCCTCTTATATGATATGATAAATGAATCTATCACCTCTTTTCCTTCCAACATATACAATTGCTATTGTCACTTCACGGAAAACGAGTTCCATCCAAATCTGCAGTTAAGACTGGTAAAGCGAACCCCAGACTCCTAAGTGAAGCTTTGAATGCAAATGGGATTAACGCTAGGTTGAAGAAGAAGAAGAATAAAGATATTGACAGGCAGGTGATGATAAAAATTACCTCTGATGTTGTCGACGCCCCAATTTATTTCGTCCCCAATAAACGCTAAAATAAATACTTTCATAAAAGCGGGTAAACACGGTAAAATTACACTGTATCCTGTAAAGTCAGTTCGCGTGGTAATAGGAGATTTCACAAGCATTATTCTGCAAATTATGTAAAGCTCATAAAATATTTCACGATGAGTTTTTGGCACGCATTTCATAATCCGAATCTGAGTACGAATATTATAGACTAACGCTGATGCTCGCGGCTCCGCCTGCACTGAGGTAGGTTATCGCAAATTTTGGTCATCTCCGGTTATACTAAACCAATTGCAATCAAACATACGGTAGATTTTACGGCTAAGACCAGGACAGGACCACTTAATACCACTTAGTCTGACCGTGAATGGATTCCGAGACCTTAATTGGCATCACTGCAAAGTAGGTCTAAACTGATATATGAATGACAGAAGATTATTTTTTAAAAATTGCATTTTAAAAAAATAGTTGTTGAAAGGTCTTTTCGTTTTAATGAATATGTTGTGAACGTTTTTTTTTAAGTGTCAGTTTGCCTGGAATAAATGAAACTCCAATTTTCGTATGAAATGAAACAAAAATTGTTAAAATTTGGCCAACTCTAGACAACTTTTGATTTCAAAGTACTGTATCTCTTATTCTTGCGAAAATAATCCTATATCCGCATATAGCAATTTCGACCCACTGTGCACCGTTACAGTAAAAATTTTATATTTAAAAAGTCAGTAAAAAATTACGTAAAACCTAAATATTTTACGACGACTTTTCGTACACAATTCGCAATCTCAGCTCAGTGAGGATGTTGCTTGTAAAACATTTCCCGTCGCGCAAAAGTACAGATAGCTACAACAAGCGATACGTGAATTTAATTCACTTTTACGAGAGTTTTTATCGCAATACCGTCGCCATATTAACTGACTAGACTTTTCGTCTGCATCTCTTCCTCATGTGAGTGACACAATATACAGGGTCTCCCGTAATGAATGGATAAACCGTAAACTGGAGTTGCTCCGGATGTGAGGCTATAAGAAAATCATATCATTTTGCTAGGGTTGTCAACCATATGGTAATGGCATAGACTTTTATACTTTTTTAGTAATTTCTCTACTTTTTTTATTAATTCCGTAGCCATTTCTTCAAATTTAAGTATTTTCGTGATTTTTTTTTTGTATTATACTCGTAAAGACGTGTATCATTCACTTTTGATATGGTTTTAGGTGTCCTTAACGTTAAACGTTAATAAAATAGTCATTTTAAGAGAATTTTTTAATTTATTTTTCTTAACATAAACTTTTGATCATCTACTGTGAAAAAAAAAAGTACGGCGCTATAGCTGCCCATGATCTTAATAAATTGTCTAGTATGTGTAGTTTCTAAAAAGGTATAACAATGTGTACTTTTAAAGCAACATTATGTTACTAGGAGCAAGAACGTTCATCAAGGTCAAAATTTAGATTTTTCAAGTAATGTTAAAAATAGTTGTAAAACTCGCCTTAATGATTTTATTCTATCAAGATACTTTACAAAAAAACTAACAGGCCACTAACTAGGATATTCAGAATGAAACCAAGTTGTTAAAAAAAACGAATTTAGTTCCTCCAGTTTTTTTTGTTTTCATTAGTTTCGTCAATTTGTTACTGCTTTCTAATATCGGACTTTGATTTGCCTTGTGATTTGGACTTGTTAACGTGGTGATACTGACAACTTTGCAAACATTTACGGACTTCGTTTTCTGCTATCGATTGGACTTGTTGTTTGAAAAAGTTTTTGTGAAATTTGTGTATTATGCCTCAACAATACACGCCCGCCGAATACGCAAACATGCATTTCATTTACGGTGAATGTAATGGCAACGCCAATGGAGCTGTTAGTGTTTATCGCGAAAGATATCCAAATGCGCGAAACCCTGATTACCGTGTTTTCATCAGAGTACATAATGCATTTATGGAAGGACGATTGACGGGAAGTGGCATAGGCGGGACAAGCGCAGGACGACCTCAACGACACAATGCAGACGAAGTACTAGAAATAGTCGAAGAGGACCCTGGTACGTCCATAAGTGCAATTTCACGGCGAACATCTGTACACAGAATTTTAAAGAGGCACGAATTGTATCCCTATCATTAACAAAGGGTTCAAACATTAATGCCGAGGGACTGGGCTGCTAGAGTAACGTTTTGTTGCGGCAGATGAGAGAAGATTCTACCTATTTTGACAAAATTGCGTACGCGCATTCAAGTAGCAGCTCGTAAAATTGAAGAAGCTGGTTATGCGCGTCGGATTAAAAGATCTTTTATTAGGCGTTGCCGAGCATGCATTGCTGCCGGCGGAATACATTTTGAACATTTAGTTTAAGTTTTTCATTAAATTCTTTTTTTTAAACAACTTGGTTTCATTCTAAATATCCTAGTTAGTGGCCTGTTAGTTTTTTGTAAAGTATCTTGATAGAATAAAATCATTAAGGCGAGTTTTACAACTATTTTTAACATTACTTGAAAAATCTAAATTTTGACCTTGATAAACGTTCTTGCTCGTAGTAACATAATGTTGCTTTAAAAGTACACATTGTTATACCTTTTTAGAAACTACACATACTAGACAATTTATTAAGATCATGGGCAGCTATAGCGCCGTACTTTTTTTTTTCACAGTAGATGATCAAAAGTTGATGTTAAGAAAAAGAAATTAAAAAATTCTCTTAAAATGACTATTTTATTAACGTTTAACGCTAAGAACACCTAAAATCATATCAAAAGTGAATGATACACGTCTTTAAGAGTATAATACAAAAAAAAATTCACGAAAATACTTAAATTTGAGGAAATGGCTACGGAATTAATAAAAAAAGTAGAGAAATTACTAAAAAAGTATAAAAGTCTATGCCATTACCATATGGTTGACAACCCTAGCAAAATGATATGATTTTCTTATAGCCTCACATCCGGAGCAACTCCAGTTTACGGTTTATCCATTCATTACGGGAGACCCTGTATACATGAATGTTGACATAATAATATACAGGGTGAATTTGGCACAATGGTTTTTTTATATACGGCAGACAAGCATACATCCCACCTGATGGGAAGCGGTCAGCGTGGTCTTTGAACGTGTGCAGCACCAGTGGCGTCAGCATCACACTCGCGCTGCCGACCCTGTAAAAACCTTCTAATGCCCTTCTTGAAGAACCCCATATAGTAGTTAATGTTACAATCTTTGAAACGTTGAATCTAGTTAGGTAGGTATTGAAAATAATGAACATCATTATGGACAATTAATCGGTTATTCCCGCTCGTCACCCCAAGCTTTGTCCCCTCCGGTGACAAGTGGGAATTATATTGAAAAAAAATCCCATATGTCACCCCCAGGTGACGAATGGGATTCCACTTAGAAATCATCCCAGTCGTCACCGCTAATAAAAGCTTGCTAAAACCATAGGTTTACATTGCGAATCACTGAACGTAGGAGGAAATATAAGAAAAATTAAAGAAATTTCGTTAAAAATGTGCTTTTTCTTTAGGTTTGCCGTATATCATTACTTTCCAGAATTTGTTCCTATTGTGGATGATTGAATTTTAGCTACACTTTCACGCTTTAAATAGCGAAATGGATCTGGATGAAATTTGGCGCAGAAATTAATTTTAGTCTGAAACAATACCCTGGCTACTTCAATATATAGTGTACTAGGAATAGTGTAATACATACATAGCTTCATTATCAAAGCACTTTAAAATAGAGACTAGTATTTCTTTGTTTATTCAAATATAAGTTTAAAATTATACCATCTCCTATATACCTAATCCGTTTACATTTCATAAAAAGGCATAATATACCTACAGTACATTTTCTGCCAGCCCGAAATCTCCACAAACGGTTGAATATATTCCGTTAAGCCCTCCATAATCACCGAAATACGACTCATAAATGTTTGTTGGCTTCAGGGATCACTGGAATTATTTTTATAACTTCATCATTTGCATGTTTATATGCGAATAAGGTGGCAAAGGAGCGGAGTGTATGAAGCACCATCAATATTGAGAATTTCAATTCAACGAATGGATTAAAGCAAGAGGCTCTAGAGGTGGCTTTCTACTCAGGGTTAGAAGGGTTTAGGTGGCAGTGGCTCCAAAGCGCATCATGATTAGAGGAGGTAGGACACGTAGTGGAGGTAGAACACGACGCTATCTCCCGTTCAAAATGAGCTGTCCGACTGGAGATACTTTCCCAGCTCCTAGTTGAGTAATACAATTGCCTAAATCATAGAGAATTATTATTTATGCAATTTTATTACGAAAGCCGCACTCGGTTTGAAGCTTTTGATCTCTATTGACAATATATATCCTCAATTCATAAAAACAAAACAAAGTGAATATAAAAAAGGAAGTTGACTGTGTCTTAAGAGATTCGTAGTCATCGTTAATGGGCAATGAAAACAGGAAGCAAGGCCGGTAGTCGTAAAATTTTCCAAAGCATCCGCAGTGGGTATTTACTGGCTGACAGAAACCCAGAAGGAATCGAAAAATACTCACTGCTGTTTAATCGTTCAGCTTTTTATAGATAATATGAACTGCGCTATCAAACGTGTATAGAAATATTCAATTTACTGAAACAACTCAAATTGTTTGCACCGTACGTGCAAACAATTTCGTCAAGAACCCACAGCTACTGCTTTCTTTGTCTCACCATAAAGACATGGAATTCTTTACCAGCGCACGTGTTTCCTTCCTCATCCAGTTCCTTGAACTGAACACAGTATCTATGTCATCCGTCTTATTCTACTAATATTATAATCCCCCTAAATATTATGATCCCGTGCCTGCTACCCATGGGGTAAAAAGTAATCTTTGTGTTATACCACGCGACGAAACCGCGGGCGACAACTAGTAATAGGTAATACAACAATAAAACATCAATCGATTTCAGCTACTGCGTATAGATACACTCGGTCTCTCATTAAGTTTAAGTAAAGTGCCATTAAGACAAGATGCCCGTAGGTGTATCTGGCCAAGATTTCTTCTAATGGAGATGGTTTTATTGCACGTACTTTATCTGATCGTAACATGGCCGCTTTTATTTGCCAGCAATCGTAAAGTGTGTTATTGAGCTCACTGTGCTAGGTCGAAGTGTGCCTTTGGATCTGGCGACCTGTGTGTTAAATATTTTCAAGTTAAATGGTGTTATTTTAAACAATTGTCGGTCAAGAAAATGTTGTTTCGGCAAACTGCAATCTTTCAGAATAAAATTATATCTAAGCACTAGGTACTCTTAGATGAAGCTCAGGCTCCCGCCCAAACGGAAATAAGCTATCAATTCTTGGTCATATCTCCGGTTTAACTTAACCAATTGCGATGCAATATAAAACGGATTTTAAGTCTGACCAAGAACTTTCTAATAAAAACACGCATCGAAGTCCGTTCAGTAGTTTTTGCGTATATCGCGAACAGAATTCCAAAAAAATATTTTTGTTTTCAGAAACTATAATTTTTTTTCATGACATGTTAATATGGCTTCACCTTGCCTGATAGAAAGCTAAAGGCTAATTCTCAGGATCGGGGTCACCACAACATACACCGATAGTGCTACAGTGGTGGCCCTCAGATTGATGGCGACATCAAACTGCTTTTTCACGCCCCGCTTAAAGGCTCCGGGACTATAGGAGGAAGGAGAAATACTTGCGCTGGTAAAGAATTCAAAGTCTTTATGGTGAGGCAGAGAAATGAGTTCTTGATGGAATTGTTTGCACTATGTGAGGGTGATACCTCTAATGTACAGACACAGCTCAGTTTCAATTTTATAATAATACAGATATTGCCCTGATGTCTGACAGTGAATGTACCGCCGAGCGAGCTAATGAATGTACCGCCGAGCGAGCTAATGAATGTACCGCCGAGCGAGCTAATGAATGCGCCGCCTGTAGCTTGACGCATAGCTTGCATTAGCGCTAAAAGGGATGAGACCCGCTGGGAATTTCAGCTTTGTCACAATTTAGGATGAAATAAATTCCTAGTTAGGATTAAAGCGCTGAATGCTTTGTGGAACACGAGATATATTCATAGCCATTTACTAGAAAGTTTTTAGAGTGAGTTATGTATTTGTGCATACATGCAGATGGGAGGGAAATAGGGAAAATTTTTCCTTTGTACACATAAATTGAAATTCAGTGCTTTTTTTATATTACGCAGGTGGTAGACAAGCACACAACCCACCTGATGGGAAGTGGTCACATGTTAATACGAACAAATACTTCAATTTTATTTAAACAACAAAAACAAATAAAAAAATAAATAAGACATGAAAAATGCTATTTTAAAACCCACTCCCGGTTTACAAAGAACAATTAAAATAAATAAATGAACAACTCGACAAGACAAAGCGAACACCGCCACGACACCAAGTACTTATTTTCACAGAAATTCTTTCAAGAAATTCCCACTTTTGTTTAGAATTCCCACTGCAGTGCACACAGTAATGGGCTAGGTTGGATTGCGGTTGTGTTCGCAGTTAATGCTATATTTCAAATTTCTGCCACACGCTCATATTTCAGTAGTATGACGTCACAACTAGCTACCCACACCACACGAATGCAATTACTCCCTAGTGCGTTCTATCCAATTACAGCACAAATAGTTCTGCAGTACGGAAACCATTAATCCTACTAGTATTATAAATGAGAATGTTTGGATGTTTGCTACTCAAACACGCTCTAACCGCTGAGCAGATCTGGCTGAAATTTGGTACAGGAAATTAGAATCCAGAATAACACATAGACTAACCGCCGCCTCCTTCTGCGAGCAAGTGATGCTCGAGAAGGAGGCGGCGGAAAAGTTTCGGGAGAGGCTGCACAGAGTGCTCTCCCGGACGGCGGCGGGCGCGGACGCCGAAGCGTCGGAGGTCCAAAGACCTCCGTCCTTCATGAGCGCTGGCCTGGGGGTGACGGGTGGAGCCGCCTGTCACCCTAGCAGAAGCAGGCGCGCGAAGCTACTTTTAGTCTCTGCAATAGTTAGGTGAGAAGAATACCAAGGAGAAAAGCTATCATCCTGAGGATCCTGTATCAAGAGAGAACGAGAACTATAGGGCGTATAATTCTAGAACAATCCCATAATTTAGTATTTTGGACTAACAAAATTTTGAAACAAATACTACTCGTATTCAAATAATTATAACTACGTTTAAAAAACCAACTTCACAAACTAATATTATTTACTTTTTAATGCACAGAAATAGAAAAGGATCTATTTATGAGGTTTGTTATGTACGAAGGCATCAAAAACAGAATTTTCGCCGTAAATTTGATGGTTTCCTCTCGATTTTCCCAAGATCCCAGCATCAGATCCGGATAACCTGGATATGGAACCACCTCAGAAGTAGACTCTTTCTGACAAAAAAAAATCAAAAGCCATCCATAATTGGCGCCACTATCGCGTAACATACATACAAAAAAACAGCGTACGAATTGAATCCTCCTTTTTTGAAGTCGGTTAAAAATCATTCTCCTCTATTTGCTTCTATCTTGACACACCTAACGAACATTCTCTACCTTAATTAAACCCTTCATACACGCCCACCAATTTCAGGTGCCTTCGACTTAATTAATGCAAATTTTGAGTAAGGTTATATATGAAGACAATAAAGTTTCCTTAAAAATTGCAATACGATAACGGATCTTAAGATGTGACCTGACTAAAAAAATGTTATAAAACTAAGTTATTTAACATGTTTTATTATTGTAGTCTATATGCGTTAACAAAGCAAGTTATATAACATACATGTCTAGTAATGTTAAACAATGTGGACATGTTATATAACATTATGTTATACAACATGTTATTTAATCATGTTACTTAGCCTTCCGTGACTTAAGTAAAAATAGAATAGGCATGACCAACAACTATTTATAAATGTAACACGTTATATCGACAGTTGAAAAGCAAAAGAGTGCAAGCGACATCAACTTATCCAAGAAAAAAGGTTCTTAACAACATCATAACATTTAACAGGACAGTGATTTTCCTGTCAACTGTCGTCGTCGCTTTCAGTCTTACAACGCACCGATATTAATAAATAATTCACTGATGTAGACAATGTGCCTTCTTGTTCGGTATAATTGTCAAACGTCTGTTATCACGCAACTTTTGTGTTTAGCTTTCAAAATGGCAGAGTTGGCATGACGCATGACAAAACTATAGTGAAAACCCGTTCTCGAAGTCATTTAATAATTGTATCTTCTCTCGATTATAGTGAAAATGGTACTCTCTTTTTCTGGTAGAATGCAATATGAAACGAGTTGGCGCCAGAGGCTCCATCGGAATCTATCAGTATTGTTTGTTTTACCCAAAAATAAAAACAAAAATTGGATCGGTAATTTAGTGCGACGTTAAATTCTATTTTTATTGGCCTAAATTCTCGACTTGGTATTGCCGGAAATTCTCAGGAGATACATAAACATTTTAGGAATAATAAAGTTGTTAATTAAAAGCTAAATAAAATTAGACTCATTCAGCCCGGAAAGTCTCCTTAGAGTAAAATAAATTTCAATTACTTGCAAATATTTCTAACAAAATCAACTTAATTAAACGTTGACTGCCTAAAACTTCTAATTTGACTTTTTATTTAAAAGCTTCCTTCCTGGAATAATTTAAACATTAATCAACCAGTGTTTTAATAAAACAAAACTCTTTTAATTACACCGATCTCTCCATTATTACAGTATAGGATTAAGAAATACGCAGAGTTGCTTTTTGTGGTTTACATAATATAACAAAAACGCCTAACTCGAGAAGTCTAAACCGCTAAGGAATAGAATAGATTAAATCAACCAATCACACTCTAGCTCGTTATTCCGCCGCGGAGCGCGCATCATATGCCGACGACGAGCTTGGATGTAATTGCTCGACCTAATCTATTTGATTCCTTGGCGATTTACGCTGTGACACTTGTCTACGGGGACTTTAGATGATCTGCAATAAATACCTAAGAAATATAAAATGTCTTACTGAACATTTCAAAGATAAAAGACGCAACGTCAAACGAGAATTAATTAACAAAAAACTAACAGAGTAAAGAAATGAAGAACTTCTTTTCATTGAACAGTGAGTAATGAAAACAATTACTGGGAAAAAAGAATAAACGAAGACAGAAAAACTGCAAATAACTAACGGCGAACGGTTGGCAAACGTAACATTACGTACATTTTTTTTTTCATAGCAGTAGTGTGTTGCATGCCCAAACACTGGGGCGAGCACGAATTTTCTTTCGAATCGAGTTCGAAACGTGTGCGATAGAAATTACATGAGATTTGTACAGTTCCTTTTACGCACGATAGGCGCAAATTTTTGTCGCACATGTTACGAACTCGATACGAAAGAAAATTCGTGCTCGCCCCAAACATGTATGTACATACACCGGAGTAGCTTATGAGCACCTCTGAGAACGCAGTAATGGTAGCGCCACACTGGGCAAACTAAATTTGTCATGCCATCGACACGACTGAAGAAGAAAACAGTAGTTTATTTTAGGAGTCTTTGGAAATGAACTCCTGAATAATAAAAGTTTATAGTTAAAAATAAGGCTAAATACAGATACAGGCCCGTAACTTGGCCAGGTTTGGGGTAAGTTCACGCATCGTGCACTTTGAGCCAATCAAATGATTCAAAGTACGAACGAACGGAACGTTGATTCGCTACAAGACGTCTCTCGGAGACATCTGATTGGTCCGTCAAGTGACCAACCAATCATATGTCCGCGACGGCGCAACCGCGTCTCCCGCGACCCGCTCTTGCCTCAAAGGGGACCTAAAAATCGACCTTTGCGCATATGACGCGTCTGGCCAATTTACGTGCCGGTATCTGTATAAAAAATAAGTATCTAATTCTGTTCCCGCTACCGCGACCCATAGGAACCCGGCTTCCCGGGAAAAAATTAGCCTATATATTATTCCAGACTTATAATCTTCTTTTTTTATTCTTACAATCTCTGTACCAAATTTCCGCCAGATCCATTCAGCCGTTTTTGCATGAAAGAGTTACAAATATACATTCATACATTCCTACAAACTTTCGCGTTTATAATATGAGTAGGATTAAATAAATAAAATGAATTTAAAACTATTGTTCGAAATTGTAGTTTGTGGTTGGTAGTGTACGATAACGGTTAAGCGATATAAAATATGACATAAGTATAAAAATAAAAGATTTAACAGTCGGAGGGAGGCTGTAAATTAATGCCTACGCTCAAATTAAACACGTTTTAGGTAGTAAAGGTAGAATTTAACCTAGTAATAGTCAGGACAGGCAAATAAAAAGGACATTAAAATGAAAAATAGTATCATTCTCATAAAATATTTGCCACTGAATTTCAGCCTATAACATTTAATATTGTAGATTATGTAGGTACTTCTTACAAAATTAATTTAATAAAACTACTATTAGGTATTCTTTGGTATAGGTAACAAAAAGTAGATGTGAATTTTTTTATACTACTTAGGTGGCAGACAAGCACACGGCCCACCTGTTGGAAAGTGGTCACCGTGGCCTATGAGCTCTGGCTATTTTGCATTGGTCTGGGTGTTTCTATGTATAATATTATGTATGTATTTACAAAAAAAATATACAAGTATGCATTGTATATCCGCATTCTAGAAGCCATAACACAAGCTAGTTAAACTATGCTTACTTTGGGCTAGAGAGCGCTGTGTTAAATGTTGTAGAATATTTATTTATTTATGGTTCCCTAAATAATAAGCCGCTTCGCATCAACGATCTTGCTACAAAGTGAAATAAACCGTAATTTACATAATAAGCTTGTTATTAATCGTCCCAAATATAACAACCGCGGGCGTAGAATCTCGCGATTTAACGAAACCTTTGTTATGAGGGACTTATTATAAATGTTAATAATTTTACACCCCGAAGGCCCACCGTTCGTGTCTCTCTCGGAAATTCACACAATGTTTTATTCGAATTTCTCACAACAACTTCTTCCTAAATTTTATTCAGATAAATAATGGTTTGTGTCGAAAAAGTTGGCTACAAATTGTATGAAAGTCGACCACAAGTTAGTCGGCTATACTTGACTATACTTGGCTATACTTGGCTATGCTTGACTTCAACCACAAACCTCATAACAATATATTGTTATGAGGTTTGTGGTTGAAGTCAAGCAGCTTATTTTATACAGGATTATAATATACTGGCTGTGCCCCGCGGCATACTTCACCCCTGTGACACTATTTAGCTCATTCGTGTTCGTAATTTATAATTTCTGCAATAATGTATGGCTAATTGCACGACTGTTGACGTATATGATTACTGCTCTGTTTTCCTGGATAGTAGCATACATAACATAACATAACATAAACTCACGCCTATATCCCCGAAGGGGTAGGCAGAGGTGCTAGCACCCACATTTCGTCAGTTTATGTTTAGGTCCCAATGTAATAGGTGGCGAGCCTATTGCCATTAACCGGGCACTTATAAACCTGCGATAAATACACACATAACTTCGAAAAGCATCGAAAAGTCATTAGGCGGGTCCACACAGAGCGAGCAGCCTCGCGAGGCATTTGCCGCGCGAGGAGACTATCCCCAAACGAGCGCGGCAGCCTCGGTATCATCGCGAGGCTGCTGCGCGCGGCAGGCCCGAGCAGGCCCGAGCCATTCGTTCGTTCAGTTGAGAATACATCATGGCACCACACGTACGTGTTGCGGTGGCAGCTGTTACTTTTATCCTTATAAATAGGATTATAAACAAGAGAACACAAGAAAACCTTAAACGAAGACGATATTGGATCCAGACTTTATACAAAAACAGATCTTTATTCATATTTTACTTATAATATACTCGAGCGAGGCACGAAACTATATACGCGAGCGTCCAGAGTGCGCGCGGCAAACGACTGAGGCGCCTTTGAGCAAAACAAAAAACCGACACCGAATGGCTCGGGCGCTCGGACGCTCGCCCGCGGCTGCGTGCGCGCTTGCCTCGGCCGAGGCACGTCCACACCAACCGAGCTGCTTCGCGCGGCAAATGCCTCGCGAGGCTGCTCGCTCTGTGTGGACCCGCCTAATGGTGTGTGCCATGGTGAACCTGGGATCGAAACCGAGATCTCGTCTCAGCAGTCCATTACCCAGACCACTAGGCTACCGCGGTTAATATGGATAGTAGATTGATGATATAATCGTCACGTTACTCAATAAATAGGTTATCCAATACAAAATGCATTTTACGATTCAAATCAGTAATGCATGCGATTAGGGCGTTCAACCAAACACTAAAGTCTAAAGTTTTATAATATTGAAATACAGATATAATATATGAATTGAAAACTTAAGCCTTTTAAATTCACTCGTTATAACCCCCGCAACTTCATCGACTTTCTAATCCCATTTCAAATTTAAAAATATTTACTCCGTATCAAAGCGTGAGCGTGCTCGTACACGAAGTTAGCGAACTTAAAGAGGATTTGATACTTTCCCGACGACAAACTGTACATCTAAGTTTAATAAGTTTAGATACTACGTTACTTAGATATGAAACTTATACTTGAAGCCCGGGGAGCTTAAGTTTAAAGTTATACTCGAAATTGGCACAGTCTTCAAACAAACACAGAGAGGAAGCTCTTTATTTGAAAACTGTTCCGTTAATGGAACCAACGGCGTACGGTTCCGATGACATGGAACTACACAAGACTAACTGACTGTACCTATTGATGCACCACAAGTGATCTAAGACAGTCGACTCAAGGAGGTAGGACACGACGGTATCTCCCGTCCGAAATGAGCTGTCCGACTGGGGTAGTACCTCCGCCCTACAGAACACCGCGGCCATAATAACCATCGTGTTGTGTTCCCGCCGGTAAGTAGGGTAGCCAGAGCTCACTGTACCCCTTCTCCCCCCACCCCTTCCTAGCCTCCCAACCCTTCCTCTTTCCCTTCAGGGTAGGCAGCGCGTGTGTGACACCGTTAGTGTTGCACACGTTCACAAGCCACGGTGACCGCTTCCCATCAGGTGGGCCGTGTGCTTGTCTGCCACCTACGTAGTATAAAAAAAATCACTTATCGAAACCAAACTCCGGCCTTTTTTTTGCTTTTTTAGATTTTATTTGATACACAAGTAATAAGTGAAGGTGAGTGATGTGTTGATACCATACTATACCCAGCGCCATACTTGTTTCTATGCGACGTATTTTGCCACAAATAATAATAGTGCACGGCATTTAACTTGGCAAGGTTTTGGAGTAGTGAGGCCCACACTACTTCAAAATCTTGCCAAGTTAGATGCCGCGGAACAAATTTATCCAATACAGGCTATAATCTTTAGTGTAACATGTAACTCCATCTGCTGTACGAAATTTTAGGTCGTGTGTTTTGTGTGTATGTAGAAGAGATTCATATTTGTTTCTGGGTTAAGTACCGAAGCTCAGTAGGCAGCGTCGGGCACGAACAAAGAGAAGGTAAATACTGTGTTCCAAACAAAAGAAACGTAGTACGGAACGGAAGCACGCAATAAATTAAATTTAAAGTCCGCTTAAAACATTTCGAAATGAAAAATAATTCTCACCAAATTAATTAATAAAAGGATCGTTAAAATTTTGAAAGTAAAATAGGTCCAGTTAAATGGGAACAGGGAATTAAGGAAGCATTGGTAGGTATTGTCATTGTAGCGGCATTGCGTCGCAGACGCGATGTCAGCAAATTCCTTACCGTGCAGCGATACAGCGCCCGCGCTCTATACACCAGTTCATACTGCGAGCTTGCTACAGTCAGCCGCATATGACTCGCTCACTTATAGATGTTCATAGTTAATATCAAGAGTTCTAATAACTCTAAGACAATTCCATATGCATGTTGAGACATTGAGTGTAAACGCCATTAAACGTTCAAATGTACGCTATCTTTTATTGCGATACTCCCACGTAACACCCATAGGAACAGCCTCTAAAGTCATTATAATAAAAAAAAAAGCATCAAACCAAAAATTTGTTTCCAAAACGTGTGAATTCATTTCGATTATAAGGAAATATAAAACAAAATAGATATTTCATATCCTACTCTTTTGTACGGTTAACAAACCCTTATAATCACTCATCGATTGATTCTTTTTCAATTGAATTTTGAAATTTTTTTAAAAAAATTGTTTTAGTCCGATGAACTCTTCCAATTAGTCCTACCCTCTCTTCATCTATACAGAACACCACGTGCAAGGCAGAGGTATCACCCTCACACGGTGCAAATAATTCCATCAAGAACCAAGCAGTTCAGTGGCTTTTTCATTTGCCGCATCATAAGTTTTTACCATTTTTACCATCAAGGAAGTTTTTACCAGTGTACGCGTTTCCTTCTTCATAATAATTATATAGTCACGGGTCCTTTAAGCAAGGCGTTAAAAAAAAGCTTTGAAATCACACGTTTTAAGAACGTCATTTTTACTTCAACAGGTCGGTGAATCCTACCTTTGTATGATTAAAGGAATATACACTCAGTTCTACTACAATTGTCTTACGACTTTATTTGCTTCTAATTTTGGACCACGTCGATCTCAAATACGTGTACAGGGTACACCTATTTACTATAAACTTCTACCTTTGCTGATCTCCCAGGTCGATAGAGCAAAGTTAGAAGTTTCACACGGGGATGAAGCAAAATTGCATGAACGACCGGAGCGATACAACGCGCCTGGCGCGGCTAAATTTAATAAACTTTCAACAAACTCCTTTCAGTTTGTAACTAGGATGGCACAATAGGGCTTTGTTGTGGAAAACATTTTAAATAAAGTTGAGTTAAAACTGGAAAACTAACTCACCTATTTTTGTAGATGTATAATATTAATAAAAATAAAATATACAAGATAACGAAATACAACAAGTAGATATCCAAAACAAGTAAGTACAGATACGGGAATATAGAATTTAATTGTAAAAGTATAAGAGCTAACAAAAATACCTACTATGTAACCTAAAACGCTATAGATAACTTCTGTACTTTCAAGTTTAAATTCGTCCTAGAGCTGGCTCATATATAAACGTTTACTTCAAATGAAACGTTCGTATATGTGGCGCCATCTAGAGAATCCAAGCTAAACTTCTACAGTACTACTGATTCTGCATCACGCAATGAAACTTTTCACGCTTGAACAGCAACGCCATACACTTTAATTTGTAAGGGATACTAAAATAACTAGTTATATATCTAATACCGTTAAACATAATTGTCTTGAGCAAAAGTAATATCAAACAGAATTGATTAAAGGGATACTGTTGATTAACGTCTATTAGCTGTAGGTCAATGTCTTATGATATTACCATAATTCCTTAGTCATGATCCCCTAATTTAATATCATTATAACAAGGATAAACGTCTTACAATACGATTTTTTAATATTAAGAGAAACTGTAAAATGGAATATAGAAAAACGTCATCGAGATAAATGAAATAAGGTTTGAAGCGGTAAAAGTGATATAATTATTATTCAACTGCACTCATTAGCTATTTGCTAAATAGGAAACATGTAATGCCTGTGATATAATAAGCAAACAGCGTCGAAGAAACGCAAAATATAAAGAACTTTACATAATAAGTATTTGATGAGAGCCATGAGATGAGTCTTCCCCGTATTGTGAGCGTATATTGCCTTGATTCCATTTGTAATACAGGAAAACGTAAACCTATTAAAGGTTCGTATTCACGAATAAGCTTTTGAAATGGTTATGTACATTATGCTCCTATTATACTTCCATGCACATATTATATAGACGTTTCAGGAAGTTGATATTTTCGGAAGATATCATTTTCGGCAAATTTTATTTTAAGAAATTGTCGCTCTCAGCCTGAGAGACACTTAACTATTCAGAAAATTATTGTCTCTGTCTACCCCAGAGAGAAAAAGGCGTGAGCATAATGTATGTATGTAAAGTTATTTTCTTTTACAATAAATGATACTACAAAATGATCCATAAATATTATTAAGAAACGATTGTTTAATGTAAATAATATCGAATATAGTATAAGCGAAATTGTTACCATAAAGAAATAGTGAATAACAAATAAACAATCCATTGAAAGTATAAGAAGATACTAAGACCAATAAAATAAACTTCTTAAATAAATATTTACTGGAAATCTTTTGAAACAATATGAAACGAAAAACAATTTGATATTCATATAATATGTAATACATTGAAAAAATTCATGACAAGTTTGCGTAGGCGGCAAACTTGGACAGGGACCAATGCCTACAATCATAAAAGTATATAGCTGCTGTTGTTTGCGTTGGTTTATAATCTTATGTCTTTATTGTCCTTCTGCCTCTCCCAATGTGGGAATTAGACAACGAAGTTATATAAAAGACAAAAATTTATGTGACTATAAAGTACCACCAATCTAGAAAATTCGTTATCGCTGAGGTATATAATCATCGGTATAAGTTTACTTGCATGTATGTTTATTTCACGCAATGATGAGAAAATAAAAGTAATGAAACAAATGATATTTAAGATCCAACTTCCATTCCAACAAGAAATATCGACTAATTCCCCACCGACCAACTAACATTCAACTAGTTGTGGCTAGCTGTGGTGAAAGATTTTCGTAGGTATAGCATTTCTGTCGACACTACTAGTCGAATATGTCAAAATATATACAGTTTCTGGAATATTCCACTAATTGACACACATATTCATAATACGAGGGCTGTATACAGTCATAATGTATACAAAACTGCTCTTGAAGGATCATTACTGCTCCTCAAGTAAATAATAGACCATCTGCGTCTTGAATGCCTTACGCAACACGTCTAAAAGCTTTCTAATTTATCACCGCGTTAGACTTAACTCTCATGAGTCTACCGAGTACTTTTAATTTCATGGCCCATTTACAACGTTTCATTTTGTTCAGACATTTTGAAAACGTAGTTCAGTTCTCGCTCTGACGACACCCATCAAAAACTACGAGATGGTACTTGAATCGAGTGAAGCATTCTCACAAACAGACCGTAATTGGCCCGTGTCAGGGTTGAAAGCTGTTTCAAACTCACGACTAAACTGCCTTTAGCACAATATTTCACCTACCCTGGATACAATAGTAGGAAATGTAGGGGCACTTACCTGAAACAAAGATATACACATTATTAGAACAATATATTTAGAACTTTAGTCAGAATATAAGAGTAGAGATCAAATCTACAAACATCTATATAACGGTTATATATATACAACAAAAAATTATTACGATAGTCGTTTTATTTGACAAAGGACTAAATATGGAGTCGTGTGCTCAAGTATTACTTTTTCCTTTTAATAATTCCACAAAAAGAATGTTCCTATATTAGCCAGATAAAAGGCGGAAGATGAAAATGTTGGAAATAATAATTCTCTAACTTATTTGTTCGTATGGATTCAGCTAAATGGCAAAGGTTGTTTGGATGAAAGCATTTTGGCACGGGGTAGGAGTAAGTTTAAATTTATCGGTTTTGTTTCCATGAATACTTTTCATTGCAGAAGCGAGAAGTATGAAACAATAAAAAAAAACAAAATTCAATTATTATTTCTTCAGAATAACTAAGAGTTCAGTCTACTTCTAAAGTAGCAATATCTCAAATTCTACTAACGAAAATCCACAAGAGGGTTTTAAAGCTAACATTAACTTTCACGAGGCAATAGAATGAAATAACACTATTTTTCTTTCAATGACGCAATAGCTGGAATAGCAGCTACAGAAAATTGACTTTAACCTTTCGAAAACTTACATTCGATTGAAATTCTTTGCAAAAATAAACATACTTAATACCGAAATATTATTTTTAATGGAACCTTCTAGATATGATGTCAACAAGATAGAAAGAGGCTATAGAAGTGATGCTTAATCAAGCAGTACTCCAAACCCTTAAAAACGAAATGAGGGTTAAGGACATTTCTGTCATATACAGATCTAAATTCTGATTAAATATGGAAGGAATTTAAGACCGATATCTAAATTGTATTGGGACTGCAGATATTTACTTTGAAAGGCGATCAATTTTGTATTGGCTTGACCTGTCACGAGGCGGCCAAGAGAACATTGTTTGGGCATGTCAATGGTTACAGAACTTCACCCGGCATGGAAATTAAATTTGAATTTCGAAACATTCATCCCTTTCCCTACAATGTAGATATACAAAGGTTATTGAGGGGAGGAATAAGTTACTATACAGAAATTATACCCAAATTTAAATTTATGCACAATATGCAATATCAACAGATACATAATAACGTTGTAATTGACATCAGTACAGGAGAATATTTAAAGTCTGTAAAAGCATAAAATTAGAAAACTTAAGTGTACTATTTATTCAGGATAATTCGTCTCCCTAAATCTATACTACTCATACATCTGCAGGTGTAGAATGTCTGTCGATCGAATTTAGCGTATTTATGATTTCGTTATTTGTGTCAGCATCATATTTTATCGTAACCATTTCACGAATACGTGACAATTCTGCATGAACAGGACATTAATGTCCATTTATTCAAACATGGAGGGAGGTCCATCTGAAATCAATCTTCATTACCAACGACGTCATGGCAGCAAAAAATTTAAAAGCCTCTTTTGTAGAATTGAGTACGGATCATTTACAGTTGTCAACGTGAAGCTATTGATCCATTTTGTAGCTACGTTGTCTGTTAACTTTTTGAGGTCACAAATATTTTGAAAGGTTACATAGAAAACCCTCTCAGCTCTCTCGTTAGAGGAGAGGAGACCCGTGCCCAGCAGTGGGACATAAATGGGTTGCTATTATTATTATTATATTACACAGAAAATGCTTAACAAAGAACATGGCCTATATTCTCTGTTCGTTTCTCTCCATCCAATGGTTGCCTGGAAGAGATCGCTACAGTGCGATAAGGCCACCAATTGTACTCATCCACTCAAACTGTTTATGCCTGAACTCTATTCTTGGTTTACAATAAAGACAAAAATAAATAGTCATCTTAAGGACTATTAGCTACTACTATCTGGATGTCTAGTTGTTTGATTATAATATAATTGTATTGTGTAGACATATACAATAACTATTCGTTCAACCTAACTTTTTAAAAATTTATAACAGAAATTGCCTTTCTCGAACCGTCACAAATAAAAGTTCTATACCTATCTTTTCGATATTATTACTGCGATCATTTATTTACTACATAGCTTGTTTTCATTACTTTTATATCTTTTTATGAAACAATAAACCTTTAGCAAATCACAAATCACGATATTCTAAGAAGAAATTCTACTATTCCTTTGGAGTATAGATGTCATCTACAAGACCTAATAAATCACAAAAATTGTATTCGATACTATTGTCCCGGAGCAATACAAAATCTTCGCAGCTTACAATCTTTCAAACAACAAAGACTATTCGTTTCATAAGCTATAAGATCCTCCATTTATTCTTTTATAAGAAATTCTATCGACTCTCAAAACTCAACAAGAGGCGGACATTTGAATATTATGGAGTTAAGCCTCTCAGAAGAGGGATTTGCTCGCGATTTTTCAATAGATATTGTTTTTTTTTTTTTTTTTTTTTTTTTTTATATAGGACACGTCAAAATGACTCCACCTCGCCTGATGATAAGCGAAAGGCAAAGTCTCAGGACTGGGGCCACCATCACATGCACTGGTAGTGCTACAGTGGCGGCCCTCAGCTTGACGGCCTCATCAAATGCTTTTTCACGCCCCGCTTAAAGGCCCCGGGACTATAGGAGGAAGGAAACACATGCGCTGGTAAAGAATTCCAAGCCTTTATGGTGCGGCAAATAAAAGAGGCACCGAACCGCTTGGTTCTTGATGGAATTGCATATTGATAGCTAATATTCTATCTGTGATTTTTATGACCCACTTTCGACTTTCACACATTTATCGATATATTTCTTTCTTACTATTTCTACTACAGACAGCAATTCTTTGGTTGAAATAAAAGCATTTGCTCCAACTAACAAATGAACTAAACAGGTGATTCCAAAACTGCGTGTTCATTATGCGTCTGATTCGAGGTTAACGCCATCTATCACGTACATTAGGCATCCATTATTAATTCGTTCCTCGACGAGGGCGTTTTGTTCATAAATATCATATGGAGTTATTACCCCAATTTACTCAACAATCCTAACCTTTCACCAAAACCTAGCACCTTAACCTTTTACAATGTAATATTAATGACGATTATAAATCCTTTCTTTGGACTTAGATACATATTTTCATCTCGCATTTTCTAAAGGCTGAGCAATACACCCGCCCTTCCGGGATTGAATTACATAATAATGACTTAGATCAAATGCTCAAATTCTGCGAATTTTGCAATCAGATAAATTCCTTCATGTTATTGTTATTAAAAAACGAATCGAGGACAAAGTTAGACAGGTAATAAAAATACAATTTTGTATAAAAGGGGTGACTTAAAAACATTTAGCATAGAGTTACGTATTTTAAGCGTTATCTAAAGTTAGAACAAAACAGTCCGCCAACTAATACAGTAAAGTTACAATGTATACACTGATCGTTTATACGGAAACTCAGTTCCGAACTTGAATAGACTATGGCGCCATCCCACCAAGTGTAAGTCTGCACTAGAAAACGAACCTTAATACTTTACAAATGAGGAGACAGTCAGCGAAAATGGCTTGACAGTGTCGCGTGTTAAAGCGGCGACTGCCTCGCGTTACGTAACTTGCCAGTATTGATCGTACTACCCTCCCCCTCGCCCCGCGCACACCGCCAGCGGACCAATCACGGTGCCCGATTTAATTTTAATTTGATAGCCGTTTCGTTCTAGCTGGCTTCTGATTTGTCAGCTCTTTACCCGTCAAGACGATGCGCTATAAGGTATTTTTGTTAACGCACGTGCCTTTCAGCGTTTGATGTAATGTGGGTAGTTACATTTTTGGCATTATTGGTAGACTTTGATACTGCTATATTCTGAATTTAAATACACTTACTGGTGTAACGTTTCGTGGATAAAGCTTCATTTTTATGAGGTCATTTTATTACCTTTGATGTATATTACGAATGCGTGAGCGTACTACATAACAAAAAATATGTTACTGTCAAGTACTGTCATTGTGTCAGGGCCATACTTTTCACACGGTGATGGATCAGCTCAACCATCGTTGTTATGTGAAAGTCTTTCACTTAACATCTACTTTAAAATGCGGAATATTTTCTTTTTTCTCTCAACCTTTATTGCGAGAAACCATTTTGATAATCCTAGTAATGGCAGGTTTTTTTTTATATTGGACACTTCAACATGACTTCACCCCGCCTGATGGAAAGCCAAAGGCAAAGTCTCAGGTTCGGGAGTCACCACTACATACACAGATAGTGCTACAGTGGTGTCCCTCAGCTTGAAGGCCCCGCTTAAATGACCCTTAGAAGGTGATGAAAATCGCTCACCATAAATGGGCATTGAGCCAAAAACTACGGATACGAATTTAATTTTTTCATCAAACAAAAACTATCCATTGTCAAGTTATGAACGTTGAACTAAAAAAGCGGCATCAACAATTTGTCATGTCCAAACTTTTGTTCTGCGAAAGAGAGATGGCGTACATCCGAACTTCGCTCGCACTATTTCATCTTTGACCTTTTATATCGAGACAGGAATCTAATTAAACACCCTTTGTTTGGAGATGCGAAATTACTAATGAGATATTACGTAGATTGTTGACGTAATTGGGCCGTTTCTCGGACGGTTTTTCCTGAAACTGTTTGATGAAATAGTATAGGGCAATATTAAAATTTCAGGACTCAAGGCAACTTCACCTGGCGATTGACAGACGAGGCACTAGTGCAGTCTTGCAGGTTTTCTTCTCGGTATCGCGGGTAGTTCAATATCTATTCATCAGGTAAATATGCAGCTCTTTAGTATGGTATGGGCGTAAACTCACATCATTCTCTCACAATTTTGTAAATACTTTTTATACCCATTTCAGCAAAGACGAATCAGGGACATATGCTCTCTAAGCGATGGTAGCTGAATGGATATCGAGTTCGAATCCGGCCAGACTAACCATCAGCAGATGGTAAATCATGTAATAATTTGCCATCTGCTGACGGTGAACGAAAAACATCGTGAGGAAACCCACATGTCCTAGAAGAAATTCTAAGGACATGTCCGATCCATCAACCCGCATTAGACCAGCGTGTGGATTAAGGTCTAAACCCTCTCAGCTCTCTCGTTAGAGGAGAGGTGACATGTGCCCAGCAGGGGAACATAAATGGATTGCTATGAGCTCCATCCACTACCTTCTTCAAGAACGTTAAATTACGGTCGAAATATATAGCAACGTTTAATTTGTACTAACATAAAATTTACATTAAGTTATGAGCCACTAATTTTGAAGTAAGTATGACTATTAAAGTAGAAATGAGTAGCTGACATACTACTGTATATAAATATTACCCTTTTTATAGCCTACTATAGAAATGTAACGATGTATGTATAAAGCTAGATGTGTATAATACGGGCGATAATATGCGTCGCACCGTCTGCGAGTTACGATTTTCGGCGCATAAAAAGAGGCGTTGTCGGATTATTTCGCAGCACTCGAGGTGTTAACTCAGTTTATGTTCAGTAATAACAACTAGAAACATAGTAAACAACATAATTTTAGTATGTGGTAGAACTGAAGTGCTTTAAAAGTACAGAGGGTCGATTCTCGTAAAAAATATGTTCAAAATTCAGTCTCAGTCTAGTTTCGATCTTATGTCATGTAATTTTAAAAAAGTCCACTTTTAGATAGGAGAATACCTTTTTGACCTTTTTATACTTTTAAGTTGTAGAACTGAAATGCTTTAAAAGTACCTACAGAGGATCAAATCTGGTAAAAATATGTTCCAAATTCAGTCTCAGTCTAGTTTCGATCTTAATATGTCAATCTCCAAAATTAAAATAGGTAAGTCCACTTTGTTTACGAGAATACCTTTTTGACCTTTTTATACTTTTAAGTTTAAACTTATGTATATAGGGCACTCCAAAGGTCGAAAATGTGGTTTTTATCATGAAAAACACTGGACAAGTTTAGCTGAAATTTTGCACGAACATTCTTCAAGAATCAAATTAACCGTAAGTAATGCGTGGTCTAATGTAGGGAATCTAAAAACCAAGTTGACAAAATTTTGATGTGAATTTTCACCCTGTAGCCTCCTTATTCGTATTCACAAATCGTAATTTGTACACCCGTGTTTGTTTTAACCGACATTCATAACTTTTTATCCGCATTCTAAAACCCTTAGCTGTCTAGGTCTAGATGGCGTTATTAAGTTCGTCCTAGAATATCACAATGTGTTTAACATTACTATTTTCTTAATAACTGCGCCGATCTCGGTAAGAGGATCTGGCGTTATTAGTTCGCGGACTTATTGCCGTTCCAACATTCCAAGAGTCTTGACACTCTTGACTTAAGCGCCTAGGTCAAGGGTGGCTTTTCCAATAAGTATTAGACTTATTGTACCTACTCGCATTCGATACCTAGATATATTTAATACATCTCTATTTATTATCGTATGTTGAGACGTGTATAATACCTACACGGTTTTTGGTCCCAAATAATAACGATTGTGTAACGAATTATGATTTGAACAATTCTTGCGGCATGTGATAGCCCAGTTCTCGAAGATGTATGTAATCTCTATAACTTCACGCTACGATCTTTGGGAGCGAAGGCATTAAAAAAAACATGGGTAATCGATGCGACCCAATTGAAGTGAAACCACAGGGCACAGGGCAGGCTCTGACTAGCAGAGGGCACAGTGGGGAGCCAGCGGAAGGCGACCTAATAGTCTGCGCGCCGACTATTGGGTAACAAGACGGTCACCTGTCACCTTACACCCCACTGTCGGCGAAGTGGCGGGATGCTCGCCCCACCCTCCCTTTCGGAGAGTCGAGGGGGCCATCTTATAACCGTAGATGGCCCAGGGTCAGCTGGGGTGCGAGGGATATGCCTTTTGAGTAACCTTACACCCCGTTAATTAAGACCCGAGACGGCGTGCGGTTTTAGTCGTTTCGATCCCGACATAACCACCCCCGATGACCGACGGGGGTGGTATCCAAAAAAGGGCACAGTTATATAAAATAACGTCTCTTTTACACGTTTTAGCGCTAACTTCCATAACACACACATCCGTTGTAATGTTGATACGGTTTTCAGATAGGTACTTTTCATGGCAAGTATAATTTCTGCTAATAAACTTTTGAAGAAAGAAGTATCTAATTAGACTCGTGTGAGGCAGGGTCGTTAGACAATAAAGAGACTAACAAAATAATACTACATTTAGATATCAATGAATGTTTAAAAGCAAGAAACGACCCTCAATAATAAATGAACTTGAGTACGTGACCGAAATATTAAGAGACAATGATAAAGCGTAGTAATTATACTTACGGGGAAAAACCTTTTAAATCGAGCCAACTTCTGGGGCGAATCGGTAATTAGTAATCAAACTTAAAGGTCGTTTCGGGTATACCCCCAATTATCAATTCATCATTTGTTTCCAACTTTATATATGTTATAGAATTACGCTTATATAGCTCGACGGGGTAGTTCGGTGTGTTGCAAAAGCAATTTTCCGGTATATTTTTTGTCTCACGTTACGGATGCGATCCTAATGCCGTCAATGGAGAAGTTTGCCTACAAGTTCTTGCTAACAGAAAAATTAAATAACACGGGCCTACCCATGAAAATAACTATGGTTCCCTACTTATCCATAAAAAGTCTGGAAAAACCCGTTCCATCATAATCATTAAGTAACATTCGCCCTACAGAACACCGCGGCCATAATAACCATAATCGTGTTGTGTTCCCGGGGCGACGGTAAGTAGGATAGCCAAAGCTCACAATACTCGCCTCGTCCCCCAATCCCCTCCACCAACCCCCCCCTCAAACTTCCCAACCCTCCCCTCTCCAGGTCATATCTGAGCTGTCGTTGTCGCCCCGCTACCGCTCGTGTCTAAGCCGCAGCCTTAGGGATATCAATGAGATCTAGATGGCCGCCGACGTGACACTGATCCCTATTGATCCCTCCGGAAACGGCCTCCGTCCGGGGAAATTAATTCTTTAACGGGACATTAAGTTCCCGATATTGAATGTCGGAATTCGACGACGGAGCTGTCTTACTGAACTTCTGAGAGGTGCTTAAAACAGTAAAAGATATGGATATCTTTTACTCTTTTAAGTAACTGTCAGTTTAATATTTACCGACTTCGATATATTTAGTCGATAAATTATTAAAAATGAAAAAAAAACTTGGTTTTTTCCCATTTCCTAACAAACAGACAAAGATTGAAAAAAATATTGTTTTGGTATATGTATCGTGTACTTAGTAGAAATGCACTTAGTAAAAAGCGATAATTGTAATATTACAAATAGACAATTTTATTTATTTTGTATCATTAATAGATGAGCTGTCAAAATAAAATATAGGCTAGTGCGATATTTATGAACCATTTTACTTCGTCAACAGATGGCGTTGAATACCGACGCAAAAGATTTAATATTTGCAATGTCCATGCAATATTGCCGCCCATAGTACATACATTTTTAGATTTAAACGGGAACCAAAACCTATTCGTTCAATTTGGCTGAGAGCCCTATGCGCTCGCCACACTGTTCGCGTAAGGTTGTAGAGGCCTCCGGGCCAACAACCCCACCCCACACACAAAAAAAAAAAAACTATTCGTTCAAATGATATTAAGATTGATTCACAGTCGGTGAAGATATCGCGTTACGATACCAAATAAACTAAATTCATTTGGGCCTAAGAGATGAAATATTATCTTCAAAATGAAATTGGACCTTAGTCGAGAATCCAATCAATAAAATAGAACAAATGGAAGCGGTTCACAGTCGGTGAATGGTAATATAAAAAATAATACAGTCGAGATGAGACCCTTTCCTTTTGAAGGAGTTTTCTAGCTATAGGTAATCTATCATCATCATCATCTCAGCCGAAAGACGTCCACTGCTGGACAAAGGCCTCCCCCAATGATCTTCACGACGACCGGTTCTGCGCTTTTCACATCCAGCGGTTTCCCGCGACCTTTACCAGGTCGTCGGTCCACCTTGTCGGAGGCCTGCCCACACCACGTCTTCCGGTTCGTGATCGCCACTCGAGAACCTTTTTGCCCCATCGGCCGTCGCAGGTAATCTATACTAATATTATAAAGAAGTAAAGTTTGTGTGTTTGTATATTTGTTAAATTGTAAGGGGTAATCTCGGGATCTACTGAACCGATTTTAAAAATTATCACGCCACTGCCCAAGGGAGCGGAGCAATAATCATAAATGTGAACAATTCCGGTAGATTCCCATACATTTTAGGAAAACTGATAAATTATGAGCATATTATGAGTTAAAAAGGGTGCATCGGTGTTCGAAATACGCCACAGGCGAAGCCGGGGTGGGTCAGCTAGTCCTATTATATTATACTTGTGTGTGTAAATATAAAATAAAAAAAAGGTAGGAATGCATTTTATGAAGCCGTCAAGCTTAAGGACGCCACTGTAGCACTACCGGTGTATGTAGTGGTGACCCCAGTCCTGAGACTTCACCTTTAGCTTACCATCAGGCGAGGTAAAGTCATTTTGGCGTGTCGTATATAAAAAAAATCAAAAAGATTTTTACAGGGTCGGCAGCGCGAGTGTGACACCCCTGGTGTTGCACATGTCTATAGGCCACGGTGACCGCTTCCCATTAGGTGGGCCGTACGCTTGTCTGCCACCTAAGTGGTAGGTATAAAAAAAAAACAATTTTACAGTCGAAAAGCTATCACCATTCAAAGCATAGGTAACTAAAGTTTCAGTAACAGTTTTAGATCGGGTAGAAACACGCGAAAATCTCATTTTCGACACGAAATTTCATTGAATTTTCTTATTACCATCGACTTCTGTGAACGCTGAAAGTAATTTTACGACTCATATAAGCTGTTTGGCCAAATTAAATTTTTCGAATTTTGGACATTTTTTTTTAAATACAGAATGATAATTGTTATATTATGATAATTTGAACAGTAATCTGGATGTTGCATGAATATTTCTAGAATATCCTACACAATGTAAAAATTGTTTGTGATGGAAATAAATAAAAAAATAAAGAATAAAACATTTTAACATTATGTCGATTTTGTTTTTTAACTATTACTTTCTTCCGATTTCATCCTGCCTAATGGTAACCTTAAGGTCTCCTTGTGTATAAAATTTCAGTCAAATCTATTGTCGTTTTTACTTCTAGTAAAATATAATATAACATTGTATAATAAAAAAAAATACTTAGTAAAAAAAATGTGTAACGTGAAAAAACATCTGTCAAGATCCTCAGTTTTTTTTATATAGGACACGTCAAAATGACTTCACCTCGCCTGTAATCGTGGTAAGGACCATTATTCTAAGGAAAGCACCTGGAATGGTGTCTACTATTTTTTTGGCCTTCACCTTGACTTACCATCAGGCGAAGTGCAGTTAATAGACGGATCAAATATTTAAAAACTTCCCTTTGCATTCATGACTTTAGTTAATTAATATGGTACTTACCTATTTTCTAACCCAATACATCTTCATAAACCCTACTAAATACCTTCGCACTGTTAACCGTACAGAGTGAATTTAAATTGCCATCAGGGTAATCTCTAGAAGCCCTTCAAAGACCTAGACGATTATTTAGATATTAAGTTCTACTCATAGTGTTTTAATAGTGCCTATGCATAATGAATTGATTGTTTATTTGTCAACCAATATATTTAAGAAATAAGGTTGTCACGCCATGATAATTTAGCTCCATCATAGAAACGTGTGCAGAAAACCACAATAAGTTCACCTCCTTTCATACAGTAACAGACAGACAACTCTGCTTACCTCATGAGGATATGCAAGCGTGATTATATATAACAAAATATAACAAAAACCTACTTTCAGTCGGATCCAGAGAAGACGGGAACTAAAAAATTCATATTCATACTCTTTCATATAAGGCGAAGTAGATGGCGGGTGAGCCGTTGTCTCTGCCTACCCCGGAGGGAAAAACGTGAGAGCATAAGTATGTTTTTGTTTTTTTTTTATATCGGTCACGTCAATATGACTTCACCTCGCCTGATGGTAAGTTAAAGGTAAAGTCTTTGGTCAATCAGTTGAGGGCCTCATCAAATGCTTTTTCACGCCCCGCTTAAAGAACCCGGGCCTGTAGGAGGAAGGAAACACGTGGGCTGGTAAAGAATTCCAGGTCTTAATGGTGCGGCAGAGAAAAGAGGCACAGAACCGCTTAGTTCTTGATGGAATTGTTTGCACGATATGGGGGTGATATCTCAGCCTTGCACGTGTTGTTCTATGTATAAAACATAACAGGAATCAAAACGCACAAAAAGAAAACTCACACAATACATACGGAAGGAAAAATAAATCCAATTACATTACAAATGTATGATAACGATCGAAAACCTATGAAGGTATTAAAAAGAGAAAGAGGTGGGATTGGAATCGCTATTTTTGCAACCGTTGCAAATAAAAGGGTCCATTAGAAGGTTCAAATTACACGCCACGGTAATCATCATGAGCTAGCTCAATTGGAATCGACAGACGTACACTTTGAAATCTATAGACGTTAAGACGTTTACTGCTGAATAATCCATAAAATGAGAACTTGAAAGGAAATATTGGCTACATGAATTTTTTTTCAAAGGTCTTATTTTAAAGTGAGGTTGATCCTTATATCCTACTTCTTACTACGAAAGTTTGTAAAGATTTTTTTATAGCGGCAGACAAGCACACGGCCCACCTAATGACAAGCGGTCACCGTGGCCTATACACGTGTGCAACATCAGGTGTCACTCGCGCAGCCGACCCTGGAGGAGTGGTTTTGAGGAGTTTGGAGGGGGAGAGTTAGGGGAGGGGATTGGGGAGATAGGGAGGGGATGGTTGTCCCGATAAACTGTTGCTACAGAAATATTTAGCAACTAATACGCTAAATCAAGACGCTGATAACATTTGCATCATTTCGCACGAACAGAATACTACCTAAGTCTTTGTACAATCAAAATTCTACGCCGAACATTTTCACTGAAGAAAAGATAAATAAGAGTCTGCTACAAGGAAATTCCGCCGTGAGAAACTACGATATTTATATGCAAATATTTGTATGAAATTGTTCAAACTTCTTTGTACTCTCAGAAGAAATATGAGATTTAACTTCAGATCTTCAGGGAATACTGGTTGGTTTCCTTTGTGCTTGCGAATGCGATCCAACTTTATGTTAGTAACTTCTTGACAAGTGCGCAAATAGCTTTTGTGAAGTTCAAAAGCAAAAGTAGCCCACAAACGCTCAAAGTAAAGTAGAACAAAATGTTTTAGGTAAATGCAAATTGTACGGGATGCAGGTAAGCGTGAGAGGGTCCTGGGGTTCTTGTAAACTAAGAACATGACAGATGGCAAGTAGGTATCACTTGTGCGTAAAAGCTCAAATTACCTGAACAAATGCTCAAATTACCTGATGTAAATGCGCAAATTACCTACCTGAAGCAAATGCTCAAATTACCTAATGCAAATGCTCAAATTACCTAATACAAATGCTCAAATTAGCTAAACCAAAATTGCTCAAATTACCTGAAGTATATGCTCAAATTACCTGATGCAAATGCGCAAATTACCTACCTGAAGCAAATGCTCAAATTACCTAATGCAAATGCTCAAATTACTTGATGCAAATGCTCAAATTACCTGATGTAAATGCTCAATTACCTGCTACAAATGCTCAAATTACCTAATGCAAATGCTCAAATTACCCGAAGCAAATGCTCAAATTACCCGATGCAAATGCTCAAATTACCTAATGCAAATGCTCAAATTACCTGCTACAAATGCTCAAATTACCTAATGCAAATGCTCAAATTACCTGACGCATATGCTCAAATTACCTGAAGCAAATGCGCAAATTACCCAATGCAAATGAACACGTTTAATTACCTAAAACTACGAGTGGCATGCAATTTGGTACAGGGATAGATTACAGTACGAAATAACAAATTTAACCCTTGAATATATTCCCATAAGTATGAACGGGGACAGAATACCCGACGTAGCCACGCGCAAAAGGTAGTAAGAAAATTCTCTGTATAACTGAAACTACCAACACAGTAGGCCCTTATAAATCAAATTAGCTCCTACATAAACAATCACAAATAAATAATCACTAGCTTTGAAGTAAAAGGAATTTCAATGAGGATAATTGATAAGCAAACCGTAAACCAAAGCGGTAATTTAATTTCAGTTCTGACTTGGGTCTCGAAATCTCATGACCTTAAAGGGATGTGGGAGATGAAGGCCGGAATGAAATGTGGTATAATGATGGAGCTTTGAAAACTCACTAAGCTAACGAGCCCTGCGATTCTGAATAACAGATTACGATTTCATTTTTGAGATTTACTGTCTGTAATGCTTATACTTGAGTACTCGTATTATAATATTATGGGCAAGCTGAAGTTTAATGCGTTGAGTAAATTGTACTATCGGCCTTTGAATAATTAACGTGATTAGAACTGTTATTATAAATTCAAAGCTGACAACTAATGTAACATTAATCATGACTAGCATGACTAAGACTAATGGATCATTAAAATAGCCGATATGTTTTATTATTGATGTCCATCACCACCACCACTTCTGTCGGCCAATACCATGCCTGCCAACCATTAGTAGCCAGATCATTAAATGCGCAAAATGTGCCCAAAATGCATTTTCCTCACAACACGGCTGACCAAGTGCCATCTCCGGCTTTGATATGGCCGCCTCAGGTTTTGAAAGCACAGTGAAATCTTTTGACGTGATAACGTCTTATAAATTGATAATACCAGCAACACTCATGAAAAATAGTAACGTTCCATAGTAACGTTCCACCTGAGCCTGTGCGTGCAAGCGAGAGCGCGCAACAAGCGATAGAGAGGCCCAAGCAGTGAGGCCAGAGTCAAAGCGTTGGCTTGTGACACATGTATCTCTCTTCTCGCGTGAAATAGTAAGGTTCCGCTTCTGTAGTGTATTTAATTTAGTATCAGCATTGCACCCGTGCGAAGCCGGGGCGGGTCGCTAGTATTACATAAAATAATGATTATGACGTTATCACGTAAATCTATCGTCCGTAAACCGACTTTACAGAAAACCAATTTTTTTTTATACCGAACAAGACAAAGATGGTAATGCATTCTGATACAATTCTCGTAAAAAGATTGATCAAAATACAGTCTAAGTCTAGGCTCGAACTCGTTGATCAATCGATCTGCAAACACAAGCTCAGGCAGAGCATTCCACTTTCTAGCAGTACGCGTAATGGATGTACTGTACGTTTTTTATGAAATAAGTATTTGACAATTACACCCCAGAAAAATTAAAAACAGAACTGGAAATATTCCATCATAATCTACAGCTAAAACTTTGCAAATATTCTTATTAAGTGTTGTTTTAGCAGAAGTTTCAACCGAGCAACAATCAACTGTTTTCCCTAAGAAAACGTTCGTATAATTTAAAAGTTTCCAAACTCAATCAGAGCAACACAAAGTTGTTATATCGCTTTAATACGACTTCAGGCATTCAGTAGCTATAGATGCAAGGTTAATGATATCTCAGAATAAAGGTCAACTTTTCAAATCGCAATTATTGCGTAGTCATTTCGCAAAACTTATAAGTGATCAATCACTTCTGTGCAGATTATTACGAACCGAATAATAAAAACAAAGCTCTGTGAGTAAATGAACGAATGATTGAATGAAAGAAGAAGAATGATTGAATGAACGATATGAATAAGATGCATAGCGTACACAATCAGTAAAAGAGCAAAATAAATCGACGAAAATATCAGAAAGGGGAAAACAAAGATTACATCGAAAGGGAAATTCGACCTCAGTCCTATATAAACTAAAAAGGGTCAGGTAAGGTGAGTCAAAGTAAATAAGTAAGCAAGTCATGTGACCACAGTGGATAGGTACTAATAAACATAGACGTTAGTGAAAAACCATTTTCTTTTTATACGAAAGGAAATTACATGTTTACCTGAAAGAACGTATGCACATATAGATTAGGTTTGTTTGACGTAATGATCTCGGTAGAATTTGTAATTTATTCATTGTTTTTCTATTCTCGTTTCTTTGTCTCTTTATGGCTGTCTTTTTAGTAGGTTTTTTTTTATATAGGACACGTCAAAATTACTCCACCTCGCCTGATGGTAAACGAAAGGCAAAGTCTCAGGACTGGGGCCACCACCACATACACCGGTAGTGCTACAGTAGCGGCCCTCAGCTTGACGGCCTCATCAAATGCTTTTTCACGCCCCTCAGGTATCATTTAATTGGGGACTTGCCTTTTTATAACACTATAAGGTGCCAGACAAAATGACAGATAAAATAAATTAAGTAAAAAAATGTTTTAAGTTAAACGCTATTATGCACTAAAAGCGGCCATATTGGATTTTTTTTCACAGTGAACTATATTCTACTAGTCAAGCCCTTTCATTTATTATCCATATTGCGGTAGTTGTGGAAAAATACGTAATCCACGATTTTGTAGCGGCGGCAATCTTGGATTTACAATGTTACAGAATAGATCAACTTGTATTGTCACCAGAACTAAAGATATGTGTTAAATATCAGAATAATTGTGACCCAAACAAACAGATCATGTTAAATAAATGTGTTTGTAAAGTAAGGTTTCAAATAAACCTATATGCACATAAATCATAAATAAAAGTAATACAACACGAAAGACTCTTCAAGAGGCTTAACAAGTCCAGTAAACATATTTCGCTCTCAAAAACCTTCGTTCACAAAGCTAAACCAAAGGGCATTGAACTTTGCCAAGAAATCCTATCAAATGTGAAAATAGGACCACAAATTCTCTTGTCAGTGTACTCGGGTACAATGTCTGCCGTGACAGTTTTATGTTCAGAGATTGTGATCCTTGTAGGGACGTCCAACAAGTAGAACATATAAAGCTTAACTGGAAATAAATAGAGGGATATTTGTTACAGATGAGACAAATTGTTAACAATATCGAAAGACAAGTAATGCCAGAGGGTTTAAGTTATCAAGTGTAATGATATCGTTTGAAAAGATATGAGAAAAACTTCTGGGTATTTATTTTCGATCTTGGCTAAGGAGAAAACTAGATCCTTGAGTATTAATTGGAAGAGGGCTTCTCCATTTACAAAGCATGAAATAATTTACCTTTTTGTTTTTCGAATTTTAAAAAGAAAAAATAGGTCATAATCGTAATTGAATCCCTTTATCTAGACCTAGCTGCCACTTGTATGGTACCTACCTCTTGACCTAAAAGTATATTTAAATAATTTTTTCGAGATGATGTCACAACATAACATAAACTCACGCCTATATCCCCGAAGGGGTAGGCAGAGGTGCTAGTACCCACACGAGATGATGTCACGGCAAGTTTACCATCAACAGTACGACAGCCTTCGAAAGTAAATGTATTGACTATTCAGAAAACATGTCTGTTAACTTTGACTTTGAAATTACATAACTTTGAAACCAGAGCGATTGTTTTTTTCTGTGGATGCTAAAACCCGTCAAAAGATTATAGGATATAAAAAGACCTAAAACAGTTTTTGTGGCTTCAACAACGCGATAAACACTACCGAAATTTTAAGTATAAGTTGACACCTCGATATAAAAAAATATAAATGAAAATTCCGAGTTAATTATGTACCAGAAGCAAGACTTGGTAGGCGTTACTTTTTAAGAATATTCGCATAAAGGCAAAGATGCCAAAATATAGTCAAGATAAAGTCCATAAATCTTTTTACCGTGGAAAGCAAATTGGAGAGTCCCGGCAAAACAAACAACTTTGTTCAGGAGAAGCACTTAGGGGTCGTTCATAAAATACGCCATGGAAAAATTCTGCTTTTTAGCCCTTCCCCACTCGTCGGTGCGGTATATCACAATTTTGTGTTCGCTATTAACATTGCGTGACAAATGATAGATCCTCTGTATGCGCTTACATGTATACGTCCTGAAAGGTTTAATGACAGTAGAGGAAGCTCGTGAAGTGTGTAAGAATAGGAGTGGATAGCGAGCTATTGTCTCTGCCTACCCCAGAGGGAAATAAGTGTGAGAATATGTATGTATGTTCTATGGTAATTAATAGTACTTTAAAAAAATAATGTACAAGAAACAAAATGAATACAAAATAACAGAGGAATAGAATCGATTTACATTCTATTTAAGTCGATTAAGTATACTAAGAAATTCTTCAGAATATAAAAAAAAATCGAAAACCGCATTAAAATCAGTTCAACCAACCACGAGAAAGTGGCGGACAAACACACAAGTGACAAACCCTCCCCCATAAGTATATTTACGTATGTTATGAATGACCCTTTACCATTTACGGAGTTACCCTAGAAATCCATTACAGTCCATCATGATAAAAATAAGGGCAAGTTTGTTACAGCTTTTTGACGGAGGCTGTCCCTGTTACCGAGTTAGGGGCAGTTTAGGCCGATTCTTGATGCGTAGCACGGAAGTCGGTAATTGATGGAGTTTGAGGACCCGTCCTTAGGACAGTAACTTGAACGAATAATTACACAACTTGGTAGTTTATCAATTTAGCCATTAATTAAATTTGAATTTAGAATATTAAGCTTTTTTGTTTCGCCATTCGTTTTATCGTTATTATTATTTAAATCTTTTTTCGTATCAATTGTGTCGGTTGTGTTTAGATTAAACTAAAATCTCTTAATTTCATGTTGACTTTACAGCCAATTAGTGTGATGGCAATTCGAATTGCTGTTTTGGTGCCAAAATTTATAAAACCATCAGGTACAAGCCCTAATGGAAGTTCAAAACAGTTCTCAAACAACTTTGACTTGGCCTTTCTTTAGAAGAACCACAATGTGATCGACGTGCCTACACATATTGTCGGTTGAAGCACCTCTGATCTGAATATTTCAACCTACCCCCGCATCACATGTGCGTCATAGATCGATTACAAATCATCCGATTCCCACAAATACAAAAATAGATCCTACAGCTCACTTCCCTTCGCAATCTAAGACACCCGTAAACTACGAATTCGTATCTGCCAACGGTATTATATTACCCCATTTGACTCACCCGGCTTCCCAACTTTGGGGCAAAGATAACGGGATCCTACATATTTATCATATTCCTAACTTAGAGGCGAATTTTCCTTCCCTCCTACACATGGATTTGATAGTTATTTATCGGGTGATATATTTATAAGCTCAATATATCAAATTATAATTCGAGCCGGGTTAAAGTCCATACTAATATTATAACTTGCTTATGTCCGCGGCTTCGCCTACTTAACCTGCCTGAGTTTGTATTTCCGGAAAGCTACAACCTGGGAGTTTTCAAGTCTAGAATAAGCAGGTTATACCTAGGCAAGCGTGCTCCAGTCCGCTCCGTCGACCACATCATCACTTATCAAAAGGTGAGATTGTGGTCAAACGCGAGCCTATTACCAATAAAAAAACCGATTGTGATCACACATGCGTTCATTCTCCAATGTATAGACACAGATACCTACTTAAAACTTTTTAATAGTAGGTATAGAAGTGCAGGCAGTCAGAATGCCAGTTAGAATGTAATAGATACTCCTACCAATATAATAATTTTATATATACATAGATCTACCACCAAAATATATTTCCACCGAAAGGTCACCAGGATCGAAGCGATAAGGTCACCCATTGTACTGCTTTCCACCAAGTTTTATTCGCATTCTTGTATATCCATTCAGGTGGAATATTATTATTGGTTTTAATATAATTGATACTCCATTTTATATCTTGAAAAATTGTACAATTACACAGATGCCTTTGCAATGTTAACTTAAAAAATATGAGAATATCTTCCTACAGTTCACATCAAGGAATTGATAACCTCCTATTAGTGCACGGCATCTAACTTGGCAAGATTTTGGAGTAGTTTGGGCCCCACTAATTCAAAATCTTGCCAAGTTTTAGATGCCGTGAAACAACATCGTAAAATTATTATTTTTTAGCGGATCTTGCAACCAGTCTTCTGACTATGAACAAATAAGTTGTTCGATTATTTGCAGGTTTTGCAGGATTTGCAAGCGACATTCCTCATCAGGAACATCTACCATATCAATATTGACTCAGTCTTGAGACGGTTCAAATAGTCCGGTAGGGTGACTTGGGCAGCTAGTTTAGCGTAAAATTGATTTAACTTGGTTTAAGTGTAGACAAATTTGTATTGGTGTTAAATTTACAACGTCACGGTATGAGTAAATATCAAACTATTCAGTTTAGGTCATGGTAAGGCCCCAGTTGAATTCTACTAGATCGCTGTTCTTACCGTTAGTAGAAAATTCGGTTTTCTATAAGAAGAAGTACCTTCTCCAAATATTAACAGAAAATCCTGTTAACCTCTCAATAAACAATACATATTTGTTTCGAAATTTCTCCAATACGGTGCCTAACGTCAGCAAAATTAAATAAAACTCGTCGCCGAAGTAATCAGATCCCACACACCTGAGGGAATCGAACCGGGTACCACGGTTAACAATTACGATTTTTACGTTACAATATTCGAATATCGAATCAATTGAAATCCTATTTAGAATATTCAATATACAGACTGAAGCTTTACCTAATATGTACTGAAGATTCTTAGATCAAAATGAGATCGGAAATTCTTCTTCGTCGAGACAATGGCAACTCTTTGTGCATCTGCATTATATCTGTTCAGCCCAAAATTTGGCCACATTGACAGTGCCCTTAATCACTGAATTCAGATTGGAACTGAATTATGAACATATTACGAGAATTGACCCTCGATAGTAACAAGATACAGCGTGAATATGCGACAAAAAATTCTGAGTAAAAAAAAAATAACCAATCGAAAGAAACTTGAGTACTATCAACACAAGGTATAATAATTCATATAACCCCGCCTACATAGCATTAATAACAAACTCAGACAAAGATCCATGATTCATCTAATCTGACGGACGTAAAATATTCTAGAGAAACTAGAGCAGACGAGGAGACGCAATAAGAAAACTGTCTAAATGAGGCATGAACACATCTGCGCTGTGAAGCGTACTATCTGTAATAGAGAAATGTATTAAGGATGACGCCTTGGTAGATAAGCCCTTAAGCTGTTCAGCTAAGGCATTGAAATGAGTATAATGTCAAGAATTTAGCGACAGTACTGAAGGTGAATGGCGCCCACCATGGGACTCAATTTAAAGGTTTTAACAAGTTGTTTTCATATCTCGATGATGTTTTTTTTTACTCAGATAGCAGATAAGCACACGGCGCGATTGTATGCGGCTACCGGGGCCATTTATTTATTTTATTTCATCTGTGCTACGAAGCGTACTATCAGTCTCTTGTAATAGAGAAATGTATAAGGGTCGACGCCTTAGCGGATAATCCTATAAGCGGTTTAGCTGAGGCATTGAAATGAGTATAATGTCAAGAATTAGTGACAGTAAGGTGAATGGCGCCCACCGTGGGACTCGATTTCAATGTTAAAATAGAGTTGGCTTCGTATTATTTTGTTCGGAAGTTGTGTTAACCCCATAAATTCTATGAAAGCGCTACCATAAAATCTGAACAAACACGTATTAAATTATTCTATTACATTAGGACCTAAACATAAACTGGCGAAATGTGGGTGCTAGCACCTCTGCCTACCCCTTCGGGGATACAGGCGTGAGTTTATGTTATATTATAAGAATTTGTTTCCGAAATACGAAGAATCTCCCAATTAATTTCAGTATGGTATTTTTAAAAGACTATTGGTGTTGATGGCGTTAGGCTATAGGTACCATTAGATGGGCTGTTTGCTGGTTTACCATATTAAAAAAATTGCTTTTGCTTGCGGTTTTGCCCTTATAAAATTCTGATCCCGTTCCCGTAATGCATGGGCACTAATTCGTAGGATAGGATAGGAAGGATTCATAAATTCCTATAGGTACGTCTTAAATCACAGAATACTTTTTAAGAAGAAAGAAATATAGTGGATAGGATATGATAACCCGAAGCGCGTCACTTCAACACGAACATAACAGTTTTTTTTTGTATTACTACCATATCTCTTATCCGAAATAAAAATTGTATAAGGAATGGCTTCAGAACATAATATCTCCGGGTCGGAATGTGGGTGTTATCCGTTTTGCCCTTTCAAATCTCTCAGGGGATAACAAGGGCAACAGTATTAATTTTCCTATAACAAAAATTGTATCAATTTATTTCGCGACTCATAAAATATACAATACTGTCTAGCACATGATATATTATACAACCTTACATTTTCCGCAAAGTAAATAAGTATCTATTTTACCTGCTGAAATTGCCACGAATACCATCCCCCGCCGCCGGCTAGCAGGGGTAGTTAGTGGTTATATCGGACTAGAACTGACTAAAAACTCACGCCACCGCCACTAGGTATTTTCACCGTACTCCGGAATTTACCCTACACCCCTTAGACGGAAAACACTCCTTTACATTATTCACATGGTATCCCTCTCAATTATGAAGTTAGGTTGATTCCAAAATCAACCATTAATTGCTCATGGTAACAGAAAATACCCGTGGCTCGCCTGACAGTGAGCTTTTACTGATATCCAGTATTTATAAGAAATACCCGAAATGTAATTAGTATGTCACTCAACTCGCCAGCAGAAAAACGAGCTATTTAGCCACGGCCTTCTATTGGTAGACTCTCCCAGTCAAAAGAAATAAAAAACAAAACTAAGTACTTACGTCAAAGATATTGAGACGCAAAAAAATTAATCTGAATCTTTATCAAGTCCTTGGAAAGTTCGTTAACTAATTTAATTAATTTCAAGGCGATGTCAAACAACATCTTCTCAATAGACTTTACAAAAATACAAGACTTGTTGACAACTTCAGGAGTAAATGGTATTCAGAAAAAAATGCTCCTAAAGGGTATACCCCTGAGAGTCGCCTAAAGGGTTTAGGCGACTCTCAGGGGTATCGTCCAATCCCAGTGTGGAAATGACAAAAATCCTACTAATATTATAAAGTTCGTAAAAATGTCTGGATATTTCGATGTTTGTCACTCAGTCACGCTCAAACGACTGAACTAGCTGAGATTTGGTCTGGAATGATACATAGGTTTTTTATTCCTGAAATAGTTTCCCATGGGGAATAGAAATGCACGCAGGGGAAGCCGCGTGCGACAACTAGTTATTGCATAATGGGTGGGTGCCACTGACAAGCAAACTTAAAATCCATAAACATGGCAAATTTGACAGTGTAGAGATGGCGATTCAGTTTTGCGTACTAAGCATTCCTTACAATACTGTCGGCAGGAATTTTCGTAATGATGAGATTTTGTCTCGTGTGTATTCATATATGAGCTTTTGGCCTATTGAATCATCCAACATCCATCGATCGTCTATTAGAGACTCCCAACAAAGCTGCCCTCAATACCCTTGTTTGTACACACTCCATCAAAAGATGTCTATTCTCAGAAGTGCCGTTTTTGGAGGGGAAAAATATATTTCAACAAATACTCCGACACATAGAAATCTTTGTAGACACAAAGAACAGACACAAGACAGCTATAATATGACATAGCTTTTGATGTTCAAGTTATTTGAACAAGGATCATACAAACGTGAAAATTCCTTATGTTTTATAACCCGGGGAAATCACGGCAAAATTTTGTGTTGTCTGAACAAACATATTAGTTAGGACCTAATCTCTTTGTAGTCGATAGGCCCGCGTTTGACCTCTATCTTATCTCATTATACGTGATGTAAGATTCGATGCATTCTTGCTAGACAAAGGTTTTTGGCTAAAGGCAGAAGAGATTTATTTTTAAACACTATTATTTCCTAGATTTCTCCCAGAAGATCTTGTATACCCCCAAATCAGCTTGAGGGCCTCATCAAATGCTTTTTAACGCTCCGCTTAAAGGACCCGGGACTATAGGAGGAAGGAAACACGTGAGCTGGCAAAGAATTCCAGGTCTCGATGGTGCGGCAAAGAAAAGAGGCACCCAACCGCTTGGTTCTAGATGGAATTGTTTGCACCGTGTGAGAGTGATATCTCAGCCTTCCACGTAAACGTACCTAATTTTTTCTTTTTTACTTAATGTATTAGAGCCTAAACTCTGATCCAATAATTTCCGCGTGAGTTGTCACCTTTAAACGCCAAATCAACATGGCAGCAACAAATTACACACGAACATAAAACAAACTGAGCTGAAACGATTAAACTCCCTCGTCACGCCACGCCCGGTTAAACAGACGAACAAACTCATCTGTTATATATATACAACTTGTATATAAGTGAGGCTGTGAGCTGTATACATCGACGATCAATTAATAAAGTTAGCGAAGTGTTTGTTCAAATCTAAACTTTGGTCTTCGAACACGAGATTCAGATGATTGGGCAGGTCGAGTCAAATCGTTTATTCTGAATAGATTTAAATTTAATATTAAAATAATAAAGACCTATGTAGCGGTATAACGTTTGCCTGTAGAGGTCACGGAACCGATTTCTCGGGTGCGGGACCTTCACGCGGTGCACCCGGACTCCAAAGACGGCCTAACGCTCACCAGGAGAGACGCTTCTGCCACGGCAAATGCCGGCCGGAGACAGTCTTTTTTTAACCGATTTCTTTTCTAGTCTATTCACAAACTTATTTACATATTTCTAATTAATAACCTAGATGAACAAGCAGTTCATTACCAAGTTAGTTTATAACCTAACTTTTTTTGGAATTGTAAAATATCCTTTTGGTCAAAGTTTCATTTTAATTAAACTTGCAAATTTATGTGTGGGTAGTTTTCTAATTTCATTAGGGAGCTTGTTGCAGAAGTTTTACACTGAAATTAATTACTAATCCTGTGAAAGCTTTGCCCCGCGGCTTCGTCCGTGATATATTTACTTACGTATATGTCCATAATTTATTAGTTTTACAATGATATATTTAAATTTGCTCAATTTGTTCACATTCATGATTACCGCATCGCTCTACTGGGTAGTAGCGAGCCTATAACCTTCCTCGATAAATGGGATATCCTGCACAAAAAAGGTTTTTCAATTCGAACAAGTAGTTCCTGAGATTAGCGCGTTAGTTCAACAAACTCTTTAGCTATAAAGCTTTGAAGAGTTTATTTGTTTATATCGCTTGGGTATATTAATGTATAGAGTCTAAAAATTTACAAACGACTAAAATCTTCGTCAAAGCGTGAAGTATTCCGGTTTCCTACTTCTTCTCTTGACTAATCTTGACTTTTGCGGTAGCGACTGGTGTCTGAACTCGCAACCTCTAAAACCTGCATCAGCAGCTAGGGCCCCTTTAATCTTAATGGGGTTCACATACACCCAATAATCCCTATGAACATCCCAAACTAATACATAGTATCTACAACATTCTATAAGCTAAAACAATATTTCTCTTTGCTGAGTTATCGGAGAAACTCCAAAAACAACACTAACAATCCAAGTTACTTTTTTTTTCAGCAAATATCGAAGGAAGCGCCGGTTCCACCCGATCAATACCACGTAAGTAATTGCTTCGGAAACAGTTATCGGCACGCCGAGCGACGTATGTGTTGGCACGGCCTTTATTTTAAAAGTTTCATCGGAGAGAAATTGCCAAGCGGTATTTTTGGGTAACGATTATTGGTTCCGACGTATTTTTATGAGTTTTTGTTGATAGTTGATTTTTATATTTTTGTGTAAAAACTGTAAAACGTCCTCCGAAGTTTTTTCCAAATCAGGTGGGGTCGGGTTTCAGTGTAACCACGAAAAATTCAGACCGGACCGAACTTCGATACTCCGTGGAGCGACTACCATTTGCAATCGAATAAAACTTTTTTGGCATTTTGGGCACCCTCACCCCACCAGGGTAAGAAGCGCGAGTGTGAGGCCCTTGCTGTTACACACGTCCATAGGCCACAGTGACCGCTTCCCATCAGGTGGGTCGTGTGCTTGTCTGCCACCTAAGTAGAATAAAAAAATTCCCCCCTATGCTGACCACAAATCTTCACCCAAACCAGTCATTTTTAATGCCAACCTAAAGAATAGCACAAGGAAACTGCTGCTTACAATTTTTTTCTACAATGCTTCAATGATCAGTCTAACTCGTCAATTTTCGGTCAAGTAACATCTATCATCAAGAGCACATTGTGCTTGTTTTGTAAGTAGCATAAACGATCTTCATAACCCCTACATCACCATTCAACCCTTGCCCTGAATTAAAACCAGACTAAATTTAATCGCCACCATCGATTTTATCTCCATACACCATCCATTATGTATCTGGGTCGCTTCAAGAACCACTCCCAACTTTAATCTCAAAAGGTCCATTTAAAAACAAGGTCAAAAGCTAAACCGGGTCTTGGGACATGTAAAAGCGAAAAGCCTCATGTTCAGAGTGATAAAGTCCGCAGCACAAAAGCGGCGCATCGAGGCGAGATGGGACGAAAAATTTGATAAATGCTCTTTGACTGAATTCAATGGTTTATGCTTACGTGCGTCCTTGGTTCCGTGGTTTATGTTACATAGAAGTGGTAAGTGAGCGTGGCACGGGTGCCACTGGTATGCGTTGGTTTGCAAGGTTTGCATAGTTAAATAGAGCGAGAGAGAGAGATTATCTGAAGTTTTTCTTAAGTCGAAGTTTGTTTGATTTAAAATACGAATCGCCGTAAATATTTTTTTATCTATAGCAAAGAAATCTCTAACACGAACTAGTAAGGTGTATTTTCGTTTTGCAGTATGCATAATTTAGGTTCATTTAGCATGGAAGATATGCGACTGGTAAACTGGTTGTATGTGTGAGTTTGGCGACAGCGGTTCCCCTTATGAATAAGTAGTATCACACTTCCATTGCAGTAGGTATTCTTTATTCCGTGATGTTACACATACTTACTTACACTTGTATATTCTTGTAGGTAAATAAATATTTTAGGACATTCTGCATAACGCTACCTACATCCAAAGTACAACATACGTTTAATTTTCCGTCTTACGTAATAACGTACGAGAATATTGCCAACAACCGAGCACTTTATCACGAACTATATGTATATTGTCAGGTGAAGAAAACGGAATGAGATGGAAAGAAAGAAAGAAAGAATTTATTAAACCCGAGATACACATATAAATACAAGATGAAATAAAAAGAGAACATCGAACGTTTTCTTTTTTTTTGCTAACGTGGAAGACCACGTTAGCAAAAAAAAAAGAAAACGTTCGATCGTAGGGAAGACCCTAGCGTCTACAATATGGGGTTCTTTAAGAAGCGCATTAGAAGGTTTTTGCAGCGTCGGTAGCGCGAGTGTGATGCCCTGGTGTTGCACACGTCCATAGGCCACGGCTGGCCACGGTGCCCGCTTCCCATCAGGTGGGCCGTGTGCTTGTCTGCCACCTAAATTGTATAAAAAAAGTTCTACTCTCGGCACCACTGTACCAACCAACCAACATGAATGCGAATGTGCGGTTCAATACCAGATTTGGGTAAAAAGTTATTTCCGTTAGATTTCCTAAAAGGAGGCACTCGAAAGTTGAATGGCCAGGCAAGGTATGGTTTTAAACTTCTAACAACCTACACGAAAATATGTTCAAGAAGACATTAATCCAAATCTAAGTAAAATAACAAAAGACAGTTCCCCTAGAGTGGTATGAATAGCCTCTTAAAAGCATAAGAGACTTGAGCTCGTAAATCTTCATCAATGTGCAGTGCACCTGCAATGCGGAACCAGCTAGAGCACTAGTTTAAGTGTCACTGATCTAGCATGTATTAAATCTATGCTACGGGTCTAGACTTAACGCCGATGCTATTGTAGCACCTTATTCGTGGCTTTTTCCAATTTTTTTTATATATATTATTGGTCACGTCAATATGACCTGAGACAGTAGTATTTGATAGTAATAACCTAAGCGTACTAGCGAGAATATACCTAACTGATAATTATAGATTACTAGCTGTGCCCCGCGGCTTCGCCCGTGGCTTACGTCGTCCCCGTGGCAGGATAAAAAGTATCCTTTGTCCGTCTCCTAGTTCTAAGCTACCTCCACATCAATTTTCAGCCAAATCGGTCCAGCCGTCCACGCGTGATCCCGTGACCAAGGGAAATAGGGATTAATTTTTATATATATAGATTAGAAAAGAATACAGAACTTAAAAATAACTTATCAGACAATAAGACTGACTGGTGAAAATAAAATATCAAGTTGTTAAAGTCCTAGTTTAACAGAGGAAAAAAATTCCTACGAGCCTACCCTGAAGCAATTTTTTTCCTATAACAGAAGATTTAAGTATTATCTTAAATCTCTGGTTCTAACGACTAAGGCTTGAAGTTATGTGCCGCATTGCGTAAGGCAGATAACATCTTTAAAAATGTTCCAAATTACGCCAAGTTCCAGATTATAAGACAGCTGATGATACTGATTTTTTACTTTTATAATACTTGGTACATTATGATTTTGACCGGAAAAAAAGAACATCTAGGACGGGAATTGAACCCGCTACCCGTCCTGGATATTTTATCCATAGTAATTACTTCAACATTTCATTAAACTTGGTACCTACATACCTACTTAACTAAGGAATAAAAATATTTTTGCGTTGAATGTACTACCAACTCTTAACACTTTCTTAACAGCTAATTTAACAAATATTATATGTATAACTATTTATAGGTACATACTGTTTCTGTTAAATTTAAAACACGCTACTATTTTAATCATAGTGACCTGCCTAGGCGCTATTATTTAAATTGTAGTGTGTATTAAGGTCAAAGCACAATGACCTAAGGCACCGAATTAGGATTTTGTTGGGCATTAAAAATCAGATAGCAAACAAAATTATTACACTCGAAGGGTTAACGATCCTACAAATTTGGATCAAAAAGTAAAAGCTCACGTTGAATATCTGGCGAATCAGAACAGTCGATATAAAAAAGATACGAGCCCCTTTACAGGGTAGAAGGGTCCAAAGGTACGCAAAGGACCTCAGGTTTTATATTACGAGTGAATTTGAAAACTGAGTAATAACCATTTCGGCTATAATTGCAAAGGGTATCCCTAAAGATAAACGTAATGTTATTATCGATGCCGTATTAACGCAAACCCGTCGCGTTTGGAATAAAGCTGCAGTGAATATGTTAGAGAAATTAAATCCTATATTGGGACACGATATCCTTTGAAATAATATTGTGTATGTTTCCTTACAATAGCCGCGAGGCTCAGAAATGTACAATCATGTTATTAGGCAAGTAATATACCCGCGCCACCTGCTAGTGCGCTGTTGATTTGGTAATATCGCCGTGCTCCATTTGAGGGTAGAAAACTAATAAACGATATCCAGATCAGTAAACGATTTTCAGAGTTGAGGAAGTTACACAAAACACACAGTGGTTTCTAGTTAAAATTTGGAATTGCCAAATTTTCACCTATTATCCTAGGCGCATACTTGGAGACAGCGACAGCTCGGCGTCTAGACGCGACTACAGGCTGCGGCCGACAATTGCATAGCGCCACGAGACGCGGTGATTCCCCAGCTTGTCGTCGCGACTCAGCGACTCTGACGCCAAGGTGTGCGGAGCTTAGAACTAAATATATGAAATTGTCGACCGCAGTCTGTCGTCGCGTCTAGACGCCGAGCTGTCACTGTCGCCTATCACCCAGGGTGCGTACCATATAAACGTGTGTCTCTTGAGTGCCTCTGAGAACGCAATCAAGGTAGCAACACACTGGGAAACAGATTCTAAGAGCAGAAACGCCATCGATACGATAGAAGTTAAAATTTTTTACATAACCCTTACGATGGAATATTCATAGATCCCTAGTAGGTACTGTTTAATATTTATACAGGTTTTTCAGGCTCAAAACATCGTGTTGGTTGCCAAATTCTCTTTATGATAAAAAAGGCAATAAAAATGCTAACGGTCCATTCATAACCGGATAAACGCTTATGCTAGGAGAGAATGATTTGCGAAGCCGATGCCTAAAAGACCATGATAATGCTACGCTACAAAAAGAAAGACATAAAAACGTAGATAGCCAAATAAACGGTCCCGTTTCGTTCAACAACACTCACATTCACGAACACGTTCACGAAAATATTCAGTCGTTTCACGTTCAGAAATCACATTGGTTCCAGAAAATTCTATTGCCGATCGATATCGAAATATACTTCGGGGAGTCGATATATAATATTTCCTTTGAACATTTGAATGTAGATATATTTCAACGACATTTTAAACGCACCATATCTCCGTTTGTGTTGTAAATGTGACACATCTTTATATATTTCTTTTGACGTTTATGTTATTGTGAAAGACGATACAAATCTTGTAAGTTTATTTTATTTAGTCTTAACACGATTGCGTTTATGATAGTATTCTTGAACATAAGACAAAGAAACGAATCAAAAGCTTTAGTTAAATCACACTTTTATTCCTCCGAGCGCGAATCCATGCGGGATTCGCGCTCCTACACTTACCCTCCATCTTCGGTTCATTTAATCGGATACTACTAGACTAGACAGAGATTTAAAGGGGCCCCACAAAGATCTTTGAGGCCCAAGTTATCTGCTAGGTGTTAAGAAATCAATAATTTCAATTTATGGGACTGACTCACAGCTTCTAGATGAAGGCGTCGAATGAAACCGGGATCAACGCCAAGATGAGGATAACACTACTAGACGCAATTCTTTCTTTATGTATTGAGCACAGCACGTCAATATGACTTCGCTTAGTTTGATAATTGGCTATAACTCAAGCACTAACAGGAGAATCATATACAGCCCTCCCAATTTTAGTAACATGTTCTTGAAACTACAATTTGAAGATCCTCCAAATCTTAAGATGTAACAAAATAGAGGTGTACCCCAAGGTACACATTATGGTCCTTAGCACCTTATTAAAACTGTAATACGAGCTTTTATCAGCAATCGATCATACGTGTTACAGTTATTATAACTGTACATAACAACAATTAACATTGTTAGCTTGGATCCGCATCGAGCTAAGTGCGACGGAAGTAGTGCTATATCTCATGGAACTCAATTAAGCGCCATTACTGAGCGTCCTTGCAAAGCCCTTTAGAAAATACTTTGCAATAAAGCAGAGTTGAAGCGTTGAAATTTGAAAGGTTTCACAATAGAATTTAAGGAGGAATATGGAGTGAATTCGTAATGAGACACGATCTCGGATAAAGTTCCGGCATGAAATATGGGCCCAAGTTTTTTATCGATACAAGTAAATTTCAATTGAAGATTCCATACTGATGAAATGTAATACAAAAATTTTGCGAACACCCATTGCGATCGGAAAACCGCTAGAAGCGGTTTCAGCTTTTGTATTGCTTCCAAAATTTTAAATACAAAATGATTTTCGTATGATGCATCAATTCAGACTATTTTAACAGACTTCTTATTAAATTCGTTCGTGTGTCCACGACGCGACCGTACCATCGAACGTACTCAAGAAAATGTAAGAAAATAAAAAAATGTCTGCATTCCTCTTCGATAGTTATACATCAATCAATAAATTAGCTTATCGCAGTCGATACATAAGGTCATCGTTGGCAAATCTTTGGATTCGACACTTCAATAGGAAACGATATAAAACTGTCGTGAGAAACTACATAACAGTTTACCAAAAAGCTTTTGAAGGAAAAACGATTTGTCGTCCGCGGAAATAAATGCGGGAAGTCGATTCTATGAACCTTGGAAAAGGTTTAGATTGGTCTTTTATGCCGTTTGGAGAACTTATCAAAGACTTTGTGTGCTGGGTCAATATTCTTGAAGAACTTTTATATAATGGATGTCATGGAACTTAGGAAAATGGTTGAAACTTTATAGATGTAAGGCTTTTTACATTTATAGCGAGTAAAATATATGTTCAAATCTATGAAACTCAGTAATAATACTTAGTCGATAATAAATACACCATTTTAAAAAGCACTTAGTTAAATATTGGATTTTAGATTGGCATGGTCATTTAAATTACTATTATAATAGTTGACAGGATATTTACCATGTTTGTTTGTTTTGTTGAGCATTCCGTCAACGATTATAAAAGTAACTTAGTTAAAATCAGTTAATAACTTGAATGACTCAGCAAAAATTATGACATAACATACATATAACATAAACTCACGCCTATATCCCCGAAGGGATAGGCAGAGGTGCTGGCACCCATATTTCGCCAGTTTATGTTTAGGTCCTAATGTAATAGGTGGCGAGCCTATTGCCATTAACCGGGCACTTATAAAATTATGACAGCGTCATCCTAACTTCTTAAGCTATTATACTCCTAAATCCTTCCCTGGAAATGATATGCTTTCTGTAAATTTTTCCCTTCCATATCGTATGCGTTATCATTTTTTTTACAAGCTTTTATTTAGTCACCTGTCCCGTTGTCTGTAATCAAATCTTGCAAGTAATTTTTCGACCACTTCTGGTTATACGATTGAGCTGAAATTTGGCATACTTATGTAAGCCCCATGACAATGCAATATTGTAAATAATAAATAATAAACAGCAGCTTGTTTCATATTTTAATCTCAAAGTATCTAGTTAACATTTGCCAACAGGGGTTAACAACTTAATATCTTAAGTCAGTTAAAAATAAGAATTTGGCCGAAGAGCGAAACAGTAACCCTGCCAATATAACGTTGGCTTGTGCCCGCCATTTTTTTTTGTCTGTCTATGACACAGAAACATGACTGTACAAAGCTTGCCACCCCTTGCGTCATACATCTGCATTATGCCTCGCCCTAATTCTTCAACTGGCGTGACGCCAAAAAACATACCCTTATGAACCATTGTAACTATGTCTGGCATCCATTTGTAGCAAGAAGAAATATTGTGTTCAGGGAAAATTGGTCGGGCACAACAATTTGGCAAGGTTTTTGACCTGTCCAGACTACGTTAATGTTGCTATGGAAATAGGAGCTAAACAAAAACCATATTACTTATTTAATATTGTCAACAATTACGTAACAACTACAATTATATATAAATTGGGCCAACGTACTGTAATATTTTTCCGTTTGATTGTTGTTTACGACTACATAATACATATTACATAATACCAAACCAATCATAAATGAAATAATAATATTAGATAGACCATAGATTGAAGCAAGCACAATCATGGAGTTGTAAAATTGTACCACAGAGTAAATAAATAGTGGCTACATCTGCATCAAAGCAAAAGTCCATAGGAGGGCAGGTGTTGCCATTGCAATCTGTTTTTTTTTTATATAATGTAACTAATTTGTATATGTGCTGCAGTTATGCCAAAATAAACATTTTTTCTTTCTTTCTTTCTTTCAAAAGAAGGTAATTTCTAAATATTAATGAGACAAGGTAAATACGTAAAGGTTGATACTCACCGCTGTTATGGGACGTAATGTAAATGTACTATTCAGATTCACAATGAAGGAAAAATGGGTCAAGTCAAAGTCAAAGTCAAAAATTTTGCGGCACTTACAAAACGTCAAAATCAAAAATATTTAAAACTAGAAGCAAATGGACCACACCGGTTCGAAACGCGGCCCAGACCTGAGAAGACTCCGGCAAGAAACTTAGCGGGCTGTTCTTTTTTTGATACCTATTTGACCATTTTCTGGATTAACACATAGGATACTTTCATCTCAGGAACTGGTTTTAAGGTTTATCATCAATCCAACGTTACTAATCCTTGTTTCCAAAACTTTCATTTTGACTCCCGATATTTGCTTACGTACTTTTTCTTTCCCACTTCGATCTTCGCCAATAGATCTTACTTAGTATCGTGCCTAGATCCAGAGGTTGTCAAGCCCACTTTACATACTAATCAGTTCTCACGTTCAATCTCTTCAGTATGCCGTTAAAGCGCTGCATTACATATTCAGCAAAGCTCTTAACGCTAAATTGAGCCCGTCTAGAGATAATGTGCTTATTCCCTCCTATCTTCGTTGTATATCTAAATATTTCTTTTGCTTTCTCAGTACTGAGATATTAACATAAGACACCTATGCATAACATGCTTTAGGAGGGGAAGCGTAGTTTGGACGAGATTTTCGGTGTTTTTTTTTTTTGTTATTGGTAAAAAGCTCGCGTTTGACCACAATCTCACCTTTTGGTAAGTGATGATGTGGTCGACGGTGGAGCACGCTTGCCTAGAAGTAACCTATTCACTCTAGACTTGAAGACTCCCAGTTTGTAGCTTTCCGGAAACACGGACTCAGGCAGGGCATTCCACTCTTTAGCAGTACACACGATGAACGTACTGCCAGAGTGGAATGCCCTGCCTGAGTCTGTATTTCCGGAAAGCTACAACCTCGGTTTATACAAGTAAAAACGAAATTTTTATATGAACCAGTATGGAATATATACAGGATGTTGTGACTATGGTGCACCTCTGCAAATAATAGACCGCCAATTGACATGCCCGCTGTGCCCTATCACCTACACAGCTGGAGACCAAGTGAGAGAGCTATCAATGTCGCCGAGTTTATGCGACGCATTTTGCCACAAACAAGTATAGTGTACGGCATATAACTTGGCAAGATTTTGTAGTGTGGGCCCCACTACTCCAAAACCTTGCCAAGTTAGATGCCGTGCACTATACAGTGTTAGGTCACTTTCCTAATGAAGTAGGCAGGGACAACATAGTTGCATAAGTCGTTTTTTTATATATTGGACACGTTAACATGACTTCACCTCGCTTGATGAAAATATAGATAAGATAGATAAGTATACGCCTCAATAAACCACTTGGCTTAGGAATGTTTCTTTGAAAGTTGCTAATGTCTTCCGTTGTTTTATTCAAAAACATTGATTGTAGATTAAACCCTTGGTAATAAAATCGCTGGGAAGCACGCCCCGCAATGGGTAAATCATACCATTTTCAGAAGCAATTAATCCCTTCTGTAATATCCCTTTAATTCGAAATGGTAGGTAGATGATGAAAATATAAGCGGATATACATGCTTATTAAAAAATATATGAACATAATGTTATGATTTGTTGTATCTCGGTTCACCTCGTATAGTGTCACACCTCGATTGAAGTATTTAATAGTGACCCCTTTTCCTGAGTTTCCTGAGTGAACTAACATCAGGCGAGGTGAAGTCATTTTGACGTGTCCTATATACAAAAAAATATAACTACAAGTAAGTGACAAAGATCCAATTTATAGGTCTCCACGAATAGAAATAGATCAATATCAGATGTCTGTGAATTAAAAAACTATAAATAACATTGCGACCTTTTTTTACGGATCGTCAGACCTTGCGAAAATAACGGTCCTAGTATTATTAATTTAAAAAATATTTTTAGAAAGAAATCTACCCACACACCTACCTATATAAGGCTCAATTGAGCGTAGATCAATACCATTATCCCACTCAGACGAACGTCAATTGTCTTGGAATGTGAAGAGTCCACGAATAGACCAAAGACGACATTACTAAAAGGTGCGCTATGTCTATACATATAAGTGTCAAAATTCATTAGCTCAATTATCCAGTCTAGCGGCCAGTTCCAGATACAAAATTCATTCCCATCTTATCCAGGAACCATCTCACATTTTTTTATACCACTTTAGTGGCAGACAAGTACACGGCCCACCTGATGTGTGCAATATCAGGGGCGTCACACTCACAAACCCGAGCCTGTAAAAACCTTCTGATGCCTTTCTTGTTCTCAGGTTATTTTGGCTAGCCATTTAGATAGAAGTAATTTTAAACGTGTAAATACCCTCTCCTGTGCTCTTATTACCACCAGCTTTCAAATAAAAAAGCATCATATCAAAATCCGTTCACCCCGTCGAAAGCTCTGAGGTAGCAAACAAAAAAAAAATAGAGTCGAATGAGAACTACCCCATTTTGAAATCGATTAAAAATAATATAGCATTCAGATATCAGTATCGCTTTCACCCCGAGTAATTCCAAACTTTTTATCTCCCGACCCAGTCGTCTGGATATTCTCGTCGCGCGTCTCCCGACGCTGTCCGCCGTAATGAGTTCCGTCTTATCTTACGTAATTAATGAAACCTTCGGCAAATAACTTTTCTTTCTTGTTTCGAGTGTTGCGAGGAAAGTCCTTTCATTGCTCAAAGAATATGACGCTTCTTCAATTTCGATATCTGACCTTCCCTTTTGATTTTAGATCCCTTTTCTAAAGTTAACTTTAGTTGAATATTAGGCTAGATTTTATCAGTGAAAATGCTTTTAACTGAACCGAGTTTTAGCATGTGATCCGAGAAAAATAAATACCGAGAGAGAGATTCCAGAAAATAAAATGACTAAGTCTATTTGCTTTTGACTAAGTTGATCTATGTATAATATGTAGGTATGTATTTACAGAGGTATCTAAGTATATTTATCCGCATTTTAAAACACATATCACAAGTTAGTAAAGCTATAGCGTCTAAAAAGCGCTGTGGAGTATATCGTAGAAAACAGAAGACTAAAATAAAACCATAACATCGAAAAGTTCATTGTGTTACAAAACCATCAAATTTATCAGTGCAAGCCAAATTGAGCTTTATCGCGACAGTCCGACGCACAACTTCAAAATTGTGTTAACAACGAGATTCTTATTGGAGGATGGTGCCAAATGGCATGTCTGGATGTAGCCATAAAAGAAATAAATATGTCTGGGGCCTTAAGTACGCATATTTTATCTTAATAGCCTAAGTTTCAAGTAGCTTAAACGTCTTGTATTATTATTTTTGTAAATGTTGATGTAAATGAAACAGTGAATCAATGTATCTATTTTATGTCTCAACGAACCTTATTTGAACTTATAATAATTCCTTGACATCAGCATTGTGATTTCATGAAATTCAGAACATGAATGATTTACTTTCGATGAAAGACAAGATAATATAAAATCGATTTCAAACAACCACACGGAAAGCACTAACTTTCAAATAAATAAAGTATCATCAATATCGGTTCACCCAGTCGAAAGTTTTGAGATAATAAACGTAATAAAGAATACAGTTAAATTTAGAATCTACGCTCTTTTTGAAATCGGTTAAAATCAATAAAGCAGACCGCGAGCTCTGCGGTGAAGCCTCGAATACAACTGTTAATAATACGGTAGGCGAAAGTTGAAATTGACTATAAAAAGTTTTGATACTAACTGTAATTAAAAAAAACCGTAACAAGTCAATATCAGTATAACTAACTGTAGTTAGAATAAGAATAAGTACCTCGTTCTATTGATCGTCACGACTATCCGCACTACACAAGTAAGCTTTGACCACCGAAGCAACAATTTAGTAAAAGCCTCCAATAAAACCTAATGTTCAGTGTGACCCTTTCCAAATGAACCCATTAACGAAAGTAGTTTGGCACATACGTGATCCTATAATCTGTGGAGATCACAGAAATGAAGCACTCCGCTTGGGCAAACAATCCAGGGCCCGTTATCGCACCCTGTGGCACGCCTCCATGTATACTCGTGTGGTTATGTAAAATTGTATGATGTAAGTATGGTTATGTAGATAACGTACCGCAAAATTTCATTTACTTATTCAACTTATTCCTACCTTTGTATGTAAATAGAAATATATCCCTTTTATTTGAAGTAGAGGACCTCGAATGTTGTTGTTAAATCATATTCACCTAGCATTATAGCACCTACTATTCATATGATTTAATTGTTGCCTTCGATGTACACAAGGCATTATAATCCAAAGCCGTCGAAAGAGTGTAAATAGACAGAAACTCTAGTTTAAAAACCTTTCGTTATATGCATAAAATTAATGATGACCCAGTACTTAGAGTCAGTCGACATCTCTCTTAGTTGGAATCACACAAAATTGATAAATAACTTCACTTTAATTTGAATAATCCAATTTTAGATTACTTTCAAGTAACACAAAATAATAGGTAAAATTGGTAATTCTACGACTGATTTAAACAACCTATAACTTAACTCACGTGTTGTTCATTTAGATTACCAAATTGCCTCTCAAATATACGAAAATATAAATCTCATTTATGAAGCAATATTAGATTATTCTAGAATACTCACGTTTTCCTCGACCGTCTTCTTTATCTTAGCAGTGGTCTCGCTCACTTTGGCTCCAGCCTTATTCACGGCGGAGTACAGGAAATTGCCGAGGGACTTCGCTCCGGCAACCGCCTTGGTCGTCACTGTAGAAGCGATGGGTACGTGAATAATCGATTAATAGAATGTTCTGGAAGATTTTATAGAAGCGATGAGTAAGTGAATAAACGATTAACAGAATGTTCTGGAAGATTTTGAGTTCGTTTTTAATTCGATTCGTTTAGGTTGCAAGTTACAAGATCAAAATTTGTCTGGCTTTAAACGTTATGGTAACCTCATAAATGATAGTTATTAGACGATGTTAATGATTTTTCACATGCAGCATTTTGTAGTTATATAAAAAACTTAATGAAGACAGTATGGTTTCGGATTCCCCCATAATGTTGCAGTGAAAATAGATACCTATACAGCTAGTGAAAATCACACCCAACACACAAACAAGTATGACTATTGAAAAATATATCACCAGATTTTTTTATTATTACCTGAGAAATTCTAGAAACTTTCACACATAGGCGGTAAGCCAAAAAAAAATAGGCACAAAGAAGAAAAAATAGGTTTCTTAAAGTTGAAGAAAATTTATTCGTAGATGTTATATTTTTATAACTTTGATCTTGTAAATGTATTTTTACTCAAAGAGAAACCTCACTTAAAAGACTGATATTACAGCAATAGGTAAGCAGATTGTTTTGAAGTGGGAGAAAAAGGATCCAAGGAGGGTATGAGTTTCAATTGTTTGGCAAACCTCTCCCGCTGGAGGACAAGAGGCAATCTCAGCGCTTGAGTCCCATTTAAGATGAATATAGTCTGCTGGAGACAGTCCCGAGTAAATTATCCCGTGATAAAGCATTAATTCTGTTGGCAACATTATCGTGTAAGTGTCGGGTGTTAGCAAAAGGTTCATGGCAACATTGCTTTTTAATTTCAGTAAAAAATAGGATAAGGAAATAATTAACATAATAAAAATAAACTCGTTTTACAGAATGTTTCTTTTATAAAATATAGTAAAGACCTAAATTTTACCTAAAAAATATCATTTTTACAATGTCGGCAAAAGGGCAAGCATTTCGTCAACCCCATCAAGATAATATTGGACTATGAAAAAACGAAAGAGTTTGCGTAATGTACATGAAACACGCACGCGAACACATTTTAAAACCATATCTAAATGTGTAATTATTTTTTAAAGTATATTACGCAAATTCAGTTAAGTATGTTTTAAATTTTAAAATAGCAACACTCAAAATGGAATTAGAATGGATAATATGAAATTACTGGAACACGATGTGTATCGACTAGCAGAGCAAATTCTAAGTGTATTAGCGTTTTATTGTTTTTTCCAATTTAAATGTAGATACAGTTGCAATTAAAAGTAGTCACAAATTCTTTTGGAGGCGACTTTATCTTCTGACAACATTGACATGTGACAAACCTGACATACATCATTATTGAAGAATTTCTTTTTTTTTTATTCATGATAGGCTTACGTTTGACCTCAATCTCACCTGATTGTTAGTAGTAGATTTCAATGCAATCCAAATGCAATCATACTCTCAAGTGCCTATTTCCAAACTTAAATGCAATATTCAATTATTATTAGTGCTTATCTATACTAATCTATACTTTATCTTTTAAAAAAGTTTAGTACGTGTCTATAAAACGAGTTTTAAATCAAAAGTAAAAATAAAAAATAATACTAACACTCTTGCATATCAGGTACTTCTAAAGCATCAACATCGAAAAACTTTTTATTCTGGTCACCTGAAAATGTGCGAAAAAAAAAACTAAAAAACTAGCAAACAAAAAAATTACTAACTAAAGTTACCCACGACAATTACACCTACCCAATACAACTACACGTTAAAGCACCAAACTTTTTTAGCCGATTTCTGAATAGAGAAATTTAAGCTGAATCTCTCTTGACGACTGCTGAAAAGCAGTTTTGGTAAGGAAAACTGTGCTTGTGTAGGCGTTGAGAGGGATTCATTTCCATTTCCCATTTTTTTAAATGGGTTGCAAGGAAGCATCAGCATAAAAGTTCTGAGCAATTATCATGGGTCAGTAAAAATTACAAACTTAACTAAAAAACAAAAATTAAAAGGTTTCTACAACAATAAAAGTAAATCCCCTCAATGCCTCTCATCGTCATCACTTTGGAGCCCGGGGTCCGCTCTCCTACTCCTCTCCTGATGGAATGGTTTATATTAACTTTCATGGCAGCAACTGCCGTCTGACCCTCCTAACTTCAAAAGGTAAACCTGCGCCAGGGCTTTGTCCGTAAATCAGTAAATGCATAACATCCGTTAAATTAAGTCGAAATATCTAGTTCCTTCTGTAAGCACTTACACTTTTTAAATAAAAATGTAAGTGATTTATCTTCCGTAACATTTTTAATATTTACCCCGACTACATCATCAAAGGAAAGATAACATTAAACTCTCTGCGTCCCTAAGCCCTCTTTCGTAATATCGTACGCCCCTTTGGCACTATCCACAGATGAAAGCGTCCAACGGACGCGCTTCATAAATTGCGACCTTAGACATCCTGTTCCCCGGCACCTTTGGGGATAGAAAGGGATGGTTTTACCACACGGTGTTTGTAATGGTTTGCTTAACAATCCCAACAGAGACAAAATGAATAGGTACGTCCTATTTTCGTATTAAACTTGTGTTGGCATTACTTAATGGTAGTGGTAGCACTGATTTATTTAACGTAACAAATGCCACACGAAAAAAAATTGTAATACGATAACAGTTGTGAAGAGGACTAAAGCTAATACTATCGTGGAGAGGGAGAGTTTAAAAGGAAACAATAGATGGAGATAATTCCATAACGTAGAAAATTTAGATAACTTGCTTGCTAGCTTCCTGACTCTAGTAGCGTGTGTCACCTTTTAGCAGCTGAATAGTATAGAAAAAAAGACTTACCGTTCCCAACGCCACCTGGCTGCTCCTCAGTTGGAGTACCTCCGGTGGAAGCTGGCCTGCTGTCCGCACCACCGGTAGCGCTGCGTCCAATACATCAATTATCATTAGCAATTATATGAAACAATAGTTTATAAAGAAGCACATTTACAGGGAGGGCCAACGAGTACATCAGACCCAATTATGGATGAATATTTTAAGTGGAAAGACACATGCGACAAATTGGATTGATGTGTCGAAGTCGGCAGCGCGAGTGTGATGCCCCTGGTGTTACACGCGTCCCTAGGCCACGGTGACCGCTTCCCATCAGGTGGGCCGTGTGCTTGTCTGCCACCTAAGTGGTATAAAAAAAATCATGCTCAATGTAACAAAAATGGTACTCGTCATTTACTTTCTTACTACATAGCACTGAATTAGGTATATCATAGACCTAGGGGACAGTTCTGTTATCGTAACAAGCCCAGAGCCTTTCAAAAGTCAAAGACAGCCCTGGGTATATCAACTTTGTCAACTTCTTTTCATTAATCACAATCTGGAAAGGAAAGTACAAATTTTTCGTTCATCTTTGAAGAAGCCCAGAAGAAGCTAAAAGCGTATACGAAGAAAGTGGCAAGTGCCTCAGCCTACCTCAATAGGAAAAAGCTTGTCTGTAAGTACATATTATTGTGAAATGACCCCCAAAAGTATTCAGACATCCATAGAATTCTCGTCATAACTTCTCCGAACACGCTGCCGTATCGTCACCCCACTGACCCCAATCACGATGCGATGTGTAAAAATCAATAGCAGTAATATATTCGAGTTCCTCCTAGCTCGTTTGCGCAAGTACCATTCTCGACCTCTTTCTATTTAGTGGAAAGGAAACTAATGATCGGTAACTACAAGCTTTAATGGAATTACGTCAACTAGGTAACTTTATAGGATAGATTGACCGTTCGGCCTATATGCCTTCTCAATTATATACTACTACTTCACTCGTTTTGCCGAAACATATGCTGCAACCTTACACTATCCCTCTATCTATATAGATTTCCTTCCTCCTTCTCAATCCTCCTTCTCGATCCTTCAATTTCTTTCTCCTCCTATTTATTCCGACTCAACTTTTTTTTGTCTTGACTCTTTTTAGCCAGCTTTCCTCTGTTAATCTCTTAACAGAGAGGCAAGTTGGCTAAAAAGCGCTTTGAGCTTTATTAACGAATCTCTTTATGCGTTCTTTGTCGCTTATGAAATCTCCTGAAGTCTCACATGTCTTCATTCCCTCTCCGACTTTAATTTTACCTAGCACTCTGTCATGTATCTATGTGTCTGTATAGCTACGGAATATTAAAAATAATTGGCTGTTATGCATGTATTTACTCAATTGGCGACCAGAACACTCCTCATTATTCGTCTAATTTCAGCAAAGAACACTTTTCACGCGTTTTTAACTTTTAAAACGCGTTTAACGTTTCTTTCCGGTTCTTGAACTTGAAACTACAATAATTATAACCTTGAAGTAAACTCTACGTATCTGCAAATGCGCATTTTCTATTCAATAGCAACTCGATAATGCAGTTACAGTAATCTCGAGCGTTTGTCCATCTAACGTTAACTCATTATCGATCGTTTTTTATTGCCATAGGCTGTAGGCAGCTTCGCACAATATCAAGTCATCTAGCAGACTCAGAAGGGTTTTCAATCCAATCTCAATTTCCTTTACTAAAATATCCACATAAATAAGAATTGTTGGAATGTCGAGACTTTTGAGTCCTCTAAACAGCGGAGAGTAAGTATACAACTCAAGATTTTGGCATTTTTGGAATGATATTCTACTATGACGCCAAAATGCCTAACGAGCTTACGACAGCCTGCCCGTGACCTCGGTTGATGCATTGCAATCTAGACGAGAATAAGAAGCGTATCGTAACATTTTATAGTCATGATTCAGTCCTGCTTTACCTAAGCCTTTTAAATTTATACAGAATGTTTTGATTCGAGACTAAATTCATTAAAATTCGTTTTCAGTTCGTGCAACAAAGACAAAGTACATGTAACATCATTGTAAAGCGAGAAACGGAAATGAAACTCATTTAACTGAGGCGCAATAAATCCTTATCTAAGACTAGGCAAGGTTATTCATGGTCTAGCCAAATTCTTAGCGAGAATTGCAGAACTAAGGCAAAATAAACGTTAGTAATTTGAGTACGTAATCGCAATCCAATAAGTGTCTATATATATCTCAGTATTTAGAGTAATCGGACTTCCCGACAATAGACAGTCCAGGAAAGCGATCCATAACACTAACTATGTCTTTTCACTCCTAAATCCGTCCGTAAAAATGATATTTTTTTTTAACTTTCCTGTTCAATATATTCACGATTTCTCCATAGTTTTAATCCAGAGTGTCTAGTTATGGCCCGTCTACTAATACGTGAAATATATAGAAATCTGGGCGTGAATGATCTCTTTGAGCCATCTTACGATCTGTTTCTTTGAGCCTCAGCACGACTAAAAATAGTAAAAATGGCGTCCTGTGCCACCCTTTTTATACTGTTTTCACCTACAATCTAAGACATTACATAACCTTACTAGTCTCACCATTTTCTTCAGCCTTTTCCTGATTATATTTTGCCGACGGATAAAATATCCCCGGTTGCTATTAAATAACCCGTAATTTGTAAAGAAAGAAATTAATTAAACGTCTTCGCTATAAACCTCGTCAGGGCGAAGATATCGGGTGAAAAACCACACCTTTTTCAGGGCTTACGTAGTCTTTCATTGCCCATGGTATCAGCTCATATATTTTTGTAAATTTTAGGTAATTGCTGCAGTGTGTTGTAAGCCCAAAGGCCAGCTTTAAGCTTAGTGTAAGAATGTGACTAGACCAATATATAGATTACATAAAAAAGACAACACTAATAAATGCACAACAATGAAAAATAAAAAATGGGGTTTGAGCAGAATAAATGAGTTCATAAAATTTTTAAGTGCATCTAGTAAAAATATGTCAGTGTATGTCTAATCTCGTTTTTTAAAATAAATAAGGATAAAAAAAGTTGTTACTAATCGAAATGTATTGATTCTGCCAAAATTATAATATAAAATATGTATTTGTTTGTAAAAATGTTGTTTGTGATGTATTGTTAATTAAATTGTTGACCAAGTAATTTTTTACTTATTAATGCAAGTAAATAAATTACCAAAACTCTAAAATTTTAAAAATGGTAATGATACGTGCTCAAAAGCCATGAAAATAAATTAGTGTCGAAAAAAGCGTGAAGCTGATATTGTTCATAGTACAATTTTATAGTGCTGATTTAAAAATATTTGTGTGAAAATAAGGCACAGTGATTAAATCCAAAATCTTGATGCATTAAAATTATTTATGTGTTGCGATAATAACTGTGATTTGTAAAAATATATTTTACAGGTAATGTGTTGTTACTGATGAATATTTCATGAGTTACATAAGTAATGAGTTACGTAATCATTCTTGTCTCAGCCCCATTTGAACTTTTATTAAAATATAAGTAGATTCCATAAATATCCATATGAATCTGTTAAATGTTACCAATTAAATAAGTATAATCGTTAACATACACATTTTAACATACGTAAAAAAAAACTTTTTTCTATGACGTGGAATCCATCATCAGTACCAACACATCACCCTGAAAACAGAATGAAAAAAAAAGCCAAACAAAATTGCTTTTTAACTCATTAATTCCGCCAACCCCTCGTACCTAATATACCTAGAGTTATCATCATCATCTTTTCCATCGGGCTTTGGTTCCGCAACTTCAGCAGTCTCAGTTGGAACCTGCTGCTCTGGCTGTTCTGCAGGGGCGGGTTCATTTTTCCTAAGACCTGGGATGGGAATGCCTGAACCAAGCCAACCAGTCATTTGTGACTTCACATTGGTGATGAGGTCCAGTTTGCTGCCTCCTTTTGTAGGACTGTAGACAATGGAATATGTTAGAAATTTTTTTAATGTTACATAACTTTAAAAAAGCAAAATATTTCATTTCGATCAAGTATTTTTAGTTACTGAAAGCATAATCTATTTCGAAAAATGGTAATTTGATTTTTAAACATCAGTCTTTTCCTAAATTTAATGTTAAACATTTTTAAAATATTGATCAATATTGCATAAAGTACCACATTACTCTGAGTGGTTAATTAAAAATTCATCATAAAACTGCACATAAATTAAAATAGAGTCATATAATGTAACCCATTCACATAGCTCTATTCTAATAATTATGTCTGCAAAAATCAGCTAAGACATTTTTTTAATAGTAAAAATATCATAAACTTGAAATCTACTAAAACGTTATTATATTTGATAAAATTTACCTATCATCTTACAACTTAATCTCAAGCTGATGTTCCGCTAGATAAAACATACGGTTCAAGGAAAACGTAAACAAAGAATTTTACCTTTGTTTTTCACCCTCCGCTGCGGCCGCTTCACCAGTGGCCTCTTTTGTAGGGGTTGGGACCTCTTCATCTTGAGGCTCGCCCTTAGCCGCCCCCATCCACGAACTGACCTGATTAGTGAGTCCTGAAAACATTTTCACTGGCACTAGCTAATCAAACAACTACACAACACAAATCACTTAGCGATTTCACAACGCTACGACAGTTTCGCACATGACCCACGACACGGACGGTCTGCTATGCGGCTGTAGAAAGCGTGATCAGCTGAAAAACTAAATGGAAAACCACAATCGACCAGGAAAATTGAGGGAGAGTCCACTGCGCATGAAAACTTGCGCTCCTGCGCTATTTACGCTATGTACAGCTATTGACACATCTGATTCCAATATGAAAGGTAATGTAGATCTTATCCTCAAGTTCTAAGATCTAAATTGGCTTATCGCAAACTTTGCATCTCCTTCTAACTTTGTGATAGCAGAGTAATGTCAAAATTATGTCAATACGTAGATAATAAAAGATGTACGTTTAGTTGCTAATGTTGCTATTACGTAATTTTAATAAGAAGTCGATTATGATTTCGTTTTACTGTTAATTGTTTTAAAATTTACTTTACAATCCTTCTTTTACAGCTCCCCTGGGCTCCTGATTCTATCAGAGATTAAGATTTAGGCTTTATGAACATTACAATGATAAGTGACAACAGAAAATTAATCTTTGTAAAACGGAATACAGATCATTGGGGTTTTTATTTTTATCTGTGTCAAAATTTACCAATTAAAAAAACAACTTGACAATTTCTGATATATTCACAATTTTTGTTTGCAGTGAGTTTTTACAAGAATCCTTGTGTTTTATTTAACAAATGTAGTAATCCGTGGTCCCGGATAAATAAAATTACGGTAGTGCCTACAGCAACCATCGGCAGTGAGCAAATTTTTCAACATGACTGAAACACGAAGAATACAACTTCACCTTGGAAAATGTATAGAGGATTTGGACAAATTACACAATGTACCAGATTTGAAGACTAAAAGAGCAACCCTGTAAGTACCGCTAGGTCCTCTCATACAAGAAACTTAATTAAATTAGTCTAGACTGTTACTATTTTGGGTTTTCTTCGCAGGTTATGCAAAACAGCTCTAAAATTATATGAAAGTGCAGAAGAGGCTCGTGAGAAAGGAGATGAGGAATATTCATACGTTTACTATATGAAATACCTTCGGGTTGTCGCATATATTAGCAAGGACAAGGAATATTTAAAGGATAAATCCTATTTCAACAACATGTTGGGGGCTAAAAACCCAAACAAAGCCATTGATGCTGCTGAAAAGTTGAAAAACAGTCTCATTGAAAGGTCAGGAGTTATTCTTTTGTGTGTATAGTCATCATAATATTGTATTGTAGATATAATATCATTGCTGTCATAGCTGATAAGATTGAGACATTTATTCAATTGAGGAGTTGTTACTTTTTTCCTTATTTATGTTATGCATTAATTTTGTACATAATCTGTAATAAATACTAAATAAAATTGAAGTAATAAGTTTCTAATAAAAATGAATTTATGTGCAGTACATAATACAAAATGACAAATCTTACAAAATGGCTGAGCCGATTTTCATGATTTTTTTTACTGCAAATAGCTAATGTTATAAGACTAAAAATATTGGCATTCTTTAGCAATTTTTTTTTTATCGTTTTAAATATTTTGAAGTTTTGTCTGCACAGGCTATCTGAACTGAATACTCAATAGCCATAATATATACAATTCCAGATACGCCAAAGAGCAGAAAACCAAACGTTTGAATGATATAAAAGAGAATGAGTTGATTAAACAGAAGATAGAGGAGAATAGAAAGAAGACGCAGACAGAAACTGTTCCCATCAATGAACCACCAAGTGGACTGCCAAGTAAGTGGAGTTTTAGTGATTGCAAACATTCATCTATACTAATAATATAAAGAAGTAAGATTTGTGTGTTTGTATATTTGTTGAATTGTAAAGGGTACTCTCGGGATCTACTGAACCATAAGAAGTTAGGGGTAGAAGGCATTTCCATAACTTGAATGAAATTTTTAAGCAGTTGGTCAGAGCATTCCCGCTGTAAGGGACTGGTCACGGGTTCAAGTCCCGTCCTGGATGATCATTTTTTCCGATCAGAAAATCATTTTCGTAACTTATCCTTATGTACATCCTTTTAGGTCTTGATGAAGTGACTATTAAAAGTGAGCAACTGTACTCCATCTTGAAGAGTGGCAAGCTGAAGGTAATGATCCTTGACACGAGGCCTGCGAAGGACTACCTGGACTCGCACATCAACTATCCAGCATGTATCAGTGCACCAGAGGAGTGCATTTCTCCGGGGTATGGTGGCTTAATATTAAAAATTTCTAGATCTATTAACCGCTAGACACTAAGTTTTTTTTTAAAGAAATCTCAGAATTTTTTTTATTAGTTGACAGCCCTGGCCCGTGTTTGACCACACTATAATACATACAAATAAATATAATTGGAGTGTCTGTTCATAATATTAAAATATCCGTTATTTACTTAGGGAAAAACTTTTTACGATTTTTGTCTGTCTGTATCGAGTAATCTCTGAAATGGCTGGACCGATTTTGACAGAACTTTCACTGACAGATAAACATGTTTATTTTTTTTCTGTAAATACATACATATCATACATAGAAACACCCATGCAAAAAGATTCATGCATACAAATAATATTTGCATTGATCGGAATTCGAACCCGCGCCAACCTCTATCGTAGCCGTCATATTCACTACCGCTACACCACAGAGGCTATCAATATAATAATGTATTTATTTCAGGCAATATACAGTAACTCTGATTTAAAGAAGCTAATTAAAAAGTTAACAGCAGTACTTGTTCCACAGCCAATCTGCCAATGTCTTGGAGCAGAACCTGCCACTTGTCTCCCGACCTGTGTGGGCAGAGCGAGCGAGCATGGAGCTGATCGTGATGCTGGACTGGAACAGTACCACAGTTATACCTGGCAAAACCATGTACCTACTGAAGACTATACTTCTTAAGGTAGCTTCATTTCATCATTCTCTGAACCTTTTTCCTAACTCATTTGGACTCAGCTTTCCAGTCTAACTGTGATGCGGCTGAACTTCGATATTTTCCGTGGAGCGACTGCCATCTGACCTCCACAACTAATGGTCATTATGACCAATGGCGATATCGAAGTTCCAAGTTAGACTGGTTGGACTTTTTGTGGGCTCCAACTACCTGTAACGACTGCCATAGATGTTTGTATGGCAACCGGGACCGAGGGCTTAACGTGCTTTCCGAGGCACTAATAAACCTGCGATAAATACACACATAACTTCGAAAAGCATCAAAAAGTCATTGGTGTATGCCATGGTGAACCTGGGATCAAACCCGAGACCTCGTCTCAGCAGTCCATTACTCAAACCACTAGGCTACAGGTAGCTTATACGGAAAAATAAAAAAACCAAAATAAATACTGGTGCGAGGGATATGCCTATTAGCTAACCTTACACCCCGGTAATTAAGACCCGAGACGGTTTTAGTCGATTCGATCCCGACATAACCACCCCCGATGACCGACAGGGGTAGTATATCCATAGTACTAACAGGTTGTACTCCGTTCCACAGTGGGATGTCAACATCCAGTACTCCCGTCCACCGCTGGCGCTGCACGGCGGGTACGAGGACTGGCTGCTGAAGTACCCCGCCTTCACCACCAACCCTCAGGCGAAACCACCCAGGCAGGACGACATGATGGATGATATGCTGGGTAATTATTTAAACAGCAGTTTTCAGCCCTTTCGATTGACCTTAATTATACAGAAATAAATTGTAGGGTGAGGTGTAGATAGATAGATAGGTACTCTTTATTGCAAACACCATCAAGATACAATTAAAGCGTATACATAAAAAAAATTGTACAAAGGGCGGTCTTATCTCTGTCTGCGATTTCTTCCAAACAACCAGTATGGACTGTATTATGGGAATCTGGGTAGTTCTTGGTGACCGCTAATTATTTAACGAATGAGAGATAAGGGGAAAAAAAAACAAAATAAACAAGGGGGAGATGTACTACTAAGATACTTAACTAAGATTTCAATTTTGAACTGTTTAGCATAATTCCTTCTTTATAAACCATAATTAAAGAGTAGGTTTTTTTATAATACTACGTAGGTAGCAGACAAGCACACGGCCCAGAAAGTGGTCACTGTGGCCTATGGACGTGTGCTTGTATATGTAGTGTAAATAAGTATGTGTGTACTTGTAAATTTAAATCGGAAGAACTCAGCATCCAACCCCCTCAGAATAACATCTGTAGACATATACAGGGTGAATTTTTCAAAAGGGCTTGGATGGCCAAAACCGAAACTATAAGGAATAGCGAAAAATGGTCAAAGGAGTCACGAGCCCGATTTTGATGAAACTTAAAACCTCATCATTAGATTTTTGAAAAATTAATAATCCTCGCCAGGAATCGAACCTGTTGATTTTGAAAAAAAAAAACACACCCTATATTATTACACCATACGATAGTATTGCTATTAACGGTCTTATTCTGGGAAGTAATGACATACCGTAAACTAAAGGAAAGAGCTCATCTTTAACAAAATATATTTTATTTTTCTTACATTAACTGATCAAATTGTTCAAAATGTAGACCATTGTTTTCAATACCTACATAGCTGGATTTGAGAGCTCAAGGATCGTACTGCATTCAATATTAGAATGTTATTGATTCCGTTTAGAATATTCTCCAAAGAACGTTTCAAGTCATGACCTGTATCATATGTGTTTTTGTAATTTTCGTTTTTGACATACCTCCAGAGAAAGTAATCAAAGGGAATAAGATCCAGGGATCTTGCTGGCCAAGTCACAGGACCATGCTTTGCAATAAAATTATCGTCAAACTGCTGAATCAAAACCTCTTTTACGGCTATTATGGGCTGGAGCTCCATCTTGTTCAAAAAAAAAACATCAATCATTATAATCATTCAGAGTATAATTTAAAACACGGAATAGTCACGATCTTTTCTGGGATTTCGAACGAAACAAATAGGTACATAAAACATGAATTTTATTAAATTCCAAAGTTTCCTTAAATTTGCCGTATATCATTACTTTGCAGAATTTGTTCCTTAACAGCGACACTATCGTATGGTGTAATAATAAAGGGTGTGTTTTTTTTTTCAAAATCAACAGGTTCGATTCTCAGCTAGGTTTATTGGTTTTTCAAAAATCTAATGATGAGGTTTTAAGTTTCATCAAAATCGGGCTCGTGACTCCTTTGACCATTTTTCGCTATTCCTTATAGTTTCGGATTTGGCCATCCAATCCCTTTTGAAAAATTCACCCTGTATATATATCTTCTTTTCCCTCGACCAATGAAATCATAGAAAAAAACCTCACCTCTACCTTTTTCTGTGATTTAATTGGTTGAAGAGAAGCGAAGAGATGTATCTACTGACGCTATGCTGACCCAGCTGGACGGGACTCGAACCTGCAACCTGCACCTTTCTAGCGGAATACTCTGATCTCGGACTCAGAACAAAAAAACAGCTTGACTGAAGAATGCCAATGGGCCAAGTAATAATATTTCAAGCAAATAGTAACTTTATTACCCCGTAACAAAGTGCTATTCAGCTTACACAGCATTCTAAGACAAAGCCAATTTTCAGGAGACATTGAGTATCCTAACTGGTCGGAGTTGTCCCCGGTGTCCCCGCCCGCCGCCCCCGCCCCGCGCCCTCTCAAGCCCGGTGAACCCGCCGTGGATCGCAGCAGCAAGGTAAGGCTCACATTTTGGACTGGTGGCTCGAAGGACCAAGTGTAAAATGTAAAATTACAAAAAAAATGTCAACTATGCGGCTTCCATAATATTATATTGATCCAAATGTTAATCCCAGGCGGCGGCGGTCCAGATGTACTCAGAGCGAGCCCGCAGCATGCAGCTGATCCTGGAGCAGCAGGAACGGATCGCAGACACCTCCCTCACGCTCGAGATGCAGCGGATCGAGGCCGAGCAGGTAACTGAAACGTGAACGATGAATGAATGAGACCGTCGAAGTATTAGATCATTTGAACGCCAATCCCGGTTGCATCTAATTTGACCAGCATTTGACTTCCTAAATCTGCAGGTCTTGTTTGTCACATCACGACCGTTACCGTAGTCAGGAACAGCAGGACCACTGGGAACTGGACACCTGGGAATTTCAATCCTCTACTGTTTTCCATTGTTGAACGGTTTTATTTAACTTAGGTTTTGTTTGGGTCAAATCTAGTAATTGAAATTTGACCTCCTTTCAGTTGTCTGATTGGTCTGATATTTGGCAGAAGTCTTTAGTTCTGATGACAATACAATTTAAAACAACTTGAAAAAGATTTTTTCACATTTTATTTTTATAGTACGAAATATGCCATCAAACTATTCTTAATCATATTCTTTATTCTAATTTCGCCAGGATTGGGAGAACGTCCGTATGAAACGCGAGGGCGAAGTCCAGGATGACCTGCGAGCGTTCTACAAACTCAGGGAACACGAGATCCTCTCACAGCTGATGCAAATGGAGAATAAACAGTACGACATGGTGAGTTATTTGGTTTTACTTGCTATTTTGTAACATGCTGATAATAATAGATCCCTCAGTCGATTTTGGGGAACAAAGAATGTACCTTTATGTATAACTATCGGACACAACAGACGTTGTCAGCGAAATAACCTAGATACCGACTGCAGCGCTATCTGCCGGGCTGATTTGTGACTCTAAACTATCCAGGGCGCCACCCAAACGCATACAAAAAATTCATTCAAACCGGCCAGCCGTTCCGGACAGGAGTTCAGTGACATACACACGTACAGTAGAATAAAATTATATAATTATGTAAAGATAAATAAATAAAAAAATAAAAAATACTTCAGTCAAGTTAAATAGAATAATAGAATTTAGTAAAGTAAGTAAATGATAATACTATTTCTTTTAATTAATAAATATTCTACGGCATTCTATACAGCGCTGTCTAAACCCAAAGTAGGCATGGCGTAACTAACTTGTATTATGGATTCCAATTTATTAACGTCCGTAATTAGAAACACGTATTGCGCGATTCAGGATCAATAGTTCCGTAGAAGTTCAGCTAGACTTCGCTAGATGGCGCTGGTGACACTTATAGACTTATCGCGAAGACGTTAGATGGCGTTAAAAATATACACTTGTGTTGGTGGTTGTCACTAATTTTCTTACTTATCAATAGGAACAAGAGAATATGAGTCTTCGTGAACAGCTTGAAGATTACCAGAGACGGGAGAGAGAGGAGGCTGAGAAACTTGCTGAGACCATCGCCAGCTCCACTGAAGAGCCTGGGACCACTGATCCTGAAGGTATGTAGGCTTATAAGGAAAGCTCACTAAGTTCTGTTTTGATTGTTTCTTTTCTTGTGTCTCTTGAAAGGTTATTGAATGAAAAAAAATTTTTTTTTCTTATCTGCGCTATAGCATTCCTTATAAATTTTATACCTTGTCTAATTTAGGATGATAATTTTGACAGTTCACGTCTATGAAGTATCATATTTTTATCAACGAGATGATCACCAACAAATCAGAAAAAAAAAAATCTTCTGAGACTGAAACCGCGAAATGAGTAGGTACACCCTCTGAATATTATCGTTACCGTTTACTCTATGTTAATTATTGTTACCTTTTTTGTTATGTTCTCATGTAAGTGACTTTGTATGTCTTTTTGAGAATAAATTCTTTAAACCTATACCTCAAAAATTATCGTAGCACATAGACAGGTACCGCCCACTTGCCGTAGTGAAGCGACTTGCAAGAAATCAGCACAATTGACTGTAGACAAATGAATCGAATGAATCGAAATTAAATTAATTTATTGAAATGATTAAGTACTTATCTACAACATTTTTTTATAATTTAATTAACTAAGTATAATACAAAACATAAGTACTATACTATAAAACTTCTCTTTTGTCATCCTGAAGTAAGTTACCTAAAATAATAAAAAAATAAATGCTTTTGTATTTTTGTAAGTATCGATTCCATATTCTATGGGAACGATAATCGAAAATCGAAAGATTCATTTTCGATTATACTATGGGGTACCCTACTTGGAGCTGTCAAAATTATCATCCTAAATTAGACAAGGTATAGTTTCGTCAACGAATATTAGTCCAGTGCAGATAGTATTTTCGAAAGAATAAATTATTAACAGCATGAGACCTCTTAGATATGAAAGCAAAGTAATAAAATAACAGGAAAAATTAAATTATATTCGATTTGAAATACGTGCGTCATTTTTCACCATTTAAATGCACTCCGCATTTTAATAGTGAAAAATGATTTTTCACGATTTGCAACAAAACTAGATTTTATCGAAAAATTTCAATGCAAAAATTATATTCCTTAATATTTATAAACTTTTCGATAAAGTCTAGTTTTGTTGTAAACCGTGAAGAATTTTTTGACATGAAAACACTTGTGCCAGGTGACCTCGCTTAACATAATTAAACAAAGGTTTGAAGTATATGCTAACAGCTGGTTAGGTTCCTTAGATTATGGGTTTTGATACCTATTACACAGCCTGGATCGTAATATGTTCGTTTGTCCGTCCAGCGGAGCGAGCACGAGCGGTGTCGGAGGCTGCGGCGAGAGAAGTATCTGCAGCTCGAGCTCGGATCGCGGCCGTCAGGGAACAGCGCGAACAGCTGGATCGCACTAGAGAACTGCTCGAAGCCGAGCGCAAGCGCAAGCTGGCTCAAGCGCGGGAAAAACGCAAGCCGGATCTCGACAAGCCGCATGGGGTGAGACTTGCGTTATAATCGCTAATCGCGGAACCTACATAGGCCATCGGTCAATCGCAAATGTTTCAAATTTAATTTATTTTTATCTAAAAGTACTTATCATATTATGCACTGATTTTATCAAAAAGTACTTATCATGTGCACCATTTTATCAAAAATTAATTGTGATATACACCATTTTATCCAGAAATATTATCATAATGCACCATTTTATCAAAAACTACTTATCATATGCACCATTTTTTTAAAGTAGGTACTTGTCATATGCACCATTTTTTATCAAAAAGTACTTATCATAATGCACCATTTTTATCGAAAAGTACTTTTCATACGCACCATTTTTATCAAAAAGTACTTATCATATGCACCATTCTCATACAAATGTATTGGCGCAGGACGAAGACGGTGACACATACATGATATCGCCGGACAGCCCCGGCGCCACGGGACTTAACCGCTCACACTCATCGCCTAACATCGCCAAGGTAACCTAACTAATTACTAAAACTACTAACCAGTAGTTTTATTTTATGAAACTTCATGCACATGTACGCAGATATTATGACATTAATTTCCCTAATCACTGACTGAATCGTTTGCCGCGTAGTGCCTAACTAGTGTAAACGTATAAGCTATATTGTTGCCGAAATATCGAATTTATCTGAAAAAACTAAACTATCGATAGGCGTATCGATACTATCGATAGCTCATAATGAGGCAATACTATCGATAGTATTGGGATGACGACATGGTCGTCAGATTCTAACCAATAATACTGCTTAATGTCTCAGTTTTTTCTGAATAAATATGTATTGTAAAATTAGATATTGCCTAACTAAACCGAAATTATGATTTTTCGTTGCTTATCAGCTTATAGTTGTCATAAAATAGGTTGAAAAATAAACAATCAAATTAAGTCAAAATATATAACTTACTAGCTGTTGCCCGCGGCTCCGCCCGCGTGGATGTCGAAATCCGTTTCAAAAACTATCCTATCTCTCAAGTTGGATCGAACTGCACATGGTGTGCGAATTTTATTATAATCGGTTAAGTGGTTTAGGAGTCCATTGAGGACAAACATTGTGACACGAGATTTATATATATTAAGATTAGATTCCTTATTACATTTTAAATTAAATTATATTATGCACTATACACATGAAAACGCTACGTAGACTGAAATAAATGTGATATTCTTTTGCATTTCATACATTTGCACTACTTGCTACCTAGCTGTGACGTCACTAATGGGTACGATTTTGTATTGAGTGTTTTTGAGTGGCTCGATAAATAGAATTTTCGATATCGATTGTTCTAGACTATCGACAGTCTGCGAGCAACAATACTATCGATAGTATCGATAGTATTGCAGTCATTCATATAGCCTCGTTCTGAGCTATCGATACATCGATAGTTGAGTGATTGTTGGCTATCGATAGACTATCAATTCACTATTGATCGGCAACATTAATAAGCAAATGAATCGTCAGCTATATTCTACCCCATCCCTTCCTAGTCTCCCCGCCCCTTCCCTTCAGGGTAGATAGCGCGTGTGTGACACCCTTAGTGTTGCACACGTTCATAGGCCACGGTGACCGCTTCCCATCAGGTGGGCCGTGTGCTTGTCTGTATAAAAAATATTCTTCAACACATCCCAAACTAATACAACCAAATATCTTGATTAGTAAAAGTTAGATATCTTATCGTAACAGGTATCTTCTGACGAGGAAGAGCCGTGTGCGCCGACTTTCGACCGAAGCACGAAGCCGAGCAAGATGGCGCCCTCTAGCGACTTGCACCAACGGGACTTCCAACCCGTGTGGGGGGATGTGGTGAGTAGAATACTATTCTATACCTACTTGTGTATAACAGGCCTCGATTCTGCTAAAGACAAACCACTGTAATACCACTGACACTCTAAAAATGCTATTTAGTTGTAGACTTTACCGTTATGCAGTTAAGGTCTAAAACCAAATGAAAAAAAATTCATTTAACTTTTTTATTCACTCTACAAAATATCATTTGACTTTAGACTTTAACCTGATAACAATAAAGTCTACAATTTAAATGCAATTTTTTACAGTGTCAGTGGTATTACAGTGGTTTGTCTTCAGCAGAATCGAGGGCCAGGTTGGCCGTGTGCTTGTCACCTAAGAAGTATAAAAAAGATGGTTCACTTACGTGAACTAGCTGGGTATAGCTGGTAGGTACCATGACTAAACACCGTGTGGTTTTAGTCGGTTCGATTCCGACAAAGCCGCGTTATCGCTAGCCCCGGTGAGGATTCAAGAGGTTGCTAATGTACTTGTTTGCAACGTATAAATTTTAAAAAGGACTCTTCTAGAACATACTAGATAACTTTGATAGGCTCAGCTATCGCCTACACGCACTTTATTGTGACTCAGAACGTCATTGCATTTGCTATGTGCCACAGTATAAACCAAACAGTAGGTTAACATAATAATATTTTTAGAATGAGGTATTTGTATCTCTGTATGGCCCGCGCCGAAGTCATGAAAAGTAGTGCCCAGTTGATGGCATTAGGATCGTCACGTGAGACTGAGACCAACCTGTTTTTAGAATTTATCTATATAGAAAATAGCTTGCCCGCGGCTCCGCCCGCGTGGATTTCGGTTATGATTTTCCCGCTTTTCTGTTGAAATTTTTCCTGAATTTTCTTTGCTATAAACCTCACGGAGCCCGAGACCTTTCCAACGAATGCAAAACCGTGGAAATCGGTTCGTGCGTTCTGGAGTTATAGCGTCAGGAAGGAAAACCCGACTTATTTTTATATAGTTAGAAAATTAGGTAGATGAGTTAACTTTTTTTTTGTGGGGTAGAAGTCTCAAATATCCATACGTACAACCGATTGTGATCAAACATGTGTAAGATTTTATGTCTGACCAAGACTTTTAAGACGAGGTCTCGGGTTCGATCCCAGGTTACCATGGCACACACCAATGACTTTTCGATGCTTTTCGAAGTTATGTGTGTATTTATCGCAGGTTTATAATAAGTGATCGGTTAATGGCAATAGGCTCGCCACCTATAACATTGGTACCTAAACATAAACTGGCGAAATGTGGGTGCTAGCACCTCTGCCTACCCCTTCGGGGATATAGGCGTGAGTTTATGTTATGTTATGTGTATATTATGTTTTACTACAATGACAGTTAAACCGCCATCGTGAAATAGAACATCTATACTATACTCCGATTTTTAATTCTAGGCAAGAAAATGACATTTGCAGTGTTGCAGGTTTTTTGTATCAAATAAATAGTGATGTGGTTGAATTGAGTTTTCCAATTATAAGTTAGTCGTGAGTCGAGATTATAATTCTTTTATTAAATATATAAATAAAATTTTTATATAAATAAAAATATGTAATTTACGGTAACTAAACAGAAAACATACACAGTAAGTAATTAAATCTATATATTATATAAGATCAATTGCTGTTCGTTAAAAATAGAGAACGGCTGGACCGATTTGGCTGAAAATTGATGGGGAGGTAGCTTAGAACTAGAAAAAGGACATAGGATACTTTTTATCCTGCCACGGGGACAAAGTATGCCACGGGCGAAGCCGCGGGAATAAAAAATATTTCTGTCGTGTAATGTACTAGGCGAGCATAAACTGCAAAGAGGTCTATCACTGATAAAAATAAAGAATGACTAAAGTATCTAGTCTATTGATTGCCGAACATCACTATTGTAGCGGGTCACCCTTTTTCGTATCAGTGACAGTTGCAGTTGTCATTTTCTTGCCTAGAATTAAAAATCGGAGTATACTGTTTTACTTGCTTTGTGGCACAACGCGTAGGTTAACATGACGTATAGAACCCAAGGTTGGGAATCCCGACGCGTGCACTAATCCGCCCGCTAACTATCGACGAACGTGCCCGCGACTTACGCTAATAAACATACACGATGGCTACTTTACATGTAATCTTTTGCCTTTAATTATGCGAATTAACATTATGGGAATAAAGGTTCGATTGCCGAGATGGGGTCGGCAGCGCGAGTGTGATGCCCCTGGTGTTGCACTGGTCCCTAGGCCACGGTGACCGCTTCCCATCAGGTGGGCCGTGTGCTTGTCTGCCACCTAAGTGGTATAAAAAAAAAAAAGGGAATAGTGATGGCACTGTAAATATTGTAGAAAATGCTTGGTGTTATGGGTTCTGGAATGTCATTACAAATACTTACATAACACCGTCATTCCCCCCCCCCACGCTCCCCCCCTTCCCCGTGCCCTCCTCTGCTAGTCAAAGGGACACATGAAAAGCCTCGGAGCAGCGCTATACAGGGCCATTCCTGCTTAGGCCATATTTATTTAAGGAGTTATTGCAGAAAGGGCAGGTCAAAAGCACTCGAAACCGGCGGGCTTGTGGGTTTAATGACAGTAGAGAAAGCGCGTGAAGTATGTCATGAGTAGGCAGATGGCGGTCTGTTGTCTCTGCCTACCCAGGAGGTAAAAGGCGTGAGCATTGTATGTATGTTTAAATCTTTATATAAAAAAATGAATCCCTATTTCCCTTGGTCACGGCATCACGCGTGAACGGCTGGACCGATTTGGCTGAAAATTGATGGGGAGGTAGCTTAGAACTAGGAGAAGGACATAGGATATTTTTTATCCTGCCACGGGGATGAAATATGCCACGGGCGAAGCCGCGGGACGCAGCTCGAAGTTGCTTGCAGGGGAGTGAGTTCTCGTCTGTTCTGTATTGTACCGGATTTGACCCCGGTATCTTCCTATCGTAAGGTGGTTTTCTTATCCAATATTTGGTAGGTAGGGAAGCCCCTAGCATAGTCACACGTGTTCGCACGCGACCCGCCATGTGCCGCACACGTTACAGATTTTGGGCGGATTAACGCACCTCTGACCGACGCGCCGCCGCCTCACGTTTTGTATGACGTTACTTCATGCTTATTATGACGCCTTTGGACTTGGTGGTAAACCTGTCACTGTACGTCTGAGGTCGTGGGTTCGATTCCCAAAAACAAATTTTCATAAGTACATTATTGTATAACTAACTACTTAGCTGACCCAACCCGGCTTCGCCCGTGACGTATTTCGAACCCCGATGCACCCTTTTTAAATCACATAATATGCTCATAATTTATCAGTTTTCCTAAAATGTATGGGAATCTACCGGAATTGTTCACATTTATGATTATTGCTCCGCTCCCTTGGGCAGTAGCGTGATGATATTCAGCCTTATGACATTCACGGATAATGTGGCTTTCTATTGGTGAAAGAATTTTTAAAATCGGTTCAATAGATCCCGAGATTACCCCTTACAATTTAACAAATATACGAACACACAAACTTAACCTCTTTATAATATTAGTATAGATTATTAGTATAGATAAATTACTCCTCTCGCACATGTAAGTGGGCAGGCAAGCCGGGGTCGACCTCGCAGAGTTTACACTGACCAAATTAATGAATTATTGCAAAAAGGGCAGGTCAAAAGCACTCGAAACCGGCGGGCTTGCATGAAAGGTTTAATGACAGTAGAGGAAGCGAGTGAAGTATGTAAGGACAGAGGCAGGTGGCGGTCTGTTGTCTCTGCCTATCCCGGAGGGAAAAAGTCGTGAGCATATTTATGTACGTAATAAATTACGGGTATATACGGGCTAAGTGGGTGTCAAGGGGGGAAATAGGTTACGGGCGAATTTAACGAATTTTTATATGTATACATATTAGTACGGGAGGTAGCGTTAATTCTAACAAGCAATCGATAGCCAGTTGATATTCTCCACGATAATAGAGCTTTATTAATACATAACAGAGTTGACCGTCAACCGGTCTGGTAGCGGTCTAGTCGAAGGTGACACCATGGTAAAGTTGCCAAAAAAAATTACGCTCCGAGCAATCATTTGACACGTGAAACTTTATATGGTGATTCCTGAGGTCATTTTCAACTGAGAAATAACCGTCAGATGTGGTGTAGAGTAGTGGTTATACGTCAGTCGCGTATATATTAGACCAGTGCCGATAGTCTTTGAGACAAAATAAGTTTATAGTAGGATGAAACCTGTTGGAAAAGGATCAGAATATAACAAAAATGAAAGGAAAAATAAATTACGGGTGATCTGAGGTCGGGAAGTGGGGAGGGGGGTGAGTTTTAAGGGTAAAAACGGTTTATCTCGATTTCCGGCAAAACTACAAGTCCTATGGAAAAAAGTTAAATGACAAAGTTGTAGGTAATAAAGAGACCTACAACTTTTCATTTACACTTTTTTCACATAACCTCAAAATGTATGTGAAAAATTCAAATAATCAAGTTCTTGGTTTTTTATTTTTATCTTAAGCAAAACAAATTTGTTTTCCACGAAATTTGGTGAAAACTTAGCTTTTTATGTCCCAAAGACACTATATTTTTTTTGATTTGAAATACTCTTTTTTTCAGCTTATTTTGACTAAATATCGAAAAACCACCCTAATTTTCAATCGAAAATTCTCACGTCAAAATACCAGCTTTTTAAAAAAAGTCAAAAAATTTTTTGTTCTTTGAAATCTCTTCTTTCTGATGATGTAAAAATATACAGGATGAATTTTTCAAAAGGGATTGGATGGCCAAAGCCGAAACTATAAGGAATAGCGAAAAATGGTCAAAGGAGTCACGAGCCCGATTTTGATGAAACTTAAAACCTCATCATTAGATTTTTGAAAAACCAATAAACCTAGCTGAGAATCGAACCCGTTGATTTTGAAAAAAAAAACACACCCTTTATTATTACACCATACGATAGAGTCGCTGTTAAGGAACAAATTCTGCGAAGTAATGATATACGGCAAATTTAAGAAAAATTTGGAATTTAATAAAATTCATGTTTCATGTATCTATTTGTTTCGTTCGAAATCCCAGAAATGATCGTAACTATTCCATGTTTTAAATTATACTCAGAATGATTATGATGATTTATGTTTTTTTTTAAACAAGTAGGAGCTCCAGTCCATAATAGCCGTAAAAGAGATTTTGATTCAGCAGTTTGACGACAATTTTATTGCAAGGCATGTCCTGTGCCTTGGCCAGCGAGATCCCTGGATCTTACTCCCTTAGATTAGTTTCTCTGGGAGTACGTCAAAAAACGAAATTTACAAAGACACATATTGATACGGAGATACAGTAAGTTGATGACTTAAAACATTCTTTGGAGAATATTCTAAATGGAATCAATTACATTCTAATATTCAATGCAGTACGATCCTTGAGGTCTGAAATCCAGCTATGTATTGAAAACAATCTACAACACACAGTCTACATTTTGAACAAAAAATAATCAGTTAATGTAAGAAAAATAAAATGTATTTTGTTAAAGATGAGCTCTTTCCTTTAGTTTGCGGTATGACATTACTTCCCAGAATAAGATCCTTAATAGCAACACTATCGTATTGTGTAATAATATAGGGTGTGAATATTATAATGGCCGTACTAATAATTGTAGCCCTGGCCTCGTAGGTTTATTAAAAAAGTTACGTCGAGATATTGCTTCTTTGGCAGTATTTTACCGCCTCTGCTTGATAATATTTATCTATCTACCAAAGCGAAAGGTCCGTCCAAATCGGCATAGCCGTTCCGAAAATTAGTTCTTTGATACAAACAGGCAGACGAAAAATTTTAAAAGTTTTTTTTTTGTTATAAATGAATGTGTTGTACAATACAAATGCATTTGTTTCTGACACCTCAATTTTATTTATTTGTGTAGATAAAATTGGATTTTCTTTTCGTAGAAAATTTGTACCTTACATTTGACTTTGACAGTGTTTAATGGTCATAGGTCATAAGCTCAATTTTTGGATTAGAGAATGCAATTTGGAGTCAATAACCTCAGACATTCCATTAGTATGGATACGTTATTATCTTTAGTAAAGGAGTATTTAAACCAATATTCTAGTTTACAATTTTTTGTCTCTTATAATCCCTACTAAGTATATAAAGTTTTATAAAAAAGAAAATTCTAATTGAAAGAGATTTGCATAATCTTTATACTTCAACTAGCAACCCCGCCCTCGTTTCGCTTCGGTTTATATTAGTTTTTTTTTTAACTCGAAGCATATAATATCTCTATGCCCAACGGGGATAATGAACTTTCCAAATGGTTAAAGAATTTTTCCAATTAGTTCAGTGGTTTGGAATAAAAAATAAACCGAAAGCAAATAATGGGTACCGCCTGCTATCAAACGTCATTTCAACAGTAGTCGGGTTTTTGATTTCATAACTTTATAATAACCGCGGTAGCCTAGTGGTCTGGGTAATGGACTGCTGAGACGAGGTCTCGGGTTCGATCCCAGGTTCACCATGGAACACACCAATGACTTTTCGATGCTTTTCGAAGTTATGTGTGTATTTATCGCAGGTTTATAAGTGCCCGGTTAATGGCAATAGGCTCGCCACCTATTACATTGGGACCTAAACATAAACTGGCGAAATGTGGGTGCTAGCACCTCTGCCTATAGGCGTGAGTTTAAGTTATATGAGATTTTATAACTTCATAATATTTTTTTTTATGTAAAAATATCCAGACATAAATAATTGTAAAAGTTTGCAAGCCAACAGGGAGTCGCACCTAGTCTAAGTACACAATCCCACAACGACGTCTGTGCTATCAATCAGTCTGTTGGTCGAACAGTTCACTTTCCTTGCACGACAGGGTAGCTATAATTTAGGAAGCGATGTGGACAGTCTTTTTTACTAACAAATCTGATGGTATACGCCTAGCGTATAAGATATAGCCAATAAAAGCGGGCCAATAAAAAAATTCCTAGTGACCCTACCCCACTGGATCGTAACAGCAAAAAACAAAAAATTGGTTGCCTGTAAAGTCGGTATACGGGCGAAAGTTTTACGTGACAACGACTTTGAGTGGTAAAATAATTTTTATGTCTGTCTCTCTCGCTCTTAGGCGGGCTAACCATGCCCGAGTGGAAGGGACGCGTGCCTCTCACTCGCTCTCATTGTGAGCGCATAACGTGAGCGGAGCGTAACGCAGTTTCTTGAAGTGTCACCCGGCAAACCAATTTATAAGACGTTGTCACGTCAAAAAAATAGATCTACCGAGAGATCCGAGCGATTTCAATCGATTCGATTCCAACTTTGCTAGTCCAGCTGAAATGGTAATCGTGGAACCGATTTACCTCCTTTTTTAAATCGGTTGAGTATACTAAAATCTTCTCCAGATACTTATAAAAAAAATGATATAAGACTAGATTTGATTCCCAAATGTGTGTAAGGCGGAATCCAAAACCCATTCTATATTACGTACACGGTAACAAACTCATCGCGTGATATTTGAAACCATAAAATATAATTTTGAGGAACACAGGCCCAAATCAATAATGATGTTAAATGGAATCTAATAATAATAATAATGTCTCAAACCAAAACCACGGGGTATTGTAAGTCTGCCACATTATTGACAAACAAACTATAATACGTGGTCACCCTACCACCCTCCCTAGCCACAACCCCCAGCACGTGAGCGTTAGTACTGACACAACTATGCTCGCGACACCACGCTTGGGCAACGACCGTGTTAAACAATACTACTGTGAATATATTAATAATAAATTGTGATTAAATAAATAAAAAAAGAAACTTATTTATTGAAGAAATAAAAAGAACTACACTTTTCGAGCATAAAATAAAATGAAATTCTTTTTTTAATTGGTGATACAAAATAAATATTTTTACGAGATGAATTCAAAATAGGAATGTTACTGGCGATATCGAGTGTGTTTAAATAAAATAAAGTAAAATTCTTTATTTAAATCACAAAAAAAAAACTTTTCATTATTTTTATTTGTGTGAAAGAAAATAGATTGGAAACAGGCATGTTACCGACAATTCTATCGACAGTGTTCATGTTTTATTTATTGGTTCTCCTAATTCTTATATTCCCTTTGTCTCGGTACACCAAGTCTAGTCTATTGTTGACAAATGACAATTGATTTTTGTTAATTTATTGCGAGAATCTATCGTAACGTGAGTGTTTATAATTCACTTCATCATTGTGTTGTAATTTAACTACTGATTTAAAGTGTCATTGGTTTAGTACTTGCATAAATCAAAGTTTAATGAAACTATAATAAAACCATAAGTGCTATACTAAATTAACTAAACACAAACTCAAAACAACAACATAAAATTTTAAAATAGAACTGGAATACTTCAAGTGTTATTGAACGAATCTTGTTCGAGCTTATTAAAAAAAAAATTACAATTTCAAAATAAACTTGAAAAAAGAATTCAAAATTTTTGAAGTGCTTTTCAAAGCTTATTCAAGTCAAACTTATTCAAAAAGAAAGACAAAGACTCAAACCACGGAAAGACTGTGTGTGGAGGGGCCAAGAGTCCGCTATTCTTACGTGAAGTGTAGAACAGTGGCCAAGATTGTCGGGTACGAGAGACGATGCATACCCCTGGACGCAGCCAGCATGGTGCTTAAAGTCAAAGTCAGACTTAAATACTCGCAGAACCACATCGTCTGGTTGTTTAGACGAGTGAGTACAACCACATATAATTGTCTTGAATTTCTGTCTTCATCGTATCGAGGTAGACAGAGGGATCGAATCCTAGCTTACACTACCGCCGTGAACTCCTAAAATAAGCATAATTGGTACTAATATTCTTTTTAGTTTCACGCCTGAAAAAAGATGTTTCATTTTGGGCCCCCTAATTGTACAGATACAGAAAAAAAGAGAAATAATATCGGTTATTGGCAAAAATACAATTATATTTATTCGCCTCCGAAATTCGAGGCCATAAATTAATAAAATATAAGTATATTTTCAAAGTTTTAGTGTTTGTTGTGTTGCAAGAAAGCGTGTATTTAGTTAGATTCCGCACATAATACGAAGCATTATTATAAGAATTAAATAGTGAAGAATGAAAACTACATTGCCTAGTTATTTTTCTAAGTAGTGTACAATTATCGGGCCAAAGGTCCATACATTTTGTGAAATATCTCCTTTAAACAGAAAGGCCACTGTCCATCCTCTTTATTCTCTCCATAACTTTTACATGTTATTGGGTGTTTCTGTTAGGAAATCGTCAGTTAAGAAACAGAAAAAAAGTGCTCGGTTGACGGCAATAGGCTCGCAATGACTTAGAATATTGGACGGGCTGATTTACCTGTCAGGAAATTCTCACAAGCAGTACAAAATCTAGAATACTCAAAACATATTTGGCAAAATAAGGGCGGCATTATATATCTGCCCACCTCTCGATAGCACTTGTTAAACAATTCGTACTCCAACCATGAGCGTTTTGTTTCTTAACTTATAAATAAACCCGCAATAGTGGCGAAGGCTCCCCACCGATTGTTATCAGAGGGCAAAGGTCAAGTTCAACGTGAAATACGGACTTGGACATCGCCGTAGGGGAGGGGAAAGGTTAGGTACTACAGTATGTGAGTTTATGTTTATATATAGGTACATACCCGTGCCTGCAGTAGCGAAACTATCTTGCAGGACATTGATTGCACCATGGTTATACCATAGCATAGCTGTATGCATTAATTTCTATTTATCATCTACTAGACAAGTTAAATAGGGAACTCTTTTATTGCATACCATTATTAGTTACTAGCTGTTGCCCGCGGCGCCGCCCGCGTGGATGTCGGTTATCGCGAACAAATATAGCCTATGTTCATTATTGAGGTCTAATCTACTCCTATACCAAATTTCATCAAAATCAGTTCAGCGGTTCAGGCGTGAAAGCGTAACAGACAGACAGAGTTACTTTCGCATTTATAATATTAGTAGGATAAAGACAATGTACTACATTACAATTATAGGTGGCCTTATCGCAACTTGCGATCGCATACAGGCAACTTTATAATATTAGGTATAACTAGAATGATCACGTTAGGGTTAGATGAGTGGATTGGACTAGTGGAGTTTGTTGCGCCGTTTCTTCTCCACTAGCGCCTAGGAAGCGGTGGTAAACTTAGTATTAAGTAGTTTTTGACGTCAAAAAGATGTAATTACGTTACACTATTTTGAGAAATAAAGAAATTGAAATTGAAAAATTGAAATATTACAACAAATTTTGGAGCTCTTTGGAAAAAAAATTGTGTCACCGTTTGAACTGGGACGCAGTACTAGATAAATAAGATGAGAGTTATCTTGCATCTCATTTATTTAGTTATAAAACGACCAGAAAGCACGAATACAGGAATTCGTTGTATCTGTGCCTGTGACAAGACAAATATTATCCTACATCTACACGAACCGCACATTACATTAGTGCCCCAAGGACCACTAACTCATCCACATTCGTTGTTTTGACAGAGTCGAGGTCTCACAGGCCTCAAGAACTTAGGCAACACCTGCTACATGAACTCCATCATCCAATGCCTGAACAACACCGCCATCCTAGTCACCTACTTCTGCAACGGACAGTACTTGGAACATGTCAACAGGTAACCTTCAATCTGTAACCTAGATATACTAATAACGACGACAATTTTTATGTTACAAATTCGTTTAAAGGTCAGCGTACAGTTATCACCTCGGTGTCAAATAAACATCTCTTCAAGACTAGTTTACAACTCAGGTAACATAATTATTATGTGACTATCTCGATAATGTGCGCCAAGGATTCGGTCGTTCTTGGATATGGTAAAGTGTTACTAGGGTTTAAGGAACGACATAGATTAGGTATTAGGTACTATGGACTGAAAATAAAGTTTCCGAGATGATAATTTTATTACACCTGGTATAGGTACAGTTCGATTGACATACAGTAAGTAAATAAAAAAACTAACGTCTAGCACAGAACTTATTATGAGTATAGTAATCATATACACACACATTATGTGACTTCCCATATTTTTTCGCAAATCAATGATGAAATGATGAATATGGTAATACAAACAGATAGTATACAAACTTTTCCTATGACGAAACGGTCATTTCCACCGGTAAAGCATTATGTTGTATTTCATGTAGTTTCTCACTGGAATTCTCACTACTTTCCCTTTAAAGGGCCAACTACACCAACCACGGTAACCGCTAATATGTTTGATCGGTTGGCGACTATGGTACCAAACATTTCAAAGTGGTGAATGTGCGCTGGCCTTTAGCAGTGACCTCTCGTAAGTCAATAAGGCTAATGTGGTTGTGGTCTGCAGGTCCCACAGCACTCGCGGCGCGATAGCAGAAGAGCTGGCGGCGGTGGTGCGCGCGCTGTGGTCCGGACAGTACCGGTTCATAGCCACCAGGGATCTCCGGGTAAGTATTTTATGATGTCACAGGGACTGAATATGAGTCGTTATAATTTTTTTTTCCTCGTAAGTGATATAGTAAACACTACTTCACGTCACGACTTCATTTCACAGGACGAAAACGTAGGATTAGTTTAAAATACTTTAATAATTTATCTACAGGTCTTTCTACTTTGTGTTATCATACTTAATTCGAAATCAAAATTTACTGAGGAACTAACTGATGTAATCAGTAAAATTTTACATTAAAAATTCAAACAAATCATATTAGGAACTATTCTCGAAGTATTATGCCTTTTGAATCATGAATACGAACTATGGTTTTGAACCTAATAAGGTTTATCCTGGTAGATCATACGGAATACCAAAGTATTTTATCATTTTTACGAATTGTGTATTGTCCCCGTTACAGGGGCCTTACTCCGAAAAACGAAAATATTCGTATCCGTTGACGTTTTGACCATTTAGTTACCCCGAAAGTGTTTCGTTTCGGATTTCGGATCCGTCTTCGATCGTTTGACATTGAGGTTGTCGATCGTTATCAGTACACCTCATACTCCCAAAATACATTTGACGTTTTCGCTGTCGTTGTTTGACAAATGGTCCGTTTTCGTTCGATCCGAAACTTTCATGTTCGATTTTCAGAGTAAGGCCATCATCTGATCCCGACATCCACTGCAATACCTTTTGTTTTTTGTTGTATATACTAAAATCATCAGGCATGCGTAGATACCATCAACTATTAAGATATTTGAATTACCACAAATTAAAATAAACTAAATATTTGTTCTAGGGAATGGGTCCAACCATGTCACGGGTCCTATACCCCTTAGCAAGGCCCCCCGACCCCTTGGGCCCCCGTTAATCTTGTATTGTGTGCCACAGAACGAGGTGGGCAAGCACCAGCGCGCCTTCCGCGGCTGCGAGCAACAGGACTCGCACGAGTTCCTCACCATCCTCATGGACTGGCTCCACCTGGACCTGCAGTTCACCATCAACATGCCTCCACATAAAGTAAGTTCACATCATTTCTTCTTCAACCTAGCGTTAATCCCAGTCGCATCCAAAGCTTTCACCTCTTAGTCTGGGGTTCGCTTCACCAGTCTTAGTTGCGGATTTGGCTACCTCGATATTTTCCGTGAAGCGACTGCCATCTGACCTTCACAACCCAATGGTGACATTAGGCGATATCGAAGCATTGCAGATAGACCGTTGTTGTTGGACTTTTTAGAGCTCCAACTACCCGTAACGACTGCCATAGATGTTTGTATGGTCTATACAGTAAAACCCGCTTAAGTCGATTTCTCAGGGACCCTACCAAAAACGCGTCTTAAGCGGGAAAGCGTATTATGCGGGATAGGGAAAATACGATTTTTAAAACGATCTATCCCGTTAAAATCAGTGATCTGTAAGCTTTCAGCAATCTTACGTGCTTTCTCGCATATTATGGGGCCACTTATGGGCAGTTTTAAAGCTCGTGCTTGATGAAGCCATTCCACTAAAAAAATTCCAATTTATCAAACTTTCCTACCTTTTGCTTTTTTCTCTGCACACCTCCCAATCTGTATTTTTCTTTAATTTCTTCTCTATTCTTCTAAATGGTAGGTACATACTTTCAATATCTCAATTTTTTCTTGAAGTGACAATGCCTTTCGCTTAATTGTAGTCATATTGTCATATTGTAACAAGGGCTCGCGGGCGTATTAAACGGGATGCGAATCGTATTAAGCGTTAAGAAATGTATGAAATATGTCTCCAAGTTGCAGGGACTGGCGTAAAGTGGCGTATTATGCGAGAAATCGTATTAAACGTGATCGTCTTAAACGGGTTCTACTGTATATCAATTGGTCTGTGGTGACACACGTTTGGTATCACCACAGACCAATGAAATGAGTTGTTTGGGTAATGTAAGTTTCGATAATCTTTGAACACAGTTTTAATTGCTTTTGACCTCGAGAGAAAAACCTGCGGTGGAGCGTCATCCATCAATCAATAGATTTTATTATCTTATATTGTTTGCGACCACTATTTAATATATTATTTGACATTCTCTTAATCGTTGATATTCGCCTATGGGTCAATATAAGTTCCTAAATTTGTACAATCATTGAGTAATTATATGGCATCTTTATTATTATTATAACATTGATGCAACTGGACATTGTATAAATAAATTTTGCTACATTTTGCTTCCAAACCACTTAAAAAAATGTCCACGCTACACGTCATAATATGCTGTACTCAAACTATTTTACAAAATCTAAGCATGTAACCATATTCTAAGGAAATAAAATATTGATTTGATTTGACTATGCAATGTTTCCTTGGTTGTCCAGGACAGTCTGCCCCCCTCGGAGAAGGCGTGGCACGAGTACACCAAGAGCAAGGAGAGCCTGATCCTGCGGCTGTTCTACGGACAGATCAAGTCCACCGTCAAGTGCACCGTGTGCGGCAAGCAGAGCGTCACCTACGAGTCCTTCTCCAACCTCTCGCTCGAGCTGCCCGCTAATGCCAACCGGTGTTCGCTCAGTGTGAGTACTTGTGCGGCGATACCACATATACCCAGCGCCATCTAGTGACAGCACGACGAACTACTTCGATACTACAACTACGTCACTACGATCCTGAATCGCGAAAGTGAAGTTCGCGCGCAGGTATAATATACAAACAAGATCCCAACGATAACAGTTGGGCCGCGGCCCGCCAGGCGTGATCACCTTGCCTGGTCGGAGAATCCTCCCTTTGTGTTGAAGGGACGTCACATCCCGTTCCTCCTGCCCTCGCAGCAGTTAACGTGATTAACTAAAATTACGATTTTGTAATGCGCGATTAGGAACCTACGAACACTTATAAAAGTAAATTTTCTCTTCTATCTATATTAATCTATCTATTAATCTAATTTAAAATGGATCAAACTACGAGTGAATTTAAATTATAATAAAATGTTATTTTTAAAGTTTCCAATAACTTACTGGTGTGACTACGAGTCGAATAATAAAATCGAATTAAAATCACGCGTTTTCAAAATATGGCAATAGCATCGATGTAGTTCAAATTGCTATCGCTAGATGGCGCTCGTTAAGTACCCAGCGATAGATCTATATAATATCATTGTTCTGTGGTGACACAAGTGTGGTATCCACTTATAACCACAGACCAATGAAATGAGTTATTTGATATTGTAAATTTTCAGAAATCTTTGAATACCTATCTGTCTGTTTGTCTATCAACATTATTTCAGGTACTACCCCCCCCCCCCCTGTAGCATCGCCGTGGGACAGCCTGTATAAATCAGAAATTGTCATTTCCTATAAGTCTGTTTTAAAAGGCAACTTTCAGAGATATTTTTTTTATATTGGATACGTCAACATAATTTAATCTCGCCTGATGGATAGCGAAATAGTGCTACAGTGGCGGCCCTCAGCTTGACGGCCTCATCAACTGCTTTTTCACGCCCCGCTTAAAGGACCCGGGACTATAGGAGGAAGGAAACACATGATATTTATTTTCAATTTCATCCACAGGATTGTCTAAAACTCTACCTAAACGGCGAAACAATACCCGGTTGGAACTGTCCGAACTGCAAAGAAAAACGGGACGCCGTCAAAAAACTGGATATCTCCCGCCTCCCCCCCGTCCTCGTCATCCACTTCAAGCGCTTCTACGTGGACCCTAAGGAGTACATGTGCAACGCTTACAGAAAGAAGCAGACCTATATAGACTTCCCTCTGGAAGACCTGGATATGAGGCAGTTTGCGTTACACTGTCCAACCAACCACCTGTATAATCTGTATGCGGTGTCAAACCACTATGGTTCCATGGAGGGGGGGCATTACACTGCGTATTGTAAGAGCAGTGTTTATGGCAAGTAAGTATATTTTTTTAAATATTCAATTAGCAAGTAGTGCAAAATTTTCGGGTTGAAACACCCACTAAGAAGCGTTATCCCTTTTTTTCCGTGCGGAAATCCTCATGGATATCCACCCCGCGGCCAGCGGGGCAGGTTATGTCGGACTCTTACCGACTAAAACCGCACGCCGTCTAGGGTCTTCTGACGCCAGGGTGTAAGGTGGCCCATAGAACATTTCCCTCGCACCCCGGCTTGATCCGGGCCATCTACGGATTCGAGATGGCCCCTCTATCAGCCACGTTAAAACCTGTTCTCTAAAGGAAGCCGTGAATAGCACAGTCGTTAGAAAGTAGATTTTACGATAGAGAGATGCCGAGATCCAATCCTATCCATTACACTATGTCCTGAACTCCATACTCGTACTCTAACGTGAATGGTTAGCGAGAATACTAGTTATTCTGAAATAAAAATAAATAATTAGAATCCTTTCTTTCTAATTTCCGTTACTAACATAGGGGGGAAAAGGGGGAAATATTCATGAAATTACATCAACACTCACTTATGTTATATACGCTTCATTCCTGTTTATCCTAGCAGAAATCACTTTAAGTGATAAGGCGACCCATTGTGCAACTGTAAATGTTTCGAATTATCTGTCTGTCTACTAATATTCTTTATAAAAAAAAGATGTTTTCTAATAGCGGTGTGTAACATTATTCCAGATGGTACAAATACGACGACCACGTCGTAACGGAGATATCATCAAGCGAGGTGAAGTCTAGCGCCGCCTATATCCTATTCTACACGTCGTGCGGCTCCACGCGCCTCTCGTGATGGCCGGCCTGAGCCGCCTGACCAGCCTCCCCCCGCCCGGCCATGGCCGCCGCTATGGACTGCATGGGAACTTCAGACTGTACATAACTATACATATAAAAAGCTTTCGTACGTCATATGACGGTTATTCCAGTGAGAAAATGTGCAGACGATGTGATTTGAAAATGAGAAGTATGTTTTTACGTCATTTGACGTCTTTTCAGATCAACTTTCTGTTGAGAAATTTGTAATAATTGTTATTCTTGACCAAACACACCTTGACTTCACACAAGGTGATTTGAAAATAAGAAGTTGTAAGTTTTTACGTCATTTGACGTCTGGTCAGAGGAATTTTCTGTTGAGGAATTTGAAATATTTTATTCTTGTCATAAAGACACAAATTAGCTTCGAGCTATGTACTACTAATATGCGAGAAGTCAACGTCTTTGGACGTAAAATTCTTTTAGTTATATTTTCCTAAAGAAAACTTAAGTTAAAATTTTCTTACTTTTTTTTTCACTCATCTGTTTCATACCTGATTTGACATCACTGCTAAAGTGTTTTATCCAATTCGGCCATCTTTTACTGAACTACAAAACCAGTTAGTTCAAACGATTCCTCATTAATCACTAATTTCAGACGTCTTTTTTGGACTAAACGTCCATAGACGTTTTATCTAAACTGAACGTCAACGGACGTCTCTTCTGAAATTTCGTCTGTTCACATATTTAAGCAATATTAGAATACAATGCTAAACTCAATCATACTATTGTATAGCTTTAGCTTTGCGGTAGTCTGGTGAAAATAGTGAAGTGTATAGTCTGGACCACTCATATCTATAGTCCAAAGGGTTTGGTTTTTGGCCTAAACAGTGCGCGTACTCACAAAATGTTCGGACTATTAAGTTAAGCTTTAAATTCTGAAAAGACAGTTTATACCAGTTTTATTACCTAACTTGTGAAAAAAACAATAGTTTTTAGTTAAAATGCCGTGTAAAAAGTTCATTCAAAAGGGCGTTGAGTCTTTTCAGCCAATATGGCTGCTACTTTGAACATAGTAAAGGTCTTGGTTGGTGCTAGCTAGAAAGAGACAGCAATACGTTACTGCTGAAAAAGAAAGAGATAAAGACTCAACGCTCTTTCGATAATTGTTAAGAATTATTATAAAATATTTAGTGAAATTTTGGTTCAAATTTCATAACGAGATTTAACCCTCAGGTGTCGTGCTATCTCTTTCTAACCTCTACTAGAAAGAGAGCACACGATTCTCACTTTACGAATATATTTTCTCATATATAATTGAGTCAACAGTCTTTACATATTATATTGTAATTAGTATTTTATAACTGCGAGATTGGGCACTCGACTTAATCTATAATATATTTTAATATATCGTTTAGACTTATACCAGGCAGGCGAGGCCGATATAAAAGGAATATATATTGTTAATATATAATCGATTTGACTACATGCTAGGCTTGTAGACTAACGGTGAGGAACAAAGTGCCTAGTGCGAGATTTTCACCTGTAGGACTGTTCATATGGTACTTCTTTCTTCTTTCTTCGAACTTTTCCCCTAAAAACACCCCCTCACCCCCAGTTCTCCCACCTTTTCCTCTAGCAAAAACCCCCCCTACTTCCTATACCCCCTCCTATAGTCCCCGGGCCTTTAAGCGGGGCGTGTAAAAGCATTTGATGAGGCCGTCAAGCTGTAGGCCACCACTGTAGCACTACCGGTGTATGTAGTGGTGACCCCAGTCCTGAGACTTTGCCTTTAGCTTACCAACAGGCGAGGTAAAGTCATTTTGCCGTGTCCTATATGAACTCCCCCCCTCCGTTTCCCCCCTAGCACCTCTCCTCAGCTGCCGCCTTCGCCCACTTCACTTTTTTTGGGCGATAATATGGATATCAACCCCACAGCAGACTGTCTTATGTAAGACTTGAGCTAGCTCAAACCGCACATAATCTTGGGTTCTTAAATGCAGAGGTGTAAAATAACCTAAAAGTATTCGCACCCCCAACACCTTTCTTCATCTTCAAATTTGCGATATTGTTATGAGCTGTGAACGTTTTATTACCTTATTCCCTTCCCCTATCACTTACTTACTTACCTACTTGTCACCCCCACCCCCCCTCCTAAAGCAAACTTACTTCAGTAACGCCCCCTGTTCGATCGCGAGCGATAAAACCGTTGTGTGCAACAACGCCACCTGGTGGCAAGTTTGTGAAACAGGTTGACATTCGATTACGCAACGGTGAAGTCATTCGAATTGTATTGTTTTTAATTTAATTCTCTCGCACTTGGCACTCAAAAGCAAAATGTTGCGGTGAGTTTTAAAAAAAATCACAAAAGCAAGCTTATAGATGTATAATGTTTAATGTATAAATTATGTCTTGTACAAAATAGCTTTTCCATGTTGATTACATAGGTTATTTTATTAATTTATTGTATTTTTGTGTTTTATTTATTTTTCTAGTGTCTATATCCCAGTTATTCCACAAAAACACAATGCCAGTCACTTTATTCTTAAAATTATTATGTTGACAGATATTGGTTATAACCAAAGTATTGGAAAATAAAGTGCCCATACTTTATGTACGTCACTATAATTTTTTAAGGATTATTAATAACAAAAATGACTAATGTTAGCCCCTTCAGCTATTCGTGATTGCTTCTGAAAGGAATTCTCAAGTATCTGTGATATAGACACATTGTTTTACCCGATTCTCAAATGGTTGCTTGAAGATAGACTAAAAATTTATGTAAACAAAATTCTATATTTTAAAGAGTCAGTTAATTTCAAACTCATGTCGATCCAAAAGGGCTAACCCTATCTTTCCAAATCCATCCTATTTTACAAGTTTTAAGTTATTAAACACTTAATAAACTAATTCTCTAAGAAAATAACTCTCAAAGATCATATTTATAGCATGCACAGACGAGGGATTTTTGTCCGCGGACTTTTTTGTCCTCTAAAATAGATCGCTTACTTAATTGTATCGAAGATACGAACGAGGATACAAACGAAGGATTAAAATTACCGCGTACAAAACGTTCAATTGTAAGCGATTCTATTTTAAAGGACAAAAAAATCCGCGAACAAAAATCCCTCGTCTGCGCAGGCTATAAATATGATCTTTGATAGTTATTTTATAGACGTAGTTTATTAAATGATTAATAAATAAAACTTGTGAAATAAGATGAATTTGGAAAGATAGGGTTAGCCCTTTTGGATAAACATGATTTTGAAATTAACTAACTCTTTAAACTATAAAATCCCTCGTCTGCGCAAGCCCTTAGTCTATCTTTAACACCAAATATACCCACTTGTTATAGTTGTCACAAAATAAAAGGCCCACTTTGACAGTTCGTGCCCATGAAGTTCTTAATTTTTTATCAATTGAAATGTTATAAAGATAATTACATTTTTCATTGACAGGTACCGCCCACTCGGCTAAGTGCTGTGCATAACGATTTTTTCATGTAGTCCACAGACTATTAATAATCAGTTAAGGAAAGAAAATATCGAGTGAGATATTTTTTTTCAAGCCCGTCGCGCACTTTTATTTTTATTTATTTTAATACTTGTGTTTAGATTCTGAAGACTGATTTAATTATTCTTGTTGATTTTGTGATTTAGTGAATGTTATTCTAAAAAAAATATTAAATATAAGTAAATTAACCTTTAATAAAATTGTATTGTTTTAAAATACCTACAAAATCAAAGGTTAAGCATTTTTTTCTAATCAGAACTTTAATCCAATGCAGTTTACATACATATTCAAATCGATTAAATCCCCATGCAAACTGGATTCGATTCATCCTGAGTATCGAATACCGAATCGTATAGGTACATAACTAGTTACGCCACGAGAACAAACGTCAAAACGGGCCTTTTATTTTGTGTTGAGTATATGTCCCGTCACTTATGTGTATGTATTAGAGTGAATGATATTCGTATGAATACAATGTAGTGAATGAAAGACTGATTCCTGATTGATATTGTACCTATACTGGAATGATGCTTTTATGTATTGATACACATGGAAGTAGTCAAATGTAAAATAAACATTAATTTTAAATTATAAACCTTTTAATATCAAACTGACAATTGTCTGGGCCACTTTCTCCGGCCAAAGTAGGATGTTATGCTCTAAGCAAAGTTGGCTAGACGGTCTTAAGGGATGGCATGCGGAATGGAGTTGTAATGCTGCGTTTCTACCAAAGATATTATACGAGGATGCATAGCGAGTGAAGTTTTTTTAATATCGGTCACGTCAATATGACTTCACCCCGCCTGATGGTAAATTCTCAGGAATGGGGAATGACCATTACAAACACCAATAATGCTATAGTGGTGGCCCTCAGCTTGACGGCTGTTTATTAAGAACTAGCTGTTGCCCGCGGCTCCGCCCGCGTGGATTTCGAATTCCTTAATTTTTTGAAAACAAATTATAGCCTATGTTACTCCCAGATATTGTAGCTTTCTATAGGCGAAAGAATTATGGAAATCGATCCAGTACTTTCGGAGCCTATTTGAGACAAACAAACAATCAAACCTTTGCTCTTTATAATATTAGTATAGAGTAATAAAATAATTTTCTTTACCTATCTTAGCGCAAATCTTTTGAGGTTTTTATTCATGCATAATTATGGAAGAATATGTTAGTGTAGCTACACATCCTTGCACCTCTTAGATACCTCGCACATCTTTAGTGGAAGCGTGGCTTAAAAACCTCGAAGTATTAAAACACATGGCGATATGGTGATAATATGCAAAACTGATATACATACTTGGTTAATACACACAGTATCTGACCTGCTTACAGTACTGCCGCGCTAACGTTAAGAGCAGTAAGCCGTATTTTTTCAAAAATGAGTTAAGTACCATTCCTGAATCGCCATGTAATGCTCTATAATCTGATCTTGCTCCCGTTTCTCTAGCTTCAATAGAACCTGAGATATAATTAAGCATAACAGCAACAAGTCAATGAAATTATTTTTTTTTCTTAGCACAAAAGGAGGAAGTATACTTACATCGTGGTAATTAGTATACCTCTGACATCTTTATTCTATTTTGCTAATAATAAAAACCGTACGTATACATACTGCTGTGTAAATGAGCTTAATCAAAAACTTTTGACAATTGGATACTTACAATGTCAGCAGTAATCAAACTTTCTGCTTTTTTGTCAATCATGTTTTGCAAGATTATCTACTTTATCGCTAAGTATATAAGCAACAGTCCGACGTACTGCTATTACCATAAGCATATTCATACTAGTTTTTCACGATCTCACTAATAATTTATTTATTTATTTATATAATAATATGAGCAGCAAGTATCTAGTGTAACTACGGTTACAAGCAAAGATAGTTAATTATTTCATTAATTGACTTTACCATAATACTAAGAACTGATTCTGCTCCTCTTATATCAATAAATATCTACGGTAAGTTAAGCTCAATATTCATTTTTACAAAGAAAATAGACGTTCGGGGGTGGTCTGGGATAGAGGGGAATGGCGCTCGCGCACGTATCGCTTTAAAGCTAGTCAGTGCGGTGAAACCTAGTGAGGGTGAGTTTGATCTTTGTAATTATATTTTCTTTTATTTATTACTCTTCGCTATTATTTCAAAACAAGTAGTACCTTATAAACATACCACTAACTAACTCAGACAGTTTCACGTCATTTCAATCAGAAATAATAAATAAATAGAATCAGGTATAAAATATAGTGAGTTAAATACAAAACACCAAAATAAAAATACATACATATACAAATCACGCCTTTTTCCTATTGGGGTAGGCATAGACAACAGCTTTCCACTTGCTACGATCTTGGCATACTCCTTTCGCTTCTTCAACTTTCATAGCTGTTTTGCCAGTTGCGAGTACTCTTAACCCGACCTTTCTCCAAAACGTCCTGGTTCTGATTAATATGTACGCCTAGGTCGGCCTCTACCGGGTTGCCCATTCACCCTCGCCTTATATATCTGTTTCGTCAATCTTCTCTCATCCATCCTCTCTACATGTCCGAAACATCTTAGCATCCCTTTCTCTTAGTCACTACATCTTGAACCATACTGCAATGTTCCCTTATCACACTGTTCCTCACTCGGTTCCTCACTCGGTTCATCAACTTTACTCTAGCTATGCTTCACTTCTCATTTCTACAGCATTCAATCTATTTTAATACTTTTTCTGCCACATCCAACATTCACTACGATACATAAGTGTGGGAACGAGAACTCCTCCATGTACAGCCAGACGTGCCTATTTAGACACGTTTTGACTGCTCATAAAATTATGCAGCGCCTCATTCACTTGATTACCTGCCAAAACTCTTCGCTCAAAACGCAGTTATGTTTTCCATCTCTCGTAAACTCTAGTAAGTATACAAGTATACAAACTTGTTCCACTTTTTCTCCCTCAATCAAAATTGTGCAATTGGTCATGCTTTTTTCTCTTTCGAAAACCATTACTTTCGTCTTACTTACATTCACTTTCATTCCTTTGCTTTTAAGGGCACCATACATTATCTTAACCATCGCCTGCAGCTCCTGCTCCGACGATGCCAATATTACTAAATTTGATCATCGGCGTACAGGAGGCATTTGACGGTTTAGTCATTCATTCTTAATCCATACGCACTCTCTTGCAGTTCTTTCAAGCAATCATCTATGAATAAGTTGAACAGCCTTGGCGAAGCTATACATCCCTGTCGAACACCTTTTTCGATGTTCAACCAGTCTGTGCAGGCTCCGTTTATCCTGACACAAGCACTGGAACCCTCATAGAGAGATCTCAGTGCTCGTATCAAGCTGCTGCTCACCCCCTTCATAGAGAATGTTGACCACAATTCATTCCTTACCACTCTGTCATATGCCTTTTACAAGTCTACGAATATGTAGTAGACCTTTTGCCTCTAAGCCAAGAATTTTTGGCTATGCTTCGTAAGGAAAAGACCTGATCCATACATCCTCTTCCTTTCCTAAATCCTGCTTACACATCCCACACCTTTTCTTCAGTTTTATTCATCACACTTAAATAAAAATGCCTGAGAAATATACGGTATTCATTTTAATTACTTATATTTTCAGAGTCTTGTAGAAAAAAACCTATACGTAATTTACTATATTTTAAGGTATATATAGATTCCTAACTATACGATCTTCCAAATGATATATTATTTTTAATACTATTTCCCTAACATCTCAGTTTTTTTTAACCATTAAGTGACACATCATTTCATACAAATTACTAGTATCGTATGTATGGAATGCTTAGCATTAAAGCAGTGACTAAGGTACTTAATACCGTTATTCTAAGCAATCAGTACATATAGCTTAAACTCATACTAAACATAACAGGAGTTTTCGTCAATTAAATATAGTAAAACAAATAAATAGCAATTAATACGTATATATCATGAAAGAACTCCACTTAACCTACATATTAAAAAAATCAAACCTACCAAAAGTTATAACCTAAGGGAGTAGTAAGCAAAAATTCAATCGGCAACTTTGAACGCGATTATCTCAAAAACGTATTTTTCGACTTACTGCTCTTTAAATTAGCGCGGCAGAGTACTTAACCGTGTGTACTCGATAAAGACTTCGCGTCCCTCGGGTATTCCCCGACATTTACTTTTTTTAGATGTAATTTTGTTGCACAGCTGGTTGTCATAATGCACTTAGAAATGGTAGGTATACTGCAGGTATGTTAAAAGGCAGACAGGTTTTATCTTGGGAACGAAGGGGGGCAGAGGATATAAAAAGGATAACCAATATATTTCGGGGTTTATAAAACCCCTCTGGTGGACGCTGGAGACCGGGCGGGTAATACACGATACAGATGCCGGCACATAACTTGGCCAGGTTTGGCGAAGTTCGGGCATCGTGCACTTTGAGCCAATCAAATGATTCAAAGTACGAACGAACGGAACGTTGATTCGGTACAAGACGTCTCTCGGAGACCATATGATTGGTCCATCAAGTGACGGACCAATCATATGTCCGCGACGGCGCAACCGCGTCTCCCGCCACCCGCTCATACCTCAAAGGGGACCTACAAATCGACCTTTGCGCATATGACGCGTCTGACCAATTTACACGAATATTACTCATTGTAATACAACTATTTTACCAGACTGCGCGTGGCCATGCTGGCTGCTGAAAAGCAACCGAAACGCCGGAAATATTGTGAAGTTTGCAATACAATCCGTTATAACCTATAAGTGTAAAATATAAGTGGGAATATTCAAGAAACGAGTGAATAGGATCCTTCTAGACAAGCGTGATTCATCGTAGACCACATCGTCACTTACCATCAGGTGAGATAGTGGTCAAATGTAAGCCTATCTTGAATAAAAAAAAAAAAACCGTAACGGCTAACGTGAATGTTGCAGTTTCGATTCTCGTCATTAAATACACTATTTTCTGACTCAAATTAAAACACCATTGATGATTTGGTAAGCGTTTACCATCAGCCAAGCTGTTACTTTGCCGTTAGTGTACAGTTTTATCTTTCGTTTGGACAACTGTGCCATTTTCAAAGTTTTATTGTATTTTTTTTATTCATTCTGATAATAACTGTTGTATGAACATTTGTATATAGCATACATAAATGGATTATTGTATGAAAAAATAAATGTAAGACAAACTTTATTAAATTCTTTGTTAATATAAACATTTTTTTTTATTTATGATAAAAAAATTGTGTGTATGAAATACTCAGTTCTTCTAAATCTCAAATTTTAAAAAGTTGCCCTTCATGGGACCACAATGAGTCCGACTGGGGTAGTACCTCCGCCCTACAGAACACCGCGGCCATAATATCCATCGTGTTGTGTTCCCGCCGGTAAGTAGCCAGAGCTCACTGTACCCCTCCTCCCCTCACCCCTTCCTTGACTCCCCACCCCTTCCTAGCCCTCCCCCCTTCCCTTCAGAGTAGGTTGCGCGTGTGTGATACCTTTAGTGTTGCACACGTCCACGGTGACTGCTTCCCATCAGGTGGGCCGTGTGCTTGTCTGCCACCTACATGGTATTAAAAAAAATACAAAGTTGTTGATACAATTTACAATGAATGAAAACCAGGGGTACTATTTTATAGAAACGAGTTTTAATCACAGTATGTAATGAGTACTTAGTAGATTAATCACAGTAATCAGTACTTAGTAGATTTAAATTGGTAAATATTAAAGATATAACTATCTTAAAACTAGACCAACTTATATCACCCTTTTTTTTCGTGTGGAAGACCTCATGGATACAGATACAGATACAGCCGGCAAGCAACTTGGCCAGGTTTTGGAGTAGTGGGGGTAAGTTCGCGCATCGTGCACTTTGAGCCAATCAAATGATTGAAAGTACGAACGAACGGAACGTTGATTCGGTACAAGACGTCTCTCGGAGACATATGATTGGTCCGTCACGTGACGGACCAATCAAATGTCCGCGACGGCGCAACCGCGTCTCCCGCGACCCGCTCATACCTCAAAGGGGACCTAAAAATCGACCTTTGCGCATATGACGCGTCTGGCCAGTTTAAGTGCATCTGTACCCACCCCGCGTCGCGTTGCATGTTGGCTAACACTGCCATAGTCTGCCACTAGAAGGTATTTCACATAATCACACAGCGATCAGACGTCAGCTTCAGTAGTCTTAGCATTCGCGTCATCATCGTCTGCCGCCATGAACAGGTCCATATCAAGTAAGCAATTCTCCAGATCCTCTTCATCTTCCTCCTCGTCACATTGAGCGGCATAAGGATCATGGCTGGTATCTGAAAAAGGTTATATTGAATGAAATTTTAAAGCAGTTGCATGCTAACTATTTCCAATGATTTTCTGATTGTTTCGAATGATTCGAACGAATTACGGTAGATGGCTCTACCGGCGCCCTAAGCCGTTGAATATATCGGAAAAATTCGAGGATCTAGGATGGGTCCAGGTAGCTCAGTAGGTCAGAGCAAGCTAAATAACTAATATTTCATTAAGAAAATGTTGTTTAACTACCTACTCAGTGGACTCTAGTTAAACATTTTGAAGTTTTGATTGAAATATAATAAACCAGCTGTTGCCCGCGGCTCCGCCCGCGTGGATGTCGAAATCCGTTTCAAAAACTATCCTATCTCTCAAGTTGGATCGAACTGCACATGGTGTGCGAATTTTATTATAATCGGTTAAGTGGTTTAGGCGTCCATTGAGGACAAACATTGTGACACGAGATTTATATATATTAAGATAATTTCATTCAAATTTTAAATTTGAAATCTGTGCAATCTTCACTTCCTTTAGACGTGGACTGTAACTATGTGAGTGGTTATATTTTTTAAAACACTATTCATGCATACAAATATTTCTCCAAGAAGTACTTGAACCCGCAATCTCTCAAGAAGGGATCTAGCACTCTTGCCAAACCACGTCATGACACAGTGTCATTCTAAGTCATGGCAATCATTATTCTGTCTTCCAATCACCAAAATTGTTTTTTTTTATACTACATAGGTAGCAGACAAGCACACGGCCCACTTGATGGGAAGCGGTCAGCCTATGGACGTGTGCGACACTAAGGGTATCACACATGCACTGCCTACCCAAAGGGCCTGGGCCTTGCATGTTTTCAACATAATACTTACTAAATATGGAATTAGTCACAGATAAATTCAGCTCCTCGGTGTTGCATAACTCGAAGTTATCCATCCTCTGAGCACTTGTGTCTACAATGTCCATGGGAGATATACTAGGTTGTTGTGCGTATGGTGAGATATCTGGTATTTCGTCAATAATATCAGTTCCTTGTTTTACGGGTTCGGATACAGGTGCGGGTTTCCGACTTGTTTGCTCCGCATCTAAGCTAGCTTGTACTTTAGCTCGCATACTTTCTAAGTGTAAACGTTCAATCTGCAATTAAAAAGTAATAACTTGTAATGTCAGTTTACATATTAGGAATATTTTGCTTTTACTTCTGTCCCTGAGCTAGGCTAGTAGCTTCTAATTCAGTGAGCAAATCCACAGACGCCAAACACCATGAAGACAGTGATACTAGATATTTTGCAAAAAAATACTGAGCATTATAAAAACAATATTGTCCTCTAGACCTTGGGGTCTCAAAGTGCAAGAACCCTATTTTATTGGCACTCGGATGCAGCCTGGACATCTGCATCTGGCCATCTATATCATTTTATGAAAGATCATAGTACTAATTTTACCTGTAAACTATTTTTTTGAGCCTTAATTTTCTGTAAGGCTTCTATAATCCATTTCTCTTCGCCAAGTAGTTGTGCTTCCTCGGCTATGCGGTGAGCTAGCTTGGTAGTTATAGCCGGCTTGTTATGAGGATTTATTCTACTTTTCAAAGACATTCTTGCTTTCCAACACAGACACTATTCAAAATAATATTAAAACATAACCTAAACTGTTCATACAAATAAATACCCTGCGTACGTGTTGAATAGAAATTAATGATTAGAAAATATTAATCATCCAACTGTATGATGCAGTATTATAATTTATACTGTTGATTTCTGCTATTCATTTACAGTATTTTATTTACAAGATTTCATAATTATTTATTTACTCTATCTATGGTCGACAAAAAGAGATGAACTTCAAGTTCAAAAATATTGATTCTAAAAAAGTTCTACGTTATGGTTCTAAAAGTGAAATTCTAAAAGATGTGGATTCTGAAAATTATTTGTTAAAACACTATTGCACGAGTGGTAGTAAAAGAAAAATTCTTTTAAAGTTTAAAGTGTATTGTATTGAAACATGATCATAATGGTAAAATAAATGTTACAAAGTCGCTCTGCTTTTCAATATATTTGTCTATGCTCAGAAAATTCCACAGATACCCTACGTATTTTCATTTATTATTAGAGGGCAAAGAGGGGTAATCACACGTAAATGTCCCCATAAAACTCTTTGCGTAAATGCGGTATAAGTGTAACTGCGATTACAAATCGTTGTCACAATTTTGCATCCTCAGTAACAATCAGTCTATTTAATCATAAAAAATGAATGGTCATATAACCGACACCGACTCCGATTCTGATTCCGATGGAGGGTTTGATCTTTGTTCTATCAACTCCGATCTCAACGCGTTACCCTTCGACCCGGCATGCATTGAGAACGTCATTTTGGCTATTATTGACCGTTTCGATTTCCGTGTGGTAATGACGGACAATAAAGTGAAAGGAGCATTGCTGATGACTACAGGATTAGCTATCGCAGGTGGGCTGATAGGACGCCATTATGGAGGAAAAGTTGGCGCGGCGGTCGGTGGTGCCGTCGGTGGTGCATTAGGAGTTGGCTGCGTCAGTAAGTATAAATATAAATATCATCTTTGAAGTCAAGCCAAAGTATGAATGTTATAAATAGTAAATTAAGATCTTAATTTTCACAAAATTTTGATTGGAAGCGGATCGTTTAGAAAGATGTTATCTCCAACTACCCCGATGATACCATATTGGCGTTTATCTATTTCCGTAGGGTATGGCTTATTCGATATTTCGGGTTTGTCGTTATTGTAACTTAAGTTACGGCGTAATTAGATCCCATCTAATGACTTTGGGCTTCTGAAGGTAAGCTGAAGTAATGATTTTCGGTTCATTTAAGTAGGTTCCTACTACGCGAGACAATTTTCAACCTAACTATCGTCTAGTCTAGGGTATTCTATTATTTAGATTCGTGTAAACAAATTTAATTTGAAGTATGTACGGAGGTAGGACATGACGGTATCTTCCGTCTGTATTGAGCAGTCCGACTGCGGTAGTACCTCCGCCCTACAGAAAACCGCGGCCATAATAACCATCGTATTGTGTTGCCGCTGGTAAGTAGGGCAGCCAGAGCTCAACCCCACCCCCTTACCCCCCATCAAAAAATTCAAAATTCATTTATTTGCAGAAATGTGGTCATACATGTTAAGTAAGATTAGATACTACAGTTCAGCACATCTGCCATTCAATGGCATGCAAATGTTAGCATCTCCCCAATCCCACCTCCAACCCTCTCCAAACTCCTCAACCCATTGAGACCAGTAGCGCGAGTGTGACACCCCTGTTAATGCACACGGCAATCGGCCACAGTGACCGCTTCCCATCAGGTGGGCCGTGTGCTTGTCTGCTAACTAAGTAGTATAAAAAAAATATATCTCGTCAAATCGTAGGTAGCTAGTTAATACCCTTTTGCACCAAGTTTGCCGCTGTCAACTGTCACGCGTTTAGCGTTGTCTCACTCACTCAGTTCTAGTTCCAGTGAGAAAACGCTATACTGACGTCATTTGACAGCGGCAAACTTAGCGCGAACGGGTAGTAGATTAATTTATTGTTATTATATTATCTACCAGTTCCAACGCCAATGGGTTTGATCCCATGCCTGACGGTGGCGATGAAGTCAAATCATATTCGTAGACTAGCCGTTGCCCGCGACTTCATCCGCATTCAGATCGGAATAGATCAAGGTATGTTAACTTCTCCAGTAGGTATCGATCTCAACATGTTGTTCACTAGGATTTAGCTTTTTAGGAGGTAGGACACGATGGTATTTCCCGTCCGAAATGAGCTGTCTGACTGGGGTAGTACCTCCGCCCTACAGAACACCGCAGCCATAATAACCATTATGTTGTGTTCCCGCCGGTAAGTAGGGTAGCCAGAGTTCACTGTACCCCTCCTCCCCCCACCCCTTCCAAGCCCTCCCCCCTTCCTTCAGGGTAGGCAGCGCGTGTGTGATACCCTTAGTGTTGCACACGTCTATAGGTCACGGTGACCGCTTCCCGTCAGGTGGGCCGTGTGGTTGTCTGCAACCTACGTAGCATAATAAAAAAGTTATTTATTTTTTTAAATATTTTTTTTGAAATAAATTCTGCCCGGTTCTTTGACATTAAGCGTGATAACGCGTCTTTTATACGAAAGTAAACTCATCACCATTTAGCTATAGCTACTTTTAAAAATAATAGAACTATTGGAGGTATGACATGACGGTATTTCCCGTCCGAAATGAGCTGTCCGACTGGGGTAGTACCTCCGCCCTACAGAACACCGCGGCCATAATAACCATCGTGTTGTGTTCCCGGCGGTAAGTAGGATAGCCAGAGCTCATAATCCCCTCCCAAAGTCCCCAACCCTTCCCTTTCAGGGTCGGCAGCTCGAATATGATACCCCTTTTTTTCCGTGCGGAAATCCTCATGGATACCCACCCCGCGGCCAGCGGGGCAGGACTAAAACCGCACGCCGTCTAGGGTCTTCTGACGCCAGGGTGTAAGGTGCCCCAAAGACCATTTCCCTCGCACCCCGGCTTAACCCGGGCCATCTCCGGATTCGAGATGCCCCCTCGGGCTTGGGAACCACGGTGTTCCCGTCATGCCCCCAGAATAGAGGGAGAGTATGATGCCCCTCGTGTTGCATTAGTCCATAGGGCACGGAGAACACTTCCCATCATGGGGCCGTGTTCTTGTCTGCCACCTAAGTAGCATTAAAAAAAAATAGAAAATAGCAAATCGGTATGCGAGTTATGTGCTAAACTGCAAAAACAATCTACCCATCTTCATTTGATTATTATCTATACTTATAATTATGTGTATCCCTCTCTATCTGTTCCAGTTGTGTCTATGAGAAGCATATGGAGTGACATTAGAGGGAAATTAACCGAATTATTCGAAATAGTATACGATTTTCTGAGCGGATTGGGTGTGGATGATTACAAGACAGCCACCGAGTTTTTATCACAAAACGGTTTAAACTCGCAACTCGCCTTGCTTATCTTAGAAACAGCATCTGGTATTCTTGGCAAGAAAATACTTTCGAGTCTTACCGCTGCATAACAGTTTAAAAAAATGTGAAACATATTTTTTTTCTTGTACTTTGTTTCACTAATGTCACTTTACAGGAATATTAATTACCATAGACTTATGAATTAAGCTCACGCGATGAAATATTTACCTCTAATGATAGTACAGTCGGCGTCAAAGGTCTATGATCACTTTCAGATTTTGAACAGTAGTTTTGAGCATAGTAACTTATGGTTCTTAATGAAAATGATGTTTCATTTCTTAGTTGACTCTATTGAATTACTTTTATACTTTGAAAACAATATAATGAACCATTTTCATTCGAATTTTTAAGTTTGAAATGTGTGCTATCATCATACACTTTTGTCGCTGATTGTAGTTTGTTTCAATGATTTTACTTTTACAGGAATATTAATAATGTTAGTGTAGATATGAATGATGCTCACGCGATGACTTGATTTACCTATTATGTACATATCTAGTTGAATCACTTTTTATTATTTGCCAAAAACACATTTTATGTGATGTATGACATGGAATAACATTCATTTTAGTTAAAATCTGACATTGAATAATGAAATATGCATGATTTAATTGACTGATGTATTTTTTTTTAAATAGAAAATTTCTGCCTACCCACAAGCACAGAATATTATAATAGTACTAACGTATAAAATTGTGATAAATTAAAAAAGAAATCAATTTACCATAAAGTATTTTTATTTAGCATTATTTCAAATGAGAACAATATCTACAGAGTATTTTAAGAGTATTATGACTTCAGAATCGTTATTTTTTACTAATAATTTATGTTGATCGTGATTTTAGTTTTAAATGATTATCAAATTCAAATGATGAAGATACAAATCAAATAAATAGATGTAGTGATGGGTTAACGTCCTGTCACTACGGGCATTAGGTAATCGAGCATTTATTTAATCCGCCCAATTTATGCCCTGGCATTTTGGACATAAAATAATAAATGCCCGAAGTGACTGGGCATAAACCCATCACTGGTTAGATGTAAGAACTATTTTAATAACAATGTAACTTTATTATTAGTTAACCATTTGTTTTTAGAAACTTGTTTGTGACAAAATAAACGCTTAAATTAAAACAATATTGAATAAAAAAAATTATGTAGTTCTTTTACCTGGGTCTATTTCATAATATCGACAGTCACTACATCGATGGTCGCTGTATCGAAAACGTTCCATCGATGGTACGCTACATTGACAGTACCCCAAATCGAAGGTACGCTACATAGACAGTACCACAAATCGATGGTACGCTACAACGACAGTACACTAAATCGATGGTACGCTACATCGACTACACTTTTATTATTTTCACATTATTCTTTTTATAAAGCCATATACTTTTCTTACTTTCTAACAGCCAACTACATAAAATACATTATCATATTGAACCTTTCCAACAACTACAATGACTAAATCTATATATGAACAACCTAAGCTAAAAGGTACATAATTTTTTATTTAAATCTGGCTCGGGCCGGGTAGTCGATGCAGCGTACTATCGATTTAGTTTACTGTCGATGTAGCATACCGTCGTTTTAGTGTACTGTCGTTGTAGCGTACCATCGATTTGGGGTACTGTCGATGTAGCGTACCATCGATGGAACGTTTTCGATATAGTGACCATCGATGTAGTGGCTGTCGATATTATGAACTAGACCCCTTTTACCTACCTATTCATTATAATAATGTTGTAATTAATAAAAATTGATAAGATGTTTATTTGTTATTCCCTGATAACCTACCTACATCTTATATCATATTTAGGATCAGGTGGCAGCGGTTTTATTGTGTCGTAAATAACATCGAAGCTGTGCAATGATGAATGATGAAGCACGCCCAGTGATGAGTTTTTGCCCGGGCATTTTGGGCAGATAAAACAATACCAAAATAAATGCCCAAAACGCCAGGGCATAAACTTATCACTGGGCGCATTGCGTGACATCTACAAGAAGTATTTTGGTATTAACAGTACCTACGACCTAAGTTATGATACGGTATTTTAGAGGGTCGAGAAGAACTACGTATACTACAAACTACGAAAATATGAACCACGAAAGGGTTATATAGACTAGATACTTACCTATTTCTTCATCCAGCGCTATTCCCAGTCGCATCCAATGCTTTGAAGCCCGTAGTCCGCTCTCCTGTTCCTCATTTTTTTTTTTTTTGGCTTTCATGGGAGCGACTGCCGCCTCCCAACCCCGAAAGGAAAGTTAGTACCAGAGTTTCGTCCGTCAGTCAGGGTCTATTAGTCTGCAAATTAAATTGTCTTATTTACAGTACCCATGTGAGTATATTTATCTATTTGAAGAAAGCTTTAATAGCTAAGCCAATCTGTAAACTGGGATGTGTTAAGCTTCTTTTGGCATAGAGTACACTTGCATCAAATCCCATAAAGGAGCAGTCACCCCAAAAAGTTGCTGCGTACTTTACAAACAAGAATATTATGTTCTTGACAGTACCTATAATTTTCTGTCATTAATTTTTTTTGTTCAATATTTTATCTAAAATTTTAGACCTAAAGAAGTCGGTAACTTAAATTGGAATGTTTTATGCTAATATTGATGGCGATGATGACTGTATCTGTACCGAAAAGCACGCGAAATCGTAAGTATAGCTTGTCTAGAAAGTCGTGAAATTAAATGAGGGCGCTGCTGAACTTCATGTAGCAACCCTATATAGTGAGACTAAAATGATCTTGATCCTAGAAGTTCGTTCCTAGTAAAATGAGTTAATAAAATAAAACACATTGTGCAGTCATAATATATTGTTTCTGTTTTATTTATTATACCAGGTGCAGTATAAAGTTTTGAACCAGATTGAACCAGATCCAGAATAAAGTTAGTTGAAACCCAAACTTAATAATTTAATAAATTCAATCAGTTACAAAGAATAATCACTCCGGATTTTAAATATTAAATATTGAAATGCCTTTCATCGCCACTTTCAGCAGTACAGTCACCACTGTCACCACAAATATTAAAGTTATCCATTTCTTTCTTCGGCCGACCTTTCATGTGTTTCCCAGGAGTTTCAAACTTTCCATTATTCTTAAAACCTTCGTTAACTATCCGCCAACTATACTCTGATTTTCCTGTAAAGAGTAAAAATAATAATTTAATAATTAATTACTGAATGGCAACAAGTTATTGACTTGAAGCAATTAATTCAAATAAAAAAATTGGTACAGATTGAACAAGTTGTACCATCATATCAAAAATTTTGATCGCACTATAAAAATGACCTACTGACAGTTTTTAATGTAACCTAAAATTTGCAATGTAAACATTGCCTTTTTTGCCTTCAAATCGTAAATTCAGTAGATTTTTAAGTTCAAACAGATTCAAAACAAATAATAACATGATTACATACCCATCAAAGATGCTGTTCGATCAATAACGTCCTCCAAATCCCATAAAATTGTCCAGCTTAGTAATTCGTGATTCATTGCTGGAAAACTTTAAAAATCACTTCCCACGCACCACTCTGATTTCCTTTACTCATTTCTCAACCTTTTATGCGTAGTTTGGTCTCAATGTATTGCAGTTTAATGAAAACAATTAAAAATAAGAGAAGAAAACTATAGTTCGACGATAAGTATTGACAACTGACGTACTTATGTTTGGTGTTGCCACTCACATGTTTAATGTTAGTTCCTCAAACATTCTTTTCACGACTAAATAGACAAGCTATATTTAAAAAGTTATTTTTACGAGAGTGTCGGTACCACAACCACACCGACGACACAATTATAAGAATAACTTTTTAATAATATCATTATTCAACTGGCAACACTTATTCGTTCTCGGGTACTTTCCCTAACTGACAAGTCTTACAACGACCATAAATTGAAATTGGTGTTGTACATTAAGGTATCAGAATCACAAACCAATAATGTCCTAGTTCTTATCACTTTTATTGTTTTGAATTCAATTATTATTGTTAAACGTATTAATATTTTAACTTTATTAATAAAATTCACTTTAAATTTCACAACCGGTTGCCGGCTGATGGCTTTCGCCAAAATGACGTTTGTTTGACTGGTTTGACGTTTAATTTTATTGTTTGTCCTTTGACTGCGAAACGAAAGATTACGCTTGGATAATTTCATAATTCGTTAAAAGAATTCCATTATGTACATAAATTAAAATATTATTAACTGAATTTATTTAAGATACAATTCAACACAAATTTGAAAATTGGTACTGTTTGCATTATCGAGAGACAAGAGAATTGTTTGTGTTTGTATTTGTATCATCCGCTGCTGTGCAGTGACGTTGATTTTTGTTTACTTGCCAAGAAGTTATTATTTTGGATCCTTCGATTCATTTCGTAATAATTTACAAATTTATCTAAAATACAATGGATATGCAAGTGCAACTACGCAATAATAATGAAATAGCAGCCGATCGGTGGTTAGAAGATGTGCTTTTCCAAATAGGTAGTGTATCATTATATTTTTATTGAAAATGAGGTTAATATTATTACTATCAGTGGTTAGTGCGTACTATTGTAATATTTGGTATTAATTCCATTTTATCGTAAATAGGTAAGTCCTAAACATATTTATTTTTACGTAGTGCAGTCGATTTATTTATCAAAAGTTACATAAAATATAAATAATAATGCTGCCTCTACTTCTCTATGTTTATATTTAATTACAATAAATATTGGTTTCCACAGTATTATAGAGAACTATTTCTTTCTGTTACCTATATAAAACTTCTAGTAGTACTTTAAACTGAGTGAATAAAACTAGAAAAAATAATAATAGAGAAGAGACCATATGACAAGTACCAAGGACACAGTGTTAAAGCATGTTGGGGTTGGCAGCCCGAGTGTGCACACATCCATAGGCCACGGTGACTGCTTCACATCAGGTGGGACATGTGCTTGTCTGCCACCTAAGTGGTATAAAAAAAAAGAAGTTGAAATCATATTACTTGTTAATATCAAGAACCTATCATCACACTATAGGTTTGTCCTTTTGGAATAAAACAAGCCCAGGAATTTTAGTTCTTAGCACAGGGGTCCCTACTGCAACTGTCATATGACCTCTAAACCCAGAGAGATAAGTCTTCTTCTTCTTCTTTTTCTTCAACCTAGCGTTAATCCCAGTCGCATCCAAAGCTCGCGAGTCTGGGGTCCGCTTTACCAGTCTTAACTGCGGATTTGGCTGAATCTAACATGAAGTATTTATTTTCTTTGCTACAGGAGATGTATTTGAAATCCGTATAGTATGGGATCGCGACACAGCCTTATTGACCAGCGTGTTGGCAGTAACGGGGGGGTTGGTTGGGGGCCTCATCGGTGGTCGAGTGGGAGCTGCAGTGGGTGCGGGAATAGGCAGCGCTACTGGACTCGGGGTTTCTAGTGAGTATCTTCTCTAATATACTCTTACTGCTATTATAATTCTGAAAAACTATCAATGAATGTGTAGATGTTTGTTACTCAACCATACGGTTTAGGCGCATAATGACAAAAACGCAAAAGGACAGATTTGTAAAATAACAGATGATATTAGATTGTCGCAAAATGTCAGTAACTCAAAAAGCCAGACTCGCAGAATTCCAGATTCACAAAATGGCAGATTCTCTGAATGCCAGATTCACAAAATGGCAGATGAATGCCAGATTTTCAAAATGTAAACGACTATTTACTGATATAAAATATATTATTCATCATCACAGTGTTATACCTACTCTTTCCCTAATTTAGTTTATATTCGCTTTTACGAGAGCTACTGCCCTTTACCAGCTTGTAGGCGAGATTGGTTTGGGCCCAAAGATCTTGGTGGGGATATACGTGTCGTCTCGTCTCGGCTACTAGACCCGTTTACAGACTCCAAACTACTATTGAGAAATCTGACAATATAGGGCCAACCCAGTTATTAAACTCCCTTTACCCGTCATGAGGTGGTGATATTCACCCTGGCGTCAGAAGACCTTAGACGGCGTGCGGTTTTAGTCGGTAAGAGTCTGACATAACCTGCCCCCCTGACCGCAGGGTATATGGGAAAAAAAAGGTGTTTGATATTAATTCAAATGTTATGTAATACCTTTTTTTATAATTCCAGCTGTAATCTCACTACGCGAAGCTTGGGAGTTGGCTAAAGAAAAATTAAGAGAATTGCTGTTTATTATTCTCAACTATCTTCGAAGGTTGGACCCGATAGACTATGTGCGAGCGTTTGAGATCCTCATGGCCTGTGCCAACAGCCGCAAAGAACTTGTACTAACAATATTGGAATTCATCGTGCAAAAACTTGGCAGGGAAGTACTGTCAAATATTAATATGAATGCCATAGAATGAAGTGTCTTTGAGTGCCTTAGTGGGTTGTAAGGGGTTCTACACACTAGAATTAATATTTTTTTTATTATATTAAGTAGTACTTTAAAAGTAATACAATAGCAATATGTGTGTATTTTACAAATTAAATTTGGTATTTTTACATTAATTTTATAATTATTTTTTTCAAATTACTAGTAATTTTGAATAATAATATTAATAATCATGATAATATTATACTTACTATTAATTTCAGTACACAACTAACAATCTATAATTTCAGTTTTCTACTTAAATTTATAGCTGTACTTATAATTAATTTATTTCTTAAATTGATTATTATAATGATTAATTTGTTGTATAAATAATTAAATGTATATTTATTTATTTTGTAATTGTAAAATTTAGTAAGTATTATAAACTAACACTTTCTTTTTTAAATCAGTATTTTTTTTCTTTCATGGACACATTCAGCTATTGTATTTGTAGCGTATTGTTAACTTATGTTTATATGTGAGCTAGATCATTGTGAATTAGTACTGAACATTAGCATTGTGGTACACAAGCGATACCAACCTGCGAAGCTCCTCTTACTAAAATGACCATGTTTGTACCATAGTATATAATGCCATGGTACAGACTGTTAAAACATGTTTGCTCAATGTCATAATACATTAAATACTCGTTTTTTATTTATTTTTATAATTATGTTTCCAGTCACAATTTTTTTTTATAACTTTGACCATTTATTATGGATAGCATAGAGATTCAAGTGGTTCTCTTATTAACCATAACAGCGTTTATTAATTCGATTCCCACGAATATTTTATGACCATTAATTTTATATTAGTACTGTTGCCGCAGTATTAGGCCATTAAATTTAAACAAAATATAAATGGCATAAAACACCTGGTATGATAGGTAATATATAGGTAATTTAATTAATCTAAAACCAATGGTACATGGTGTAAAAGTAATTTTAAATTTATGGTACATGTTATCAAAGAGTTGACATGAGTAGGGATAATGTCTTGTTATGATGAGTGATATAGTGATAAAAATGGTGCCTTATTCATACGAGCTCAATATAATCATGAATCCGTCCTTTTGTATTATTGATACAATTTCAGCTTCTTAACCCTCGACTATAAATACGTCACATAAATCGGCGTATATACGCCGCACGTGATTTCACGTTTCACGTAATGTCTACCAACCCAAACAACTTCTATAACAACATAGACTAATTTTTCTCAAGTATCTACAACCAAACTATGTATTGAGAGAAAAAACTAGTGATCAAAATGACTAAATGACTATACTCTATTTAGTCATTTTGATCACTAGTTTTTTTCCCGAAATTTCACCGGTTGAAAAGAATATCTTTTTTTTTGTACCAATAAATGGCGAATGACTGTTGGTTCTTATAAATAGCAATTAGCAAAGCTCATTACTGTTTCAATTTTATTTTTATGTTAGAGATTTAGAAATATCTTTTTCTGCAGGCTGCACGGTTTTTAATGAAAAATAGCCATACTTATCTTTTTCGTATGCATATTCAATCTAAAAGATAAAATTTATGATTAGTTCCTAATACTTATATATAATTTTAGGGTATTTTGTAATTATTGCATGCATATCATTAGTAATTTCTGCACTAAGAAATATAAGTAGGCGTAATAATAACAACCTGTGATTGAATTTTAATTGTAGATCAACATGGTCTCTATTTTTTTTTTTAGTCATGTTGATTTTTGTTATTTTTTTTGTCATCATTATGTTATGTTATGTTGATCAACACGGACTTTTTGCTAAAAGGCTAAAAGCTTAATTTTTTTTTAATTTTTTATATCGCTATTGGTTATGGAGGTCTGATGGCAGTCGTTGCATGTAAAGTATTGAAGTTCAACCGTTTTATAGTTGACTTAAAACCGACTCCAACTGAGTTGGAAAGGTTTGGAGGATTTGATGCTAACACTGTATAACTTTGTTTTTTTTACCCGACTGCCAAGAAGGGTTATGTTTTTATCAGCTGTAACGGAATCATCATTAGTCATTAGTCATATTGTTTCGTTTTGAACCGCATTAGTGCCTTATCACTTAACACGTAATATTTAGTTAAATATGGCTACTGATATTAACAAAGGAAATGTACACAGTTTATCTCATGGCATAGACTACACCATTGTTTTACGAATATACAGACATTTCATAAATATATTGTATATATAAGGTTATCAACTAGGGTTCAGACTAATAAAATATTTGTACTCTGTTTAGAATTTCTTGAAAGAAATTACAAAAGCACTTAATTTGCAGCAGGGTCACCATACTTTTAAGGGCATTAGAAGGTTCTTACAGGCAGCGCGAGTGTGACGCCCCTGGTGTTGCACACATCCATAGGCCACGGTGACCGCTTCCCATCAGGTGGGCCTTGCGCTTGTCTTCCACCTAAGTGGTATTAAAAAAAATTGAATTACGAAAGCACATCCTGACACTTGAGTGTTGCTCAAAAATTGCTTTATAAATTGTAATTTTTTATACCTTGTCTAATTTAGGATGATAATAATGACAGTTCATGTCTATGAAGTACCGTATTTTTTTATACAAAATTATACCCCTAAAATTATTGTAATACATAGACAAGCTCCGCCCACTTGTCATAGTGAAGCGTCTTGCAGGAATATAGCACAATTGACTTCACGCAAATAAATCGAATGAATCGAATTTAAAATAATTTATTGAACTTTTTAAGTACTTATACTACTAAAATTTTTGTGATATAATTAGCTAAATATGATACGAAACATAATTAATATACCATAAAACTTCTTTTTTGTCATCCTGAAGTAAGTTACCTAAAATAATAAAAAATAAATGTTTTTGTATTTTTGTAACTATCGATTCCATATTCTATGGGAACGATAATCGAAAATCGAATGAATCATTTTCGATTATACTATATGGGGTACCCTACTTGGAGCTGTCAAAATTATCATCCTAAATTAGACAAGGTATAAATAGGTTGCTTACTAAAGTCAAAAAAGCTAATTTGATCAAACTGTATACAATTGTGATAATTTGTGTGTGTGATAAAAAATGTTATTTGTATAGAATTGATTGGAATGGTGTTGGAAAATAAATCATTTAATTTTTAATTGTCTTATTATTGTTTTTCCCTATCGTCTACAGTGGTCTACAATATGGGGTTCTTCAAGGGCATTAGAAGGTTTTTGCAGGGTCGTCAGCGCGAGTGTGACGCCCCTGGTGTTGCACACTCCCATCAGGTGGGCCGTGCGCTTGTCTGCCACCCAAGTGGTATAAAAAAATCAAACAATCATCATTCGACCGCCAATCCCGGTTGCATCAAAAACTTTTCCATTATAGGCTCATCTTGACTTTTGCAGGAGCAACTGCAGTCTAACCCCCTTTTTTATCCTGCGGAAATCCCCACGGATAACCCCCGCCGGGGAGCGGGGGCGGTTATGCGGAGTCGAACCGAATAAAACCGCACGGTGCCTCGTCATATCGGCCTGTGTGGCCGCGGAATCTGGCGCGCCCTAGAAAGGATATCCCAGAGAAAGAACTGATATCTCATGGACTGCCGTCTGAGCACCTAACCTAATAAAATCTAATTTTATTTTATATTTTAATTCAATAGTGTATTTTCGAGATTTAACATACTACTAGCGCCATCTATTAGTAAATAACTGGAACTTTATTCCACTATTCTCTATAATACAATTTAAATCGATTTCGTCTGCTTTTTTATTACCTTTACATTTACATGTCTATAGTTATCAAACTATTTTTTTATTTTGTATATACATTTTATACTTTATACGACAAACTATTTCTGTAGTGGCAACTGGCAACACGGGACACGTGGAATGCGGGGATTCCCACAAATCCCACAATGATTCTCATTCGTTGTGCTTTTGCATATCAAAACGTCATCACGCTTTGTCCGAGTTAGCAATTTCTTCTAACTATAAACTTAATTCTTTTGTTTTATATTTTGTGTTTCTCATTCCTGTACTCCGTGTTGTGTTGTCCTTTGTTTTATACACGAACTGTACGTCAAGATGGATATGGCTATGCGAATGCAACTTCATAATAATCATGGCTTATTGGTGGATGAAAGTTTATTGGAACAAATACTTTTTCATATTGGTAAGTAATTTGTTTAGTTTATTGCAAAAGTATATTAGTATTTCTACACCGAATTATGGTAAAATAAGTGAGACCAATAGTTTTAAAACACCAAACCTTGTACAATGTTCTCAGAAATAAAATGATCTATCTATCTATAGGTATTTTTTTTATTCATTCACAGAATTTTATCAGTCCATAGTCGTCTGGTACATTACGCGTGACAAGAGTTTAAAAATATAGATTTAGATTTTTTTTACTCTTATTTTTTTGGTTCGGTCTATCTAAAATTACAACATTATATTGAAGTTAAAATAAAACTTGGGTTTGTCTGACTGTAGCTTTGAAAACTGAATGGTTAAATGTTATTCAAAGTGTAGCGGGGTAATGTAGGTATAGGTTTTAAATTAAACAGCAAATTAACGTATGATTACGTGTACTGATCAATTAGAAGTGTTTAATGGAAGGGATTAACTTAACTTAAACTAAACGCATGCAATTAATAACGCAGCCTGTATTTTGCTAACGCTAATTTTGAAGGCGATCGCGAACACAAAGGTTGCCTGGAAGATATCGTTGTAAGCGATAAGGCTTAAATAAAATGACATTTTACTAATCCATAGTATTGTAAAATTGTAAAATAGCTGGGTCTGTTCTATGGACATAACCAAATTGTGTTGTCTTCAACCTTCAACCTAGCGTTAATCCCAGTCGCAGTTGTATCTAAAGCTGTCACCTCGGAGTCTGGGGTCCGCTTTACCAGTCTTATCTGCGGATTTGGCTGAACCTCGATATTTTCCGTGAAGCGACTGCCATCTGACCTTCACAACCCAATGATGACATTAGGCGATATCTAAGCATTGCAGCTAGACCGTTGTTGTTGGACTTTTTTGAGCTCCAACTACCCGTAACGACTGCCATAGATGTTTTTATGGCAACCGGGACCGACGGCTTAACATGCTCTCCGAGGCACGACCAGACCAATGCAAATACATATTCATGCATACAAATATTTGCACTGAGCTGGGATCGAACCCGCGCAGCGGCCACGTTCACTATCGCTAAGCCACAGAGGCTGTCGATTTTTTTATATTTTAGGTATCTAATTATTTGTATTTACTACTAAGCTGGTTATATTTTTTGATGTGTGTATTTTAGGAGACCTCTATGGCATCCGCATCGTAGAGCCAACGGTGCTTGCCAGTGTGATGGCAGTAGCAGGCGTTGTACTAGGGGGCCTAGTTGGTGGTCGACTGGGGGCCGCATTCGGGGCTGGTGTAGGGGGTGCCTCTGGATATGCCATCGCCAGTGAGTATCTGTTTTAAGTTCCATAGGCTACACACACCCAATAGGTACCTACTCGTAATAATGATTACTACCCGTTCGCGCTAAGTTTGCCGCTGTGAAATGACGGTGGTATAGCCTTGTCTCACTGGACTGGAACTAGAACTGAGTGAGTGAGACAACGCTAAACGCGTGACAGTTGGCAGCGGCAAACTTAGCGCGAACGAGTAGTACCTACCTACCATTCATTTATTAACAGACAATCCAATTTTATTAATTTGTAGTTTTAGATTATTTGTAACCACTTATCATAATGAATAATAATCTTGAAAAATGAAATTGTATCTAAGTATCTTCATTCTAGAATCCATATTACAAGCTTACTTTGGCCCTAGATAACTTATTTAGTGTATAGTAGATACCTTTTTTTTATCGTCTTTGTAATATTTTTATATTTTCTTGTTTCATTCCAGGTGAAATTTCACTGCGCGACGCATGGGCCCAGTTCAAACAGCAACTTCTTCAATTATTGGTTATAATCCAGGATTTTCTACGAAAACTGGAGCCTGTCGACTACATGGCGGCAATCGATATACTTATGGCTTCTATGAGTCATCGCGAGAAACTGTTTCAGAAAATCGTAGAATATTTAGTATCTAAACTTGGCCAGGCGCGTATCACATACCAACAGTAAAAGCAGGCTAACTGTGAAGCGTACATCCTAGGGCAAGTGACCCGGTTGGCCACCGGGTGAATCCAGAAATGGGGTAGGTAAATCTGGCCAAAAATGGCACAAATTCCCATTTTTTTTTCTTTTCTATAGGATTATTTTTCCATTGAATCATTATGAAAAAAAATGTAGGTATCCTTTGGCTAGATTTATATACAATATTTAATCACTTTTTACAAGAAATATGTCCGTGATAACAAAAACTGTAAAATGATATAGCCTAGGTCTACAAAATTCTTAAAATGGCCAAAACCGGGTCACCTGCCCTATATTGCTGTTTTTTATGCAGGTCTGAAGGTTCGGACAAAATATTTGAAGCCTTAAATTGTTTCAAAGTAACTAAGATCGACTCGCAGCGTATAGTTATATATAGTGCCGACATTTACACAAATCGGCATGTCCACTGGAGACTATGTTTTACACAGTGCAGCGAACGCTTTACTTTTATGTAATTAACTGTAGGTACAAATCGATATTTGTGTTTATTTTTTTTTGGGATTAATGTTTTATAATAATACTGTATACTTACATAAAATATTGCATAATATTTTTTATCAAGTATCAAGTTTATTAAAGTACTTACTTTTTTATCACAATTTAGCATAATATTTTTTTTGGTATTTATTAAAGTAAGTACCTACCTACTTTTTTTTTTATAAATATTGTACATAATGGAAGTATTTTATTGCTAAGCGTCGTTGCTCGTCAGCGTTATTTTGTTTACAACTTAATGATTTTTTTGATTAAGTAAATATATTTCATTCAAAATATCTGATAAAAAAATCTTACCTACCACAAAAGTGTATGACCTCACCTGCTAGCCGATACATCTATTTTGGCTATTATAGTACAGGCTTTTCTCTCGGGGTCGGGAGGTCAAGCGACTTTCGCTCCCGTAAAAACCAAGTGCAATAGTAGGTACGCTTTTGTCCATATGGGGCCTTTTTTTATCGTGCGGAAATCCCCATGGACACCACCCCCGTCGGCCATCGGGGGTGGTTATGTCGGGATCGAACCGACTAAAACCGCACGCCGTCTCGGGTCTTAATTACCGGGGTGTACGGTTACCCAATTAGGCATATCCCTCGCACCCCAGCTGACCCCGGGCCATCTACGGATATGGGGCCTGAGCTCCATGATGGTACCTACGCAAATTATGATGATGATGGGACTAACACTGTGATGATGATAGACAAAAGAACTAAGTAACAAATTGTATTAGTAGTGAAAAAAAAAACAACGGTTTCATTTAAATATCAGTTTATTTGCCCAATTTTAATGGGTCAATAATAAACAAAAATAATTTTACAATTTTCTTTTTCAGTAATTTCGCAAATGACAGTAATTTCCGAACGTATTTCCGGTACTTAGGCAAAAAGCTGATGAACGGTCTATAGTTTATAAGTAGGTACCGTCCCTCAGCTTTTTACACTAATTAACATCTTGTAGCATTTACCAAGCCTTCTAAAACTAAGGTAGTACGGCGAAAACAACACGGAGTACAAAGATGAGTTGTGAGTTATATAACGTGTTCAAAGGTCTATAGGACCATAGAGTTAAATTAAGTAAATGGTAACATAAAAACGTGCTGCATTCAAATTAGTTTTTACCTCTTCAGTTGAAGAGGGCACCATTGTGTACCTAAAAACTCGTTTTTATGGGACAAAGGTTAAGCTTTTCGCGATACTAAAAGTGATTCAAATTTCACCTGAATGGGCGCTGAATGTTATTTTTTTTTGCTTTAAGGCGGCTAATTCAAATATTTTTCTTAATTGTTTTCATCTATCTTATAACACTTTTTGTTGATAGAAATGAAAAAGTTTGTGACACGATCGAGTGAAAAATCTTACACTAAGCACTCACAAGTGTTTTCGTTCTTCCGTAGTTTACAGTACTACTGAGTAGTTTATAGTTAGCATAGAGTATTAAATTGTATAAATTAGTCTGGTTCTCTATAACAATCGATAAAATAATTTATATCGATAAATCTTCAGAATAACACTTAGCTTGGCAGTAAAAAATAAGCCTATTGCATTCAAAATAACTGATAAATCCTTATTCCGTATAATATATTTATCATGTTGTATAAATAACTAAAGGTACTAAACATGTATGTATATAATATAATAGTTATTGTTTGGTTTTTCGTACTAAAGCTAAGATTAACTGTTCAATATAATTATTATTTAGGGGTTTTCAATCTTAAAAACACAATTTTACAGACTGGCGCAGAAATACCCATATGTAGAGACTGCTTTAAAAATGGATAGCTAATTACATGGTTTACAAAAATTATTGTAAGAGTTTATTTTGCTGATAAACCAGCTAAAAATCATATTTGGGGTTACAAATCTTGAAAAGTGTACAAAATATTAATTTAAAGGTATTTTGGCATTATGTTAGAATGCCTTGTCCCTGGCCTTTTTAAATTTAAAAAAAAAATTTTACGTTCAGATTCAGTGACAAGTGACAAATAAAATGGTGGGAGTATTTAAAATTAAATGCTGACACAAAATAAATATTAAAAATCTAAAATAAATAAATTATCTTATAACTTGAGCTTATAACTAAACAAGATATGCCGTATTTATTTACATTGCGTAGGGCAGTAGAATATTGTTCATTAATTATTAAGATAATTTAAATGCAGTAGTTTTCAGTTAAGATAGAAGTTATTGTTTGCGTAGGATTAGATAAAAGTATGAGTCATTACAGTTACATAGGTTACATATCGATTTTTTTTTCATTCGTAGATTTATACAATCTGAAAGTTTATGATATATTTATTATTTATATATACAATAAAACTAGCACACATTGTCGAACGATGACGCAATTTTAAACTGCTTATCCAGTAGAATACCTATTTAATATAAAAATGCCTACATGAAAAATTTTAATTGATATCAAACTGAAAAACAGTTAAATGGAAAATTATAATAGTTTCGTTAACTCTCTAGTTTTACACAGATTTTGTTATAAAATTTAATATTTAATAACTTCGCTTCACATATTAAATACCTACTTAAAAAAAACTGAACAATTTCCCTCCTAAACTACCCACTGACATATTTTGAGCTAAAATTTTGAATCACAAATACATCTTCAACAAACCATAGACACACCTCTATAACCACAGAGATACATAAAAATGTTTCTTAAACTTTCATTCGAAGTAGCTCACTTCGGGAAAGGATGACACAGTCGGGTAACATTGACTGTTAGTTATCAAAGTTAACCGAATCGACCCTTAGCCCTATACATTCACCCTTGAGGTTTATTATTGTCCGTTTTGTATTGTCGCAGGTCAACTATAGGTTATTAACAGATATGATTTGGTTGATCCATCCAATGAACGACGACACTTTGACGTAGACACCAGGCACGTCTTGCCTGCCGCAGCCGAAGCCCCACGACACAAGGCCTACTAACTCGTAGAAGCCGTCATCTTGACAGACCAGTGGACCGCCTCCGTCACCCTGAAACGGAAAAAGAGCATTTTATATATTTGGTTTGGTTGGTTGTATGATACTTGGATGCGGGCCGGAATTTCTATCGAGAGCGCCTCTCATTCGCAGGGGAGACACTGCCACGAAGGCGGGAGTGGCCCTCTAGAGGACTGCTCGGAGGCTCACCATTGTAGTGACTGTCGATATTATGAACTAGACCCGTCTCTGACTAGCAGAGGGTACAGTGGAGAGCAGGCGAGGGACGGGCTGGTTCTACGAAAGGAGAGGAGAGGAACCCGGCTCAGGCGCGCCATGCACACCCCTCTTTTTCCGGTGGCAAAATTGGAACAATCTGGTTCCTAATCCCGTGGGAGTCATCTCGAAGGGTCAGCCGGGGTGCGAGACCACATCCTGACCTACTTATATAACTGGTGCTTGGCTTCTGAAGGAAATTATAGAAATAGGTCAACGTACCTGACAAGCATCATTTCCAGGTTCTCCACCAGCGCAGAACGAGCTGGCGGGCAGTATGAAGATCTTCTCCGTCACAGCGTTCACTTTGCGGATGCACTCCGCGTCACTCACGATTGGCAGCTCGGCCTCGCGGACCCGAAGAGGGATGGGGCCCGCTGGCAAACATAAAACATATATTTTAAACTAACAGGCTATGCTTATGAATTTTGCGTGTTGACTCACGAAATCATACTTTTTTTCTAAAATAAAAGGAGCCTAAGTTACTTTTACAATATTAGCTATCGCTAGTTATAGTTCCGTCAAAATGGATCCAGCCGTTTTGATGATAAGCCGGAACCAACTGACAAACAAATATTCGTTGTGTCTCTGTAAGTGCGCTAATAAAATAGTTACCTACTACTTTGATATTACCAACAGACACTTCAATTTTTAAGGAGAAAACTGCCAAAGACACCCAATTTTTCAAATAAGTCGGTATATGATAGGTTAAATACGTAGTTAAATACGAAAATTTTAACGGATTCTATTTCGATTTTTAAAATAACATAAATTGCATTAGAATTCGTCAATCAAAAAGGTTCACTTCACCAAAAGGTATTCCTTCACACTTTACGTAGGCATTGAGTAAGTGTATAGTTAATGATTTCTCAATATACGTAGGAACTAAGCTGTGAACATTAAAAATGCGCTTCCAATTTTACACTCCGTCTATCCTTGACATTCAATTTATTTTATTACATATTCCATTCAAAGGAAATGTGTGTATCAAAATTGTAAGTTCCACTTCTAAATACTAGATGTCGCTGTTCAAAAATAAGACATGCCATGGTTTCGTTCCCGAGCTTCCTATAAGTTTCACAATATTTAATGATTGAATTTAAACTAGTACGATTATAGTGAAAAGTGCAAAGTGTTATGTTAAAGTAAGAAGTTTCAATTTTTGTAGTTCCTAGTGCAAACTAGGAATAAATAACCTCTATTTGTATAGGTACTCCGGATACTCCCCCACAGTAGACGTATCTAAGTATGTGACTCCGCTCTTAGGCGCCAAAATTATAGAAATATTTCATTTATCTATCCCATTCCACTAGGTACATGTGTAGGAAAAAGGCTAGGAAATAGCCTTGCTTCGGTATATATAAGTTTTTTTAAACTAAAGACGGTAATTTACACATAATATAGGTACAATTAGTCTCCATCCGAGTGAATATACTTCCAAATGGTAATTTTTTTTTTCCAAGTGAATTTGCAATCAGCCCTAAGGTTATCAGCAAGTCTGCTGTGTGATGGTGTCTTGCGGAGTGGCTTCCCATTGGAAGCATCTACTCCTTTAGTCACAGGGCTACTGCCGGTCTTCTAGCTCTAGGATATGGTGACGTTTTAGGCGTCTCACATACTGGTCCATGGGGAGTTGGCGAGCAAGTTCATTGGGATGATGGATTAACCGTTCTTTGTATTTCGCTGCCAAACTCCAAATTTCCTCTTTTGCGGTTTTAATTTGAAGGTAAATGGTAAAATAATTTTATCAATACGTGCCGTGGTTCCGAAGATTATCCTTAACATTTTTTAAAAATCTTTTCCAATAATCAAAAACAGGATGATTAATAGATACCTGCATAAATCTTACAAAAAATGAACTTCAATGGACCAAATTAAAATGAGACCACACGGGAAGCGCCAGCTATTATATAAAAAAATAATCATCAGAATCGGTTCACCCAGTCGAAAGCTCGGAGGTCTGAGTTAACAAACAAAATACAGTCGAATTGAGAACCTCCTTTTTTGAAGTCGGTTAAAAAGAAATAGTAGGTACTTATGCAGTGTAACTTACTTTCTCCCATATATCCGTATCCAGTCACAGTACACCGCTTGCCTGCTGCGTGGCTGACTCCGCGCGCCGGGAGACACACCAAGCACACACCTGCCAACAGGCGTTTTGTTTAAATATAGCTACAGTTTTAGTCCACTCGACGTAATATATCTCCTGCGCAAGATGAGGCCATCGTGGTTCCCACACCTGAGGGGGTCATCTCAAAGTTAGTGCGCGGGTGTGGTTTTTCGCGATTGAACCTTTACATGTTTCGATGAAACGAAACTAAGTTGATGTTATCGACGATCGACGTATTGCAAACGATGTTGATGTTAAAGTTGTTTTTTAATCATTTTTGCCGAATTGAAGCAAAAATGATTAAAAAACAACTTTACAAGTCGAAACAGTTCCCAGTTTTTACCAATCATAACTACCCAATTTTTCGTGCGGAAATGGGGAATCTCTTCGGCTACCCTTAGGCTAGGTAGCCATTACGTTGGACTCAAATCGACTAAAATAGCACGCCATCTCGAGTTTTCAGTCCTAGGGTCCAAGGGGTTTTTGGAGATGGCCTTCTCGGTTTTGGGAACCGCGGTGTCCCTATCTTACACCAGGAAAAGAGGGGTAAGGATTGATCACTGCCCCAGTCTGCTGCCCCGAGTGACAGGTGACTTGAACTGTCAAACCCAGGCCTGCATTCATGGAGGACAAAGGTCGTTGAGCGACCTTCGACGTCTGAGCCTCAGGGAATGGTGACCACTCAATTTCTTTTATAAAAAGAGAATAATAATGCTGTATGTAAACTTTCTTGAAACCCACCTTCTTTGAGTTCAGCTTTGCCATGGAGCTTCAACAACGCTATGTCATTGTCCAGGGTCTGGCTGTTGTGGTTGTGGTGTATGTAGGTGGTGGCGACCCTGAGGGTCTGCGCGCCCGGGGAGCCGTACTTGCGCGTCAGGTCGTGGTCGCCCACTCGCACGTAGATCGCGTCTCCGGAGCGGACGATGCTGTGGAAGAAATGTTTAGAGTGATAAAACAGAGTCGTCATCGCAGTGTTCACACCTCTCCTTGGAATCCAGGGTCCGTTTTCCTTTCGATTTGATTTATGAAGGAGGTAGGACACGACGGTATCTCCCGTCCGAAATGAGCTGTCCTACTGGGGAAGTACCTCCGGTCTACAGAAGACCGCGGCCATAATAACCATCGTGATGTGTTCCGGTAATTAGGGTAGCCAGAGCTCACTGTACCCCTTCTCTTCAGGATAGGCAGCGCCAGCGCAAGAGGCAGACAAGCTCACGGCCCACCTGATGGGAAGTGGTAATCGAAGTCTATGGACTTGTGCAACATCAGGGGCGTCACACTCGCGCTACCAACCCTGATAGGGGGGGAAGGGCTTGGGGACTTTGGGGGTGGGGATTGGGGAGATGGGGAGGGTAGTTATAAGTTCTGGCTACGTTTATGCGTAGACTCCATACACCTTCACACACTTGTGGGTGGAGGGGGAAGTTCAAATACTCCGTACACCCAGTGGTTATGCGATTTGAGATATTGAATATTAAAGTGGTATGAAAGACTTACTTAGTGACACAATGAGCAGCGGTGAGCACCCACTGAGTGCCGATCAGCGCGGCGCCACAGAGGTACTGGTTCAGCGAGTTGATGAGCGCGACCTGCCAGCACCACTCGCCTCGCTCCCCATCCTCACCACCCATGACGCGACCCAACCGCCGGGAAGATCGGGCTGTCGTGCCTGTAATAAATGGAAGGAAAATTATGTACTCAGGTAATCTTTTTAAAAGCTTTTTTATTAGCTTCGTGTGTATGTGACGGAATTCTGAGACTTAATTTTTAGCTTCCCTTCAGGTGAATGGAAGTCATAAATTGAGGTGAACAAAATTAAAAAAAAAATCTTTTAATTTATGAGCACTGTAAAACATCGCGTCGTCGTCGGTTCAATTTAAAATTTTATCAAATATCGATGAAAATACATATCTTGATAAGTAAATCTTAAGTTATACCTACCTAATTTATTTTTAACTTATAATTAAAAATAAATTAGGTAGGTAGGTATAACTCACAGAACAAAGAAAAATCCTTAGGACGTATAACTTAAGATTATGATTTTTTAAATCTTCGAGTGATTTCAACAATTATCATTGCACACCCCATGCTTTTTTAAAATACAATAAATCTTAATTATTAACTGTTATTCTTTTTACTTTATACGAGTAGTTTGCTTTTCTATTAAATTTACACCAATTTAAACAATAATTTTTCAAAATAATATGTCTACCTACTAGCAGATAAGTAACTTTTTTGTATACCTTTGACTCCGCACACGTATTTGTTATATTTTTCAGTGGACGATAATGTTGTCCCGTAGCTGGGCTCGTAAGGAACTAGAAAATAAGAAAAAAAAAAAATTAGGCATGGGACGTTATATTAAGGTGGTTCTTGACGAAATAGAGAAAAGGGCCACATTTAGGATGATAAGGACTCTGTCTATTTTGTCGGTAATCTGGTTTATTTCGACTTTAACTGGTGCGACTGCCGCCTAACACCGCAGTTATGAGGGGCTACTTATTCACAGTGCCCTAAATCACATCAATGAAAAGTCAAATTGTAAATCTAAAATAAAAAATAAAAATTACCATCAACGGTACCCATCGGCGTGGTATGCGTATGCGCAACCAGCGAAGTGGTGTAATGTTGGTAGATGGTGGCAGGTTGCGGCAGTGGCAGAGGAGCGGATTCGTTCCCGGGTCGGCCTCCAACCACTTCTTGAACCTTAGACTTCGGCGCGCAACACTGAGTGCCTGCCTTTTTGCATTTGAACACATCCGTCATTTCTGCGTTCCCTAAAAAAATAAATTATTTTGTTAATATTTTCGATGGTTATAATACCCATTTGCCGACATTTATTAACAAAAAGGAGCTATATTTTTTTATACCTACTACTTAGGTGACAGACAAGTACAGGGCCCACCTGATCGGAAGCGGTCGCCGTGTCCTATGGACGTGTGCAACACCAGGGGCGTCACACTGGGTGCGGACCGGAACCTCCACGTGGTGCACCTGGGCAACGGAGGCGAGCAGCGCCTCCCACTCGCCACGGAAGACGCTGCTGCCTGCGGCCAATCTGGCCGGGGTGGGAGTGGCCCTCTAGCTAGAGGGCTGCTCCAAGGCTCTCCACGTGTCCCTCTGACTAGCAGATGGCACAGTGGGGAGCGAGCGGGGGGCGAGCTGATTGTCTGCGCGCCGACGGTTGGCTACACCCCACCGTCGGCGAAGTGGCGCGATGCTCGCCCCACCCCCCCTATTCGGGGGGTCGAGGGGGCCATCTTAAAACCGTAGATGGCCCGGGGTCAGCTGGGGTGCGAGGGATATGCCCATTGGGTAACCTTACTCCCCGGTTACTAAGGCCCGAGACGGCGTGCGGTTTTAGTCGGTTCGATCCCGACATAACCACCCCCGATGGCCGACGGGGGTGGTATTCATGGGGATTTCCGCACGATAAAAAAAAAAAAAAAAAAAAGGGGCGTCACATTCGCGCTGACGACCCTGCAAAAACCTTGTAATGCCCTTCTTGAAGAAGAACTATTGTAGACGCTAGGAAAATCACAGCCCTCTAGCACTAGGTGGGTGGGTGTACTTACGGAAGCAAGTGAACGACAGGAGTGATACGATGCAAGAGCCAGGGCAGTCGGGCCGAGGGTCCGCTGGCGCCGGCGTCGTGGTGGTGGTCGTAGTAGTCGTGGTGGGCCGGTGCGTCGTCCGGGGGGGCACCCTGTGGACATGGATATCTTAAGCGGGATTCCATGAATTATAATTACATGGTACCAAATATGATAGCAACCCATTTATGTCCCACTGCAGAGCACGGGTTTCCTCTCCTGTAACGAGAGAGCTGAGAGGGTTTAGACCTTAATCCACACACGCTGGGCCTCGATTCTGCTAAACATAAACACAGTGTCAGTTGTCAGTGGTATGTCAGAACTGACATACCACTGACACTCTAAAAATGCCATTTAATTGTAGACTTTATTGTTATCAGGTTAAAGTCTAAAGTCAAATGATATTTTGTAGAGCGAATGAAAAAGTTAAATGAATTCTTTTCATTTGATTTTAGACTTTAACTGTATAACGGTAAAGTCTACAATTAAATACCATTTTAAGAGTGTCAGTGGTATTACAGTGGTTTGCCTTTATCAGAATCGAGGCCCTGGCCTAATGCAGGTTGGTGGATCGGACATGTCCTTAGAATTTCTTCTAGGACATGTGGGTTTCCTCAAGATGTTTTTCCTTCGCCGCACCGTCAGCAGATGGTATTTAAATCATGTCATTATGTGATAAGTAAATATGAATTCCACAAAGTGTAATTCACATTGGTACTGTCCGACCGGATTCGAACTCGATAACTCTAAGGAGAGGCCGCGTCCTTATCCATTCAGCTACCATCACCAAACATAATGTCTGCTGAAATATGGCTGTATGATAAACTACTAAGTTCCATTCCTTTGTGAGAGCATGCATATGCATAGGCATATGCTGATGCCGATGCCGTGACAAGGCGCGATGTTAGGTCCAAAGGTTAGGTCATCAGAATAGCTTAGGGAAATACAGACCTGGTATTGTCACAGCAGATGAACCCTTGCATCTTGCAGTGCGTGTGCGCCAGGAGCACCGCTGGTGGCTCGCAGAAGGCGCGCATGATGCCGTGCAGGCAGTAACCTGGACACCTCGGCAGAGGAACCTGAGAATTATCGAATTTTTATCAAAGATATGCAAGTATACCAAACTAGCTATGCCCCGCAGCTTCGCTCGTGGCATACTTCATCCCCGTGGCAGCATAAAAAAAAGTATTCTATGTCCGTCTCCTAGTTCTAAGCTATCTCCCCAACAATTTTCAGCCTAATCGGTCCAGCCGTTCTTGAGTTATAAATAGTGTAACTAACACGACTTGCTTTTATAAATATAGACTAGCTGTGCCCCGCGGCTTCGCCCGTGGCATACTTCGTCCCCGTGGCAGGAGAAAAAAAAGTATTCTATGTCCGTCTCCTAGTTCTAAACTATCTAAATTTTAATATTCAGCCAAATGGATTCAGCCGTTCTTGAGTTATAAATAGTGTAACTAACACGACTTTCTTTTATAAACATAGAAGAAGATGTGAGTCCAATTTAACCTCAGGAAGTAGTTCTAATTAGGATTCCAAGATTTCACCCATACTAACACACTGAGTAAGTTAATTTTTTTTTTTTTATATAGGACACGTCAAAATGACTCCACCTCGCCTGATGGTAAGCGAAACTTGTAAAAATACTCACTGGAGTCGTCGGTCTTGGTCTATAAGTGGTGGTAGGTCTCCTAGTCGTGGTCTCCGCCTTGTTCTCAGTGATGCAGCAGACACCTTCGCCAGGACACACAGCATCCTCGTCCACGTTGTCGCAGAGCAGGGAGAACAGTCCAGAGATGCAGTCTCCCCGGCACTTGCGCCCTGGCTTCGGTTTTGGAGTTGTAGTTGTTAGCTGGAAAGATAAACACCCTTTATACACACTTATAAATACCTACTGCGAAAGGGAGTGAAACTTCAGAGGAACTTAGGTTTTATAGGAAGTCGATTAGTAGGAAAATAGGAGAATTGAAATTGGGTAGGTGTAATATTAATCTCGGCGAATTCTTAAACAACCCTCAACGTCAGATGCCGCAAGTTGCTCAAAGACTTTCATCCTCAGGTCGCGGGCTGACAGATGAGGCAGCTTGTCTCCCTTTCTAGGGTAAGATGTGGGACACCGTGGTTTCCACACTCGAGGAGGTGACACTTCAAAGTCGGATGGCCCCGCGCCAACTGGGGTGCCATGGTATTGCCTATCTGACCTTCACAACCCAATGGTGATATTAGGCGATATCGAAACATTGCAGTTAGACCGTTTTTGGACTTTTTAGGGCTTACCCGTAACGACTGCCATAGATGTTCATATGACAACCGGGACCGACTGCTAAACATGCTCTCCGAGGCACGACCAGACAAATGCAAATACGCATATTCATGCATACAAATATTTCCACTGAGCGGGGATCGAACCCGCGCCTCCTGAGGCCGCGTTCGCTACCGCTACGCCACAGAGTACAATTCAGAAAAATAAAAATGAGTGGAAAACGAACCGCTGTGGTAGGTCTCTTGGTGGAGTACTTCTTCTCATTCGGCACCACGAGGTCGGGCGGTGGTCTGTCTCCGTACCCGTCCTTGGACACGCAGCACAGCCTCCCTTTGACGCACAGGTCTGTAGACGTGAGATACGCCTCGCAGTACGGCGTGAGACGGGACTCAACGCACACACCGGGACAAGCGATGTTACCTGAAATATTTATTGTTCTCTTTAAAATATTTGTAAGAAAAATATAATTTACGAAAGCGGTGCGACCGGCTTTGCACGAAATAATATCAATCAGCAGAAATTTTGAAAAATCAATAAGTTAGTTATCCGTGAGTTTTGATATTTTCCGGACATGAAGGCCATACTGTCTTCATATTATTTTTTTATTCAGGATAGGCTTACGTTTGACCACTATCTCACCTGATAAGTGACGATGTGGTCTACGATGAATCACTTTTACCTAGAAGGAACCTATTCACTCTTAACCAGGTTATAGCTTTCCGTATACACAGACTCGGGCAGGGCATTCCCCTCCTTGCGGATGCAGGGTCAGACAGCCGGAAGTGCCCGGGTGACTGACCATAAGAGTGTTGCTGTCCGTCTGTTGGCCGTTGATGGAAAGGACTTGGAGGTATCAGGTTTGAAATTCCTAGTAGTCAATATGGTAGGGTACCTAATAATTACCACTGTTTTTGTATTTGTCAGCCGGCGCCTGCGTCGTAGGCTCGTCGTATTCATCATCATCGTCGACAGTGGTGTGCCGCGTCGGGTGCGGCCGGTGCGTTGTGGTTAGGGTCTCGTTACCTGGAAAATTTTAATAAAATTATATAAATAAACTTGCAGCACTTAGCTTGGAGCTTGTCTCCGAATACACTCGTAAAAAATACTATTATCCGATTGCAGTGCCATCAGTTAAAAAAATTGCAGAACTGTAATCACTAAATTACTTTATTTAAACAACTTAAATTTAATATTTGTGTAGTGCACGGCATCTAACTTGGCAAGATTTTGGAGTAGTGTGGGCCCCACTACTCCAAAAACTTGCCAAGTTAGATGCCGTACACTATACTTGTTTCTATGCGACGCATTTTGCCACAAACAAGTAGGTATAGTGTACGGCATCTAACTATATGCGTTCGACTGAACATAGGTAACATCTATTGTATTTATTTTTTAATTTTAATTTTTTAAATCACGTTGTAACTTATGTTTCACAAATAATTAAAAATGAATATGAACTTTTTGAGTTTTTGAAGCATACACAAACTAACTTAACTACTTACTAGCTGTTCCGCGTCTCCGCCCGCGTGAAATTCTGATCCCGTTCACCCAGTGATATAAAAAATAACCGCTTAGATTAACTAGCTTTGAGTTCTATGTAAAAAGTGCAGGTAAAGAGAGAAAGTGTAGGTAAGAGTTTTTAGCTTTAGGCACTGATTATGAGGGTGCGGGCCGGACAGCGGTGCACCCGGGCAACGAAGGCGAGCAGCGTCTCTCATTTCAGTCGTGATGGGAGACGTTGCTGCGGCAAATCCGGCCGGGGGTGGGAGTGGCCCTCTAGAGGGCTGCTCCGAAGCTCTCCACGTGACCCTCTGACTAGCAAAGGGCAAATTTGGGACCAGACGGGGGGCGGGTTGATTCTCCACGCGCGGACGATTTGGTGACAGGACGGTTCTGTCACGATGCTCCCCCCCCCCTCCCCCACGTTTCGGGGGTTTAGTACGGGTTTTCTGGCAGACAGATCTTATCGATAAATATTTCAGCACATAAAGAGACGTACCTCCGATGTCATCAGCACAGCACTTCATGGAGGTGCCCGGGCACTCCACCTCTTCGATAACTTCGTTACACAGTAACGCGGCCAGGGAGTGTATGCAGGTTCCCGGGCATGTTTTGATGTCCACCTGGGTGTCCAGCGTGTCTAATAGACCTGTAATTAAAACAAGATGGCGTCAATAATAATACAGATAGCTTATGTACACAAACGCGATAACCATCTCCACTTTTCAGGGGCGATAGTATCGATAGGCCTATTGATATTTTAATGATTTGTTGGATATCGATAGACTATCGATGGAGGAGGTAGGACACGACGGTATCTCCCGTCCGAAATGAGCTGTCCGACTTGGGTAGTACCTCCGCCCTACAGAACACCGCGGCCATAACAACCATCGTGTTGTTTTCCCGCCCCGGTAAGTAGGGTAGCCAGAGCTCACTGTACCCCTCCTCCTCCCATCCCTTCCTCTTCTCCACACCCCTTCCCAGGCCTCCCCCTTCCCTTCAGGGTAGGCAGCGCGTGTGTGACACCCTTAGTGCTGCACACTTTCATAGGCCACGGTGACCGCTTCCCTTCAGGTGGGCCGTGTGCTTGTCTGCCACCTAAGTAGTATAAAAAAAAAGTGTTGCCGATCGGTAGTCGACTATAAAGGCAATACTATTGAATGACTGCAATACTATCAATACTATCGATAGCGCTGTGTAGAATATCGTAGAATACCTATTTATTATTTATTTATTTATTGTTGCTCGTGAAGAATAAACTATCAATACTATTGATAGTATTGTTGCTCCATCCATCGATAGTATTTAGACTATGTTAAAGCCATAGATAGCCCAAGCTCACTATCGGCCAGCGGGGGTGGTTTTGTCAGAATTGAACCCACTAAAACCGCACGCCACCATCACGGGTCTTCTAGCGCCAGGGTGTAAGGTAGCCCAAAAGGCATTTCTTTCCCTCGATGGTCTATAATTGTATTCTTAGGGATTGCCACACGAAAAAAGAGGTACCTAAATCACTGTCCTATAGAGTAATGATTTTGCCAATATTCTTTAATCGATGTAGGTAGAAGGTCGAGTTATTCGATTTTATTAGCCGTGATTAGAACTCCTACTATTTTAATTACATTTTTCCGTGTACGAAAATGGGTGGAGAGCGTTCCGTTACACGTTAAGATTCGACTCACGCGTTGGTTTACCGGCGCTGGCGGCGCACGCGCAGGTCGCGACGCAAATACTGGCACAGAATGCGGTTAGTTACGAAATTAGGCGTTATCAAAGCGGCTCAACGGCTAAGGTCACTGTGTCAGGTTCAGAATTTCTTTTAAGAAGAACCTTCTGATTCGGTGAACTAGCGGTAGCTATATAGAAGTAGGTGTGTTTGAATCCCGGGTCAGGCATGGTTAATATTATTTGAATACCTTATAACGACGCTGGAAAGGCAACCTTGCTTATGCGCCAAATTCACGAATATGAGTTATATATATCATTAGAATCGCCTGATTTTTCTCTATCCGTTGATCTCGGTTTCATCCAATTCTGACCATTTTTGATGGTCAATAAGCCATCTGTGATTCCGATTTTTCAGGTTAATAAGCGCACAATTTTAGCTCTTTTTAGAAAATTTGTCTCTTAAGGTACACATAATTTTGTTAGATTGTAGGTTAAGCAATATCTCTTTTCCAAGATATTACGTATATATTTACATAAGAAACTTTGCTTCACCATAGACCATTGCATTGTTTTGACATCAGACAATTAGCCGCGCTAAAGTTTCTCAAGATATGTGACTTCAGCAATTTATCTCCGCCGCGTCTAAAGCATTATCTGCATATAAGCAATTTTATCGAAAAAACTAAACTATGCTATTGGGATATAAGCAATTTAGCTTGGACTAGAATATTTTTAAAGTAGCTCATAAGCAACTTTACTTCACTGTACATTTTAAAAGAAATCATTGTAAGATTTTTTTGGCTTTCATTTACTTTCCACTTTATGGTTACTTACAACGCACTTCCGTACACGTCAATACACGACGAACGGTGCTTAAGCTACATTTGTTTTAATGCAATCTTGCATCAGACACCAACATTATCAATAGACGCGGCTGCGCACGGGCGCATCAGTCACTCGCGTCTAGTTGACTCGGTTGTTACATGGCTTTCGATCCATAACAGCTTGCCAAAAATTCATTCTAGCCTGGTTAGGTTGTGAAGACCAGCACTTTCGATCTTCTGAAGGATTATTATAAAAAGCTGATTAGGGAGGACTATTATGTTGTGAATAAAATGAATGATTTAAAAAATAAAAAAACCTGACTGCTGTTGAAAAGACTGAAACAAGTTTTATAGCAGGCGGTACCCATTTGAAAATCATAAACTGAAAGAAAATTAGTGGGTACCTACCTGCTTTCAAACTTGTTTTAGTGTTTTCAACAGCAGTTGAGTTTTTTTATTTCTTAATCATTTATTTTTTAGAAGACTAATGTCAAATTTTGTTGTTTTGTGCTTTGATGTTTAGGTTTATGGGAACAAAAGACTTAAGAATAATAATTAATGTCTTTTCACGAAAATTAACCTAATACTTTGATTTTACCGTAAGTAGTTCTTTTATTTATGTAAATCCTTGAATATGCTTACCTATAAGAAACATTATCTAAGCCACGATTGGAGGTCAGTTAGAGGTTCAGAATTTTTGGCAAACTATTTTTTTATGGTTTGATGCATATCACTGAATTATGCCGTCGTTTTTTTCGAATGACTGATGAGTTAAGACATTTTGCTCTGATATTAATTACATACTTTTGGTCCATAAGCAATAAGTGCAGCAAAATTATCAGCTGAACCATGGCCTATAAGAAAATTAGCCTTGCCTGAGGTCTGGACATTTGTTGCTTAAGCGACAACTAATTTCGTCCCCTGACTTTTTTTAAGTAATATTTTATAGTGAATCTGTAACAAATCCTTTTTTAAATAGTCATGCCAATTTTCAGGCCATTCTGATTAAAATCATATGATTTACGATTTTTTTTCGAAATTTTCAAACTTTGAATCGCTCTCCTGTAAAGTTGCTAAATGGCGCATAAGCAAGGTTGCCTTTCCAGCGTCGATAAGGAGAATGATGTCAAGTCAAGACTGAATAGGTTGTTTCTAGGCAAGCGTGCAACATCGTTGACCAACACCACCACTTACCAACAGGTGTGATAGTGGTTAAACGCGGGCCGATTGACTATAAACAATGATGTTCCTTTGATAGTAGAGTGGTAAAATTTTAGTTTAGAATAGATTTGATTTATCCAATTTTGTTAGGTGGTTAGGAATACTAAAATCTTCTCCAGAACGTAAAAAATACTTTTCTGAAAATCGCATCAAAATTGGTTCAACCAAACGCGAGATATTCACGGACAAACATACAGGGCAATCAGTGAACCTTCTTTTGAAGTCGGTTAAAATACCGAACTGTTTACAGACCTAAAATTAAAATGGACCAAATTTTACTCCACTGACTTCAATATTTTTTGTGTATCTCATCTACTATAGATTTCAAGCTAGGGCTGTCACAAATTTTTACAATAATTTATTTTTCATCGTACAAGTAATCGCAGCCCGTAACCAACATTTAATAATTTTGGTTACTAGTCTATTATTTAGTCTAGTAGTAGTAGTAGTAGTAGTTTAATAAAAGACGCATTTTTTGACTAACTTTATCGCTTGTTTTACTCAACCGATTGTAAGCAAACATGCGTAAGATTTTGAAGTCTGACAAAGACCTTTCAAACATAAAAAACAAGCATCAAAATTCGTTCAGCAGTTTTGCATCCAACGCGCACCAACAGAAAGGAATTTCAAAAAATTGTTGGACTGAACTTGGAGAACATTGTAAGTCTTCTTAGTATAGTCGATATGGTAGTCTATTTAAATATTAATTGAAAATTGAAAATGAACATGATTAATTTTCATTCACTTTTTATTTGGAATCTATCACTATACGCGTGACAGCCCTACAGCTGAAGTCTCACCAATCATCCCATCGGATTCCCATAACCTGCGTGACCACATTCCGATGCTCCCATGATGATCTAAAACGCGGTGCCGTTACCTCCTCCCGGCGGATGGATGGGCAACCCTCCCCGCTCCCTCCCGATCGACCTCACGCCACTGCCTCAACAGTCGGAGGCGTTCGAGCCAAATGAAAGGAAAACAGTCCACGGTTATAAATCAGAAGCGAGAGCGATTGTCGATTTAATGGTTCGTAATATTAATTTGTTGTAATTGCTGCAATAAAATTCGTGGATTGTAAATTAAGGATATGTGCACACCTGTTGTTGATGTTTATTTAAAAAATATATACGAGTGTCCAAATAAAGTAGTGTAAATTTGGAATTTTTTGACGCCATGTAAATATTTATTTTGTTTAGTTTTTAGTTTTTGTTGTTGTCAATATTATTTAATTTTCATTGTATTTTTATTAGTAGTGTAATGTTTTGAAAGTTTATGTATGTTGTGAGACTTTTAAATGCCTTTTTTTTTATATTCAGTCCGTCTATTGACTTAACCCCGCTGGATGGTAAGACGCAAGGGCAAAGTCCAAAGGGTACGGGCCGCCATTCCAGACACCATTCGTCCCAAAACGGCGGCGGCCCCTACCTTGACGGCCTAGACATATGCCTTTTCACGCCCCGCTTAAAGAACCCGGGATTGATCCTCCTTGATTGATCCTGTGATGATTGGGATTGAGCCTGAACTGTTGGTCGTGTTTTGGAGGAAGAGGGATGGAGCTATACACTCTATATAACACTATTCCTTCTCCTCTATATTCTATATTCGTGGTGCATGGGGTATCATTGGAATCCTTGCATAGAACGCTGAGTGCCACTGAGGGCTGAGGGCTATAGGTAGTTAAAGTTTTTTTAAAGGTACTCTGACCGAAATCTTGTACGTTTTGCTCCTCTTAACACATAATCCTATATTTTCCCGGACCCGTTGTGGCCTCTCTGAAGGAATCCTGTAAATTTACTGCCTCTCAACGAACACATATATTTTGGCCCCAGCCCCGTCTCAACCTGAATATTATGATTACCTATATAAAAGCCTCTTACTAGTACAAGCTCCACTGCAGTCGCGAGTTGTCTCCACAATAAAGAGGCTCTCATGCCTTGCGCCGGCATTGGTCGCACAACCGTTACCCGATGACCTAATGTGCGGCGGGCGGTGAAATCGACCGCGGCCGAGCGGCCGAAAACGAAAGTACATGCGTACGCGCACGAACTGGACGCGTCCGTGTTCATTGTTCTGTACGGGCGAAGGGTCGCTAGGTGGCGGCACTTCTGATCATCTAGCTTTTGAATGACTTTTTTGTGATAACTTTTTCTATAAATCAGAAAAAGTTTAAGGATTTGAACCGGTGACAGTCCTTTTCTAGGGACCAACTGAGCTACTTGAACCCTTCCGGGAAGCTGAGATTCTCGTCTACATACGACGACGTAGGACTCACCTACAAAAAATTTTTACGGGCTAACAGAAACAATGAATGAAATTGCAATAATTTTGTTAACAATGTTTTTCGATTACTGTCTCCTTCTTGTCTTCATTCGAGCGCTCATTATGTCTGTATCCAAAGCTGTAGACTTTGAAGTTCAAGTTTCACCCACCTGCTACTCTTCAATCTTCAATAAATAAACTTCAAAATCAAAACTTAAAGCGCGAGGCGCCCTTGATCGCACTTCTACAATTATTATTATTTCTGTACGCGTGATGGAGCGGAAATCGGACGGATCTGCCCGCCGCGTCCGCAGGAGCCGAGCGCATGGTGTCTGCATCTTATGCAGAATTAATTTTATATAGATGATAATACTTGTTGTATAGAAAACAAATAAGTCATCTTCGGTATCTCAAGTTATTCGGTACTTATGTCAAGTTTCGGAGGTTAGTTCGAAAACAACACCAATTAATAATGAAAATACGAGTATGTTGGAAATTCTGTGGAAATTTAGTCACAGTTTGGTCTCGATCCCAAATGTCAAAAAACGTTTTCTTTCAGTTACAAGGATATCTTTTTGAAATTTGGCGATCGACACGAGATCCAGACTAAACTGAGCCTGAATTTTGAACATTTTTTTTTACGGTTTGGCTCTATGATGTTGCACGGGATTTCTTTGAGTTGTTGCCTCACAAACGACTCTGTCCAACTCCTCTAGCGTGAATCTCTCTAGTGTAAAAAAAGTCTTGGTTATAAAGTAAGGTAGGCTAACATAGTACTGAATAGTAAAAGCCTCTAAATAAATGAAGAGAAAAAAGCAATTAGGCACTTTTATAAAATGACGTCAGACGTGACAATCGGTTGTCTGAGGCGCGGCCCAACCCGGTATTTGAAACAAGTTCGTGACACAACTTCAGATAAAACTAGCGTCAATGGCACCAGTATACAGACGAAGAGATGATTTTAAATTGCCAATATTGTGAGTTGAATTACTGATAAGTGGGGGGGGGGGATGTAGTAAGCCTTCTCGAAGAGCGATACCTATGCTCAGGCCTTCCCCATAAGTAGCGGTATTGCCGTGAAACCAATTACTAGCACGATGGCAACATCGACACGAGATAATTAGAAGAAGTGATAAGTATCTCTTGCCGCAAAGTGCAAACTTTGAGCCTGAGTTCATCATCAGGCGAGGTGAAGTCATGTTGACTTGCCCAGTATATAAGAAAAACTGTGAAATCGTTATGTTATGTGACATAAGTTCTTTTTAAATAACTTCAAAAGGAGGGTCACTGTTTGATCTTAGATATAATAGGTATATTTGTAATGTATGTTTGTCCGGGATTATCTCACGTTTGGTTAATTTGGCACGATTTTGAAGCGGTTTCCACATTTTAAAATACGTTCTGCTGACGCTTTTGCGGAGTAATGCGGAAACGGAAAATAGAGCGCATAGTTTATTGTGAATTGTCTCTAAGTGCCATATAGCGCCAGTATCGTTTGGCTATGCAGAAAGCCTTCGCTTGAAACGAAAGCCTTTTGTTATGGTAATACATTCAGAGCCGTGACTACTGAAGACTCGTCGACAGCCCGGCCACTTTGCATATTTCAGCACTTCAGGTATATCTACCGTCTCTTTTTGTCCTAACAGAATTCACATAGGAGGTAGGACACGACGGTATCTCCCGTCCGAACTGAGCAGTCCGACTGGGGTAGTACCTCCGCCCAGAACACCGCGGCCATGATAACCATCGTGTTGTGTTCCTGCCAGTAAGTAGGGTAGCCAGAGCTCACAATCCACCCCTCATCCCTCAATAACTCCACCCAAACTGCTCAACCCTCCTCTCTTCTGGGTCGGCAGAGCGAGTGTGATGCCCCTAATTTTGCACCCGTCCATAGGCTACGGTGACCACTTCCCATCAGGTGGGCCGTGTGCTTGTCTGCCACTTTATGTGGTGAAGGGGGGAGACTGGGAAAGGGTTGAATACCCTACTTACCGGCGTGAACACAACACGATGGTTATTATGACCGCGGTTTTCTGTAGGCCGGAGGTACTACCCCTGTCGAACGGGCGATACCGTCGTGTCCTACCTCCTCTGTAGCTATTATTCAATAAGGGTGTAAGCAGAAACCATTTAATCTCGCCGATAAACGTTCAGTACGCAATAGATCAGTGCGAGGTGCTTTCTACGGGGTCGGTGACCGCGCGAAAGTCGCCGCGTCACGGCTATGATACAACCGCCCGGCGGACGGCGGACGGCGGCGGCGGTTCGCACACTATATTATACATCATTTCGTTTTGCAATAGATTAACATTGGGATTTGAGCAAAAAAATGCACCTGAGAATGTGTTGATATATGTTCGAATAGATTTTGTATGCGACTTTGCGTGGAATACTGATCGAGGGGGCAATAAAATCACTGATGGCCGGGGTCGGCTGGGGTGCGAGGAATATGCCTATTGGGTAAACTTACACCTCGGTAATTGACACCCGAAACAGCATGCGGTTTTAGTCGGTCAGACCAATTCAAATATTCATATTCATGCATACAAATATTTGCACTGAGCGGGAATCGAATCCGCGCCCCCTGTTGTAGCAGTCGCATGCACTACCGCCACAGAGGCCGTCATAAAAAAAAGATATCGAAAGAAACCAGAATCTCGTCCGTTAATCAACCGGCGTACTGGATTGCATGTGAGGTTGGCTTGGGTCCTAAGGACCAAGGATCTAGGGGGGGGGGGGGAGGGCAACGTCTTAACATCCTCTAATCTATGAGGACAATAGTTACACTCCTTTTAGCATTAATAGAACATTGTAACTCTTCAACATAAGAAGAATTTGTTATTGTTTACCGCCTTAGTAGTGAAAAAAAGATTTTTTTTAGTTTGCAACTTATATAATTATTATTTATTGAAGTTTTCATAAATATACTATCTGTTTTCAGGTAAATAAACAAGAGTGAACTATACACTCAATGTTTCCACACAAAAGACATCAACTAGCTACGGTTCGTTTTTAGCAAATAGTTGGTTTCAGAAAAATTACGTTTTTTAAATGCGTAATATCAAAACTTACAAAAACTTATAAAGGAGATGTTTCACAATAATGTATGGACCTAGGGCCCGATATTGTACACTAAGTACTTAGAAAAATAGCTAGGCAATGTAGTTTCATTTTTCAATATTCAATTCTTATAATATTGCCTCGTATTATGAATGGAATCTAACTAAATAAACACTTTCTTGCAACACAACAAACATGGCGAACTAAAACTGTAAAAATGTACTCATATTTTATTAAGCCTTGAATTTCGGGGGTGAATAAATATAAATTGTATTTTTGCCAATAACCGGTATTATTTCTCTTTTTTTCTGTATTGTGTACAAGGGGGCCCAAAATGAAACATCGCCTTTAACCTTTTAAATATTTATAATTGAAAACGAATCGAACCATGAATGATTCTAAAGGTTTAATAACCTCAAGGAAACGTAAGCTACCATATTTAATACATACAAACACCCAGACTTTTCCAAATATGCATAATATATTCATGTCTACAAATATTTACACTGAACGGGTATCGAACTCGTGACCTCTGACTTTGTTGAATGCTGTAGCTGTCTGTAGCCACGCCACGGAGTTCGCAATGATTCCATAAAAACAAAAAAACTGTCAATATTCAATATGTCAAGCTGAGAGCCACCATTTTGGCACTATCGGTGTTTGCAATAGTGACTCCCATTCTAGAGACTTTGCCTCAGCTTACCATCAGGCGAGGTGAAGTCATGTTGACGTGACCGACATAAAAAAAAATGTATTAGGAAATTTCTAATGTTCTTGATTAGAATCTATCTATCTTAAATACCTACACTATAATAAAAATTGTAAAGTGGCTATTTATTTTTTTATTTATGGCATTGGAGATTTTGAACAAAATACATAGGCGACGGTGACCACTTCCCATCAGGTGGGCCGTCTGCTTATCTATCACCTAAGTGGTATAACAAAATTACATCAACAAAAACTTGCGCATTGTTAGCAAACAATAATTAGATGAATTTGAATTTGAATTTGAATTTGAATTTGAATTTGAAATTTAGTGGTTCATTCCGTCCAGTCTATTAGTGTAAATAAACAGTAGTCAATGTTTATATTACAAGCCTTTTTTAAACAAATAACGGGACCCCACATCATAGCAGACGCTGGGACATTCCGGAACTTACTGTAAACGAAACACTTGATCAAATATGACCACATTCAACACATACTAACCAGCTCCGGTACCACTGTGACGCGCCGACAGGGTTGTCAGCTCTTAAACATATTTACCCGTAAAGATGAAGTTAAAAACATTATGTCTATGTAACATGTGATTTGGGGACTGCCTTCCTGAGACTGCTTTTTTATATATATAGGATACATCAATTTGACTTCACCTTGCCTGATGGTAAGCTGAAGGTAAAGTCTCAGGAAAGAGGGTCACCATTACATATACGTACAATGTTAACAATGGTGGCACTCAGCTTGCCGGCCTCATCGAAAGAGGATTGTTGTCGCAGCACCGCGTGACACCCATCGGTCCCACTAGTACTGCGACAACAATCCTCCCTATGTCTATGCACTTGCTGACCCCTGAACGCAATCCAACCAAGATTGATGATTACTATGGAGGGTTTTTCGCAATCGTGCATGGTGGTACCTGTCCGAATTTTGTAACAAATTTGTGCCATCAAATTTCTACCACCAGTTCGTTTACCATCAGGTTAGTTTAGCTTACCATCAGGCGAGGTGAAATCATATTGACGTCACTCATAAAAAAAATGTAGTTAGGTACAGTATATAAGTACGTTAAGTGGAATACCTAAACGTTCCGACAGCATTTTACCTCCAAACATTTTTTTGCCACCAAATTTAAGGAGGAGCCCTGTAGGTTGGCAACACCGGGCGCCGCCTCACCGGCTAGCTGTTTAACATATTAATTCACTTTCAGTGTGCGTGTCACATGAGATGTTTTCACCGAGTTTTAGATCACGACGTGAAATAATCACATATCGAGATAATAACGTGCTTAGGATACTGTGCAAGTGCAAGGAGAGCACGTTAAGCCGTCGGTCCCGGTTGCCATACAAACGTCTATGGCAGTCGTTACGGGTAGTTGGAGCTCTAAAAAGTCCAACAACAACGGTCTAGCTGCAATGCTTCGATATCGCCTAATGTCACCATTGGGTTTGAAGGTCAGATGGTAGTCGCTTCACGGAAAATATCGAGGTCCAGCCAAATCCGCAGTTAAGACTGGTAAAGCGGACCCCAGACTCCGAGGTGAAAGCTTTGGATACGACTGGTATTAACGCTAGGTTGAAGGAAGGTGAGACACGCGACACTGTATTGTTCTACTATTATTTGTTAGATGTTTTACTAGCCTTGTTTACTGCCCGCATGGACGACGGTTTTCACGTTTTTTGGAAATCTCCGGTTCTACTCAACCAATTGTGATCAAGCAAGAGCTTTTAAAAAAGACCGCATCTAAATCCGTTCAGTATTTTTGCGCCTATCGCGAACGAATAAATAAACAGACAGGAATTCAAAAATAAAAAAAGTGGTCCACGCAGGTGCGGGTGGAGCCACGGACATAAGCTAGTTAACACTTTACCTAGTAACTGAGACTTTGCCTTTAGCTTTCCATGAGGCGAGGTGACGTGTGCAATTATAAAAAAAAGAACAAAACCAATAAAACGATGGTATATTATGTCCATTTATTAATAAGTAAAAACGATATTTATACGGGTTTTATGGACGCATTGAGAATGCCCGTTGAATGCTAATTTACGACAGTAGCTTTTACCGCTAAGGCGGCATGCCCGCATCGCATTAAACGGTTAAAGTTCGGCTAGCGAACGACCTTGCTCCGAAACCTTGAGGAGAAGGCAGTGGAAAGCTTGTATCGGATTATATTTCAACGGTTATTTTTCAACGCTTCCCGTCAGGTGGGCCGTGCGCTTGTCTGCCACCTAAGTGGTAAAAAAATGCAATGTGTTACTTACCCAAATTTGATAGTAATGTGTTTCCTGGATATTTTTTATTTTTAATATTCTATGGCGTATATTGTTGCATAACATATATGTCAGTCGTAACCATCAGTCAAAGCCCTTAAAAATCTGGAAACTGGTCTGACTACAGAACTTCGATATCGCCAATGGGTTGTAGAAGTCAGATAGTAGTCGCTTCACTTTGACGGCCTCTGTGGCGTAGCAGTAATACATTAGACTGCTACGACATGTGTGCGGGTTCGATTCCCGCTCAGTGCAAATATTTGTATGCATGAATATTTCTATTTGCATTGGTCTGAGTGTTTCTATGGTATAATATGTATGTATTTACAAAAAAGGTATATATAAGTATGTTTATCCGCATTCTAGAATCCATAACATAATCTAGTTAAACTATGCTTGCTTTGGGTCTAGAGAGCGCTGTGTAGAATGTCACAGAATATTTATTTATTACTAGCTTCCGTCCACGGCTTCGCCTGCGTGGAGATCGGTATCGCCACCAAGTTTAAGCTAGCTTATAGCATGGTTTTAGCATAATACCTAACAACATTCAAATATGAGTCGTTAGATTACACGTTGTTACAGAATGCGTTGAAAAAATAAAGATTCACTGCTCGTTCCCCGTAGGTGATAGCGTGATAATATGTAGCTTATGTTTTGACCCGACTTTTAATAATATTCGTGCCAAATTTGAAGTAAATCCATGCCGTACTTTTTGAGTTTATCCCGGACATAAAGACAAACCGACGAATATTCTAATAAATATATTTTTGGCTTCGGTCTCGATTGTACACCCCAAGTATTCTTTTCCAAAAATATTCAATGTACAGTTTTGACTTCCCTATCATTTTATTATATGTATACTAGCTGTTGCCCGCGGCTCCGCCCGCGTGGATGTCGAAATCCGTTTAAAAAACTATCCTATCTCTCAAGTTGGATCGAACTGCACATGGTGTGCGAATTTTATTATAATCGGTTAAGTGGTTTAGGAGTCAATTGAGGACAAACATTGTGACAAGAGATTTATATATATTAAGATAGACTCATTTACTCTCGGAAAATATCGAAGTGCTTTTCGAAGTTATGTGTGTATTTATCGCAGGTTTATAAGTGCCCGGTTAATGGCAATAGGCTCGCCATCTATTACATTGGGACCTAAGCATAAACTGGCAAAATGTGGATGCTAGCACCTCTACCTACCCCTTCGGGGATATAGGCGTGAGTTTATGGATGTTATGTTATGTTAAAATATCGAAGTACGCTGGCTTCGTAGTTAGACTGAATAGAATAATACTGAGGTGGAAAAAGGCTCGGAGGTTGATGTCCTCCGAGTCGGTTCCTCTGAATCACAGGACCAAGATCAGTATATTACGAAGGTTGGTGACAAGTTCTTCATTAAAATCAGTTGTGGAAGAAGCGGCTACGAACTGTGTGAGTCACAGAATATATAACGAAGTGAAACGACGGCGTGTCGTCTGAATCATAAGTGAGAAATATCGCCGTGTCAAACGTACGCCCATTAATTAACGGGGGACTAAACTTTCTTTTTACGGCCGCCAACTGCGTCGTAAATGACTCACTTTGATGAGAATTGGATTAATCAGCTGATGACAATGAGTTAATGACTTGAATGAATTTTGGGTGGTTTTTCAATGAATATATACACAAATCTGCCACCGTTTTTTTATAGTCGATAAACGACCCGCGTTTGAGCACTATCTCACCTGATGGTAAGTGACGATGTAGTCGACGAACGAGCACGCTTGCCTAGAAGCAACCTGTTCACTGTAGACTTAAAGACTCCCAGGTTATAGTTTTTCGGAAACATTGAGTCAAGCAGGGCATTCCACTCCTTAGCTGTACGCATAATGAACGTATTGCTGAAGCGATTCGTGTAGGTACTTTCGCCGTATTTTCATACCATTTAGGTGGCAGAAGTGTACACGACCCACCTTTTACATCTGTCGGTGTATGATGGTGACTTTACCTCTAGCTTACCATCAGGCGAGGTGAAGTTATTTAGACGTGATCTTTATGAAAAAGAAAAGAAAAAAACCTTACACCCCCACTTTTGCAAATCCAATTGCAGACAAATTTACTTGAAGGAAATAAATCTATCAACTAATCATATTGTAATAATCACGCAGTTGATCTCCTAACGTGGTAATAACACCAGTCAGTGTTGCTAGTTACAGTTTGGGCGGTGGAATGAATGGAACTAGGTTTATGGCATTCTTGAGCTCAATCTGCGCGCGCGCACCGAGTACTACAACGCCTCGTCCACTTGCAAATTGATGGTTTTAAAAGTAGTGGATTATTAAATTATAGTTATCAAATGATTCGACGATTTGTTTCGTAATGGCAGCAAGTTTTTTTTTCTTTTTTAATGTACTAGCAATTATAGATAGTAGTAATGCAATAGAGATACGCTTGCCAAGGAAGTTTGTGGAGTAAATTTGAGAGATTGAGTGAGTAATGATGCAACAATTTAGAATATAATTATCTCGTCATCCATGGACGTGTAAACCAACAGACGGAACGCGTCGATGTCAAAGTCAAAGTCGGACTACAAAGTCGGGAGATACCGTCGTGTCCTACCTCCGTACAAACAGGAGTATGTACTTATGTGATTCATCAATTTTCATAGTATCCTCCTAATATTATAAATGTGAAGTATACTAAGTTTATTTTGATCTTATTCACAAAACCGCAGGACGGATTCAATTGAAACATGACACACTGTCACTTTCAATGACCTAACTGGCGACACACAGTTCGAGAGTTTTTTAAGTGGCAGACAAGCACACCGCCCACCGGATGGGAAGCGTTCACCATGGCCTATGGAATTGAGCAAAATTAGGGACGTCACACTCTAGCTGCCGACCTTGAAGAGTGAGGGGGCTACAGGCTGAGGAATTAGTTGGGGATCGAGAAAGTATCTCTGCTTTCAATGCAGGAGACTTTCGTCTCCCCGCTCACAGCACAGAATCCCTCCAGTGAGCTCTGGCTACCCTACTCACCACCGGGCACATAACACGATGTTTTGGTTAGGGCTGCTTAATTCGAACGGGAGATACAGTCGTGTCCTATCTCCGTCAAAGTGCTCATCTGCCACCTAAGTAGTATAAAAATAAGTTCTGAAAACAGAAAAACCGTAGGTCGTAACTAAATATAAATCGAACAAATCGTTCTACAACTAAATACATATTATCAGTTGGCAGCTGATAAGGTGCGTGAGCTGCGCGGGCGCACGGTACGCGTTTAACGGCGCGCGCACCGTTAGCGCGTCCCATATACCACATACTACCGCACCATACCAAGTACTAGATCTTAGTACAAACAGACTTCAACTTGCAAACTTACTAAATTTATAACAGTTGCTTCTTGAATTTACGAAACAATTTTGTAGATGTAGAAGAAGAATAATATGTTATTTGTATGGATTTACCAAAAAAAAGTATATAAGAATGTTTATCTGCACTCTAGAACCCATAACACAAGCTAGTTGAACTATGCTTACTTTGGGGACAGAGCTGTGAAGAATGTTAAAAAAAACAATTAGTGTAAACTTTTGTTCGTGACTTCTTTGATTCTGTCCGGTTCCCATGGGAACCTATATGCTATTCCACACTATAATTTATCCCTGTAGGTACCAAATTTCAGCCAGACCCGTTCAGCCGTTTTTGCATGAAAAAGTTACATTACAAACATTTATAAATCCATCCATACAAACTTTAGCTTTATAATACGAGTACCTAATAGTAGCCAGTAGGATATGAACTCTTATTTTAAATCTTATAAAAACATGATCCAAGACGGATTTGAAACAATAGTTAAGTACCTATGTAAGAAAATAATCGAGCGATAAAAATTCACAGGCGCTATTTTTAAACATTACTGTCATAATATTATGTTATATCCATCGTAAACTATATCTTCAACTAGGCTGAGCCCGCTATCCACCGCGAATTTAGACTATAAGGTTATTTTTTTATAGTAGGTAGGTAGTAGTCTATATTAGGTAAGTACGTCTTGTAATATTACCTATCTGCCAACGAAAGTCCAGTCCAAATAGGCCTAGCCGATTTCACAAAAATAAATACTGTGTAATTTACATAAACTTTCCATAATACTTTATTAACTCATATTTAATTAGTTCACACTTGTTTACCGTTTATACATTTAGTATGTTAAATTTATAATGAGAATAACTATTCCGATTCTAAGTTACAAAAACACACACAACTTTCGTTGTTCCAATAATGTAATGCGCCAACATAACTTCAAAAATGTTAATCAATTTCTAACTTCTTAAACGTCCCTTCAAGACTATTGGCTCCTTTTTTGTCAGGCAACGCTGCATTTCTCTGCTCCTCCTCAATTTTGAAATAAGGAGCCAAAAGTTGGACTTCTTCCATACATTTTTTGTGAATTGTCTGCGTATCAGGAAGAGTTCCTCCATAGTCAGAAGGTAATGAAGATCTTGGTATTATTTCATAAATCTTTTTAATATCTTCGTTTTTCTTATGAAACTTGATAATCTTATAGAGATCCTGATGTAAAAATGGTTTTACGAGTGACATTAATTTATCCAAAATTGACTCCGTGTTCAATAAATGGATAGCACGCATTCGTACCGGTGCAGCTTCTTGCACATACTGGAGCAGTTTTCGGACAGTTGATAGATTAACTCGAGTGACATGTCCAATTTTAATTCCATTCATATCAAAAAGTACGATATAACCTGGTTGAGGGCCTTGTTTTGAAAGAGATAAATCCATGACCATGAAGAATAACTTACAGATGGATTCTAGGTCAAAATTTGATGGGTCGTTATCGTGGAGACGATGATATATAATCTCATAGCCTTCACAAGATTTGCCAGGAATGTGAAATAGTTCTACAACATCGGCTGCTTTCTTCAAATCTGCGTTCCAAACTCGATAATCAAAGAACTCTGGTGCATTTTTTCTACATTCGTAATACTTTTCTATGCACGATTTAGTCTTATCTATATTAGCATAGCACGCATTATAAAACAGTACTAATTGTTTATCACTTAAATTCCTGGGCACGGATTTTGATTTGTCAATCTTTAATGTCCAATTTCTTAATTCTTCTATATCCTTTTGAGAAAACTTATCCATCGCCATTGTAGTTTCAGCATAATTGAATTCTAATTCCACAAACATTGTTTTATCAATTATTCACACACGACTGATGGCTAATGTTATGGATTATCAACTGCAGAAAAAATACTCTGATGAATACAATAAGCTGATTAGTCATTAGATATGGGTAGATATGGAATCATTAAGTCAACTTTATCAATATTTAAATCATGCAAGGCAATCTTATCATGTAGGTAATAATTAATTAAGTACTTTTAAATCATAATATAATTCACTGTTAATAAATGGGAATACAATGTTTTATGATAATTTGGTAAATCTTGTGAAAAGTTAAAATCCGGCAAGAATAGAATTTTCTTGATGTCTTTGTCCCGTTGAGACACAATAGAATCTTCTTGTTATTTATTTTTTGCCCGGATCCATCGCAGTTTCCTTCATCATGGTTACGGTCAAGAAATGAATCTCATCTTTCACTCAAGCCTGAGTCGTCAATTCCGAAATGCGCTGTATCCATTGTAAACTATATCTGCACATGACATGTTATCCTCAAGTGACTTTGTATTTTTATAAGCTAATCAATTTCCAATTTCTTGAAGGTTCCTACAAGTGTGCTGTCTCCAGACAACGCTGCGAGTCTCTGCTCCTCCTCAACTTTGAAGTAAGGTACCGCCAGTTGGAGTTCTTCCATATATCTCCTGTGAAGTGTCTGCGTATCAGGTAGTGTACCACCATAGTTCGAAGGCAATGAAGACTTTGGGAATATTTTATAGATATTTTCCATATCTTCATCTTTCTTATGGAATATGGAGAGGTCAAACAGTTCCTGGGTTGTAAATGGTCTCAATATTGCTGCCAATTTGTCCAAAATTGGCTCCGTGTTCAATACATGGATGTTACGTATCCGTATAGGTGCAGCTTCCTGAAGATACTGGAAGAGTGTCCGAACAATTGAGAGATTGAATCGAGTGAGATGTCCCATTTTAAGTCCGACCATATCAAACAGAATCATATAACCTAATTGGGGACCTAGTTTTAAGAGAGAAAATTCGATGATCATGAAGAATAGTTTACAGGCATATTCTATCTCAAAATTTGAAGCGTCACTGTCGCAGAAACGGCAATATATCACCTGGTAACCCTCACTTGATTTGCCAGGTAAGATAAATAATTCTACAACCTCAGATGCTTTTTTTAAATCTGCATTCCAGACCCGGTAATTGAATAAATCTGGAGCATTTTTTCTGCATTCGTAATATTTTTCTATGCATACTTTAGTCTTGTCGATATCACCGAAACACGCGTTATAGAATAATACTAATTGTTTATCACTTAAATTCCTGGGCACGGATTTTGATTTGTCAATCTTTAATGTCCAATTTCTTAATTCTTCTATATCCTTTTGAGTAAACTTATCCATAGCTGCTGTTGTTTCAGCATAGTTGAATTCTAAATCTACAGGCATTTTCTTAGTTAAATAGGACACAACTGCACACAATCGATGCGGTTAATCAACTACTTGTAAACAAAATACTCCAATAGACATTGAAAGCTGAACAGTCGATGATATCACATATCGACCTTACAAAGATAGACAGTCGTTAAGTCAACCTTATCAACATTTCAATCATTTTATCATTTTATCATTGCAACTACTTTAAAAGACACTTAGACACTTTTATAAAAGACACTTTTATAGTACACGACAGTTTTATAGTAGAAAATGTGTTAATTTTAATCAATCAATCAATCAGCCTGTCGATGTCCACTGCTGGACATAGGCCTCTCCCAATGTACGCCATACCACCCGATTCTCCGCCTTCCGCATCCAGTCCATCCCAGCTGAAAAAGGTTCAGGTCATCGGTCCATTTGGCTGAGGGGCGTCCCACCTTCCGTTTGCCAACTCGTGGTCTTCACTCTAGGACTCGTTTGCTCCAACGGCCATCGGTGCTTCGACAGATGTGGCCAGCCCATTGCCATTTCAGCTTGCTTATTCTGCGAGCTATGTCGGTAACTTTGGTTCTTTGTTCATTGCGAATTTTGTCCTTCAAAGAAACTCCAAGCATAGCTCACTCCATCATTCATATGTTAATTTATATGTCTATTTTACACATTTATTCTTATTGGTTAACAATCTTCAAAGTAGTGGGCGCCAGTGGAATCAACTGAGGGTGTGGGCCAGAACCTCTACGTGGTACACCCGGTCAACGGAGATGGTATCTCATCTCACTCGCAGGGAATACGCTACTGCCTGCGGAAATTGCAGACCGAGACGGGAGTGGCTCTCTAGAGGGCTGCTTGGAGGTTCTCCACTTTCCCTCTGATTAGCAGAGGGCAGAATGGGGTGAAGGCGGAGGGCGGGCTGGCAACAACTCCCCACCGCAATGCTCGCTTGACTTCCTTTTTGGAGGTTAAGGGGGCCATCTTAAAACCGTAAATTGCCCAGGGTCAGCTGGGGTGTAAGGGACATGTCTCTATTTAGCTGTTTATAACGAAGATATTTCTTATATTTCTACGCAAATGCGTGCAAACAGGTTTAGGTAATTGATGTCTTATTATTAAAGTGACTGTGGGTACTGTGTTAATGCAGGTGTTCAACTCACTCTTGACCGGTTATGTATATTCAACGCTGGAGTTACGAGCATCACTTCCTCACTACACTTAATTTTTTTTGTGAAATTCTTACGCAAACGCATTTACGATAGCAACATATCAAGGTATAAAATATGGTTGTCTGTCTATCAGTTATTTAACTAATTGGGTACTGTTTAAAGTGTTAAGTTAAATCAGTTTCGTTTTTATTAAACGTTAAAACAGCAGTTCTAACTTATTCTACTAATAAATGTGTAAGTTTGTGAGTAGTTTGTGTATGCATGAATGAAGGCGATGGTGGTGGTTGAATGGATAAAGACGCGGCCTCTTCTTAGAGGTACCGAGTTCGAATCCGGCCAGACAGTACCGATGTGAATTTCAGTTTGTGGAATTTATATGTGCTAATCACATTATTTACCATCTGCTGACGGTGAAGGAAAAACATCGTGAGGTCCACTTGTCCTAGAAGAAAATCTAAGGAAATGTCCGATCCACCAACCCGCATTAGGCCAGCGTGTGTGAATTATGGTCTAAACCCTCTCAGCTCTCTCGTCAGAGAAGAGGTTACCCGTGGCCAGCAGTGGGACATAAATGGGTTGCTATCATATAGTCTGGAATAATACGTAGGTTACTTTTATTCCTGAAATAGGGAGCAGGAACAGAATTTTAAGCGAGCAAAGCCGCAAGTAATAGCTAGTATGAAAGAAACGTTCATTATTAGGAAATCTTTACTATTGAGTGAATAATTAAAAATAATTAAAAGCGATAAAATAAAAACATATTAACGTAATTTTTACTTACTATTATTTATTTAACAATCAAATAAATAGTATATACTGATAGATAGGAAAGTGGTTATTTAATTATGGTTTTGTGGTGCCACGTAACAGGGACACCCCCTATTATCATGTACCAAGGCAGTAATACTATTCTGCTGCACCGCATAGAAATCCCTTCAGTGATTTTTGCGTCCATCGCGAACAAACAGACAATAAGAGTACCACTGCAGCAGTAACTTTTTTTATATCGGTCGCCTGATGGTAAGCTAAAGGTAAAGTCTCAGGAAAGAGGTCACCATTACATACACCGATAGTGCTATAATGGTGGCTCTCAACTTGACGGCCTCGTAAAAGAAGAGATGATTGTTGTCGCAGTTTACAGGAAAATAAACTATACTTTGTCTAATGTAGGATGATAATAATGACAGATGTAAGTAGGGTAGCCCATTTCCCAGGGCAGTCCCTTTAGGTAGGTAACTTACTTCAGGATGACAAAAGAGAAGTTTTATGGTATAGTATTTATGTTTCGTATCATATTTAGCTAATTATATCACAAAAATTTTAGTAGTATAAGTACTTACAGTAGCAGCACGATATGATGGCCGGTTTGACATATTACAATAGTGATGGAAATGTCAATTTACTCTCGATAAAAATATAATCAAATCAAATAAGTTTTTATTGCAAGCAGTACTTACCTAGGTACCTGATTCAAAAACTTTAGTAAAAAAATATAAATTTTTACCTACTTAATACATATGAACGAACTGAATATTGGAATTAGGAATGAAAATGAGTATATATTAATCCAGCTTCCTTCAGTGATTGCACTAGCTTTTTTCTTGTTGGATACTCCTTCCGTAAATAGTAGCTACACACATGTCTTCGACTGGTTTTGCTCGTTTTTTTCTGTGTTTGTGAAGTTTATTTTCTTCTGTGCCAGTCTCGCCAGATTTTTCTTTAGTTATCTATTCGTCTAACAGTTATAGGTAAAATTGACCTTCCATTTTGAGATTCACGATCGAAATGTTACGAAGGCGTACCTATAACGAACACACGTGCCTGACTGTTTAGAACTCAGCTCTGCGTATGTTCGGCCATATCGACGAAATCCACAACAAAAGGCGTAAACAGAGTAAGTTGAGGGCTACCATTATAATTATCACTGTTAGTGTATGTAATGGGGACCCCTTACTGAGACTTTACCATCAGGCGAGATTTACCATTTAGCTTACCATCAGGCGAGGAGGTCTAAACTATATCGCAATCGCACTGCACTCCTAGTTTGTACTTTTCGAAGCAACGTCAAGTCGAAAATGCTTTGTTTTGACGTAAGTTTGCCGGAGGTATTATTGGGCTTGCCAGTGGTCCTAGTGTCGATTATATAGATTTTATTTAAAGAAATTGAATTTCGAAAAACAAATACCGAGTTGTGTGAAATAAGTACACCAATAGGTAATTATAATCTTATAAAAATAAAAAATAAATGATCGTGGGACACTAATATACATTATATAATTCAGAAATCAATGTAATAAATAAATATTGTGTCCTAAAATTATACCTACATTCGATAAAATTTTATGACTTACTGTACGTCACTATTGACAATAAAGAACAGCAATGTGCTCTTTCAAAATGTCACAATAATTAATACGAAACTTCATGAGCGGACAAACGTCAAACCGGCCATTATATCGTGCCGTAGGTATAATAATTTCAATAAATTATTTTAAATTCGATTCATTTGTGGTTAGTCAATTGTGCTATATTCTTGCAAGACGCTTCACTATGACAAGTGGGCGGGGCTTGTCTATGAATTAAAATAATTTTAAGGGTGTAATTTTGTATAAAAAATACGATACTTCATAGACATGAACTGTCATTATTATCATCCTACATTAGACAGAGTATAGTACACAACGGCAGTCACAATACACGTCCAAATCAAACAATCACGCGACGTGAAAATAATTGCGCAAGAGTTTCCGAACAACGATTAGTTATACTTTCAGCTTCTACGGAAATAGAGGCTTTACTCGACTGTGGTGGCACGAAGTCTATATATAATATATTACGTAGAGGTTACAGGATGTCCCACGGCGATGCTATATAGACAGGAAGTACCTACCTTAAATAATGTATGTAGACAATTTTACTGAAATTCATGGTTTAAAAAAAAATTTAAAAAAATTTTTTTACTTTACTAACCATGTTTTTAGAGAGATTTGTTACTTCTTCTTCTTCTTCAACCCAGCGTTAATCCCAGTCGTATCCAAAGCTTTCACCTCGGAGTCTGGGGTCGGCTTTACCAGTCTTAACTGCGGATTTGGCTGAACCTCGATATTTTCCGTGAAGCGACTGCCATCTGACCTTCACAACCCAATGGTGACATTGGGCGATATCGAAGCATTGCAGCTAGACCGTTGTTGTTGGACTTTTTAGGGCTCCAACTACCCGTAACGACTGCTAAAGATGTTTGTATGGCAACCGGGACCGACGGCTTAACGTGCTCTCCGGGGCACGACCAGACCAATGCAAATACCCATATTCATGCATACAAATATTTGCACTGAGCGGGGATCGAACCCGCGCCTCCTGCGCAGCGGCCGCGTTACCTACGCGCCTACCTTATATAATGTATGTAGACAATTTTACCGATAATTGAAATCGTAGATGGCCCTAGGTACCTTACAAGACCCAAGACGGTATGCGGTTTTAGTCGGTTAAGCTATAAAAGCACAATGCAATAGACGTCTTATTAATTACTCGTTCATTGTCTTATATCAAATACTACACCATTTTCTTTTAATGAATATAAGAAAGGTTAAGAATGTGAACAATGACCGTATAAATTGGCACTCTATTGTCTCTGCCTAGACCCGTGGGAATAAAGCGTGTGGATATGCAAATGCTTAATTGTTTCGATGCCGTCACCATTAACCTATATTTTGTGTTTCAAATTAATGACACGAACGGTTTCCTCTTAGCTTAGGTGTCCATTACTCTGTGTGTTAGAAGGTGTCTTAATGTCAGTAAGGAAGGTCTTCAATGTACTTCAAACTTTTGATAGACAAAGTAAGTGATAAAGCCGTGTAAACGGTGCCGGTAAGGCCCGGCGCACAAGCGAGACTTTTAACATCGGCGATTTTGAGACTGCATTACAGTTATTTGCCGCACCATAAAGACTTGAAATTCTTTACCAGCGCATGTGTTTCCTTCCTCCTATGGTCCCGGGGCCCCTAAGCGGGGCGTGAAAAAGCATTTGATGAGGCCGTCAAGCTGAGCGCCGCCACTGTAGCACTACCGGTGTATGTAGTGGTGACCCCAGTCCTGAGAATTTTCCTTTAGCTTACCATCAGGCGAGGTACGGTCATTTTGACGTGTCCTATATAAAAAAAACTTGTAACAAGGCGAAATGTTTTGCTACTATTTCTTTGAGACTGTGACAAATATATGCCTTATTAACTTTTAAACTTTGCCTGTTTATACATGACAGCCTCTGTGGTATAGCGGTAGTGCATTCGACTGCTACGATAGGGGCGAGAGTTCGATTACAGTTCAGTGCAAATATTTACACGCATGAATATGTCTATTTACATTGATCCCAGATGTTTCTATGTATAATATGTAGGTAAATATTTACAGAAAGAAGCAATTATATCAGTATGTTTATCCGCATTCTAGAACCTATAACACAAACTAGTTAAATTATGTTTATTATGCACAGAATATAATAGTAGTACTAACGTTGGGTCTAGAGAGCGTTGTGTAGAATGTCATAGAATATTTATTTAGTCTTTATCTACATGACATTCCATTATAAACTATTTATATATTGTACTGATGTTATAGAGTTTGCTTTTCGCTTTTAGTTAGTATTTTCTAACGCAGTCAGATAGTTTTTTCTTTAATGTATATCAGTCATTCTATTTTAATTATTTTTCTTGTGTGACAAAACATGCACACTGTCTCACGCAGTCACGCAAAGTCTATTGACTGAATGATTGAAGATCACTTTATCAAGTACTAGCTGTTGCCCGCGGCTCCGCCCGCGTCGATTTCGAATTCCTTAATTTTTTGAAAACAAATTATAGCCTATGTTACTCCCAAATATTGTAGCTTTCTATAGGTGAAAGAATTATTGAAATAGGTCCAGTAGTTTGGGAGCCTATTCGTTACAAACAAACAAACAAATCTTTCCTCTTTATAATATTAGTGCATATATTAATTCTAACAAGCTATTCAGTGAACGCGTGTGAAAGTGATTGCGTTTATTTCTAGAACTTATGTGTGTTGTGTTCAAAGTGAAGTGGTTGTTTATTTTATTTATTTATTTCATGAACAATGTTACATTGTATTTAAAATATAAAAAAAATCTTAGTCTTAGGTTTAGTTAATTACAATACATACGGATAGAATAAGAATTAATATTACCAATTAATAACTTAAACAAAGTGCTAGCTAGAAATAAAATTAGAACATGTCAAAGTGTCATGTCAATAAAATTAAATTTAAAATTACATGTTATTGTTCTAATCATATCGCGTTTTGATGGTCAGCGTTTTATCGAACGATTAGCATTAGCATTAAATAATTCCCAACTGAAACCTAATACCATTACTATACTCGACCTGTAAATCGACCCTTGAACGTCATATACAGCAGTCGCTACCTTTTCCCCATCTAGTACCACTTTAAGGTCCGTATTAATAGATGACACTCACTCTGAGATATTATGTCTCAAAAGTGTGCACTTGAGATGATCTGCACCATTGGTGCAGACTGCAGAGCATCTTAAGTACGATTTTGAGACATATTGCAAACTTTGCCTTTAACTTACCATCAGGCGAGGTGAAGTCATGTTGACGTGTACGACATAAAAAAATATATGACACACAATTTTTTACAAGCTTTTCATAATAGCCGCTCACCGGCGGTAAAAGTATCGTATCCGCGACGGCCCTTTGAATGACGAAGCAGCTTCTAGACGCGAACTGAGAATAGGATCGCCAGGGTCACAATTGCGACCTCTGGCACAGTTAGCAGTGGGCTACTAAAGGCGCTTTGTGGTCTGGGCTGGCGGATTCCGTCTGACGCAGTGACTCATAAGTTTTTTTTATGAATAGGTGTAACAATAATGTAGATATCAATTGATTGATTTATAACCGCAAAAAATGGCGGTTTCGTTTTCCTGTTCGCTTTTCGAACGGTAGAAAAAATACCTTCACTTTAGGTAGATACCCACCTAGAGTATTCGTTTACGGTAATCAATATAGTACGGCGACGCGCCACCGGTACATGGTAGATATCCCACTCTTACGCACAAAACGTTTTGACAGTACGTTCATCATGCGTACTGCTAAAGAGTGGAATGCCCTGCCTGAGTCTGTGTTACCGGAAAGCTACAACCTGGGAGTCTTCAAGCGTACTCCACCATCGACCACATCATCCTTTACCAAAAAGTGAGATTGTGGTCAAACACGAGCCTTATCAATAATTTTTTTTTTAAATCAAAACAAAAAAAATAAAATTGGAGTGTGTGTTTGTAATTAATTACAATCAGATGATGGATTGAGATTTTAAAGTTTAATTTTTTTGCGTGGAACCCTTATTCATTTTCCAAAATTAAAGTAGCCTATGTCACGCCTTGTAATATTACCTATCTGTCAGCGAAACTCATGTCCACATAGGCCCAACTTTTCAAGCAGATAGAAAGATAAACAAACAGATAGACAGACAAAAATTTAACAAAAGCGTTTTAGTTATAATCATACATGCTCTCATTTTCATTACAAACAAAGGTACATTTCAATTTTATTGTTTGCATCTATGTTATATGCACTGATATAAAACCTGTTATTTTTTATATTAAGTAGATACAAACAGACACTAAACTTCGATTTTAATTATTTGTATAGATAAAAATGATTATTTGCTATTTTGATAACGTTCTCTATGTAAATTTTGACTTAATTTTGTTCACTTGTAACCTCTTGTAACCTTTGCTTATTTTTGTTCAAGTGTTGGTTTTAGGGCAAAGTTTTAGCATGGTTGCCTTAGTAGTAAAAAGGCTGTGTAGCGGTAAATGAATAATATGAGTAGCAATAGAAAATATTGACCTACTGATGTGACAAGTCGGGCTTATTTGAACCATAGTTTACCGCTAGTGAAATGTAACCCACACATCACACACGTCAATATAAGTTACAACTTGATAAAGAGATTTATAGAGACATAGATAGATAGACAGACAGATAGATAAGTCTTTGTAGTACTTATCTATATCTCAACTATTAATTTATGTATAACCTACGGCTCTGCCCGCGTGGACATCGGTTTTCACGTTTTTTTGATTATATCTCCGGTTCTGCTCAACCGATTGTGATCGAACATGCGTAAGATTGCAAGTCTGATCAAGACCTTTCAAACAAAAAAATCGCATCGAAATCTGTTTAGTAGTTTTTGCATCCATGCGCACAAATAGACAAACAGACAAACCGACAAGGATTCCAAAAAATTTTTTTGTGTTCAGAATCATTTATATAGGTATTTAACATAACATAACCCAAGTATTTTTTTTATATTTTCTATGTTGCATAGACACAAGTAATTTTGCCATTTTATTATGGTCATAAATTATAGCTGAATGATAACAAAATTTAATAAACAAAAAAGTTGTACAAAAAAATTAAATAATATGTTATTTTAGTTTAGGTACACACATTTGCCCCACTCGACCCTAATTGTGAAAATATGAAAGTCTAAATGAAAACATTTACGAGAAAAAAAAGAAACAAACGAGATAACGATCGCACGGCGTTTCTAAAAATATAAAGTTTTGCAAATAAATTATCTTTTTTTTTTTCATCAGATATGCAAACCTTAACCAAGAACGCACACTGGAATATATTATGTGGCAAAGCCGACTCGATCGTGTAGGCATGACTTGGCATGACCCTGGGACAGCCAGGATGCGAGAGAAATACCTAACGCCCTGACGTCTGAAGATGGCATGCGGTTTTTAGTCGGTGCACATCCGACATAACCGCCGATGACACGGCGATGGTATTTGTAGGGATTGCCGCATAAAAGGCATGAATTGGCTTTACTTATTCGTAAACTAATGGGCGAGTCTCTATTATTGTAAAATTGTGATTTAGTTGTGTTTGTACATTGGGGATATTTAAAAAAAATGGCTGAGAAGAATTAGCTGTTTATATACATACTGGCTTTTGCCCGCGGCTACGTCCGCGTGGATGTCAGTTATCGCAACCAAACATAGCCTATGTCTCGGGGTCTAATCTAATCTACCCCTATACCAAATTTCATCAAAATCGGTTCAGCGGTTCAGGCGTGAAAGCGTAACAGACAGACAGACAGAGTTACTTCCGCATTTATAATATTATTAAGTATAAGTATAATATGGATAGTATGAATAGTATGGACTGGAGAAATTAAAAAATATATATTTTTTGAGTCTTGTCTGTCCATCGCGAGGACACAAAAACTATTGAACGGATTTTGACTCGTTTTTTTTGCTTGAAAGTTCTTGTTCAGACTTAAAATCATACGCATGTTTGATCAAAATCGGTTGAGTAGAACCTGAGATATAGTCAAAAATGCGAAAGACGTCTACGCGGGCGGAGCCGCGGGTACAGGCTAGTATTGTTATTTAACAACACGTCTTCACTTGTTGTAATGGTTAATTATTTAAACAATATTATAAAGGTGTTTTTAAGGATCCTTACACAGGTTTGGTCCTTCGAGCCGGTTGAAAAAGTTAATTTAAATTTGCTCCATTTGCACTGTGTGATTAATTAAATAATACTAATTTCATAATACCGTGATGGTAGCTGTAAGGATAAGCACGCGGCCTCTACTCAGAGGTATCGAGTTCGAATCCGGCCGGACAGTACCAAAGTGAATTTCACTTTATGGAATTTATATATGTGCTAATCACATGATTTACCATCTGCTGACGGTGAAGGAAAAAACTCGGGAGGAAATCCACATGTCCTAGAACAAATTCTTAGGACATGTCCGATCCAGCAACCTGCATTAGGCCAGCGTGTGTGGATTGAGGTCTAAACCCTCTCAGCTCTCTCGTTAGAGGAGACGAGACCCGTGCTCAGCAGTGAGACATAAATGGGTTGCTATTAATTTCATAAAAAAAAATGTAGCTAAGATGATGATGCTGATGGGATATGAACTTGTTACCTCTTGATCGCAAGTCCTACGCTTACCCATCATTACGGTACCGCTAAAGCTTAGGACTTGCTCCACCTAATTCTTAGTAGTGATAAACCTACCAGTACTGTTTTCATTGCCTTATACGTATTTACAGAGAATGTTTAACTGCTACGTCAACAGTCTGTAGTTAGTTCGATTCCCACTCAGTGTAAATATTCATGAATAAATGTTAATGTTTATTTTTACTGTTCTGGATAATTGTTGGTTGGAACTTATGTAATGTGTGTTTATATACTCAAGAAAAAACCAGGGAAAAAAGTATGCCTGTTGAAATACATTTTAGAACTATGCCACGCTTATAGCTTAAGGAGCTAGGTAGGTTGTAAAAATGATTAAAAGTCAGACACATAAAAGTACAGGACATACACAATTAATTACTTTATTTAAAGGACAGACACACTTGATTATAGGTACCTACACAATCTTTTCGAGACATCCGCTAAGGACGTTAAATTAAAAATGAAGTAAATAGTTTTTTTTTTAGTTATAACTAGTTACTAAGTTATTGTGTGTCATGGAAATATGTATAAAATTGGTTAAGGTATTTATTGTAACATAATGAAGATTGTTGATCACAAGTATAGAGAGTTTTTACACCGAAGTGTCGCGAGTCGTGAGCGCATCGGCATCAGTTTTACATATCAACAATTCGAGCGTACGATACGATAGTTTTTCATTTAACTTTCGCCAATTTGTAGTCACACAATCCTCGAAAGTATACCTAGTACACTAACAGAATAAAACCCGCTTCATCGCAATCAAGTGCAAGATATATAACAATATTTGCATATACCAAAACTTAACCAATTAACTAAACCGTCTGCTCTATGTCCCCATACGAGAAAAGACCCTCGCACACGCTTAGATAATTGCCAGACTAAATAAAAACCAGTTGTTGTAGTTATTTTCATTAACAAGCGGCCGATATTATGTATATATTTTGGAAAGTCGGAATACCGCTTACCGTTATCGCCAATGTAACATCTAAATAATACATTTCTATTTAACGGAGAATTTCTTCTTTCGAGATAGAAAACAGTACCTACAAATGTGAAAACTTTTCTAATACGGAACTGTACGCTTAGAACATATTTAACTGATAAATCAATCAAGAATCACAGTGACCCTAAATATTGGCCTATTTAAAGTAATCTCACCAGAAAGGAGCGAGGTTGCGAAGGACATGTCCTGGGCGAAGCATTGAGGAATGAGGGCCAATAACAGGCCAAAGGCCACACTGAGTCTCGCCACTGTCATGATGCACTATAAACTGTCACTGCGTGTGTCCGTCCTGTGGCATGGCGTAGCGACCGCTTGCCGACTCGGGCGCGCGAGCACTGCTCAAGAAGAAAGGTGTTTGGGTGCGTGCGAAGCCCGCCAATGAAGAGTTTGTAGATGAGAAAGTTCTCTGCGCAACTTAGTGAAGTTATTGCTCACTTGTCAGCCGTTTTGTGTTCCTTACAGCTCAATGTCTTATCTGGCTATCAGCTATACGTAAATAATGTGCCTTACGGTACCTTAATAGCAATGAAAGAGCCGATACATACATGAACGTTCGATAGCTAAATGAATCGATTTCTGTGCAAACGAAATCTGCATAGTCAGTGATGGTTTATGCCGGGCATTTATTAGGTATTTATGCTCAAAATGCCAGGGCATAAACCCATCTATATCATATAGATGGGTAGGCCTGCCTGTAGCCAGGTGGTTTGCCTGTGGAACAGAATGCCTATCAATCAGGTAGAATTTGGCAACCATTACAGGCGACCCTGGCTTCTTCGAAAAAGAGCAAGTTCATCTTTTCACAAACGTGCTATTTTTTCTGGCTTATAATAAAGTGACAGGCTGGCCAACCCACCTCATAATGCCGTCAGATTTTCTTCTACACAGTTCTAAAGGGCTCAGGATTCTTGGGAAAGATTTGTATGACATCATGTCCACCAGTCCACTGCTTCGTAAGGATGTATAAATGATGGACTCCCGCGAAGCTCGCCATTCAAAAACCAACCAAGTCTGATACCCTGACTCCAAAAAGACGGAAGGTGTTTATCAGAAATCAGAAAGTCACTTCCACCTTGGCTCGTTCCTCAATCAGGAGGTGCACTGGCTAAAAGGTTTAATTTAAACACTTTTAAATTATATTGTCATTAGAACTAAATACTTCTACCAAATATCAGACCAATCAGACAACTGAAAGGGGGTCAAATTTCAATTACTAGATTTGACCCAAACAAACAGGTCGAGTTAAATAAAACTGTTTAGTAAAAATAAACAAAAATTTAATATTTTAAACAGTCTCTCATCTGTTAAATCTTAATCTTTGTCGAAATTACCATAATTTAACGGCAAATGTGGAATCAGTTTATTGCAGCGGAGTCGAGGTGGCCACGCGATATCCCATGAATGGTGGCGGTACTGCCCATGAGAGTACTCTAGAATCGATGAATGGATATACCGTTGTCTTTTTATCAGGCGCAGATATACCATACGGCTGTCCTGAAACTGATGGTAAACTGTTATTGTGTCAGTAAGAAACCTATAGACTAACGTTAATTATAGTCCTGCAAAAGGGTCGGTAGTTTGGCGGCTGAAGAGTCGATTTTGCGTTTGAGGAATCGGGTTCGAATCCTGACAAGTACCTACTTAACTACGATTTGAAACCACTCCTAATACAAGCAATTTATTTATATACTATAGCTGTTGCCCGCGGCTCCGCCCGCGTAGACGTCGATTTTCGCGTTTTTTTACTATATCGTCGGTTCTAATCAGCCGATTGTGTTAAAATGTGCGTAAGATTTTGAATCTAACCAAGACCTTTCTAATAAAAAAACCGGTACTACCTTCATAAATAGACTTAAAATTACATTAATAAAGTCCCCTAATAATGTTTTTTCTCTTATATCTTCCATGTCCAGACACCGATCAGTTACAGATTTATTATTATGTATAGATATAGAAGATAAAAACAAACAAATAAAACAGGCAAGCAAGTGTGTATTAGCGTACGTAGTCTAAACCAATATCTGCGCTTTGTCACGCAGTGCTGCGACGACAATCACCTCTTCTTTCATGAGGCCGTCAAGTTGAGAGCCACCATTATGTCACTGTCGGTGTATGTAATGGGGACCTCTTTCCTGAGACTTTACCTTTAGCTTACCATCAGGCGAGGTGAAGTCATAATGACGTGACCGATGTAAAAAAGGAGGAATACTAGTAATTTCGCCAACTACTTAAGTATTATTTAAAAAAAAACAGTTGTAGGTGGTAGCTAAGCAGATAGGACGTTGGACTTGCGGTCGACAGGTAGCAGGTTTGAGCTAACGAAAGTTTTTATTACTATATAGACTTTACGACATGTCTCCGCCTAAGCCTGTCGATAAATTACATCTGTCTTCAAGCATCAAGATAATGCGTTTGCGCACCGTGCGGTCGATTACCTCGAGGGCCCGCCGACCTGACCACGCAACTTTCGCAACCACGCAAATACCGGATACATTATTTCCTTTTTGAAAACAGAACTCCCACGGGACTCATAATAATATACATCCACATTTTAAATCATTATTGCCGATTGTAATCGTGCAAGCCGTGTGTGGCAGACGAAAGCTGTGAAAATATTGTGAGATGATGTCGTTTGGCAGTTTTAAATGAACAAAGACTTTTTTAACTGCGTAGGTGGCAGACAAGCACACGGCCCACCTGATGGGAAGCGGTCACCGTGGCCTATGAACGTGTGCAACACTAGGAGCGTCACTCTCGCGCTGCCGACCATGAAGGAAAGGGGGATGGGGAGGAGGGGTAAGAGAGACCCCTCCTCCCGGGAGAGATACTTCCGGGTAATAGAGACCCGAGCCTATTATTTGTACCTAACTTTAACACCCCAACCCCCCAGACCCTCAACCCCCTCCCCCCCCCATTACGAAAAGAGAAGACTTGGCCCACCATGGAAAATAACTCTAGATACGCCACTTTGGCATGAAATAAGTGACAGTTAGGTCGTATTCCAGTAAACCACAATCATTTTAGCGAGGATGCCTATTGCATCTGAGGCAGACTTCACCACCCAAGGGTCTTCCGACAAAGTCATTTGGTTTTTACGGAAACGACTGCCATCTTAAAAATTGTATTCAGTATCGTTCAGTATCGTAACCTAAGTATTTTTTTACAATATTTTCAATTTACAGACACAACTAGTATTACAATTTTTTAATAAGTAAATACTTAGTAGGTGTACCTATACCTAGATAGAAGACTTGGAATTCTATACTGCTAATAAAGTCAGTTTATTATCAGACATAGTAAAGTTATATTGACGTGCCTATTAAAACAATTTAGTAAGTAGGTACTTACGCATATTTTTTAAATTATTATTTATAAGATTTCGTAATGAAGTCTAGAGAGCGAGCCGGTATACGTCTTAAATCACTCCGCAAGCTTACAAAATATATATTTTGCATCCAACATTAACGTAACTTTTACTTTTCGCCGTTGGAGAGTGATTCGCCTAATATTTGCCCGCGGCAGTTGCGCGTGCGCCGGACTCTGTCAATAAATTGCACTTAGACACTAGTCCGCACTCTCAGAGAGGCCCTGGGAGTGAGCGTGACTACTCTTTGAGCAATTAAAAAGCTTTATTTCAGTTCCAAGGATGACCATAGCAACAGACAGAGAAATGTTGATAGAAAGATGAATGTAGGGGTCGTACCACGAGAGATGGAGCTATAGGTACACCGTGTATAGTGCACGGCATATAAGTTGGCAAGATTTTGGAGTTTTGTAGGCCCTACTACTCCAAAACCTTGCCAAGTTAGATGCCGTAGACTATACTTGTTTGTGGCAAAATGCGTCGCATAGAAAGAAATATAGTGTATGGCATCTGACTTGGCAAGGTTTTGAAGTAGTGCGGCCCACACTACTCCAAAATCTTGCCAAGTTAGGTGCCGTGCACTAATAAAGATCGCGGAAGGAATGCCCGCTTTCGTATACCCGGACAACAAAGACGGCAGCGCCTCTCAGTCGCAGGGGAGCTCAGAGGGGCTTTTGGGTAACCTGACACCCCGGCAATTAAGACCCAAAACGATGTAACCACCTCCAATGGCCAACGGGGTTGTCTACGGGTATTCCCGCATGAAAAAAAAAAAAAAGGAACGCCCGCATTCGCGGCTGCCTCCATATTCGTGACATCGCTGATTAAATGCAGGAGTCTCAGTTGCCTCCGCTGGTATGGCCACGTTTAGCGGCAGCCGCCTTACTACGCCTTATTACTATCTCTACCGGGCTCCTATAGAATGGAGAGACCCAAGAAGTGCCAGCTTGACGGCATAAGACATGTGTGCCAATGGTCTCACTACCATGAATGTCCAAGATCGTGTGAAGTGGAAAAGGAATAGCAAACAGCAGTTGTATCGTCTTGCAGGTAAGATTTGCTAGAGTCTGAATATCTTTGTAAGTCCCATATACCTACACATTGAATAATATATATATCTATATTCTGCAACCATTGGGTTGTGAAGGTCAGATGGCAGTCGCTTCACGGAAAGTATCGAGGTCTAGCCAAATTCGCAGTTAAGACTGGTAAAGCGGACCCCAGACTCCGAGGTGAAAGCTTTGGATACGACTGGGATTAACGCTAGGTTGAAGAAGATATCTATATTCTGCTATAAATTAGCACTAAGTATACCTATATTGCAATTTGCAACACGCGATGACTCTCCTACTGTTGCAAAGCAAACTTAATGTCATAAATAGAATAGGTCATGGTACGGTAACTGTTTACTATCAGATGAACCGCATATTTCCTTGGCTACTTGATCGTCATCATCATCATCTGAACCTTTTTCCCAACTCAGTTGGGGTCGGCTTTCCAGTCTAACTGTGATGCGGCTGAACTTCGATATTTTCCGTGGAGCGACTGCCATCTGACCTCCACAACCAATGGTCATTATGACCAATAGCGATATCGAAGTTCCAAGTTAGACTGGTTGGATTTTTGTGGGCTCCAACTACCCGTAACGACTGCCATAGATGTTTGTATGGCAACCGGGACCGACGGCTTAACGTGCTCTCTGAGGCACTAATAAACCTGCGATAAATACACACATAACTTCGAAAAGCATCGAAAAGTCATTGGTGTGTGCCATGATGAACCTGGGATCGAACCCAAGACCTCGTCTCAGCAGTCCATTACCCAAACCACTAGGCTACCGCGGTTATACTTGATCGTATTATTTATAAATAAGTATTTACTTAGACTAATTACCAACCTAATCAAAAGAAATATCTCAATTTATTACATAACATTTTGAAAATTTCAAAACTTGGAGATACTTTTGCGATCCTTACACTCGCAATTAGAGTGTTATAACTTTTTAATATTAAAAAAATCATTATTCCATTAATTAACAAATCACAATCTATATTAAATCAACGTCAGTTTCGCACGAGCCGGCAGGCGGCGTGCCCGAGCTTGCAAACAGAACAGTCGTCTAATAAAGACAATTATATTGGTATTACGGTACTGGGCAGTAGGTTCTAACCAGGCTGAACCTGTTTCATTACTGTAAACGGACTGAGTAGTCGTTCAACGTTAACGTATTAGACCAAGAGAAAGTTTTGGACATCAAAACGTTCGCTTAACTCACCTCACAGCTGACTATATGAATTATTTCACAATACTTATACATGATAATGGTGACGGTGAGTCTTTTGCAGCGCGTGAAACAGTATTGAGATGTTTTGGTTTTAAATTTCTACAGTACGAACGTGAAATGTATTCAGTAATAGTTTTCGTTTTGTTTTAACAGTAAATTGTATGGTGACACAATAGGATAATATACTGTCTATTGTATAAATATTACTTACAATTATTACAGGAGTTTTATGAAATAACTACGTTTTCTTTTTGTTAGTTTCTAGAAATAAGATGTCAATAATAGTGCCTTTGTCACTACTTGTCATTGTTTCGTCACAAATATTTAACATAATCTACTCAAAAACTACTTCTTTTGAATAAGTATGTACATGAATTTTTTTTTTCAACCTCTGGTCTTGTCTAATTATTTTTACATGATACATGTAGCGCCATCTAGCGACAGTAATCTAAACTATTCTGTATCACGCAATTGAAATTCACGCGCTGAGTAGGGTTATAATACAATATCCCAACTTTAACCATTGGATTTTACTAGGTCGGAATAAGAACCATGTCATTGGGGTGAAATGTACCACAGGAAAAGCGAGTACTGAAATATATATTTACACACAGACAAGGTAGACGAAAAAGGTCTATGATTTTAATATCAATAGCTATTAATGTTAATAACAATATTTTATTGCATCTGGTTAAGGAACATAGCATAGCCAATAAAATCATAACGGTAATATTATGCCTACATAGGTATACCTACTTAACATATTTGCTTATAAAAAACTGTTATCTACTACCTAATTTTGCTAATAATGTACCTTTTTTTTTTCCGTGCGGAAATCCTCATGGATACCCACCCCGTGGCCAGCGGGGCAGGTTATGTCGGACTCTTACCGACTAAAACCGCACTAATAATGTACCTAACCGCCATTTTCGTCACCACAGGCTAACTCAGTGGTCAAGGCAGAGTAGAGCAGAGAGCGCAGTGGAGAGCAGGCCGGGCTGGCAACCATCAGATGGGCACTATGCTTGTTCACCATACTACAACATTTTAACAGATACTATCGCAGTTTATTTGTTTTCGAACTTAGTAGTATAAAAAGATAATGCCATAAATCATCTTTGTAAGTACCGGCGCAGGCGCATATCTCGGTATCAAACACCGCGGTCGTTAATTGTGCGTCCTTGCCACCACCCACTGGGGTAACGGGACTTGACAGACGTACCACACCATAGACTATTTAAACAGAGTCGTCAAAACGTTGAAGCGTATAAAAAGCTCAACTTTATTATACTTTTCTTCACAGAATAGAAGGCGGCCATCGTGTAACGGAACACCCCCTTGCCCCCTCTCCACTTTGACCTGTGCTAGTCAGAGGGACACCTGGAGAGCCTCGACGCAGCGCTCTACAGAGCCTTACGGAGGTAGAACACGACGGTATCTCCCGTCCGAGCTAAGCAGACCGTCTGGGGTAGTACCTCCGCCCTACAGAAGACCACGGCCAAAATAACCATAGTGTTGTGTTCCCGGCGGTAAGTAGGGTAGCTAGAGCTTACAAAATCCCCCCCTCATCCCTCAACCCTCCCAACCCTCCCCCCTCCAGGGTCGGCAGCGCAAGTGTGACGCCCCTGATGTTACGCACGTCCATAGGCCACGGTGAGCACTTCCCATCAGGTGGACCGTGTGCTTATCTGCCACCTAAGTAGTATAAAAAAAATCCCGCCTTGGCCCTAATTGGTCTCTCCTGCAAGTGAGAGGCGCAGTTTTCTCTGCCCAGGGTACACTGTGCGTGTGGAACTCTCTGGAGGAGCCGGATCACGCATCCCGGGTTGTTATACCTACCTACCCCGGATCGAAAAAGGCAAGAATCTATACATGTATAGCTTAAGCTTAACGATTGTGTGAAGCGTTCGACTGCCAAGTATCTAAGTTCGTGGGGCCGTTGGTAGGCAGGTATCCCTTTGTTATTTGTGCCTACGTTTACTTGGCACATCTGCATCATAATCTACAGCATCTCGCATATCAACGGGATGACGGCGTTACATTGGGAGGTCTCGTGCGCACGCGCATTGATATAATTCCAATACGTTGTTACACGCCGAACACTGCGGGCTGTAAAGGTTAGTGCACACACGAGTTGTAGGTACGTGAATAAATATAAAAAAGCACCACACCAAAAGTAGTGAAATATTGTTTGACTTGACAACGAAGTCAAACATTTTTTATGAGAATTAATTTATTTTAATGTACTAAGTAGGTACCTAATAACTTTAACAAACAATTTTCTAAAAAGATATGTAAATAATATCAGTTAAAATTATATACCTACCTACTTACTTACTAGCCTGATGTTTCGCTGTCTATACATATACCTACATACAATATACGTACATCCGTCTAGTAATGTAACACAATTATCATCACCGGCTACGCTTCCACAATTCAATCTGACTTCCCCTTTTTTTCGTAAATACATACATATACCTACTTAATATACATAGAAACACCCACACCAATGCATGTCCCTGCATACAAATGTTTGCACTGAGCGGGAATCGAACCCACGTCCCCAGTCGTTACCAGTCGAATGCCCATTCACTCCGCCACAGAGGCTGTCAATTCTGGATCGAAATAAACCATCTAGTGTTAGTGTGTACGAACCTTAAAATATGGGGTCTTATTGATGGCGAAGTGTTTTACAGTTCATGCAAGGGTTTAAACCGTTATGTAGGACATAAGAGCATTACTTGTGGCCATTTGCCGTGGAGATATGAACATGACATGTTATGGACCCTTTGTTTTCGACAACAACCGGCGCAAATAAACAAAAAAAAACGACCAACCATTACAAAATGACTGACAAACAATGCAATTTATGGTTTTTGTAAAAAGAATAACAGATGTTAAGTAAGTAGGTAGGTGCATTTTTCGTGCAGAAATCCCTATGGATACTTTTTTATATAGGACACGTCAATATGACTTCACCTCGCCTGATGGTAAGCTAAAGGTAGATTCTCTGAACTGGGAGTTACCATCACAAACACCGATAGTGCTATAATGTTGACCCTCAGCTTGATGGCCTAATCAAATGCTTTTTCACGCCCCGCTTAAAGTACCCGGGACTATAGGAGGTAGGAAACACATGCGGTGGTAAAGAATGCCAAGTCTTTATGGTGCGGTAAATGAAAGAGGCACCGAACCGCTTGGTTCTTGATGAAATTGATTCCACCGTGTGAGGGTGATACCTCAGTCTGGCACGTGTAGTTCTGTATAAGAAAGGAGAGGGTGGGATTACTACCGTCGGCCATCGGGGGTGGTTATTTACTATAACCACACGCCGCCGTCTCGTGCATTAATTACCGGGGCTTAAGGTTATCCAATAGGCATATCCCTCGCACCCCAACTGACCCCAGGCCATCTACGGTTTTAAGATGGGCCCCTCGACTCCCCCAGACGGGGGTGGGGCGAGTATCACACCGCCTTGCCGACGGTCTGGGGTGTAGGGTGACAGGCGACAGTCCTGTCGGAGAACCATTCCACCCATTGTTTCAGAAAGGTAGCAACTGGCAACCCTATATTGGGTATAAAATAATTAATTACCCACCAGAAATTACGCAGTTTATCTGCTAACATGGTAATAACACCAGTCAGTGTTGCTAGTTACAGTTTGGGCGGCGGAATGAATGGAACTAGGTTTATGGCATTCTTGAGCTCAATCTGCGCGCGCGCACCAAGTACAACAACGCTTCGTCCATCAACTCATTTGTAAAATCTTATAAGTTTCTTATATTTGCAATATAGATCAATCAAAAAAAAATATTTTACGACAATTTAGTCTAGAATCAAAGTAAGCTTATTAGCTTAACTAACTAGGTTCTGGAATGCGGATAAACGTACCTACTTATATATATTATAACTACATTATTAATACATAGAAACAGCCAGACCGATGCAAATAGACACAAATTTTGCACTGAGTGGGAATCGAACCTGCGCCCCGTCGTAACCAACAAAATCTTTCCTTTTTTAACCGACTTCAGAAGGAAGCGCATTAAGTTTTATATGTAGGTATGTTTGTCCACGATTATCTCGCATTTGGTTGAACCGATTGTGATACCGTTTTCAGAAAAGTAGTTGATACATTCTCGAGGATTTAGTATATTTAACCGACTTAAAAAAGGGGGTAAATCGGTTCTATTTTTGTAGTAAAATTATCATATACTATAACTAGTAGTTGCCCGCGGCTCCGCTCACGTAAAGTTCTTTTCCCACTACCGCGACCCACGGGAACCTGTTTCCGCAATAAAAAGTAGCCTATGTGTTATTCCAAACTATAATTCATCTCTGTACCAAATTTCAGCCAGATCTATTCAGCCGTTTTTGCGTGACAGAGTAACAAACATACATCCATACATTCTTACAAACTTTCGCGTTTATAATATTAGTTGGATAGGATATTCGCAGTCAATAAACGTATAGAATAATGAAATAAAAAATTACGTATTATTTTTTTTATTATGCAAAACAACTCCTATGTCAATAGGTACAACGTATATTTACATAACCATAAACTAAGTGAAATGACTGAGCATGATGATGAATCACCGGAGTGCCTACTGCGAGTTACAGAAAAAAGTTGAATTTAACCCTTGATTTCTATTCACCCTATTTTTGGGTGAGGTGAGTAGAAATCAAAGGTGAATAAAATAACATTGTTGAATAAATGCAGTTTTAATTGAAGCTATGAATTATTTCTATGTAATAAATGTGTAGAATTATCAAATAAATTGTCGTTTGATAGTTTTAATAATAGTCTAAAAATATTTAATGGATCATTTTATTCCTATTATTAGGTAAGTGAAAAACACCCAGTAGGCACTTCGATTTGATTATAATATGCTAAATAATACAGTAAATTCGTAAGTATCTTAACACTAAGATATTTAGCCTTAATTATAGAAATAGGTTAAACTAAGGCACTTTCCGAAACATTCTTAATGTTAGAATCAGACTTAAAAATAAATCACAAAAAAAAAAACAAATTTTATTCGCGAAATTTTGTCAAAAAATATCTAAAATCATCGAAATCGGCATAAAACCGTGACTCAAATCGGGGTGAGTATTCACCGGACGCATTTGCATATAATTTGATGGCTGTTGAAGCAACCAAGTTGGTAGACGAAAGACGGGACAATTCGCAGCCAGAGGCCTGATTCAGTAAAATTAATTCTTCTTTTAGTGTGATTTTGAAACTTACAAAAACGTATAAAATTAATATTTTAAATTTATTTGTAAGAGCAATTGAATATGAATGATTCTTAAGGTTTAATAATCTCACGACAACTTTATATTTTTTACGTTAAACCCGTTTTAAAAACTGGTTACTAAATCTGGCTCCCGATAAATTGAAGACTTCAAAAAGGTAGTTAAGTTACTCTGCTTACCCCATTGAGAAAGAGGCGTGATTGTATGTAAGTAAGTTTAGTAAGTCTTCACGATAATACTATAGGTGTCATCTGGCGATCCACTGGGTCGGACGGTTTGTGGTACCTACAAAGTCTATTCTAATCTGAGTTAGAAAATGTCCAGCGTGAGGTGTGAGTGTTAGTGTGGGTATACATCAGATGCTGATTATTACTTTATGGAGTTGATCAGTGTTATAAATAAAATAAATATTAGTTAAACAAACAATTTTTATTTCACTCAGTCAAGTCGCATTTTATTTATTTTATTAGAGCGTGTGTATTCATTAAAATATCTATGATTTATACAAAATCTGTAAACTCTAGCAATTGATAGTCATGAGATCGAATCTCATTCACAGTAACACCAACACATTAACCACTCACACCTACAATTTCATGCAACAAAGGTGAATAAAAATCGTGGAGGTGAATAAAAATCATGGGGGTGAATAATGATAAAAGGGGATTTTCATACCACTTAGGTGGCAGACAACCACACGGCCCACCTGATGGGAAGCGGTCACCGTGGCCTATGGAGTGATAGAATTAAATTTTAATGACTGGTGATGTAGCGACAGTTACTATCGTCTAAGTATAAAATTGATTAAATTACTTGAACTAATTTTTATTAAAATTTTTGAATTTTATCAATATTCACCTCCATAATTTCGGTAAGTATATAGGGTCCTATAGGAATAATGTTTTTTGAAATACAGTTACATAGTAATAAAATTTTATTTAAAGAGATATGGCATTTTTTTACCCTTAGTTTGGTTTCTCTAATTATTGTCAAACCATGGAACACTTAATCAGATTGCCCATTTATTTATGTAACATACATTACTATGTTATATAATATTTGTTTGAAAAACATGTTTCATGCATTTTTCTACCGCGATGACAGATATTAAAACCTCAAAGGTTACATAAATTTAGTCAAAATTTAAAAATAAGAAATATTTATGGAAATAAAAATTTGTATATCATACAATGATATATTTAGGAGATGGTAACTTCTATTAAAAAGAAAACATAACAAAAACAAATTGACATGAAAATGAATACACACGCCAATCCACCTCTCGGGTTATATGGTCCATTCACTACTTCGTCCATTTTCTTAAATGTCCAAAATCCCATTACGTCCCTTTTCCTATCCCACCCATTATCTATATCATCGAATTTCCTATCCCACCGTATAGTATTGTCCCTTTTCAGACTACTAAGCGATCGAACTTCGATATTTTTCGTAAAGCAGATTACCTATTTTCTGACCGCCGAAACCCAATGGCGATATCGAAATTCTATAGCCCGATTAGGTAATTTTCGGTTTGTCGGACTTTTTAGGGTCTCAATTAGCCGTAACGAATGCCAAAGATGTTCGTATGGCATCCAGGATCAACTGCTAAACGTACTCTCCGAATGTACTCGACTTAATAATATGGGTATAGATATAGACGATTTTATAAATAGATATATTGAAAAAAAAAAAAGGTTTAAGGCGTAATCAAACAAAAATTTATACCCGTTAGATAGCGATGGTAGCTGAATGGATAAGGACACGGCCTCTACTCAGAGGTATTGAGTTCGAATCCGACCAGACAGTACCAATGTGAATTTCACTTTGTGGAATTTATATGTGGTAATTACATGATTTACCATCTGCTGACGGTCAACGAAAAACATCGTGAGGAAACCCACATGTCCTAGAAGAAATTCTAAGGACATGTCCGATCCACCAACCCGCATTAGGGCAGCGTGTGTGGATTAAGGTCTGAACCCTCTCAGCAATGGACATTTCAGGAAATGGACGAAGTATGAAACTAGACATTATCGTTCAAAACAACTACGGTGGTGTCCGAATCACTCCATTTCCATAGCATTCTTCATATAGTTCTCTAATTCGATGTCCAGAGCTGCTTTTGTGCCAGCCATGTATTGCTCCAGCTCCTGGTCCAACTCTTCTTTGGTTTTAAGTTTCTGTGGTTGCTGGTTACGGGATATACCTCCTGTGAAAGAAATTCAACCGTTGAGAAAGTAGAAAATAATGGCAAGTGATGGTAAGTGGAAAGATGTGGTGGCTACTTGACTGACTATATATGTATGTATGAGTGAAAGAAGTGATTTTTAACAGCTTTGACTGAGTATCCACTATTCTAAAACTCAATTCAACTCAACAAGGAAACTCAACTGTGTTTCCCTCCTCCTATAGTCCCGGGGCCTTTAAGCGGGGCGCGAAAAAGCATTTGATGAGGCCTTCAAGCCGAGAGCCACCACTGTAACACTACTGGTGTATGTAGTGGTGACCCCAGTCCTGAGACTTTACCTTTAGCTTACCATCAGGCGAGGTAAAGTCACTTTGACATGTCCTAAATAAAATAAAAATCATAAGTTTGAGTCATAGTATTAGTTTGACCCTATGCAAGGAGTTGACCCTATGCAAGGAGTCACTGGGGAGTGGGGAGATGACGGCTTACAAGAACATATATGAAAGAGAAGGGTCAATCCCCATCTTAAGCCGCTAGGGGTAGGGATTTCCGCAGAAACCCTGCGGCGGGAGACGCCTACGAAAACCCCTCCATGCTGCACTCACCAATTTACTGCATGAAGCTGACTTATGGAGGATTATGGTTGGTGATGGTGGCGATCATGATGATGGTTGGTGATGGTGATGGTGATTAGTTGTGATAATATTTACCTCTCCCACGAGCACCCCTTCTCGCCCTGCGAGCGACCTGTGGCCTTTGCGTTCGATTCCGGTTTTGCTGAACTCGATTCATGCGTCCTACACCGCCGTTCATGCCTCGCATACCTCGGGCACCTCCGCGACCCCTGAAATTTACATACGGATGTTAAACTATAGTCTAATACAGATAGTACATTGTTTAAGCTCTCACTTCAGGCCCAAGTCCACATCACTAGTGCCGTGCATCATGCAAGTCAGTGCACTTGCCGATTGCTCTGGTGCAGGCCTCTTAGGATCAGCGGGCAGTTAACACATATGCTCACGCCTTTTTCCTCCGGTGTAGGCAGAGACAACAGCCCACCATCTGTTTCTGTCCTTACATGAGGGCAGTTGCACTTGTAAAAATCAACTTGCTGAATAATGAAAGAGACGAGCGGAGGAGCGGATGAGCGAACCCTTTTTTCCGTGCGGAAATCCTCATGGATACCCAATCCAAGGCCAGCGGGGCAGGTTGTCGGACTCTTACCGACCAAAACCGCACGCCGTCTAGGGTGCGGTTTTGGTCGGTAGAGCTGATGAGTGAACCCTGGGCTCCAAAGTGCAAGACTCGGAGGACCAGTTTGTCAGTAAAATTGCCCAAGGTATGCATACCTGAACCGTCCCCTCAGCTGTCGTTGGCCGCCAGCACGCCTGCGGAATCCCCTCCATGCTGCACTCACCAAATTACTGAATGAGGCTGACCTACTAAAAGAATTAAGAATTTAAATTATTAAAAAAAACTACTTCAATGGACAATAAAAAAATATCATGAAAAGCAATGCATCCAGTCGAAAGTTCAGAGGTAACAAATATAAAAAAATACAGTCCAATTGAGAACCTCCTCCTTTTTTGGTAGTTGGTTAATAAGAAAATATTACCCATCATAATGATACTTTAAAAATACCATGAAATGAAGAAAAATACCATGATATGAAGAAAAATACCATGAAATGAAGAAAAAAACCATGATATGAAGAAAAATACCATGAAATTGAAGAAAAATACCATGATATGAAGAAAAATACCATGATGTGAAGAAAAATACCATGATATGAAGAAAAATACCATGATATGAAGAAAAAAACCATGATATGAAGAAAAATACCATGAAATGAAGAAAAATACCATGAAATGAAGCCAGTCAGGTTTAGTACATAAATACTGTAGAACATTATAAGTGGCTTAATTGAATAGGTAAAAAAAAATTGTCTTCAAACCCTGCGGTGTACCCAAAAGGCATTTTCATCACACCTTGCAGTTTTCAACAGCTTCCGTTCTTTCCTTGGTCTTACAATTTCCCTTTATAGTGAAAACATGCAAGTAAATCCCTATGGTTGTAGGCTTCATAAGGCGATAGTAACTCCTTAGTAAGCCATTAATACTTCAAAATACTAACCTTAAATTTCCATTATTTCTCCAAGAGACCCTATTTTTCACACTTTGCTGGCTAAGATTGCTGAAGCTATTTGATCTTTGCAGCCTCGGCAGGTTGCTTTCACTGCCGAATCTTCTTAACTGTGGCATCCCTAATCTCTGCTTGAGTGCCTGAAATGTGAATTTTAAGACATTAATCTATGTATTTATTAATCATTTCATTTGAAAGAAGGAGTACGTACAAAAAGAAGATTTTTATGTAACAAAAGTCAGATTCTGTCGGATAGATTGAGTTAAGAGTTATTTGCATAATTCCTGGTGGGAAATGGTAAGTAGATGATGGTATCTATATAAGGTAGATATGAATATTATAAAACCTGCATTATTAGACTACTCAACATGGCCTCCTCCTAGCAAGTCAATCGGAACGGAAGAAAATTGTAAGTAGGTAACTTTTTAGTGAATACGAAAGATGTATAATTTGAATATGTTTACATGGTAATAAATTGCGTATTTCATCAATGATAATTAATTTTTTTAACTGAGTTTTACATTTTGCTCAGTGAAGTTCCAACCCAGATTTCACAGACTAGTGTTTATATTCTTCAGTGAAATTCAATCTAAGATACCAAATTATTTTAGTGCAAGGTACAAACAAATCATATACATGAAAATTTAGTTGTGCAAGGGGCATAATATATTATTGCTCTCTGCGATTTCTTCCGGACAACCAATATGGACTACATTACAGGAATATGGGTAGATCATGGTGTCCCTGTGTGTGTAGAATTTAAAAAGTAACCTCCATGGATGATGGAGAATGCTAGTCCTTAAACTTATACAGAATTATTTGTTGATACAAAACACTGTAGGTTATCTTAATAACACCGTCATTTCATAATAAATGTAGTAATTAATAATAAATAAAACTGATTTCTCCTTACCCTCTTAGCCTGTATTTCTAATTGCCGGGCAACCTGCTCAACCAGCTGGCGGTTGCCGTAACTGAAATTTCGTGCTAATGGGGGGCCCAGGGAATTGCGTCTGCGCTGCTGCTGTTGCCGCATAATTGGTGCAGCTTTTGCCAGAAGTGTGAACCGATCATTTAAACTCAGAGCGGTCGCTTGAAGTCCGTGAACTTTTTCTATAACCATGTTTGCAAACTGGCGGTATACGTAAAACAAAAATTAACACTACAGAAACTGACAAGGAACTGAAGGAACTAAAGCTGGTTAAGGCGTTATGTTACGGTCGCCATACCATTAAATTAAAAAAACTATAAACACAGCGTAATTCGATACGAATATTTAGTTCAGCGATATGAAAATGAAATGAAATGTAGAAAACTCAGTGAAGTGAGTGACGCTCGCGCGCGATGTTACAGATTAAAAAAAAATCACGAAATTCGCACCTCTGCCACAGATTAAACAATTTATTTACTTAGTCGATTATTTAATCGATTCATTGACAGCTAAATAATCCCATTAAATACTTTGTGCGTATTTAAGTGAATGTATTTGGTTGTTTGTCAGTTTTGCTATTTCACCACTAACCTGTGTATTTCACGTAATAAGGACCGAATGGATAGGCTAAAATTTGTACAGGGAATAGATTACCAATCTATATAGATAACCCGTAGATAACCACACAGGCTACTTTTCATTTCTGAAGTAGGTTGCCAAGTTGCCATTGGTTTCGGGAATGATGGGATCAGAATTCCATCCGGGCGTAGGTAGCTGCGGGCAACAGCTAGTCCGCTATAGTTTCTAGCCCCTAGAGGTGAAACTAAACGTTTTAGTTTTTGATTTTGACAGATTGACTTGACAATATCTGACATTAACAGCTGACAGGTGACAACATCGGCGATTGTGTATTCCGTGTCGTTTTCAAGTTGAAACATGTATAAAAATAATTTCACAAGAATTTTCTAAATAATAACGTTCTACAGTGCTTTTCAAGGCTACAGGATACATTTTGCTACAAGTTAGAAGAAGAAATTTCCAAGATTCATGTCAGCTTTGTGGTTAAAACGTAATGTTTATATTGTAGGTCAATAAGGTTACTTATACTTTGGTAGTCATGCTCGATGTGTTTATAAGCGGACGTCACGATGGATTTCGGCTCATTTCGATCCAACCACCAATGTTGGACGTTGGTAACGGTTCTCCAGTCGACGAGTTCGATTGCAGCGACATGGACGCTTGCTATGAGACCTTCGATAAAGACGGGTACGTTTTTTTCACGATTACAATAGTTTTGAATGAAAAAGTATTGTAACAGTTTCAGGAACTACTCGAAAGTTATCGGCATCGTAGTTTGATCGATTTTAGATTGGTTACTTAGGATATTATCAGGTGGAAATAAGTTAACTTTTGTTTATAAGTTGTTGACTCTATTTTTTTTTGTTGATAGACAATATAGTTTTTTTTTATAACTGTAAAAGATAACAGTGCTTCGAAATATTATTGCCAATCATATAAATAATTAATGAATGCCAATCATGTAGTTTTATTTACTGGTGTGAAGCTAGAGACAATGAAATTAAATTTTTATTAACCCAATGTACCTACTATATATTTAAATACTTTTGTGCTATATTTTTTTGGGTAGAACTCTTTAGGTTAATGTTACAATTTATTCTAATGTAAATGAATTAGGTTTATTTATTTATTTATTTTACTTATTTTATTTTAATGTTTTCGGAAAACTTACAGCTAACAAAATTAATTAATTACTTCCTAAAAAAAATTCTATACATTTGGAATCAAACATTAATTTGGTCCTTGATTTTTTATGTAATCCAAGTTTTTATTAAAAAACACAAGTCAAATTAAAAACAAGGTTTAACAATTTGGATTATTAAAAAAATCCTATGAATAGCAATTGGAATAGCAACAAGCAACTCTTATTTTTATTTAGATATTAAGTTAAGATATCAAACCGGCACAGCCATGATGGTAAGTGGTTACCTGGGACCATAGATGCAATAGAGAGAAGTCTTCAGCACTTTTACAAACCATATAAAAAACAAAAATGTGTCCTGCTAAAGAGTGGAATACCCTGCCTGTACCCTAGGTTACCAGAAACCTAGGACATGGAGAAAGACCTAGGAACAAGAGGTCAAATTAAAAATAAAAAAAGTAGTTACCAGCTACATTCTAGGGATTTTATCATGGTTTATTATAATTAGTAAAAGTAAATAAAAATTGTGTCCTTGAAAAAACACTTCACTCCATTAATAAATTATTTGCATATATTTTGCCAAACAAAACTGTTTTATCATATACTAGCTGCTGTCTTTGGCTCCGCCGCGGAATTCTGATGCCTTTTCCGCATCATTAGAAGGTTCTTACAGGGTCTACAGCGCGGGTGTGATGCCCCTGGTGTTGCACACGTCCTTACGCCACGGTGACCGCTTCCCATCAGTGAGCCGTGTGCTTGTCTGCCACCTAAGTTGTTAAAAAAAATAGTTATATTGAAGGTGTACATATTTCGCGATTGTTTGACAAACAGGAAATAAAAAGCTTTATCTTTAATCAAAAGTATTGGTTCTGAAAAAAAATAATTCGTTGTTGTAAATGAATTTTCCTTTTTTCCGTACGGAAATAAAACCTCGCGGCAAGCGTGCCAGGTTATTTCGGATTCTTACCGACTAAAACCGTACGCCGTCTAGGATCTTATGACACCAGGGTGTAAGATGGCCCATAGAGCATTTCCCTCGCACCCCGGCTTGACCCGGGCTATCTCCGCTTCGAGATGGCCCTCCACCCGTCAGCCGCCCTCCGCCCCCTCAGGTTTGAGAATCACGGTGTTCCCGTCATTCGTCCGTTCCCGCTGCCGCTTCGGCCTGCTTCTGCTAGGGTGACAGGCGGTTCCACCCGTCACCCCCAGGTAAATGGATATACCTATGGATTAACTGGAAAATGAAAAACATAGACAAAGTTAAAAAATCAGTCTGAATCTACTCTCGACCTTTGATCATTCTTGTAACCAAAAGAATACCTTTTTTAATTTTGATACGTGAGAAAATTGAGACCTTTTTTATTGTAGTTAGGCCCGCGTTTGACCACTATCCCATCTAATATTAAGTGATGATGTGGTCGACGATGAAGCACCCTTGCCTAGAAGCAACCTATTCACTCTTGACTTAAAGACTCCCAGGTTATAGCTTGCAGACTTAGACAGTATATACCACTAGCAGTACGCATAATGAACGTATTGCTGAAGCGTTTCGTGCGTATGAGTGGATTGTCACCATATAAGGATAGCGCATCACCGTACGTCTGGTCGTTCGGTGATGGAAAGGACTTCGAGAAATTATGTTATAATGCAACCCCAGCGTACACTACACGTAAAAAAGCGGAAAGGCCAGCAACTTTGCGTTGATTATTACAAGAATTAAGCGGGGCGTGAAAAAAAATTTGATGAGGCCGTCAAACTGAGGGCCACTACTATAGGACTATCGGTGTTGGTAGTGGTGACCCGCGGTCCTGAGAATTTACCTTTAGCTTACCATAAGGCGAGGTGAAGACGCGTTAATGTGTCTTATAAAAAAAAATGGCGCACAGGTTTTTCTAAACGTATGCATTATGTTGTACGTCATATAACTTAGTAATTCATCATTGTCATCATGTTTATGTTGTCCAACAATTCACCGTTAGGTAAGGGAAATCCCATGATTAGTATTTTTAACTCCTAGGTATTTCCTCAAATCGTACTGTCATCGATAATAGTGCCGTACACTCGGCGTCAAAACTAAATTGACATCGTGGTTTCTTTTTTTTTTTTAACACAATGGGGGCACCGACGACCAGACGGATGCACCAGTTGACGCGGATCTCTTTCTTCTTTCTACTATAAAAAACTACCGGAAGTTCCGCAGACTAACGGATACGGATCTTTTTTTTCCATCGAATTAGCCGCGAATTTCTGGCATTTCAATAATGCGTAACTGTCAAAAATTTCGAGCTCGCATCAGCTCGCTTACTCTCGGGTCTGCCTGCGCTGCCGACCCTGTAAAAATTCATCTATGCCTTTCTTGAAGAACCACAGCAGGGAGATTATTCCACAGCCTAAGCGTGCGCGGAATGAAATTTCTTTCATATCTTACAGTGCGCACCGTAGGTGATCACCAACAGGCATAGGGCACTTAGTGCAACCAAGATCCTAAGACCAGTTATCTTCCCACAGGGATGGGAAGTTAAACCTGGACGAGTTCCGTTTGATCTGCAAGGCGCTGTTCCGTAACGACAAGGGCCACATCTACCCCCTCTCTGAAGAGAGGGCCCGCCATATCTTCCAGGTGTTCGACAAGAACGGAGATGGGTTCATTGATAAGGAGGAATTCACATTCTGCTGGAACCATTGGATCAAAGTGGTGAGTTTTAGTCATTTTTTAATCTTCTTATTTGAAGGTTTATTTATGTTTTTTTTTATTCTCTTTTTAATTTATTAGCTGTGAACGGGTTTGACTTTTATTTATTTTTTATTCTAAAATAAAAGTTATCTAAGTTCTGCCTTTTACCACCAGCTACCTATCTACCAGTGTAAATCCTGTCGAAATCGGCCTAGCTACTTCGGAGATTACCTGAAACAAACACACAGAAGGACATACAGATTTTTTTGTAATAAGTACGAATCACACTCATATTGCGTTTGTCTAAAGTTATTATTTTAATACCTATTACAAGCAAACACTTAAATTTTATTTATTTTTAATAGATTTTCATACACATAGGTACAAATACAGGGTATGTGGTAAGCATAGGCAAAATCTTTAACTTAATCATCAAACAAAAGTACCTAGAACTGCCCCCTTTTTTGAAGTCGGTTAAAAACTCACATCGACTCTTTCCTGATAGTTAGTAATTACATCTTGTTTACAAATATTCTGTTTCTATTTGGTTTAGATCGTGCGGCCGATCAGCGCGTTCCTGATAGTAGATGTACAAAACGACTTCATCTCCGGCACCCTCAACATAAGCAAATGCAACGCGCAGCAGGATGGCAGCGAGGTGAGTGTCTTTTCCTATCAGCCCATACGACTATATGGCGTCTACAATATGGTGTTCTTCTATAAGAGCATTGGAGGGTTTTTACAGGATCAGCAGCGCGAGTGTGACTCCCTTGATACTGCACACGTCCATAGGTCACGGTGACCGCTTCCCATTAGGTGAGCCGTGTGCTTGTCTACCTGACTAAAATGTCTGATTTAAAGATGTTACGATGGCTTGTTCATACGTCATACTCGTGAACGGGTACCTACTGCTTATAGAGACTGGCTAAACGTGTCATCGTGAGATTACAAATCTATGTCTAATTTCAATCAGTGACTTAACCAATTTGCGTTTTTTTATTATACTTACCACTTACCGTGCAAAAAATTCCATCAAGAACCAAGCGTTTCGGTGCCTCTTTTCTTTACCGCATCATCAAGACCTGGAACTCTATGGTATAGAGTTCCAGGTCTTGATGATTCACTGAACTCTATAGTCTTTTTCACGTGTTTCCTTCCTTCTGTAGTCCCAGGTCCTTTAAGCGGGGCGTGAAGAAGCATTTGACGAGGCCGTCAAGCTGAGGACCACCATTATGGCACTATCAGTGTATGTAATGGTGACCCCATTCTTGAGACTCTTTACCTTTACCTTTACCATCAGGCGAGGTGAAGTCACCTATCAATTTTTGGTAACGAAATATTTGCCCCAGTATATTTCGTATATCGAATTGCCTTCCTCATATTGAGGACTCACGATACATTATTTGTGTTCCACACCCTCCGACATCCCCCTCCATTCGTGTCTACCCCCAATACTGTACAAATTAGCATTGTAAGGTTGGGATTAAGACGGAATGAAACGCTCTGACTGCTGAATAAGTACTAATCATTTATTGGATAAACATCGGTATTTATATTCATACACTACACCTTCCCCGAAAGGAAAAATAAAATAATTAATGTAATATTATTTTATTTATACAACCACTAAATAAGCAGTATCAGTATGTACTAGCTTAGATAACATAGGTATGGTATTTTATTAGCATCTACACATGTAATAGGTACATTGTATTGATACAATAAAACATAGTTGATCAAACAACATTTTTTAAACAATTTTAAAATAATAACAATAAAAAATTGTTTTAGAAATACAAGTGTGTATATAATGAAAGTATACAAGAATAAAATAATATATTGTATAAATGTAAAAGAACAAATTTATAAGTAACAACAATAAGTGTCAATAGACTATACCACATTACACTTTGCATGTTGTACGATACAATTTTTGATGATACATTATGTATAATATGTATATTGGTTAACATCATTGTTTATGAGTAATACAACTTCGTTCTATTCTTATGAACTAAATCAGTTTTTCCGTTATCCTTTAATATTTCGACATTTGGTGCAACATCTTTAATAACCAAATATGGACCATTATAGATACTTTGGAATTTATTACCCGTTTCATTTTTCACTAAAATCAAGTCATTTTTCTTATACGTAATGGGATTACAGTTAAGGTCAAGTTTCTCTTTTCGCTGTAATTTACTTTGTAATAGGTTTTCATAAGCTTCTTTTTGGGATGTTTGTAATCTATACTTTAACTCAAGGGGGTAACTGTCATAGTTGTAAAGAGGATCTATTGTATTTTTAGTCAGATTGGAGGGAATGTTGCATTTTTTTCCAAATAATAGTTCAAAAGGTGTAAATTTAGTAGCAGTATGAACTGTTGTATTGTATGCAAAGCACCAAAAAGGTAACCATGTGCTCCATGAACTCGAATGATTGTCAGTTTGAATTCGTAAGAAATTACCTAAATTTTTATGAGTGTTTTCCAAGGATCCTATAGTTTCATGATGATATGCGGTAGAGTTTAAAGTAGATATATTTAGTAATGCACACATCTCTTTAAAAATTGATGATAAGAATTCGGAACCCCTATCAGTTGCAACCCTAGCTGGTATCCCAAATCTAAGTATAAAATTATTAACCAAGTTCTTGGCTATTTCTTCAGAACTTTTAGTTATCATAGGATAAGCTTCTACGTATTTACTTAACTCGCATTGGATAGTTAAAATATAAGAATTATTATAATTATCCTTATCCAAAGGACCTACGACGTCAAGAAAAATCTTTTCCATTGCCGAATTGGCTGTGGTGGTAATAACCATAGGCTCTTGAACATAATGAGAACTATGCTTCTGCTTTTGGCACTGTTCACATTTTTTAATAAATGTTGTAACATCATTTTCAAGACCGGGCCAAAAATAATATTTCTTGATATTATTATACATTCGTCTTATACCAGCGTGGCCACTCGTTGGTAAAAGATGAAAATCATTTAGGTAATATTACTTTTTGGTCGTCTTTATTATGAATTATTTTCACGTCATTTAAAATACATAATCGCGGACCGCTCCAAGTCTTGTATGATTTAATTTCATTAATCATCTTTTGTATAATCGCATCATACATTTTATTTCGTATAAAAACTAACTCGTGCACGTTTATTTTCTCGCAAAAATTTCTCAGCTCCCTCACAAAAGCGGCTGGCGTCAGTTGTGATTGGAAAACTGGAATTTTTATAAATAATGTCATTCTTGATGACAAATAACAAAACACATCATTTTCTAAATCGAATGTGTTAGACCTACGTAGGTTTTTTAGTTTAAAATTGTCTAAAAATTTAAGTTCTACAGATTTCCTCGGTTTACTATGAATCTCTACAACTCTTGGTTGCGCAGGCCAATCGTCAGTAGGAGCCATAGCACTCGGAGGTATCAGTTTGCTACGTAATTCTTTACGTTTAGATCTTGTCATAACCGTGATAATGCTTTCGTGCATTGTTTTTAAGTCTGCTGATGTGACAGGCAATCGTGACATTGCATCCGCTGGGATATTATCTGAACCTTTAATATATTCCACTGTAAAATCGTATTCTTCGAGTAAAAGTCTAAATTTCATGAGACGACTAGATGGGTCTCTCATTCCAAATAAATATATTAGAGGTTTATGGTCAGTTTGAATTATAAAAGTTCGACCATACAAATAAGGACGGAAGTGTTTAACGGCCCACACTATCGCCAACAATTTTTTTTCTACAGTGGGATAGTTGTGCTCCGCTTTATTTAAATTTCTACTTGCGAACGCAATTGGTTTCTTATTAAAGTTATACAAAACAGCTCCCAATGAGTGTTTTGACGCATCAGTTTGTAGTATAAATTTTTTATCTAACGAAAAATCTGGATATTGAAGTACTGGGGGGGAAGAAATAATAGTTTTTAACGTAGAAAATGCAGTTTGGCATGCATTGTCCCAGATAAACTGTTTATTTTTCTTTGTTAACTGGGTTAAAGGATAAGCTATGTTTGCAAAATTTTTGATAAATTTTCTATAGTAGTTTGCAAACGCCACGAATTTAATTAATTCATCTACGTTAGTTGGTACAGGCCAGGTACTCAATGCCTGTATTTTTGCAGGATCGGGAAGGACGCCTTCACCTGATATAATATGACCTAAATACAAAATTTCCTTTTTCAAGAAACTACATTTAAAAGGATTTAGCTTCAATTTTACCTGACGTAATCGATTGAAAACATCTAGAAGATTTTTATTATGATTTTGTAGTGAATTTCCGAAAACAACTAGATCATCTAAATATACTAGGCATTTTTCATATGTTAAGCCTGACATTGCAACTGTCATCATTTTTGAAAATGCATTAGGAGACGTTTTTACTCCCATTGGCATTCTCGTCATGCGGTACTGTCCCGAAACGGAAGCCTTACTTACGTCATTATTATCCGAAATTTTAAATTGTCCTGAACAAAATGCGGTATAATTACGACTGTCAATATCAAGATCACACTGATAATATCCACTAGAAAGGTCAAGAGTAGAAAAGTATATAGAACCTGAAAGTGAATCCAAAATTTCAACAATATTTGGTAGAGGAAATTTATCATCCTGTATACAATTGTTCAATTTTCTGTAATCGATCACTAGTCGCCATTTTTTATTACCTGAATTATCTAGTTTCTTAGGTACTAACAACAAAGGACTGGACCATTCGGATCGACATGGTTCAATTATGCCATCTCGTAACATATTACTAATCTGATCGTTTACTTCACGTTTTTGTGAATACGGAATTCTATATGGTTTACAAAAAACTGGCTGAGAATTCGGTTTTAAACTAATATTATGTTTATAAATAGAAGTTGTAGTTAACTGATCTCCTGGCAATAAAAATATATCGCTATATTTAGCACAAATATTTTCTATAGCGACTTGTTCCTCTTTATTCAAATGACTCAAATTTAATAAACTAAACAATCGTTTGACACGATCTGCATTTACATTTTTACATTGCTCAAAAGAACACAAGTTATAATCGTTAATTGATTGCATCTCAGGTTGAATATTATTAAGGCGAATTTCATTCTCACTGGTGTTTAATATTAAAATAGGTATCACACCATTTAAAGGTTTCACTAGTACGCTTGCTAAAAATATTCCGTCATGTAATTCAGACGAGCAAACCAGACATTCTTCTGTATAGTTAGTTTTTATATAATGAACTGATTCAGATCTAGGTGGTAATATAAAACAACGAGAATTAGTTCCTTCTTCAAGTTTAGATTTAAGAGGCAAAATAATATGTTTATTCGAGTTATTTTTAGTCAATGTTAAATACAAAGACTTCAGATCCAACACAGCATTAAATGTTGTAAGAAAATCTTGCCCCAATATAGCATGTGCCTTACATGGTAAGGAATTAAAAACATAAAACTTCTGCTTAAATGATTGTCCGGTCAAGTCCAAACAATGTCGCAGTGTAACATAAACATATCCGATTGCTTCTATTGCACCGCCGATTCCGCTTATCGTGATGCTCTCTTTATGGATGGGTATATTTAATTCAATAACATGTTTATATTTTATAGCACAAATGGAAGCGCCAGTGTCAATTAAAAATGTATAGTTATAATTTTCTACGTATAAATCAATGCAACAAGTACTATTACTTGCGCATATAAACCCTTTATTCACGAAAAAAATTACTTTGCTCACTAAATTCATTAGAATTAGTGACGTCATCATTTGCAACATTTATGTTTGCATTATTTCGACGCGTGTTTTGTTGACCTCGACCGCCGTCGTTATTTGACCTGCTATAAAAAGTAGTAGACCTACCTCGGTTCTGTGATGACTGTCCTCGTCTCTGGTCGGGACGACCACGAACTCCACGGTAGAACGTAGTTCCACGGTGATTGTTTGACCTGCTATAATTGTTAAATTGACGGGGGGCACCCCGATTATAATTATAACGTCCTCGATTAGGTGAACCTCGAAAAGATTTATTTCCCCTTTTATGGAATGCCAAAATATTACCTGATTGAGACGGAATAGCCATCGTCTCTTCGTCAACTGCTGACTGTACAGCGTCTTGTAAAGTATCAAATTTTTGAGCCGCTATGATGGTACTTAGACGCCTATTGCGTAACCCGTCGGCAAAACGTTTTATTGCTTGTTTTTCATTCAATGGTTGCAGAATTGCCAAATTTGCCTTGTTGCCGTCGGCTTGCGCGATAGATAAATCCATAAAAATTTCAGCTAATTGCTTGCCATAGTCGTCAATTGACAGTTGATCCTGTCGCAAAGTAAGCAGCTTGTTTTGCAAAGCTACAGAACTCTTTTTTGGTAATAAGATCATACGCATATCATATAATAATGTATCTACGGAATTATAGGTAGATTTGAGTTTTAGCTTGGCTGTTTGGGATAGTCGACTCTTTAGGACAAAGTTAATAAGACTAGCTTTAGATTGATCGTTATTCAAAGTAGAGCTATAATAATCAATGCCATCGATTAATTGTCTGGTCATCGATTCTTCGTTATTCATAATTGGTAATAAACTTAGGGCGGTTTTTAAGTTGAACTCCATCTTGGATTCAGTAATGTTTTTCGATGTTGAACCAAATGATTCACAAGTACGCGTCTCAGATGGACGCACATGCGACTTAATACAAAATTCCTTAATGTCGGAATAAAGTTTAGTAATTTGGTCACTACAAGATTGTATTAATAACAAACTTTCTCCACTAATTTCTTCGGCATAAATTTGTTTCGTAATATTAGGACTCAATGCTGTGTAACCAGTAAACAAATCAGTTGCTTCCTGTAATTTCTGTTTTAAACGTTCTGGCGTTCTCCTCTCATAAGTGAGTTTAATTAAATTTTCTTTAATAAGTTTTAATTGTTCACAAATAGTCTGAAGCTCATGAGCCATAATATTACAGCATAATTAAGTTTAACATAATTCTTAAAATACGCGAGCATAATAGGTAGATATATCATTACCTCATAGTATATAAAATAACGTCGGGTTACCTTTCACGACACTTGCACGAATTTTATTTTTATATTTTTAACACGAACACTGGGTTTTTTGTTTTTGAACACTAGTTTTTGGTTTTAATGTTTGTCAAAACTCGAAGTACTTGGCTGTCCAGCTGTGCACGCGGAATATCTCACATCACCCACAGCTACGGTCTCTCTGCGCCTGGAAAATGACCTTCTCAAATTGTCACGTAGTAGTTGGTCATTTATCCATCCGTGGTGACATTTCTTATAACACCTCCACAAGAAGTACGCTCCGACCAACATACTCAGTCCAAGGAGCATCACCATCACAGTGCTGATTGTTGATATATGGAACTGCAGCTGCTCTGTGCTAGCTCCAATAGAAGATCCAATACCATTTTGGTTAATCACGACCTCTTCAGGTTTTTGAGAGTTTGAGTTACACATTGCAATATTATTGAAATACTCGGACCACACACGATCGATAGGTAATCACGCTTAAAGAGTTATATCGTATCACACCGACACCGACTGTCACCCGAAACGCCATACCAAACCTGGCGCCTGGCAGGGTCGCCATGTAAGGTTGGGATTAAGACGGAATGAAACGCTCTGACTGCTGAATAAGTACTAATCATTTATTGGATAAACATCGGTATTTATATTCATACACTACACTTGTAATGAGTGCGGGTTCTTATCGAAAAATGATATTATGACGTATCATTGTTTTGTACGAAAGAAAAATTACCGAAAAATGTCTATGCCAAGGTTACGCGGCAATTTAGAAACGTTTATGGTTTTATGCATAGTTTGAAATGGGTAGGCAATCTTATTACTGTTATAAAAAGCTGTTATAATAGATGGATATTTGTTACTTAATGATGCCAGAAATGAGGATCGGATCTGTATAAAATTTGGCACTGAGATGCGTTATCATGGTTTAATTGACTCCGTTCACGATAAAAAGCTGCCTATGTGTTATTTGGGACCATAACCTATCTCTGTGCCAAATCCGTTTGGTTCATCCAGATCCGTTTGGTTCTTTTGCATGGAAGAGTAACAAACATTCATACAATATCATTCTACCTCTAAACGACGAATTAATTTCTGTTTTTCTTTCTTTTTTTCATACTCACAAACTAGGATATTTAATCTTTATTTCAGACCAAAATTAGTCCTATAGTGTTAATAGAGACAATCTTATCCTATTTTTTTTTAAATACTTCCGCCTTGACTAAGTATCAGTTGGAAAAACTAAAATTCACGTTTGTTAGCATTGATTTTTATGTATATTAGATACGCTCTTGCAAGAAAATAGCAGAAAAAATTGCCTCGTGACTAGTCGCGACCAAACGGCTCACTTCATTAGTCAAAAATACTAAGCGCGACACAGTAGCACGGGTGCTGGAAAGTCCGGTAACATGTACCTATTTTAATTTTCCATGATCATTTTCATATTAATATAAAAAAATGTTTTTTTAGCAAATTAATATTTCTAGGTGAAAATGTGATTTAATTATTTAGTGGGCTATATAAAAATATTTTTAAATGTTGCAATCATCGTCTACTCTTGACTATGGCCACATGAAAAGCTATGGTACTATGGCTTCTTCGATACTTGAAAAAAAAAACTTTATTTTTGTCTTATTCTTTTTGGTGAGGATGAAAAGCGGGAAATTATGACAGATTCTATCACATTTTTTTTTAATGGTAAATGAACTTCTGTGTTCCATTTTCTAATATACTCGCCATTCAAAAATACTTGACACATATCTGTTCCATTTTCAAAATTTTCAATTTTTATATCTACCCACGTCACTCCTAACCTCGTACCCTACCCAGACCCCACCCGTCGATTGAACCCATTGTCATCCTTTGTCTCATTGATACCTTATCCTCTAGCATCGATGGAGCGTGCAATGACGTCATTACGTGCACACACGAACACAAACACTTGTAGCCCACTCACACACTGCGTACACTGAATGACTATGTTAGATCGATTTCATTGCCACGGGAATGTGATATCGATTTTTGATAGCATCGCTAAGTTTGTTTTGATCATTTATCGTTATTTACTAGCTGTTGCCCGTGGCTTCTGTTCCCGTCCCCGCAAGCCATAGGAATGTATGGCAGGGATAAAAGGCCTATGTGTTATTTCAGACTATAATCTATTCCTGTACCAAATTCCACCCAGATCCATTCAGTCGTTAGAGCATGATTGAGAAACAAAAATCTAAACATCTTAATAGGACGTAGGATTCGTAGAAAGTAGGATAGTAGGAAGTAGGATTAATAGGATAGTGGGAAGTGGAATTAGAAGGATAATAGGACATGATGACACTCCCTAATCTTTCCCTAAACGCATATATATATATACATTTTTTACCTTTAATTTTTTCATTTCCTTTCCTATACAGAACTACACGTGCAAGGCTGAGGAATTCCCCTCACACTGTGCAAACAATTTCATCAAGAACCAAGCGGTTCGGTGCCTGTTTTCTTTACCCTGTTCGTCTCCTCCTATAGTCCCGGGTCCTTAAGCGGGGCGTGAAAAAGCATTTGATGAGGCCGTCAAGCTAATGGCCACTAGCATTATCGGTGTATGTAGTGGTGACCCCCGGTCCTGAGATTTTACCTTTAGCTTACCATCAGGCGAGGTGAAGTCATGTTGACATGTCCAATATAAAAAAAAATCCTTCAACCAGATGCATTCGGCTGATGCCAATAAGCATCTATTGCGTGGGATCGAAGAAATTACTGACGAAGGGTGGTAAAACTGTATTTATAACCACGAAATTCATGCAAAGTATCTAACGATTCCATTAAACATTTTCAAATTGCATTCGCCGTAGAAATGCATTTAATTTGTGTAATTTACTGTAATTGAAGAATATTTCCTCAAGACATGCTACGACGACGTGTCTTATCGATTTCGACGATATTCTGTTGATTCAGTAACTGTTTTTTATTCCTTTAATCTACCGTTAGAGTACATGAACCTAGTCACAGATGTCTTAGGTCTCATTTTGGGCGGTTGTGCTACTTGTCTACGGGTCCTAGGCCCGTTGACAAGTAGCACAAGTGGACCAATCACACTCCAGCTCGTGATACCGCCGCGGCGCGCGCATCGTACGCCGGCGACGAGCTTGGATGTGATTGGTCGACCTAATCTATTCGTTTCCTTAGCGATTTACGCTGTGCCACTTGTCTACGGGGGCTGTAGTTATTGCGTAAGTCGCAAACGCGACGAGGATTTAAAAGAAAATATGTTCAGAATGGTTGATTTACCATAACCTAATTTTTTTTTAACATCTCCAATGTACAAGTACAAACACAAGTAATTTTTACACGTTTTTTACGATTATAATCATAATAGATTATATCACTACAGATTATAAAAGCGCGCTAATAGAGCCACAAAAACTATGAAGGTTATATATCAACTGCAGATATCCAGTCGGCCTTCGACAGATTGCGTGAAAACTACAGTTTAGCGCTTTTGAAAAGTATTGACACAGTGGTGTAGATAGAGCTATATTTTGTACTAACCTATTCCCGCGGCTCCACCCGCGTGGACGTTGGTTTTTCGTGTTTACAAGCTTTTATTTAGTTTCACCTGTCCCGTTGTCTGTAATCAAATATTGCAAGCCATTTTTCGACCACTTCTGGTTATCCGATTGAGCTGAAATTTGGCATATTGATGTAGGTAAGTTCCATGACAATGCAGTATTGTTAACAATAAAAGCTTGATTTTAAAAAGTTTTTTTTAACAGTAGCTCTTTGACCACAGCCTGCTTTTGTTCTACTCAAGCGACTGTGATGTCTGACCAAGACCTTTAAAAAAACCGCATCAAAATCCGTTCGGTTTACTATAGTTTTAGCGTCATTCGCGAAAGACAAGATTTCTAAAAAAATATTGTTGTATTTAGAATCGATCATATAAAACATAACTCAAGTATTTTTTTAAATATCCCCAATGTACAGACACAGCCACTTTACAATGTTATAATAGTACTAGCTTATACGTCAGCTTTCGCGTTTTTTATCAAAAAAAACCGCATCAAAATCCGTGCATTAGATTTTGCGTCAATCGCAAACAAACAGCCAAAAATTCCAAAAAAAATGACAATTTTGTGTTTAGAATCGTTCATATAATATAACCCAAGTTTTTTTTATATCTCCAATATACAGACACAGCTACTTACAATTTTATAATAGTACAGATTGCATGTTTGGGCGTATCTGCAGTAACCATTGATACAACTTTCTTCCATACCCAAGTGTTTCGCACGAACCACCGCTTTCCTAACTTTTCTTCATTGATTTTTAACTACACAGTGCCTGTCAAATTGAAGGTTAATTTCGGAATATAAATCATGCTTTTGTATTACTATTTTATTGGAGTTTTACAAAGTTTGCACTTTTTGCGTGCTGTTATGATGTGACTTCGATTTTGGGGGATACCACGAGACGACCATTCGTCCGAAAACGAAAAACGTAGCAAGTAGTTATTCGAATTTCTATCGTTTGAGCTGACAGAAGTGTCGTCATGAGTCTTTGGACTCGATTGTCCACAATCGAGTCCGTGTATGTGCGTTCGATGGAGACTAAACAGCAAAAACTATATCGAGTACAGCCTTAAAACTAGCGTAAACTCAGAGTCCTGAACAAGATGTGATGGTTTTACACGCCTGAGCAGAAAAACATTTGTATATGACACAAATCAGTGCTTGTGTGGGATGGATACTGCTTATCAAGCGATCTGTCAGGCGAACTGTCAGGCGAGCAAAAGTTACACTTACGTACGTGACAGTTATAAAAAAAAAAACAGAAAAAATCGTTTGGCACTTCGATCGGTAACTTCGGATGTACGTTTCATGGTAGGTCTTTTGATTCGGGTATTTTTAGGGCCTAAAAAGTAAAAAAAAAACTGAACTTCACTAACGCTGGATTTTCACGCAAATATTATTATGAAACGCGTGAAATTAACCTCGATGAAAACCACCATAACGACTGGATTCGTTTCCCGCTTATTGCAAACATTTATGCGCATGAATATGAATATTTATATTAGTCTGGGTGTTTCTAAGTATAAATATATTTATTCGCATTGTAGAACACATAACACAAGCTAGTTAAACTTATGCTTACTTTGGGTCTAAATAGCGCTGTGTAGAATGTCGTAGAACGATTCATTTATAACGTAGCAACCCGTTTACTTATGTCCCACTGCTGGGCACGGGTCTCCTCTCCTCTAACGAAAGAGCTATTTATAAGTATTAAATATAAATATTATGTGCATATTATGCGGCATTTCACACGTTTTAATTACTGCACCCTTGTCTATTATCTGAGAGACTCTAATTGGCATGTATTATCTGAAGAATCGCAGTACGAGCGTAGAAACTAGAAACTTATCGCGATAAGTACCTATATAGTTATTGATTAGTCGCACTATACAAGGAAATAATGACAATTCTTGTATTTAGATTTTTATGTGGTACCGGTTATGTGGTAGACAAGCACACGGACCACTTGATGCGAAGCGGTCACAGTGGCGTATGCAACACCAAGCGCGTCACACTCGCGCTGCTAAACCTTCTAATGCTTCTTGAAGAACCCCACGGTTTGGCTTCCTATATGAGCCTTTCCTTTCCAGTAATAAAAAGCAATCTAGGTGTTATTCCAGACTATAAATCTATCCCTGTTCCAAACTTTAGCCAGATCCATTAAGCCATTTTTGTGTGAAACAGTAACAAACATCTATACATCCATACTCACAAACATTCACGTTTCTAACTTCAGGATAGCTCTTTATTTAGAACGAAAACTAAAACCGTACAACTAAGAAACAACACTTAATTAACAAAAATAAGTTCCGAAGTTAACCAACTACTTTCCCAATTATAAAGCTTTTAATTCACCCGCGAAATTGCGCGCCATTTCCAACCTTACACCTTCCAAAGTCAGTAAATTACCTGTCAAGACACTGCCAAAAATAATCTTGTAAAATTTAATTCGAAACGGCTCGAAGTTCGCACCTATCGGGGTGATCTCTCACCCGGCGGGGTAGGGTGGTGCCAGGCGCCGCCCCGCAGTCAAAGGGTTGAAAAGTCGGCTTTTCTAAAATTGCTTTTTTGGTCGGATACCGTCATTATTGCGGATAGGTTAGCTGCAGTAGACAGATGAGGTTCGTTTTTGTTTGACCGACTTTTTGATTGAAAATAGAATGCTAAATTTTACAAGCTTTTATTTAACTTGCTCTGTTTTTTAGTACCTATTGGTCAATTTTTTTTTATATAGGATACGTCAAAATGACTTTACCTCGCCTGATGGTAAGCTAAAGGCAAAGTCTCAGGACTGGGGTCGCCACCACATACACCGGTAGTGCTACAGTGGCGGCCCTCAGCTTGACGGCCTCATCAAATGCTTTTTCACGGCCCGCTTAAAGGTCCCGGGACTATAGGAGGAAGAAAACACATGAATACAAGTGAATAAAGGCGAATAGCGAAGTGTGGTTCCGCCATAATACTTAAATGCAAATCCCCTGATGCTACATGATATATTTATGGGTCCTTTTGATAATTTCACACCTAAGGCGGTAAAATACGTGCGAGGGAAATGCCCGTACCTTACACCCCAGCGCTAGAAGACCCTAGATGGCGTGCGGTTTTAGTTTGTTTGACTCTGACATAAACTGGGGAGGTATCCGTGGGGATTTCCGCACGAAAAAAAAGGCGGTAAAATACGAAATTTTTCCAAGCGATACCGGGACAAGCCACTAGTTAGACATACAATCAGTTAATACGTACACTATCGACCTTCGTAACAACGGAAGCTACTGAAATGTATTATTAATTCCATTTGAACGATGAAATTATAAATTATAATTCGCGTCGACAATAGTCGGGGGAGGGGGGAGGGTGCCTGCGTCAATAGTTCGGCAATTGTCGCCTTTATGTGCTATTTCACGCGTAATTTTCGTTGGAAATTTAATTTATAATGCGTTTATAAATAAACCATCAAACAAAACAGCCTAGACAAAAGTTGTTGAGCACTAATAAAATTACTAACGATCATTACCTACATTGAAATAGGCACATTCTATCTTCTACTAATATTATAAATACGAAAGTTTGTGAGTATAAGTTCTACGACATCCTACGCAGCGCTCCCTAGATAGATCCAAAGTAAGCTTAGTTTAACTAGCTTCTGTTATGACTTCTAGAATGCTGATATACATACTTCGATACTTTTTTTTTTGTAAATACATACATATTATCACCCAGACCAATGCAAATAGACATATTCATGTATAATATATAAATATTGGCACTGAGCGGGAATTGAACCCGCGTCCCCTTTCGTAGCATTCGACCTGACGATGAACATCATACCCTACGAAGAACGTTCGTGCACGGTTTTCAAGTGTTGCTCAAGCACAAAACAGAATAGCTGTAGTATTTTTTCTCAAAAAACACAAAATTTCAGACATTGCATTGCTAGCCAAGTCAATTCTGCATCTTGGTGATTTTGAGCCTTATTAAATACTTAATAAATGAAATATTTGGATTTGGCTCACGAGGTTGTCGACATGTGGGATGTGGATTCGGCAATTATTGTGCCGATAGTTGTATCAGTTCACGGACTTGATCGCCAAGAGCCTCGACCAACATCTCAAGAGGCTCGCGTTAGGCAGTTGGATCAAGGGCTTGATGCAGAAGGCGGTACTCCTCGACACGGCACGTATTGTGAGGAGATTCCTTTCTCTGGAGCCCTAACCACCGGTAGCTTGGTCCCTGTATCCGATGCCGGTGGGGTACTATTTCTTATATTTTTAAATGTATTTTTTTCTAGATATATTTAAAAATGTAATTTATATGTGTATATTTAAAATAAAGAGATAATAATAATAAATAAATAAATATTCTACAACATTCTACACATCGCTCCCTAGACCCAAAGTAAGCTTAGTTTAACTAGCTTGTGTTATGGGTTCTAGAATGCTGATAAACATACTTATATACTTTTTTTTTTGTAAATACATACTTATTATACACGGAAACACCCAGACCAATGCAAATAGACATATTCATGCATACAAATACTTATGTCGCAATATCAATTACTATTATTATTGTTCCACTATTATTACTGTAAAATTCTTGGCTGTAATGTGCTGTAATTATTGTTACAGCTGTGTTAAACCTAACACGGTCGTAACACGTCATAAAATTATTGTGCTCACTGTAACGTATAAAAATGGTATTAAGGTATAATATGGTATATGATGTATAGAGATGAATAGAATGGTGACGTTACAATATTGAAATATAGAAAATTGTACAAATAGTGCTTCCGGATCAGTCTCTCGGCAGTTTACATTGAACTATTGTTTCAAGGACCTCTTGTGAATAGTACCTGGAAGATATTTATTTACCTTGATGAACCATTGGGGCACCTCGGGAGAGTAAATGAAATTGCAGTTGATGACATTTAAAGAACATTTTATATATTAAAATTTAGGTATACAATAAGTTATCAGGACTACAGGTTGCAAAATATACAGGATTAGAGCAATGTCCAGTTCGAAGAAAAGGTTGACATCGGGTCAACTTACCGCGCGGCACACGCGACACGTTTTGCGTTTTGCGATCGAAAGTTCGCGAACACGAGCACTAGATCAATGGCCATTGAAATAACGTGGATGGGTACCTTACTGGATCCAACGGATGTCAGATCTCACCACGGCGACACGATGCAGTTCGATGCCATTCGGCCTCCGTCTCTTCCACGGCTATCCACAGCTTCGCAGCAAGTGGACGTTAAAGGCTTGTCCGCTCCTTGGCATCGCTGCATCTGGCCGTCAGATGCAGCATGGAACACGCCACTGATCCAGCCTACGGAGTAATCCCGTAGACACGAGGTAGCGACAAAATATAACGTGTCGCCGACACGCCAACAATCGCCTTCGGTGCACGTCGCAATCCTTTCTTCTTATTGGACGAGATGGATGAAGTACTCAACGATACATCGTCTTTGGAGTCTTCATCGGCTTCCAATTACATTTTCTAATATCTTTATAATGATGAACAAATAAAGGTTATCTATATTAGCCGACGTCCATATCGGAAGTGAATAAGTGAATGAATAATTTCTATTGATGACACTTATTGACATTGACAACTGTCAGCATAGGAACCGAGTCCTTTAAGTTCAATCTTATAAATTACATCGATAAATAACTGTTGTACATAATTATCAATTACGACACCAGAAACGCAACCAGAATCGAAAATAGAATATTATTTAAGTATTTAAATGCGATTAAATTAATGTAAACTTAAGCAACGATGAGTTGATTTATATTTGCTAACAAAATGCGTCCCTACAGTTATTATAAAAGAGATTATCTATTAACCATAGATAAAAAATGTTAGTAGTAGTTTTGGACTACTACAATACCCCCCTTCGGAGCAAAGAGGATAACCCCTTATCCGAAGCAGCCGGGGTAACCGGAAAAAACTTTGAATGTCAATGAAAAGTTTTTTCTGCTTACCAAGCAATGAGCGTTTGCATGCTCATGAAAAAGAGAAAAAAAACTAAGCTAAGAAGTATAAAAGACTAGCTTAACAAACTAACTTAACTAAGGATTTAACACAAACTAATTGTTAAATACTAAACAACAGCAGCAACACTGCTTACCCAAGCCGGTGAGTGTTGTGTGTACTATGCTAGAACTATACTAATACAAGTCCACAACAGGTCGCGATCCTGTTGGGATGCATGATATATACATAAGTTAATCATATCCACTGCGCAGTTAGATATGAAAAACAAGGAAACCAATTTCTATAGACTAGGTCTAAGAAATGGTATCAGAAAAAAAAAACTTATTATGAATTATTTTCAAACCTGAGATGGTCGAAGAACTATCAAATAAGTGTTATCGGATTAGTCATAAGCCGTGAGTACAACATCAATTAAGAAATTGTGAGGAATAAACAAAGTGATGAAAAATCACAAAGAGAATTTTTAAGACTAAGTCATAAAAATTTCAAGCAAGAAAACTTGTTTTTCATTGTTTTGAAACCTAGAATGGTAGAAAAACTGTGAAACAAGTAATTCCTGAATAGTCATAATATGTGGATATCCATAAAATAAGAATCTTATACAAGGAGTATAGATAAGTGTGATCACAAAGAAATTGAAACTTAGTTTCAATTGGTTTGGCAAAAGTACTGATCAAAAAATGATCAGAAAAGCAGATCCAGGATCTGTGAAATGTGTATTTACACTAGCCAAAACAAAAAAGTCAAAACAGTAAATAAAAAATTTTCATGTCTGAAAAAAAGTGTGATCACAAGGAAATTGAAACTTAGTTTCAATTGGTTTGGCAAAAGTACTGATCAAAAAATGATCAGAAAAGCAGATCTAGGATCTGTGAAATGTGTATTTACACTTGCCAATACCAAAAAGTCAAAACAGAAAATAAAAAATTTTCATGTCTGAAAAAAATTCTATCTTTGAAACTTAATTTTCATTACTGAGAAAAAAGTTGAAAACAGACTAACAAAAATACATTGCTCATGCGAATCTATACATATGCAGGTACTAAAAGTAACTTGACACTGACTTAAAAGTCAACATAAGTTAGACAAAAGTAGGTACAAACATGCCCACACCTGTACAGACTCACACTAGCGTTATACACCTCATGGCGTTTTAATTATGTCCTTGACATGATATTTCCCTATATTGCCTGTATTTAGGTCTTCTAAATGGTAAACCACATCGAATGGTTTGCCAACAATTTTATATTTGACAAACCTCGGTGCGAGCTTAGCCGAGAAGAACTTACCTGCATTTGACTGTACAAAGTTTCGCCTCCACACAATATCACCTACGCTTAACCGGAGCTCACGGCGGCGCAGATTATATCTGTGAGCGTTCTGTTTGTACGCCTTGGTCAAAGCAGTACTTACACGTTGGAAAATATCAGCAAGATCATTCAAGGCTTCAGCTTTAGAATGCCTACTTGAGAGTTGAAGATTGTCTAACGAATCAGGTGTACTGCCTCGCAATGTGTGTAGTGCACCATCCGCGACTATCTCACGACCTTTAGCCAAAAAATATGGTGTATAACCAGTAGCAATGTTAACAGAAGTATTTAAAAAGAGCTGTATTTGAGGTATATATTTAGACCAATTACGCTGATCATCCTCAACCAAGAGAGAAAGACAAGTTTGAACCGTTTGATTATAGCGCTCAACTGTATTAGATTGAGGTGCATAATAAGCATTATAAAAAATTTTAGGTATGGAATGTTTCATACAAAAAGATTTGAATTCCTTACTTTGGAAAATAGTAGCGTTGTCACAAATGATTACACAGGGTGTGCCTTCTTTAAGTATGATTTCAGATTCAATAAAAGATGTAACTGTTTTAGTGGTAGCTGTACGGAGAGGGTGAAGCCAACAAAATTTTGTAAAAACATCTACGATAGACAAAATATACACATGACCAGAGTAAGATTTAGCTAACGGACCAATTGTATCAATGGATAATGTATGCATGGGACGATCTACCTTTTTCTGATTGGTCATGTAGCCATGTGGTATGGTATTTGAATGCTTATGAGACTTGCATTTATCACAATTAGCTACATAGTTTTTAATGTCAGCATACATATTCTTCCAAAAATAATTAGCTCTAATATTAGCCAGTGTTTTAAATGTACCAGGATGTATAGCATTAATTTCATGATTTTCTTTGATACAATCCTGTACTACCTCATGAGGAATGACAATTTTCCATGAAGTGTCCTCATGTAATCTAGATGAAGGTTTGGAATACCTAAACAAAATATTGTCCTTAATTTGGTAGTTTTTGTGAAAATTTGGATTAGATTCTACATTTTTAAATAATTTATTATACCAATCATCATTAGAAGTGCTACCCCCAGAAAAAGAGACTGCATTAAGTTCAACTCGAGACAACACGTCTGGAACAACATGCAAGCTACCTTTTCTATGTCGAATATCGAAATCAAAGCATGCTAACTGCATGGCCCAACGAGCCAGACGACCTGAAGGATTGTTTAAAGTTTTTAACCATTTAAGACACATATGATCTGTAACTAAGATAAAGTGACTGCCTTCAATGTAAGGACGAAAATGATTTACAGAATCAACAACAGCTAACAGCTCACGTTCAGTAGTGCTGTAATTACGCTCTGTCTTAGACAGGAGTCGTGAATGAAAGGCAATAGGATGCTCAGTTCCGTCAATTTCCTGAGTTAGTACACTCCCAATACCAACTGATGAAGCATCAGTATGTATCTGAAAAGGTAAGGAAAAATCAGGGCAGGCAAGCACAGGGGCTTGGGTGAGGGCATCTTTTAAAGCTAAAAATGACTTTTCAGCTTCCTCACTCCAAACAATCGCTTCTTTACCCTTCTTTTTACCTAATAAAGCTGTCATTGGAGCGACAATAGTAGAAAAATTTTTGACGAACCTACGATAATAAGAGCATAAACCTATAAATGCACGAAGCTGACGGGCTGAAGTAGGTGTAGGAAAATTCCTTACACACTCTAGATTTCTTTCATCGGTTTGTAAACCCTGTGAACCGACAACATAACCTAAATAATGCAACTGTGATTTACAAAATTCACATTTGCCAAAATTAATGGTCAAACCAGCGTTTTTTAATGCTTCAAATACTTCTTCTAAAATAGATAAATGTTCAGTGAACGAATGAGTAGCAATTAATAAATCATCACAATATCCGAAGATCTTTTCCCCATATTTGTGATGGAATAGAGAGTCAATAAGACGCTGCATTTCGCTACCAGCGTTGGATAAACCAAAGGACATCCGTTTGAACTGGAACAGTCCTCGATTTGGAACTACAAAAGCTGTTTTCTGACAAGATGTACCATAGCCATCAATGTTGTCAGAGTCAGAGAGAGCTATCTGCCAATAAGCAGCTGATAAATCAATGGAAGTCAAATAACGAGCTCCCCTAAGATTATCCAAGATAGAACTAATGTAAGGCAATGGATAAGAATCTTTAACTGTGACATCATTCAATTTTCTAGCATCAAGACAAAATCTGAGTGAACCATCTTTCTTAGGAGTCATAACAACAGGATTGGACCATGGTGATTTAGACGGTTCAATCACATCCAGCGCAAGCATTCTGTCCACTTCCTCATTTAAAGCTTTCAGCTTAGCTGGTGACAAAGGATAGTACCTTTGTTTGATAGGTGGACCTGTCGTTATGATCCTATGTTCAATAATATTAGTTTTACCTAAACCTTTCTCTTCAGTAGAAATAGATTTGAATTTATTAATAATATTATTTAATTCTACTGATTCTAAAGGTGAGAGTTCACTCATGGGAATAATAGCACAAATTTTATCCTGTTGAGATTCATTGACCTCATAGGAAGGTTGACTATTAGCAAAAATAGAATTTAAAAGTCTAAAATCTTGAACAAAATCCATGCCCAAAATGAAGTCATTAGTAATATCCGGGACAACCATAAATGATATATAAGAAATATGGTTTCTAAAACTAACTGGTATAGACATTCGGCCTACTACCTTAACCCTAGAACCATTTGCACATGTAGCTCCCATATCAGTTTTAATTAACTTGAAACCCAAAGATAACAAATGATAATGGTAATCATTACCTATAATGGAAATATTAGCTCCAGTATCCAACAAACCACGGAAAGTGTGATTGTTAATAGAAAAATTTAGAAAAATTCTATTATCACTATCTAAAGTTGAAATATCAGGAGTGACAGTACCTGTGTGTTGTGATGCTAGTTTAATCCTAGACACTCCTGAGCTAACTAGTTTTTTTGATCAGCTGTTTTAGGTGACTCAGCTTTACGGTTTGGTTTACACTTAGGACAAGTGGAAGTCAATACACCCCTGTTACCGCAATTGAAACAAGCAATACCCCGTATAGATCTGCATTGTTTATATGAATGACCAACCTTTTTGCACTTTAGACAAGTAGTTTTCCGATTGGGTGATGATCGCTGTTGTGTCTCCACAATAGTAACAGATTTATCACGTTTACTGCCTCTCACATTAGAACTACTTTGTGGTGACATATTAGTGTAGGCTTCATATCGTTTAGCTAATGCGAGTAGTTTATCTGTATTGTCAATGTCATTTAAGGCGAAAAGCTGTGCATAAGCTGGCAACATGTTGTGTGTAATAATTTCCATAAGAGTAGTCATCGACATCGGATTAGCAAGCCTAGAATTCATAGTCAACATCTCTAAGACGTACAGATTAGCAGATTGATTATCAGATTGCATGTGTGACCTAATTTTCTTCTCTAAAATGAAGTTAGTATCACATGGCAAGAAAAAAGATTTAAATTTAAACTCTAAATCTGCAAACGAAGTGACTGAATCTCGGATCAACCTATAATAATCTAAGGCATTACCGCTTAGTAAATCCGCAAAACATTTAACTAATTTACTCTCAGACATGTCTCTACTACACATGTAATCTTGTATACGCAAGAAAAAGTCAACTACATCAGAATCACCGGAATACTTAATGTTCCACGACCGTAGATTTTCATCGCGCACAACATGCATGACTTTATCACACTGACTAGTTAAAGGTAATTTACAGCTAGTACTATCGTCAAGTTCTGGTGGCGTTCGGTACACATCTTGGTGTTGGTTCCTAAGAGTGACGTTACGATGCTGATCATCAACAGCTAAAGGCTTTGAAACACTTGGTTCATCAGCCATAGTGCCCAAAAAAACAAGAAAAAATTTATATTTGGTATAAATTTCAAACAAAATAAGAAAATTATTGCAGAATCACCCAACAAACAGTAAACAAGTTTATAATATATTTCTCAGTATAGTGAGAACCAATATGACTATTTAGTCAGTAAACAATAAAATATTAAAATTCTTTGTTGGTGTGATCCAAACTAAATTGCAAAAAGTTTCAGAATAACCCAATGTAAACAAATGTTATCAGAAAAAAGTTAGGTTAAGTGTGTTCATAATATGAACTTATGCAAACAATAACCAATAATATCTGTATTTAAAGTATATAATATGTTGTTAATCTACATATAGATAGAATAAACTAAGTTATTCATAATTATTGATACAGATAGTTTAAGCAACCTGTTTGATTTTATCAAAATAAAGTGTTCATCATACAAAAAAAAAATTCTCCGAGGCATACCAATGGTCAAATAGGTTGAAATTAAAGGTAAATATTATTGTTCGGGCGCCAATTGTAACGTATAAAAAGTTAGATGAAACGTATAAAATGGTATAAATGTGTATAAAAGGGTGTGATACTAGAATTGGTACGTTACAATATTAAAATATGGGAACTTATACAAATAGTGCTTCCGGATCAGTCTCTCGGCAGTTTACATCAAACTATTGTTTCAAGGACCTCTTGTGAATAGTACCTGGAAGATATTGATTTACTTTGATGAACCATTGGGGCACCTCAGGAGAGTAAATGAAATTACAGTTGATAACATTTAAAGAACATTTTATATATTAAAATTTAGGTATACAGGTTGTAAAATATACATGATTAGAGCAATGTCCAGTTCGAAGAAAAGGTTGACATCGAGTCAACTACCACGCGGCACACGCGACACGTTTTGCGTTTTGCGATCGAAAGTTCGCGAACACGAGCACTAGATCAATGGCCATTGAAATAACGTGGATGGGTACCTTATTGGATCTAACGGATGTCAGATCTCACCACGGCGACACGATGCAGTTCGATGCCATTCGGCCTCCGTCTCTTCAACGGCTATCCACAGCTTCACAGCAGGTGGACGTTAAGGGCTCGTCCGCTCCTTAGCATCGCTGCATCTGGCCGTCAGATGCAGCATAGACCACGCCACAGGTCCAGCCTACGGAGAAATCCCGTAGACACGAGGTAGCGACAAAAATACAACGTGTCGCTGACACGCCAACACTCGCCTTCGGTGTACGCCACAATCTTATCTTCTCATTGGACGGGATGGATGAAGTACTCAACGATAAATCGTCTTCGGAGTCTTCATCGGCTTCCAATTACATTTTCTAATATGATTACATGATGAACTAATAAAAGGTTATCAATAGCCAACGGCCATCTAGGAAGTGAATAAGTGAATGAATCCAAGGGTCCAGGGTTCATGTCCCTGTTCGGGCGCCAATTGTAACGTATAAAAATGGTATTAAGGTATAATATGGTATATGATGTATAGAGATGAATAGAATGGTGACGTTACAATATTGAAATATAGAAAATTGTACAAATAGTGCTTCCGGATCAGTCTCTCGGCAGTTTACATTGAACTATTGTTTCAAGGACCTCTTGTGAATAGTACCTGGAAGATATTTATTTACCTTGATGAACCATTGGGGCACCTCGGGAGAGTAAATGAAATTGCAGTTGATGACATTTAAAGAACATTTTATATATTAAAATTTAGGTATACAATAAGTTATCAGGACTACAGGTTGCAAAATATACAGGATTAGAGCAATGTCCAGTTCGAAGAAAAGGTTGACATCGGGTCAACTTACCGCGCGGCACACGCGACACGTTTTGCGTTTTGCGATCGAAAGTTCGCGAACACGAGCACTAGATCAATGGCCATTGAAATAACGTGGATGGGTACCTTACTGGATCCAACGGATGTCAGATCTCACCACGGCGACACGATGCAGTTCGATGCCATTCGGCCTCCGTCTCTTCCACGGCTATCCACAGCTTCGCAGCAAGTGGACGTTAAAGGCTTGTCCGCTCCTTGGCATCGCTGCATCTGGCCGTCAGATGCAGCATGGAACACGCCACTGATCCAGCCTACGGAGTAATCCCGTAGACACGAGGTAGCGACAAAATATAACGTGTCGCCGACACGCCAACAATCGCCTTCGGTGCACGTCGCAATCCTTTCTTCTTATTGGACGAGATGGATGAAGTACTCAACGATACATCGTCTTTGGAGTCTTCATCGGCTTCCAATTACATTTTCTAATATCTTTATAATGATGAACAAATAAAGGTTATCTATATTAGCCGACGTCCATATCGGAAGTGAATAAGTGAATGAATAATTTCTATTGATGACACTTATTGACATTGACAACTGTCAGCATAGGAACCGAGTCCTTTAAGTTCAATCTTATAAATTACATCGATAAATAACTGTTGTACATAATTATCAATTACGACACCAGAAACGCAACCAGAATCGAAAATAGAATATTATTTAAGTATTTAAATGCGATTAAATTAATGTAAACTTAAGCAACGATGAGTTGATTTATATTTGCTAACAAAATGCGTCCCTACAGTTATTATAAAAGAGATTATCTATTAACCATAGATAAAAAATGTTAGTAGTAGTTTTGGACTACTACATCACTTAAGTACAATACCTACGCGCAATAACCATCAAAAGCAATTCGAAGTTTTGGTTTCGCGAATGAATAGGTAAGGTACCTATTAGCGAGATTATTGTGTATGATTGTGTGTTACTTAATACCTAATAATCTCACAGAATTCAACAGTAACTACGATCCTATTAAACTAGATTCATTCCATCATGACAATAAACAACCTTGATTTACTAAACCAACAATTTTGTCCGCAATACCGCGGCGGTACCTACCACAATGGATCTCATCAATTCACTATGTCAACTGGTTAAATTATCGTCTGTGACAGGCAGTTGTCTGCTAAGGTCACGTTTATGACCTAGGACATCGATATATTAGGCTAAAAGTGCTTATTTAGCCTGTGAGGGGGTGGGTGCAGGTTTGGTTGTAGCGGTCTAGTCGATATGGGGAAGAGTAATAAATTATAACTACGTTTAAAAAACCGACTTTTCAAACTAATATTTTTTACTTTGTAGTGTACAGAAATAGAAAAGTATTTTACTACTACTATTTATGAGGTTTATCATGTACAATGGCATCAAAAACAGAATTTTGCCGTAAATTTGATGATTTCCTCTCGATTTTCCCAAGATCCCAGATCAGATCCTGATACCCTGGATATGGGATTACTTCAGAAGAAGCCTCTTTCAAAAAATTTTTTTTTTTCAAAATCCATCCATAATTGGCGACGCTATCGCGTAACATACATACAAAAAAAATAGCGTACGAATTGAGAACCTCCTCCTTTTTTGAAGTCGGTTAAAAATAGCGTTAGTTTTGAAATGAAATAGTACTATGATTTAATTTGTCAGAGTTTACATTTAATGTCCGGTTCACAAGGCAACAGGTGAAGCCACTCCTCATTTATAATAGGTACCTACGTAGGATAGGATATGAACGTTTGTGAAGATAAATACCTATTTGAATGTTTGTTACTTATTGACTACTAGCGACCCGCCCCGGCTTCGCACGGGTACAATGCTGATACTAAATTAAATACACTACAGAAAAACTATGAACGTTGTATATAAAAACATAGCGGCCTCCCCGCACTGCCCCGTCCGACCGGTACCGCCCGCCGCAAACGCAAATTTTAAATTTGTAATATCTCCGAAAATATTTGTTGAATTTACATGCTGTAAGGAACCATATTGATCTATATTAATTGCACACTGTATTTAAGGTACTTAATTCGATAAGGATTAATGCCGTATTGCTTAAAATAGCTTCGTAAATAAGCCATTTTTTCACGTAAAAAGTAAACAATAAAAATGGTTAATGTGGGTTATCCCTAAAAGATAAACATATACCATCGCGGACTTTTTTGTAGACCTTTTTATGGTGTACAATACTGTAGTACATTAATTTGATCTAACTCGTAGGGTTTAGGCAGCGTTTTTGCTAAATTGCTAAATAAGCCCAATAAAATAGGTTAATTTACGACATCACGTTAGAAACCTCTAAAATTAGCAATGTTGCCTTAGTATATGATGCATGTATTATACATATAAACCTTCCTCTTGAATCACTCTATCTATTGGAAAAAACCGCATCAAAATCCGTTGCGTAGTTTTAAAGATTTAAGCGCACATAGGGATATAGGGACAGAAAAGGTGACTTTGTTTTATACTATGTAGTGATAGTGATATTTATCATAATGATCCTATTCATGATATTTTGTAGAGCAAATGAAAAAGGTTAATTAATTCTTTTCATTTGATTTTAGACTAACTGTATAACGGTAAAGTCTATAATTAAATAGCATTTTTAGAGTGCCAGTGGCATGACAGTGCTGCAGTGGTTTGCCATTAGCAGAATCGAAGCCCAGGATCATCCCTAAAATGATCCCTTTGGCCAGATACATAACGCCATACTTGTACAAATAACTATAATTGCCCTTTGATTCCATTACCTTAAACAAAGTAACTTAGATCTAGGTACTAAAACTGAACAGACCTCATAATTTATTAGCGATGTATAAATAGTTCAATGCCAACAGACAACTAGGCTACATTTGAGAATGACATGCATTAACTAACCCGGTACTACACCTCGTAGCACAGCCTTCGTAACATTGAGTAAGATTACTGCGATATGCAAGTATAGTGCACGGCATCTAACTTGGCAAGACATGTTCGGCAATAAAGTTTGATTTGATTTGATTTAAGATTTTGTAGTAGTGTGGGCCCTACTAACTACTCCAAAACCTTGCCAAGTTAGATGCCGTACACTATACTTGTTTGTGGCAAAATGCGTCGTATATAAACAAGTATAGTGTACAGCATCTAACTTGGCAAGGTTTTGGAGTAGTGGGGCCCACACTACTCCAAAATCTTGCCAAGTTAGATGCTGTACACTATATAGTGTAATTGAATTTAAGGACAGAGGAAGTACGACTTTAAGTAAAGTGACATAAGGTTCAAAATCATAGAATGTATAGACGTTTTTTATCGTGCGGCAATCCCCATGGATACCACCCCCGTCGGTCATCGGGGGTGGTTATGTCGTATAAAACTACACGCCGTCTCGGGTCTTAATTACCGGGATGTAAAGTTACCTAATAGGCATATCCCTCGCACCCCAGCTGACCTCGGGCCATCTGCGGATTTAAGACTGGCCCCCTAGACCCCCCGAAAGGAGGTGCGGCGTGCATAACTCCACCTCGTTGAATGACGGTGGGGTGTAGGGTGACAGGCGGCCATCCTGCCACCCAACCATCCGCTCCCTCTGCTAGTCAGAGGGACACGTGGAGAGCCTCGGAGTGGCCCTCCATAGGGCCACTCCCACCCCGGCCGGATTTGCTGCAGGCAGCAGCGTGTAGAGTAGGTACCTAATTGAAATGTTTAATTAGTACTTTCATTCCCTAAACACACCTTCATTCTCTTATAGGTGGTGGAACCGATAAACCGTCTCCTGGAGAGTGTGGCCTTCGACTGCATGTTCTACTCGCTCGACTGGCACCCGCCCGACCACGTGTCCTTCATAGACAACGTCCATATGAGGGAGCTGCATCCTTCCAGCCCGGTGAGTACCTACCCTCAAGTTATATAGCCTAGAACACTAGCTCATGTCGATTCCAAATATGTAAGGCACATGCAAAATAGGCAGGCAAGCCGGGGTCGACCTCGCAGAGTTTACACTGACCAAATGAAGAAAGGGCAGGTCAAAAGCACTCGAAACCGGCGGGCTTGCATGAAAGGTTTAATAACAGTAGAGGAATCGCGTGAAGTATGTAAGGCTGTTGTCTCTGCCTACCCCAGAAGGAAAAAGGCGTGAGCATCATGTATGTGTATGTTTGTAAAAAAAGGTATTCTAAAAGGTTTCGGTTACTAGAATAACTTTATTTGACATTTGTAAGATCAACATGAGATCGAAACTGGAGACTGACCCATTACTAATAAACTAAAAAAATACTGAGCATGTTAAAATAAAACTTTTAAAAAGAAAGGATATTAAGAGAGTCTAAACTTCAAAAGCTACCAGGATATGATAGCAACCCATTTATGTCCCACTGCTGGGCACGGGTCTCCTCTCCTCTAACGAGAGAGCTGAGAGGGTTTAGAGTCTAAACCAAGTCTAAACCCTCTCAGCGTGTGTGGATTAAGGTCTAAACTTTAGACCTTAATCCACACACGCTGGACTAAAGCGGGTTGGTGGATCGGACATGTCCTTAGAATATCTTCTAGGACATGTGTGTTTCCTCACTATGTTTTTCCTTCACCGTCAGCAGATGGTAAATCATGTGATTAGCATATATAAATTCCAGAAAGTGAAATTCACATTGGTACTGTCCGGCCGGATTCGAACTCGATACCTCTGAGATGCGGCCGCGTCCTTATCCATTCAGCTACCATCGCTACCGGGACATAAGCGTGATGATAATGATGCTATGTTAAATCTTTGTGCGTGTCTTTCATAAACGTTTTTTCTTTCATCCATGGAGTGCTCTGACAATAAATAACAGCGATCGGTGTATAAGTATCGAGGTATTCGTGATTAAGTAACTAAGCTTCGGGTTTGGCGATAAAACATAAATCGTCTGACATAGCTACTACTCGAACATATGCACGATATGCATGCATGCACGCACGGCTGGATTTATAAGCTAATAATGTCGTTGAGCCGATGAGTTCTACCAATTAAGCCCAGAACAACATGGTGTAGGGTGGCCAAGAGTCTTCTTTGCAGCACCATAAATACCTACTTGAAATTATTTACCAGCACACGTGTTTCCTTCTTCCTACTTGAAAAAGCATCTGATGAGGCCGTCAAGCTGAGAAGTCAAAGTCAAATTCAAAGTCCAAAATCATTTATTATGTATTAGACCATTAAACGGAACTTAAAAAACGTCAAAATTAAAAATATTTAAAAGTAGAGAAACGCGGCCCAGACCTTAAGACTCCGGCAAGAAACTCAGCGGGCTGTTTTTTAGGTTTTTGAGTAACATAGTTGAGCGAACAGTTCATTTCCAAGCTTGTTTATCGTCTAAATAATCTTGAATTTTGTAATAGGCTTTTTGGCAGTTTCCTTTTAATTATATTTTTAAATTTATTTACTTGTAAATATCTAACTCGCACGCCGACTCCGGGTACACTCTTGACCTGACCTTTCTCCAAAACGTCCTGGATCTGATTAGAATATGTACGCCTAGGTCGGCCTTTACCGGTTTGCCTATTCACCCTCGCCTCATATATCTGTTCCGTCTATCTTCTTTCATACATCCTCTCTACATGCAATTATAAAATAATCTTTCTTTTTTAAAGGTGTGCCTAAACATGTTCCACTTCAAAAGAAACATTCCACATTTGCGAATATAAATGAAACAAATCAAAGAACTGTTTAGCATAACCATTAGTGATAAATTTCCCTATTCCGTAGACATCGTAAAAACGTCTATAGTAAAAATTTAATGGCACTAACTTTGTGAGACACTGATGATACCACTCGAACTTGACCTCGATAGGGCTCGCAAGTACCCTTTTTATATTAAGAACGTAGGTATTTAGATAAGCTATTGATTATATGGAAGAAACCCTTATTTTTACCTCAGAAGCTGGTTATGTCATTACGTTTATACTAGCTATCATTTAGCTTGCAGTATTTTATGTTAGTTAGATATATGGTTACCAAACCCAAGGGTCTCGAAACCGGAGATGGCGTCTGGGTCAGCTATACCGGCTGACCCAGAATCATCTCCAATGTACAATGGAGGCTCCCAAGACTTTGTGATAGGCATATTGACCTAGGCGTACATATTCTAATCAGTCAGATCCAGGACGTTTTGGAGAAAGGCCAGGTCAAGAGTACCCGGAATCGGCGTGCGTGTATGGAAATAATTATGAAAGTTGAAGAAGCGATAGGAGTATGCCAAGATTGTAGCAAGTGGAAAGATGTTGTCCCTGCCTACCCCAATGGGAAAAAGGCGTGTTTGTATGTATTATTGCAAATTCTTCAGTCTAAAAGCCCCAAGGCTGTGGTTTTATGAGGTTCTTCAAGAAGGGCATTAGAAAGTTTTTGCAGGGTCGGCAGCGCGAGTGTGACGCCCCTGGTGTTGCACGCATCCATAGGCCACGGTAACCGCTTCATATCAGATGGGCCGTGTGCTTGTCTACCAGCTAAGTGGTATAAAAACAATAAAAAAAGAACTCTAAAACCTTAATGAAGAACATTTTTTCATACACAGGTGCCAGCAGATAAGGCGCAGGCCTACGACACAGTGGTGTTCGCTGGCCCCCCGCCCATGAAGCAAAGGCTCTGGCCGAGGCACTGCGTCCAGGACACCTGGGGCGCTGAGCTGCACAAGGATCTGAAGGTGAGGAGTAGCCTAGTCTACACTCTCGGCTGACATACAACTTTCTTTATATTAAAGACTATAGTTATATTTCTTCCCATCCCCTCCCAAGCTTCCCATCAGGTGGGCCGTGTGCTTGTCTGCCACCTAAGTGGTATAAAAAAAATTACACCTCTGTGGTCATAACGGCCTCTGTGGCGTAACGGTAGTGCATTCGACTGCTAAGTCAGAGGTAGCGGGTTTGATGCCCGCTCAGTGCAAATATTTGTATGGCCGAATGAATATGAATATTTGTATTAGTCAGGATGCTTTATGTATAACTGTGTATTTACTAAAAAAGTATAAGTATTCAATGAAATTTTTAAGCAATTGCATGCTAACTATTCCCAATGATTTTCTGATCGGAAAAAAATATCATCCAGGACTTGAGCCCGTGACCAGTACGTGTCTACACCTAGCGGGATCCCCTGTCTGGGAGACTTATGAATGATGCAGAGAATTAGTTCTGGATTTGTTCTACTGAATTATGCTGGAAACAGAATTTGTTCCGTATAATAAACGGAAATATAAACTTTTCTAACCGACCTCCAGCCAGCGGGATATTTACCAAAATTAAGTCTGGGGAACTATAACTTGGTATTACCTTTTAGTTCTGTCTTTGTTCTGTTTAACAAAACAAAAAACACACTTCTAGCGTCCTTACTTCAGCCACAATCAAGCTGAAATGAAACCTCCAGTCAGCGGACTTTTTCTCTCAGGGACATTTTTTTGTAACTTTTACACTAAATTGCTAACATTTGAACTATTTACGACCATAATTTTACTTAAATTACCTATTCATACATCTAGTATGAAAATTAAAAGTATAGAATTTGAAAGCTAGTAAGTGGGAAGAATACAAAATAATCTCACCGGTCTGCATTATCTTTCATAAATTAATATTATAAATGCGAATATTTGTAAGGATGGATATTGGTATAATTTTCATACTAGATGTACGAATAGGTAATTTAAGTAAAATTATAGTCGTAAATAGTTTAAGTGTTATCAATTTAGTGTAAAAGTTACAAAAAAATGTCCCTGAGAGAAAAAGTCCGCTGACTGGAGGTTTCATTTTAGCTTGATTGTGGCTGAAGTAAGGACGCTAGAAGTATGTTTTTTGTTTTGTTAAACAGAACAAAGACAGAACTAAAAGATAATACCAATTTATAGTTCCCCAGACTTAATTTTGGTAAATATCCCGCTGGCTGGAGGTCGGTTAGAAAAGTTTATATTTCCGTTTATTATACGGAACAAATTCTGTTTCCAGCATAATTCAGTAGAACAAATCCAGAACTAATTCTCTGAATCATTCATAAGTCCCCCAGACAGGGGATCCCGCTAGGTGTAGACACGTGTGACCAGTCCCTTACAGGGGGAATGCTCTGACCACCTGAGCTACCTGGACCCATCCTAGATGCTCGAAATTTTCCGTTATATTCTACGGCTTAGGGCGCCGGGTTTTCAAGTCCCGTCCTGGATGATAATTTTTTCCGATCAGCAAATCATGTGTAAATATGTTTATCCACATTCTAGAACACATAACGCAAGCTAGTTAAACTATGCTTACTTTGGGTCTAAAGAGGCCGGTGTAACCTAGTCGAAACGTCAGGCATTTCAAAGGTATGTATATGTTGCAGTCAAAACTCTTAACTAGTCAAAAGTACTTTTAACAAAAATACAATTATATTTATTCGCCTCCGAAATTCAAGGGCATAAATAAATCTTTATTTCTCAAAATTATAGTTTTTACAGTCCAAAAAAAAAAGTCTAATCTATTAACCCGCCCCTCATCGTACCTGGTGCAAAGGTGCCCATAACGCTGGCGGCATTGCCCCGTTGAATTGCTATGGCCAACCGTTGCCCCAGGTACGAGCCGGAGCGGGAGTCACCCGTTTTTTCCCTCAACTTGCGCCCCAATTCGCCAACTAGTTTTTTAGCATCGGTGCCCCAACTACCCATTGTCTCGACCGCAAAGGGAGCGAACATATATTGCCCTGTCAATGCAGCGTATTTCTCCCGTTTTTTATTCGCTGCGTCCTCGGCAGCAGCTGCCGGAGACCGGGCAGTACGGCTCAGGTGACTGGGTGCGACCGTGCTGACACACGTGGCATCCCACAGGAGGCACCTACCATTTTTCCACGGCACCAGAGTCATACCGTCCGGCCTTTTGCCGTCGTATCTGCTGAGGCCAGGTGGTTCTAATAGGCATGGGATATCCGCCGACACAAAGGCTCTCCGAAGTATATCGTTGAGAGCATGGTGGCGCGGAAACCTACCCGCACTTCTACAACAACTCAGTGCGTGATGGCCGTCGTCCGCCACCATGGAACCGCAGGTGCATCTATGGGGTTCACACAACCCGCAGCCCAGGCGGAGGGCCACCGCCACCCGCAACGAATTGTCATCCAACAAAGTGCCCAGGTGAGGTGAAGGCAGCGCGTGCAACCATGCTCCCGATTCCGGCTGTGACACTGCACGGAGCCTGGCCAGATCGGCTCCCGATGCACCCCCTAACAACTGCTCCCTAAGCCCTCCAGCAATGACCTCGTCCCAAGCGCGCTGGACATGGGGCACCACTGGACTTGACGCCGCTGAACTGCGGGCGAACTACACTGTCTCGGCCTCGGGCGCAAAGGGCACGGTCACTCTGCCACCATTATTATGGAGGATTACAGTGACGAGATCCGCTACCCCATGCGCCGACGCCAGGAAAGCCGGCACACCCACATCCCGCGCGCGTCGCACTCCGATACCTCCGTGACGAATGGGAAGAGTCGCCTGTGTCCACTGAGACTCGTTGAGAGATACATTTAGGATCGACTCAACAGTGGATCTGAGGCTATCGTCGAATGCTGCGACTTCCACTGGACATACCCAGGTAGGTGTAGTCCGCATGAGATACGTTAGCTTAGGGAGGGTAAAGCACATGCGCAATAAGGCCATCGCCACATGCGCAGAAAGGTCTTTGACATGCGCAGAAAGGTCTTTGACTTTTAACTAGCAAAATCAGTCAAAAGTACTTTTAACCGTAAGCTTGCAGTCAAAACTCTTAACCAGTCTAAAGTACTTTTAACTGAATAAAATATGCAAAAATAATTTTGATTTTAACACCCCGACTTTTTTTTCAAACCACCAAGAAATGAAAAAAAAAGAGTCGGGGTGTAAAAAACAACACTAAAAATACTTTAGACTGGTTAAGAGTTTTGACTGCAAGCTTACGGTTAAAAGTACTTTTAACTGATTTTGCTAGTTAAAAGTACATTTGCCTGGTTAAGAATTTTGACTGCAAACTGCAACATAATTATATACTCGTATCTATAGCATGATCGCGTTAATTCCCGTAAAAATTTTAGTATAAAGAGCGCTGTATAAAATGCCGTAGAATATAATACTGAATGGTTGTTACCAGATTCTGGAGGGCGCCGTGAAGATCTACAAGGGCACGAACCCCGAGGTGGACTCGTACTCCGTGTTCTGGGACAACAAGAAGCTCACCGACACTAGCCTCAGCTCGCAGCTGCGCCTGCGCGGCGCCACCGACATCTATATATGCGGCCTCGCTTACGACGTGTGTGTTGGTACGTATTATGGCCTCTCAGGTAGACAAGCAAGGTGCGGGCCGGAACCTCCACGTGGTGCACCTGGGCAACGGAGGCGAGCAGCGCCTCCCACTCGCCACGGGAGACACTGCTGCCTGCGACCAATCCGGCCGGGGTGGGAGTGGCCCTCTAGAGGGCTGCTCCGAGGCTCTCCACGTGTCCCTCTGAGTAGTAGAGGGCACAGTGGGGAGCGAGCGGGGGGCGAGCTGACTGCCCGCGTGCCGACGGTTGGGTGACAGGACGGCCGCCTTTCACCCTACACCCATCATCGGCGAAGTGGTGCGATGCTTGCCATCTTAAACCGTAGATGGCCCGGGGTCAGTTTGGGTGACACCTTACACCCCGGTGATTAAGACCCGAAACGGCGTGCGGTTTTAGTCGGTTCGATACGGACATAACCACCCCCGATGGCCGAAAGGGTGGTATCTATGGGGATTTCCTCATGATAAAAAGGGTCGATAGCGTGACGCCACAGACCTCGTTAACCGCTTCCCATCAAGTGAACCGTGTGCTTATCTGCCATTTAAATGATATAGTGGTATAGATTGAACCCTGAAGATATTGATATGGTCCCATATACCCTAGATTCTGATCTGATTGTGTTTTTAGGAGCAACAATAGCTGATGCTCTAGCCATCGGCTACCGAGCCATCCTGATCGACGACGCAAGCCGCGGAGTAGACCTGGCTGACATTGAGAAGACCAAGTCCACCATCATCAACAATAACGGTGTTATTGTTAATTCTGATGAGGTAAGACATTTGGTTTGGCTTATGCAACTTTTATGGGAGCGACTGTCTCGATAGTAAAGCCTGCATTCGTTTCTTATCTATTAGTTCTATTATTTTTATGTCGGTCACGTCAATATGACTTCACCTCGCCTGACCAACCAACATTCTGGGGTGGGTTTGGTCCACCCCCCCCCCCCCCCCCTCTAGATACGCCTATGGTTTAGACGCAAAGTGGAAGCATCCAAATCGTTTAGATCATCCAGTTCAATTAATCGGGCAGAGAATCTAAAAATAATGTTTAAAAACAATTTAAATATTGTTCATTGTTTCCGTAGTTCGAACGAATTACGGTAGATGGCTCCACCGGCGCCCTAAGCCGTAGAATATATCGGAAAAATTTCGAGCATCTAAGATGGGTCCAGGTAGCTCAGTTGGTCAGAGCATTCCCCCTGTAAGGGATTGGTCACGGGTTCAAGTCCCGTCCTGGACGATCATTTTTTCCGATCAGAAAATCATAAGGAAACAGTTAGCATGCAATTGCTTAAAAATTTAATTCAATATTTCCAGGTGTTACCCATGGTCGAAGGTCGTGACCGGCGACCAGAGTTGGGGTACAAGTTGGCCATGGAACTGAAGAACGCCATGGACGACGACGGGGCAAAGCCGCAGGACGCCATCTAGTGACTAAATAGCACTTAATTATTCATTTGTGGCATCTAATGCCGTTCTATGAGGGTAGTTTGTATTTCAATCTGTTTATTGAAGACTGGCTTCCACGTCGGCATTGCCACCAAGTAATTTTATGGCAAGTTTTTTCATACCTTGGTTTACATTACTGCAGTTTTAGTAGGGATCCCTATTTTTTTTAGTGAAATATAATAACCTACGTCACTCACAGATAACGTGGCTTTCTATTGGTAAAAGAATTTTCACAATTGGTTCAGTACATCAAAAGATTACCCCCTACAAACTCGCAAACTTTAACCTGTTTATAATATTAGTATAGATATAGAAGTATGGTTGATAAAACAGTTAAAGGATAGAGTGTTAAGACGGGAGTCTCGGATTCGAATCCGGACCATTACACTACCGATGTTGATTTTATTTATTTATATTTTATTTTTCTTTAATAGGAAAACATACAATTTTTTAAAATCTCATTGACGCCATACAGTAATTTTTATCTGCAAACCATTTATCAGTTCCTACCTAACACGAGTTATTTAGGGGTTTACTAGTATTGCATTAGTAATTTTGGTTACAAATATACTTGTAGTGCCATCTAGCGAAAACTTGCCGAACTTTTGTAAAGCGAATGCGCCTGCATCGCGATATCAAAGTGAATTGAATTTTGTTAAGACCCAGTGACCTCGACGTTGATCGCTTCCCATCATGTGGGCCGTGTGTTTGTCTGCCACCTAAGTTGTATTAAAAAACATAATAGCAACCCATTTATGTCATACTGCTGAGCACGGGTCTCCTCTCCTCTAACGAGAGAGCTGAGAGGGTTTAGTCCATAATCCACACACGCTGGCCTAATGCGGGTTGGTGGATCGGACATGTCCTTAGAACTTCTTCTAGGACATGTGGGTTTCCTCACGATGTTTTCCTTCACCGTCAGCAGATGGTAAATCATGTGATTAGGTAATTAGGAATCATGATAAATCATGTGATTAGATTAAAAAAACATACGAAGCTAATAAAAGCGTGTTGAAATGCCTTTTCAGTAACAGATTGAAATACATTCCACAATATTGGTATAAGAACTCACCTCTAATAGTACTTAACTGCAAAAATACTATTCCTATACGTTCCTATATTATTCTCTATCCTAGAATAGTACTGAACATTGCCGCTCAGTAAATAGATGTATACTAGTCTCACTCGCTCTCGCTACCGACCGTATCTTCCCTCTCATTCTAACCGAGCGGCAATACTGGGTAGCGATATACTTAGAATTAGTTTAAAAGTATGGAGTATTTATTTATTCTGCCTAACTTAATAGTTGTGTAGATATGAAATATTAGGTTGTGTAAACATATATAGGGTTGCCAGTCCTATTTAATATCGATATGGTGATTAAATGTTGCTAGATATTTGTTAAATATCAGCTATACATATACCTCTATATGCACCATATGGTAAATATTATGTAGTTACATTCCACAGAGGCTAGTGTTAGTTAATTCTTATTAAGCACATAATACTTTTTTAGAATGTCATATTGCAGAAATGATACTTAATAAAAAAATATATAATGAAATATAAATAAATGTTGCTACTCTCAAATATGCTACTTAATGTTGGCAACACTAAAAGTTGCTATTCAGTATATTATTTACATTTAAGGTTTCTCAGTTGTTATGTCTATCTAGGCACCCGATTCAGTAAAGTCACGTTTTCAAAACGAATGTTTTCAATCCGATTACGAGGTAATCTGGAAAAAATCTTTGTTATTTGTCAAAATTAAATGTAGCTACTCTTTCGTGAGGCTATCAAACATTTAAAATCACTCATAGTTTGATTAATTTTAAATTAATTTTTTAGAAAATTTAACTGTTAATTAAATTTTGAGGTAATTTACTTTTAAATTTCGAAAAAATTATATCAAAGTCAAAGTCAAAAATCATTTATTCTGTATAAACCATTTTAAGCGGCACTTACAAAACGTCAAAATTATAAATATTTAAAACTAGAAGCAAATGGACCACCGGTTCGAAACGGTATCTATAAGTTTACTTAAGTTTGAAAATAGTATGTTTTACTGTATTTTATTGAATCGGACCCCTATGTATCGGGAGCCTAGTTTAAAATATTTTATTTAAAATAATTATACTAACGTACCTAAAATGAAAGAAAAAGTACAAATAATACCGTATTATATATGTTTGTTATATGTATCGTGTACTTGTTATATAATTTACACATTTTAGAAATAATGTATAATAATTAATAATTTATTTAAAATGAATATTAAGTTTTAATCTCTAATTTCATGACAGTTGGTTGAAAAAATTATAGGATCTAATTTTTTAAGTGATATACCATATACAAGGGTATTTGCACTTTAAACTTTAGCAGCAAAGGTGCACCCATATATCTCAATAAAGGGGTAGGCAGAGCAGAAGTTATCCATCACAAACGTTTAAATAGATCTGTTTATTTATTTACTCTAGGTATTTATTGTGAAAGTAATTTTATTTTGATTTTATGAAAGTAAATTACCATTTTTATGTGTGTTTTAAGCTAGGACATAATTTATTTCGTTTATATATAGGTTAAGTTCTTCAAATATGTATTTATGAAAAAATTGTGACCAAATGTTATTTAAACTATAGTTCATAATAATACATCATTTGGTCGGAAAGTTTTAACCATGAGGACATTAAAATTCATAGCCCGATGTTATATCAAATATAGCCGTCCTCGAAAACTGGGCTATCAAACCCAAAAATAATTCGTATAATCGCACATGTTATAAAGATTAGCACCTTCAAACAAACTATTTCTAAAACTTTACCTTTAGCTTACCATCAGGTAAGGTGAATTCATATTGACGTGATCTTTTAATTTACCCATCATTGCTTTCTTAACTACGGCACTCATATAATCTTAGACATTCCTATAGTTCTAGATTTTTTAAGGATGGATTGTACCTCACATATATACATTCAAGCTTAGCACAAGCAGGGTAGACAGACTAGTGTCACGACTAACTGTAGTTCTCGGTGCAATCCGTGTGTAATTTAATCGTTTCAGATTGTACGATGTCCTTGTCTAACACTATAAGTGTGAAAGAGACGAAATGATCTGTCGATTAAACTGGTGATTCTGTCTACTTTTTATTAAAACTAACTTATTTATTTTTAAGTTAAGTACTTAATGTATATTTAATATACACCTATACCTCTTATTTTTCGTGCGGATATCCTCAAGGATACCACCCCCGCGGCTTGTAGGGGCTGTTATGTCGGAATCGGAACGGACCAAAACCGCACGCCGCTGTCCCGGGTATTAATTACCGAGGTAACTGTATTTGTAATGTTGCACTCAACCTCATTTTGGCTAGTTTTAATAAAATGTGATTTAAATATATATTTATTATAGACCTATTTCCATAGTTCATATACTTAAATGCATTAAGTATAACAGTGTATTGTGTACTTAAATGAATTATAATAGTGTATTTTGTACTTAAATTACATCACAATAGTTTTTAACATGACTGCCAAAAAACTGTATTTTTTTCATGTCCATGCATATATTTTTTATTGCCTCATAATTTTTGAAGTTACTGAAAACATCGGCATCAATTGTTTTTTTTTTGAAGTCGTGTTTTTCTTATTTAAATTATTTATTATCATAGAATACCAACCAGTGACACCAGGGCCTGGATTCTGCTAAAGGCAAACCACTGTCATGCCACTGACACTCTAAAGAATGTTATTAAATTGTAGACTTTACCGTTATACAGTTAAAGTCTAAAATCAAATGAAAAGAATCCATTAAACTTTTTCATTCGCTCTACAAAATATAATTTAATTTTAGACTTTAAACTGACAACAGTAAAGTCCAAAATTAAATGGTATTTTGTTGAAGTGTCAATGGCCTGGCCTGACAGTGGCTTGTTTTAATAAAATCGTGGCCCTAAGTATATCTTTTGTGAGTTTTCTGTAAGTTAGTGTTAATAAAGAGATGGACACAATCCTTGTAAATGGCCTTATTAGATGTGATAGTTACCAGTTATTTCTGTGTGCACTCAAATATAGTGTTTCGAGATACTAATTCTTGTTTTATTGAATACCTCTATCACCATCATAGTCCTCTATTCCATCTATCCCTACTAACTTGTAACCCCCCCCCCCCCCCCATTCCGTCTATCCCTACTGGTGTTTACCCAGTTGCGTTCAATAATATTACCTGGGAGTCCGAGGCCGGCTTATAGTGTACGACATCTAACTTGGCAAGATTTTGGAGTAGTGTGGGCGCCACTACTCCAGAACCTTGCCAAGTTAGATGCCGTACACTATACTTGTTCCTATGCGACGTATTTTGCCACGAACAAGTATGGTGTACGGCATCTAACTTGGCAAGGTTTTGGAGTAGTGGGGCCCACTAAGTTAAATGCCGTCCACTATATTATTTTTTATTGGTATTTCGGTTTTTCCGGGAGCGACGGCCGTGAGATCCTCCAACCCAGCGTCACCGTACCTAGTCCGTTGTTTAGCATGTCGCCGCAGCGCCGTAATGCGTGTACAAAGGGAAACTTCGAAAATTGTGATATGAGGACAGAGAGAGATGCGTCATTAGCCTGGGAATTTTGTGACGCACATGTGCGTCTGTGGTCACAAGCTGTCAAGGGTCAAGTTTGGCATAATAAAAGGTCAGAAATGTAGTATTTATAAATTATACTTTATTTATAGACTCTAATGAGACTCTATATTTCTACGGCATAAACTACAATAATATAAAGCGAACATATTTTCTAACAATTAAAATATTACAATATTATCAGCTTATAAAATTAAATATAGATTATTAGAATATGTGATATTCTTAATAATTTGGAAAAAAATACGCTTTTTAAAATAAAATACCAAAAATCTACTTAATCCTTGTATCATATTTTTTGTATACGAAGAAAGTGAGGAGCGAATGAAAAAGTTTAATGAATTCTTTTCATTTGATTTTAGACTTTAATTGTACAACGGTAAAGTCTAAAATTAAATAGCATTTTTTAGAGTGCCAGTGACATGACAGTGGCTTGTTTTAACAGTTTTCAGACTTTTTAAGGCTCCAACTACCCGTAGCGAATGTCATAGATGTTTGTATGGCAACCGGGACTGACTGGTTAACATGCTCTCCAAGACGAACGGCTATCAATATGTTAAGAATGGTCACTCGTCTTAAGGCTACCTTAGCCAGGGTTTCTTAACTTTTCAATGTGTTAACTTACTAGGTAACACTTAGCCCGAAGCATCTCTTCAAGCGCCTTACCACAAACTCTTAAAGTAGTATTATTTTAATATTACTTAACTTTTACAGTGTGAATCGGACCATCGACGTCGACGGAAACTAGTGTTATGTGGTCTAGCTTTCTCTTACTTTTATGGTATATTGTGTATATATTTATTTCATTTTTTAGTAGATTTAGAAGCCACAGAACACTTATATAATAACGAACGATGTTTGACTCACCAAGTCCGATTCACACTATGAAAGTTAGGTAAAATTGAAATAATACTGCTTTAAGAGTTTGTGGTAAGCCCCCATTCCGAATAATACAGTCTACTGGGTTTCGATTCTGTTAAAACAAACCACTGTCTTATCACTGATACTCCCAAAAATACCATTTAATTTTGGACTTTACTGTTATCAGTTAAAAGTCTAAAATTAAATGATATTTTGCAGAGCGTATGAAAAAGTTTAATGATTTATTTTCATTTGATTTTAGACTTTAACTGTATAAAAGTAAAGTCTACAATTAAGTAGCATTTTTAGAATATCAGTGGCATGACACTTTAGCCTTCAGCAGCAAGACCTTTAGCAGAATCGAGGCCCAGTTAGATAAGAACGCAATATCCACTACTACATTATCAAATAAGCATACACACAAGACTACATACTTAAAATTATCTTTTAACTCATACATTAATATTATAATGAGACATACTCGCAACTTTTATTCAGTCATCCATAATTACAAATTCTGTAGCAAAAACATCCTATAGAAGGATTTGACAGCCGTAATATCGGCAACCGGCGTCAATATGAGGAGGAATTGCGTTTGCGTAGCCATAATATCAATATAGATTGATAGGATCGCGATCGCAATACAGTAAGAAGACTACACATATGACCTAGGCCAGGGTAGGCGAACCAATGGCACGCGTGCCATCGGTGGCACGCGGCTCAATATTTTGGGCACATCGCCGATCATAAAACTTGTGTAAAAAATGTGTTTAGAAATTTTATGACGATCTAACTAACGGGAATGATCCTATGCTGCGGAGTGTTCAAATACCTATGTTATAAAACGTATGACACTCGTGAGGTATGATGATGCTCCTGGTGTTGCACGCGTCCGTAGGCCACGGTGACCACTTCCCATCAGGTGGGCTGTGTGCTTGTCTGCAACCTAAGTGGTATAAAAAAAAAGTTTTGATGGCACGCCAGTGACCCCTTATAACATGTTTTAGAAAAAAATGGCACGTTGATGCATAAAGGTTCGCCTACCCTGACCTAGGCAATAACTTGAACTCGATATCTCCTTAGCTCAAACTGAGCGAAGTTTGAAAAAAAAAGTCTAGTATTCAGGGCAAAAATTAGTTTTATTTTTATAGTTTTAATCATAATTTTTAACAAATTACAACATCCTATAGAACCGTCATGACAATTATTAAAGGTTTTTTTTAAATTCTCGTTCATTGCCTATTCTGATTGCAAAATGTGTCGCATAGAAACAAGTATAGTGTACGGCATCTAACTTGGCAAGGTTTTGGAGTAGTGGGGCCCACACGACTTGAAAATCTTGCCAAGTTAGATGCCGTGCACTATACCACGTCTGTACCACCAATCCGTGGGGATTATCGCACAATAAAAAAAAAGTTATAGACATTATTTAATCATATTAATTTCTCATCTCATTGTGATGCTTGCAGTATACAATAACCATTAAATAGAATTTAGTTTAAAAAGAAAAAAATATATAGACCACAAAAAGATCAAAAAAGATTTAATGACCATAGAGGAAGCTCGTGAAATGTGTAAGAAGAGAAACAAATGGTGGGCTGTATTTTAACTGACTTCAAAAAAAGAGGTTCTCAATTTTGTATTTTTTAAACGGTTTTATTTAACTCGACCTGTTGGTTTGGGTCAAATCTAGTAATTGAAATTTGACCTTCCAGTTGTCTGATTGGTCTGATATTTAGCAGAAGTCTTTAGTTCTGATGAAAATACGATTTAAAACCGTTTAACTTGAAAAAATATTTTTTCATAATTTGTTATTTTATTTTTGTTACCTTAAGTTTCGATTGAGTGAACCGATTTTGATGATTCTTTTTTTATTTGATAGCTGGCGCTTTCCGTGTGGTTCTATTACAATTTGAACCGTTGAAATAGGTTTTTTTTGTATGCAAGAATATTTCTACTAAACAAATATTATTATCTATTGCTAAATTTAGCACATTATGTGTGGTATAGCGCACATACGCGTACTTTCCGACATCAATTTCTTATACTAACGAAAGTTGTCAGTATAAACATCTAATGGCGGAATTACACTTCGCTATTCACTATATTGTATTCGAGGAAATTCTTATAGAAGACTAAACCCTCCACATTCCACAATTCGTAATAAAAGAGTGACTAAGGCGTAATTCGTGCGAATAAAGCAAATATACACGAATAAGCCCTCCCCACTTCGATTTATACACGTGAATAAAGGCGATTAGCCAATAGCCAAGTGTGGTCCCACCATTATTAAAATGTTAGGTTAGTTTTCAAATGAATGAAATGCAAATAATTTTTAATAAATGTTGATTAGACCATTCTTGCATATGTGACTTTATTTATCTCCATAATAATAAGAAAATAGCTTAAATATTTGATAATACTAACATATCAACGCCTTCATTAACTTCCGAACACAATAATATCACGCTATCTCCAAAAGGTACCTGGCGGTATTCTAAATAGTCCCTATTGGCCATTCATGTTCCGTTCTTCTAAAGGTTTCTTGTGTGACATCGGTGCGGGTAGTTTTGACGGTTTCTTGCTTGAAATGGAACGTTGTGTTGTATTTTCTTTGCCGCTAAACGCGGTAGTCTGCTAAAAAAAAGAATTATGTCAAAATCGTCATTTGGATAATAAATAAATAAAAATTCTACACAGCGCTGTCTAGACCCAACGTAAGCATAGTTTAACTAGCTTGTGTTATGGGTTCCAGAATGCGGATATACTACATACTTAGATACTTTTTTTTAAATACATACATTTTATAAATAGAAATACTCAGACCAATGCAAATATACATATTCATGCATACAAATATTTGCACTGATCGGGAATCAAACTATAGCAAATTACTAAGTGACATTTCTATGGTGTGCGCGGGATGAGGGGTGTAAGGCGGAGAGAGGTATACAGAACAGAGCAGAAGCGGGATTAGTTAAGTGTACTAACCTTTTTTTGAGAGTTGGTATAGATATCACAGGTGGAAGAGTCTTCGGAGGCCGACGAGCACTCCAAGTCACTCGAAGGTCGGGGCTCCGGGTCTGATTCTATTACTATGCAGTCCTGGAACAAATGGTAAAAAATTGTTTAGAGAATTGCAAATGAATTCGAACCAAAGATCTCGTCTCAGCAGTTCATTACCCAAACCACTAGGCTACCGCGATTGGGTTAGTCTAATATAATGAACAAAATAGTATGTAAGGTACCTCGTCACTGTTCTGCCTCATGGCCCTGAAGCGCGCGAGGATCCTGTCGTGTGGAGACGTGGCCGCCAACGTCCGCGGGTAGCGGTACTCCGTACGAGCCGGTGTCTTGCCTGCGAGCGAAACACAATAGGTCACAAACTGGTCATCATTGTTCTAAAGAACTTTCTTCATAATAATGTGAACCAAAATGGGAAATGAATATTTTCGTCAACCACTCAGTTATTTTTTTATATTAAATCTGCCGGTTGACTGCACCCCGCCTGATGGTAAGCTGAGGTGCATTCTAGTAAGCAGCATCGGAGAATATATTGCTGTGTGGTTTTTTGATTGAAAATAGACTCTGTCTAAGGAAAGCTGGACCAACAAAACCGCGTAGGGCAGGTATCACCAGTTATAGTTGGATAAAAACATTTTGATCGTGAAATAAAAGTATGTACCTATTTAAAGTTTAACTGGTATTTTTAAAGAATTTTATTGCGCTTTACCTATTTGGTGATATTCTTATTTATATTTTGATTTCTTTATTAACTACTATCCTTTGCCCACGACTTCGCCTGCGTGAGAGTTTGATACTGTGGGAATATCGGGGGAAAAGGTAGCAGGTTTATTAGAACCGGAGATATAGTCAAAAAACGTGATATCCGACATCCAAGCAGGTGAAGCAGGTGAAACGCAACAGCTATCACTCACCAGTGGGTGAGTACACCTTGTACTCTTGCGAGAGATATCTGGCCTCCAGCGCGGCGAGGCGCTCGATAGCCGCGCTGAGGCGCTCGTGCAGCCCGCCGGCTTGCTCCCGAGCGGCCTCTCCTGTGGCCAGCTGCTCCGCGCTGTGTCGGCCCGCCTGGCTGACCAGCTCGGCTGTAGAGGACGACACGCTGCTAAGCTCCTCTGTAGCTGCTCCGTACACCGTCTGTGAAGGTAAAAAGCGGTGAACACACCTGTCTAGGCCGTCAAGATAAAGATCGCCATCTTTGGACGAATGGCGTCTAGAATGGCGGCCCTAGCTTCTTACCATCCAACGGGGTAAAGTCAATTGATGGACTGAATATAAATAAAACAGCTATATTACATATATTTAGATTGGAAAAAGTCAATATCCAGGACGGGACTTGAACACACGACCAGGGAAATACTCTAAGCTTCCTGGACACCTTCTGGATATAAAAAAAATCTCATATAAATACATCTTGGGGCGATGCTATGGTTTATATTACGAAATCCTTACCTGAATTTTGCTCATGAACTCATCGACCATATTCTTGGTAGCGTCTATAACATTGGCCAACGTCTCGTCGGCTGTTTGTACGAACTTTTTGCACGACAGTTCATCTTCGGTGATAACGGTGTTCGCTCCTTCCTGCACATACAGAATGAAATAAGATTAATTAATAATTCTCTACTTATTTTATTATGTTATATTTTCATTCTACACAGCGCTATCTAGACCAAAGTAAGCATATTTTATCTAGCTTGTGTTATGGGTTCTAGAATGCATATCTGCATTCTACATCAACATATACTTTATTTTTGTAAATACATACAATATTATTCATAATAACACCCAGATCAATAGACATTCATGCATCCAAATATTTGCACTAGGTGGGAATCGAACCCGCGCTCCTGGTATAACAGTCGAATACCCTACTGTTATGCAGCAGAGGCGTTTATATAAAAATATCTGATGTTCTAGTTGTTAGCAATCTGTAAATAGATAAAAGGCAAGTGTTGTCAAGTAACTAGTGTCTTTAGAGTATACTCAGACTCCCCCCGTAATAGGTACCCGGTGGCGGAACTATTGTTGCCAAAATATCGATAGTTATACCATCGATAGTTTTAGACTATCGATACTATCGACAGTTTTTTATTTACGAGCAACAATACTATCGATAGTTTATTCTTCGCGAGCAAAAATATTATCGATAGTATCGATAGTTTAATCTTCGCGAGCAACAATACTATCGATAGTTTATTCTTCGCGAGCAATAATAGTATCGATAGTATCGATAGTTTATTCATCGCGAGCAACAATACTATCGATAGTATTACAGTCATTCAATGATAGTATCGATAGTTTATTCATCGCGAGCAACAATACTATCGATAGTATTGCAGTCATTCAATAGTATTGCCTCGTTCTGAGCTATCTATATTATTCTACATCTCAAATATTGATAGGCCTATCGATATTTGAGTATATAGAATAATCGGCAACACTAAGCGGAACACCGTGGTTTTAGTTGGTACGATTTCGAAATAACCACCTCAATTTTTAGCCTCGGTGAGGGGTACCCGTGTAGTTTCCACACGTAAGAAAAAATGAAGGGTGAATGGGCAACCCGGTAAAGGCAGACCTAGGCGTACATATTCTAATCAGATCCAGGACGTTTTGGAGAAGGCCAGGTCAAGAGTACCCACAACCGGCGTGCGTGTATGAAAACAATTATGAAAGTTGAAGAAGCGGAAGGAGTATGCCAAGATCGTAGCAAGTGGAAAGATGTTGTCTCTGCCTAACCTAATGGGAAAAAGGCGTAATCTGTATGTATGTATGAATGTATGTATGTATGAATGTATGTAGGTAAGAAAAATACAACTATAGTATACCGTACCTCTACTTGTGTCTTCGTGTCGTCCAACACTTGCAGTATCTGGTTGTTAAGGTGCTCCACCACTTCGACCACGTTTTTACTGAATACCTCCATATCCACACTTATCGCTTCCGTGCCTGCAACAAACATATTACATTTAGCCAACTCTTTCTTCGTGCATAAATCCTCGATACCACCCCCATCGGCCATTAGGGCTGATTATGTCGGAATTGAACCGACTAAAACCGCACGCCATCTCGGGCCTCATTTACAAGGTTGTAAGTTTACAAAACCGCGGTAGCCTAGTGGTATGGGTAATGGACTGCTAAGACGAGTTCTCGGGTTCGATCCCAGGTTACCATGGCACACACCAATGACTTTTCGATGCTTTTCGAAGTTATGTGTGAATTTATCGCAGGTTTATAAGTGCCCGGTTAATGGCAATAGGCTCGCCACCTATTACATTGGGACCTAAACATAAACTGGCGAAATGTGGGTGCTAGCACCTCTGCCTACCCCTTCGGGGATATAGGCGTGAGTTTATGTATGTTAAGTTTACCCAATATGAATAGAAGAAGGAATGCTTTACCCTCGCACGTGTTCCCTTCTTTCTATAGTCCCGGGTTCTTTAAACGGGGTATGAAAAAGCATTTGTCAAGGCTGTCTGGGTAGAGGTCACAATTCTAAGGCAATGGTGACCACTGCTTTTTGGACTCCACCTCAACTTACCATCAGGCGGGGTGCAGTCAATCCGGCGGACTGAATATAAAAAAAATACCCACGGCCATCTACAGGTTTTAAGATGGCTCCCTTAAGCCTAGAAAAAAACTTGGAGGTTGATGATGATTCTCACTCACCTTCCTCAAACTCTTTCCCAAACTTCTTCATATCCTTATCATGTTCCTGATCCAAATTCATACACACTTCTAAATCTTCTTCGGCCATTTCCACCTCTTCTCTGTCAGCGTCCAATTGTATCATAACCAACTGTTCATACTTGTAATTCTTCTGTTCTAGAACTTTCTTTAACTTGTCCAGTTTAGCTATCTTCTTGGCCAGTCTTTCTTCTAGGGCGTTCCTTTCGATTTCTGCGTGTTTAGCGAGGCGTTCTTCCAGCAGTCTGCGTTCTTCTGCCATCCGTTCTTGGAGGCGAGTTTCTGTGTCCTGTCTGTCTGTTTCGATTTCGGATAGCAGGTCGGTTAGGCATTCTTGGAGGTGGGCGGATTCTTGTTGTATCTCCTGTGAAAAAAGTGGGTAAAATTGATTTTATATTATTTAAGTAGTAGATAAGCACACCGCCCACCTGATTGGAAGCGGTTACTGTGGTCTATTGATGTGTGCAACACTAGAGGCGTCAGACTCGCGTTGCCGGCAGGGTGCGAGGGTATTTAGAACTTTTTTAAATAATGTTCAATTTTATGGGTCCAAATTAAGGAGGTTTTTTTGTACTATAGTTTCATAAGATTAAGTGGCATGCTATACGATATTATTAAGAATAGCATTTACTGCGTTTTAGGCTTTATGCCCGTGTGTGTAAGCAAGCACCATTTTATGCAAATAACATTGTACAAAGATAGTGTAAAAAAATTAAACAAATGCATGTGGTTGTCAGCCATTCGGTTCACTTGTTAAATACCGAAAGAGGCTGTCATAGATTTGCCGCTTGGCGCTTAAAATTGAGTTGACAGTCGTTCCTTTGGAAGCAACCTAAGGACATTGCTAAGATAATGCATCTATAAGTAAAAGAAATGAGTACACGTACCTCCATACAGTCGTGCATCTTAGAAGCCTTCTTCTCGACATGTGCCCGGCGCGCGTCCCGCTGTCGTCTCGTGGCGTCCCCGTACGCGGCGCGTGCGCTGCCCGCGCGCTGCGACAGCGTGGCGTGCGCGCGCGCTAGGGACGCTACGCGGGCCGCTGCGCCCGAGTGCTACAGGGGGAAGGGCCATTACTTGTAAGTTTTTAACAGTCTAATGTTATTGATTAATATGCTACCTACTCTTTGTTTATTGTTTGTGTGTATTATTGTAATGGCTTTATTATGCAAGCGATATTCGGCAACCAGCAAACTCATAATTATATATTTTTAATGATTCCGAAAATGAGTAGATCATAATGAAAGTTTTTTACGCTGATTTTTATATTCCTATGCCTAGTGGACTAAGATATGTTCTTTTTAAAGTGAAGCATAGTAGTTGTAAGTGACTCATTCAAGTCTGAAATTCAAAAACGACTTACTAACATTTATTTATCACAACACTAGTTGGGACTACTTATCTAATTAATAATAGACTCGTAAACAATGATAAAACTACAATCTTTTGATGCTACACAAACACCAATATTAAGTCAATTTGCTTCTATCACTAACCATTTTATAAATCTGCGATAACTTTGTTAGTAAATACCTCGCATGTCAAAATCCGTCAAGCCGTTTAGGCTGTAGGCCGTGACAAAGAAATGGACATACATACATACATAGTCTCGAAAAACATTACCCTCCTTTCTTCGGCAGTCGGGTAAATAGTGCCAATACTTCTAAAATGATGGCTAATCCATTCTTACGTTCTTCAACAGAATCATAGTAAAGCGGACATACCCAGTCGTGCACATAGCTAGCCAGCTGCGCCCTCACGTCGAGCCCTAGGGCGCTTTGCACGGCGGCAGCCACCCCGCCCACCAGTGCAAGCAGAGCCCCCCGCACTCCTGAACAATGGGCCTCCACCGCTGCCTGCAAGCGCCCTGTGGCCTCCAAGCGGGACCCCAGCAGCGCTACGTGCCCTTCGGCTGATTCTGCCTTCATCTGTAAATAGGAATTCATCAATTTGTGACGTAAATCGTCAATATGACTTCACCTCGCCTGTAGCCCTCAGCTTGACAGCCTCATCAAATGCTTTTCACGCCCCGCTTAAAAGATCCGGGACTATAGGAGGAAGGAAACACGTGAGCTGGTAAATAATGCCAAGTTTTTTATTTTACTTTATTTTTTATATATAAAAAACCCCACAGTCTCGAACTAAAGGGACATTCGAATCTGTCTTCAATCACACATAAGCAGTTATAGATCATACTTTTTTGCAAATTCAACCTTACACAAATAATTTAAAGCTCTTTGTGTTAAAGTTAGGTACAAATATTAGGCTCGGGTCTCTATTACCGGGAAATATTATCCAATAGGCATTTTTTGACATAAGATCCTGAACATTTAGACTCTCTAGCGAACGCTTCGAGAAAAGGCATTCCCTTTCCTCTGTCTTATCTCGGCGGGAGCATACTGCCGTGACCCCAGATGTAATTTTTTGTACCACCCTAGTATTTTGAATCGGTATACCAACATAACCAACATAGCCTAGTGGTATGGGTAATGGACAACTGTACTGAGACGAAGTCTCGGGTTCGATCCCAGGTTCACCATGGCACACACCAATGACTTTTCGATGCTTTTCAAAGTTATGTGTGTATTTATCGCAGGTTTATAAGTGCCCGGTTAATGGCAATAGGCTCGCCACCTATTACATTGGGACCTAAACATAAACTGGCGGAATGTGGGTGCTAGCACCTCTGCCTAACCATTCGGGGATATAGGCGTGAGTTTATGTTATTTTTTTCGTCTAAATAATCTTGAATATTATAATATGCTTTTTGGCAGAGTTACTAAAACGATTCATTACTTTAAATGACAATCCCACCTAATAATACACCTTATCAATGTGAACTACACATACTACAGATACAAAAATATGATAAAAATATAATATGAGTATAAATTACCTGATTAATGATATCAACAAACTTCTGTACCAAGTTGTCCAACTGTTGCTTATTCTGCTCCTGAGTCTGGGTGGTAGACATCGTGTGCGATTCTGCAACCAAAATAATTAGCTTACCATCAGGCGAGGTGAAGTCATATTGACGTGACCGACATAAAAAAAAATTGCCAACATCTCCAAACAGTCCCTAGTAAAATCCTAATTATTACAAAACCATTCTCTACCCTCCAACCCCCCCCAACTGTCCCATTAGTTTATTATTTATTACTTATTTAGTTATCGCCTCGTTCGATTCCCGCATAGTGCAAATATTTATGGGCATGTCAAAATCCAAAATAAAATTTATTCTGTATACTCAGATATATCATTTCAAACGGCACTTACAAAACGTCGAAAAGAATGAATGAATATGTCTAATGTCTATTTGCAATTGGTCGGGTTGTTTGTGTTTTTACAAAAAAAAAGTATATAACTAATCCGCATTCTAGACCGCTACCTAAGCTGAGAGCCACCATTGTGGCACTATCGGTGTTTGCAATGGTGACTCCCATTCCAGAGACTTTGCCTCAGCTTACCATCAGGCGAGGTGAAGTCATGTTGACGTGACCGACATAAAAAAAAATAGCACAGGCTAGTTAAACTATGCTTACTTTGGGTCTAGAGAGCGCTGTGTAGAATGTCCTAGAATATAAAGTGCGGCACTTACCTAGAGCGGTTTGCAACGAACACAGTGCGTCGGTAAGGGTCTGTGTCAACTGTATTACTCCAGCTGTGATGTCTTCACGTTGCTGCTCTGCCTGCTCACGGTAGGTTTTGGTCACCTCCAAGTTGCTGGACTCCACTGTCCTGTTGCCAAAAATGAGATGAATAGATGAATTTAGTAATAGTCTCGACAAATGTGCAGACAAGACACATAATTAGAATGAATGGGGCTTCACAAGAAACTCAGAGCCAAGCTAACGTACAACCCCTCCCCCTTAACAGATCCAAAAAGGTAACACCGTGGTTTCTCAAACCCGGGGGGGGGGGGTCTATCTCGAAATCGAAGATTGGTCCGAGTCATCAGGGGTGCAGGAGGAGTGGTACAGTGAGCTCTGGCTATCATACTTACGGCGGGAACATAACACGATGGTTTTTTTTTTTTTATTGGTAATAGGCTCGCGTTTGACCACGATCTCACCTGTTGGTAAATGATGATGTGGTCGACGGTGGAGCACGCTTGCCTAGAAGAAACCTATTCACTCTAGACTTGAAGACTCCCAGGTTGTAGCTTTCCGGAAATACAGACTCAGGCAGGGCATTCCACTCTTTAGGAGTACGCACGATGAACGTACTGCCAAAACGTTTTGTGGTTATTATGACCGTAGTGTTCTGTAGGGCGGAGGTACTACCCCAGTCGGACAGCTCATTTCGGACGGGAGATACCATCGTGTCCTACCTCCTTACGACATAACGGCTAATGGACGATGGGGGTGGTATCCATGGGGATTTTCGTACAAAAATATAAAGGGATGCCATACTTGCGTTTGTCCACGGCGTGGTGCAGACAATCGACGTGCATGGTGGCCGTATCAGCCGTGGCCAGGAGTTGTCTCGCCTGCCCGCTCAGGGTCACCTCTGTCGATGAGTGGGCCTGGACCAGGTGTTGCTGCTCCTCACACGCCTCCTTCGTGACTGTCAGCTCCTGGAAAGTAACACGCGTTTAGAGAAAAAAATATTGAGATTGAAAATGTGAGGCATGCCACAATGCTAGTTCCACTAACGAATTTAAAGTTATTATTATGAATTTTATAATGGTGACAGTTATCCAACTGTCACCATTATAAAATTCATAATAATAACTTTAAATTCAAGCAAAGGCGTGATGCAGAAGGCGGTACTCCTCGACACGGCACGTATTGTAAGGAAATTCCTTTCTCTGGAGCCCTAACCACCGTTACCCGATGCCGGTGGGGTACTATTTTTTTATATTTTTCAATGTATTGTTTTTTTGATATAATATTTCAAAATGTATTTTATATATAAAGAAAATAATAATATTAAGACACTCAGATATATTATATCAGTATCACTCAGATATAGCAATATGGGGTATAAAGACTAAAAACTATAAATAGAACAGATAAATTAGTCGACTGCATGCGGGCGGGGCCGCGGGCATTGGCGTCAATACACAGTATACTCACATGGCTCGTACTAGCTAACTCCGCCTTCGTGCTATTAAGTTTGTTAACCGTGGTCACCAACTCCATGTTCTTGGTCTCCAAGGTCTGGTTGAGTTCTGCGAACACCCCCTCCATGCGGTCTCGCTCGTCCTCCATGGCCTTCTTCTTGAGGAGCAGTTCCTGTATCTCCTTGCGCTGTTCTTCTTCTTTGAGAGTCATTTCTGCGTATGTTTCGCTGGCTAGATACACGCCTGAAATAGAACAGTTGTTTTTTTAATAATATCCTAGGATATAACGCAGCATTCATGATTATCAGTCTTATAGCGATTTCCCAGTTGCGTCCAAAGTTTGCGCTTTGGAGCCCGAACGGAGTTCGTGCGAAAGTCCCCACGGATACAACCCTTGTTAGCAATCGGGGGTGGTTAATTCGTACTCGGACCGACTAAAACCGCACGCCGTCTCGGGTCGTCAATCGCCGGGGTGCAAAGTGAGCCAAGAGACCCCTTGCATCCTGGCTCACCCAGTCTTCGGCTTTGAGATGGCCTCCTCGGGGTTAGGAAGCACGGTGTCACCGTTTTGGCTGCCCAGGCCCCCCCCCCCTCCCCTCCCCTATATTATAGTGCTCTGAGCATAGCGCCGCTGCCGCGGGTTGACCGGTAGGCTGACAGGCGGCCGTCCTGTCACTCCCCTACCCCTCCTCCCTGGAGTGCAAAAGGTCTTGCCCTTCGGCACAATCGAGATTAACACTGGAAAAAAGAAGGAGAGAAGACTGTAGTCCAAGGTTACATACCATTCTTATCCCTAGATGCCTGCAAATCCCGTTTCAGCCTGTCAATCTCCTCAGCATACTCTTTCAGAATAGCCTTCTTGGTCATCTTCTGGTTCACTTCTGGCTTGTTCTGGATGTTCTTGGCCCTGTGAGCGTACTCCAGCGTGCTCATGGTCTCTTCCAAGTCTTTGTGTCCAGGAGAAATGGTGGCTATTATTGAGGTCTTGGTGCGACCGCCGAGAGACTCTTGGAGAATACGGGTTAGTTTTGACTCTCTATAACAGTGAAATTTATATTTGTATGTTGAAAGGGTTGGGTTTTTCATAGTACGAACACTAGTGCTCCCGACCAGGCTGCGAGGAAAGCCTGCAGCAGAGCCTTGTTCATTGGTTGCAGGTGATAACAGGTGAAGTTGGCTCAGGTCCCTTGTCTTTTATAGAAAACTGAAGAACCCCATGAAAATCTCCAGCACCCTTAAGAACTCCACGGAAATTATAAGCACCCTTAAGAACCCCACGAAAATATCAAGCACCTTTACGAACCCCACGAAAATATTAAGCACCCTTAAGAACCCCACGAAAATATCAAGCACCCTTAAGAATCCCACGAAAAACTCAAGAATCCTCAATTACCTCCTCAAAATGTCAAAAATCTCTTTGAAAAGATGATTTATAATAATGGTCGAAACAAATCGCAAATTCAAAGTGTACCTATTTTTTTTTCAAAAATACCCAACACGCCTATAGAAGTTTTCACTCCAAAAAAAAAATTCTATACAATGCAATACTAACCTGTAGGGTATATGAGGATGTCTTTCCACCAGCGCCGTGATGACCCTCCCGAGGGTCAGCAGCGACTGGTTGATGTTCACGCACTCCCGGGCCCTCTCCTTCTTGGCCGGGCAGTCGGAGCCCGCTTTGCTGATGTTCTCGGACCCAGCCAAGTCCACCAGGTTCAGTTTCCCGATCTTGACCAGCTCCTCTCCTTCAGGGCTGTTCTCCTTCATGTGGACAACGATGGTGAAGACCGTGTGCGAGCGGCTACAGACAAATATTAAGATATTTTTGTAATGGAAATGGTGGATAATGATTTCAAGTTATCTCCAGGAATAGTGCTTTATGCAATAATTATAACTACATTTAAAAAACCGACTTCACAAACTAACATTTTTTACTTTTTAGTGTACAGAAATAGAAAAGTACCTACTTATGAGGTTTATTATGTGCAAAGGCATGAAAAACAGAATTTTTGCCGTAAATTAGATGATTTCCCCTCGATTTTCCCAAGATCCCAGCATCAGATCCTGATACCCTGGATATGGAACCACCTCAGAAGTAGATTCTTTCAAACAATAAAAAAATCCAAAATCCATCCATAATTCGCGCCGGTATCGCGTAACATACATACAAAAAAAATAGCGTACGAATTGAGAACCTCCTCCCTTTTTGAAGTCGGTTAATAATGGTAAAAGAATTAAGGCGATTATGATATAGAATGAGAGCCACAATCTCCATTTGGATACATGTGAAAAACCATTTTCCAGAAAATTTTCGTATTGCCCAAGTCATTAGGAGTCTTCAAGTCTAGAGTGAACAGGTTAAATACTTCTAGGCAAGCGTGCTCCGCTGTTGACCACATCATCGTGGTTTAGACAAAAAGTCTGTGCATTGGTGTTTAAGCTTTTAAAACTCAATAGTACTTTGCCACTTAAAAGGATTTTTTTTTAATATGGTCTAGTAAATAATTTGCCTGAACATTTATATTTAGAAAGTTTTAAAATACTTTTATTACGAATGCAAATGATAGTAAAGGAAAAATGTTCTACAATCTAACTACACGAAATCTAATTTGATCTATGCTTCCTCAGCATAATCATGCAATATTGCAGGAACCAACCCAATGCTTGTTTATTAAATATTAAATTAACAAATATTATCAAGAAGAAGCATAAAACATGTATGACTAAATCAATTTACATTTAATTATTACAAAAACTTACAATATATTAATTTTGCCATTGGGAAAGTTGCTGCAATATCAAAAATAAAATTAAATGCTATAAAGTTGCTGCAATATATCTATACTAATATTATAATGAAGTAAAGTTTGTGTGTTTGTATATTTGTTAATTTGTAAGGGGTGATCTCGGAATCTACTGAACATAACATAAACTCACGCCTATATCCCCGAAGGGGTAGGCAGAGGTGCTAGCACCCATTTATTAGCAAAGCCACTGTATCCGTGAATGTCATAGGCTGAATAACCAATAATCATAAATGTGAACAATTCCGGTAGATTCGCTAATTCAAGATTGGCTAATTTTTCAATCGTAATGCGGTTGTTTTGAAATATAATGCCATCATAACAGTTAAACATGTGTCCTGCCTCACCTTGACTGTGCGTTCATGAGAGTGGATGCGACTCTCTTCCTTTCCTGCCCCTGCGCCATAATCTTATACACCTCATTCTTGTTGTATACCTGCAATATTATTTTTATTTAACCATTGTTGGATATGTCAGTTGCGCACACACAATCTAGTAACTAAAAGATAATAGTATGCTTTTTAAGGAGCCAAATAAGCGTCAAATTTAATACCATTTTCTTTCGTGAAATCATCAATGATTATATCAAACTCGAATCGATCAAAACCGCACGTCGTCTCGGGGCTCTAATTCAAATTTAAATTATTTATTTCGAACTACAGAATCCATAGTATTTTGTTACCTTTGTATTCAGAACCGGACGGGTAGCATGCTCCGTTCAACCACCGCTGAGTTATAACTGAAGTAATGTAGTGTAGTATATACTTACAGTAATTTCTTCCAATCCATTAACAATATTCGATCCCTTCCGAGTAACATCCTCATATATCCGTAGTTTAGAATTATCCTCCGAAGTAGAGAGTAGGTCAAACAGTTCTTCGTTGTACAGCTCCAGGTACGACACTCTGACAGTATACTCCGTGTTAGTGAGACGGAGCTCGTCGAACAGCTGGCTCAGGGCACGGGGTATTATGCCAGCCAGAGGGTCCTGTGGATAAAAGAACAACTTAAAAAAAACCTATTTCAACGAACCAAATGGAACCGCACGGGAAGCGCCAGCTACCAAATAAAAAAGAATCATCAAAATCGGTTCACCCAGTCGAAACTTCTGAGGTAACAAACATAAAAAAAATACAGTCGAATTGAGAACCTCCTCCTTTTTCGAAGTTAGTTAAAAATAGGATATAAGATAGCAGATTTTTATTATTGTCAGGGCCATTCTCGTAATAAAATATTTCTGTATCTAGTCACAAAAACTTCTGAATGGATTTTGAAGCGGTTTTTTTTGTTTGAAAGGTCTTGGTCTTAATAACTTGCGCATGTTTGATCACAATCGATTAAGTTGGACTGGAGTAAAAATAACGCGAGAATCGACGTCCACGTGAGCGGAGTCGCGGGTATAGACTAGTATATTAACTACTCTGAAGTTAAAAGTGAAAGCTGTTAATTAGCTTTCAGATATTTAATTAGCTTTATAACTGATATTTTAGCTGTAAGTTCTCCATAAGTGAAATAAATAAATAATTAATATAAAGGTAGACTTACATTTTGCCAGTTTGTGTCAGTGCCTGTATGTTCTCCAACCATAGTATGTGTCTTCCCTGTGCCGGTCTGCCCGTAGGCAAACACGGTGCAGTTGTACCCATTGAGCACTTCCTCTATAAGAGGACTAACAACTTCTTGATATACTTGGAGCTGAAACAGGAAATTAAAATGTAGACAGAACATTAAGTGTTGAGGGGTCACGGCTAAATATGGATTATCTTCGCTTTTATAGGGAAGCGATGATTGTCTGAGTTCCCAATTTTAAGAGTAAAAATTGTGTCTGAGCCTCATCTGTTAATTAACAGGTGAGGTTGGCATAAGACCTGAGGATTTTGAGCTTTGATGTTGGAGGATATTTTAGCGTATCTTCCCATTAGTCTATTCGCATTAATGCGTTATTGTAATATGCCATACCTGATTAGCGTTGGGCCCAAAGGCCCTGTCAAAAGTGAATTTCTTGGTGTGTGATGTCTGCTGGGATTGGCGTACCACCACCTCACGGTTGTTCACGACATCGATCACACCAAGCGACTTGATATCACGCTCACGCTGGTTTAAAGGTCTGTAAATAATTACCTATAATGTAGTCATTACTATTGTCTTTATTACACTTTAAATTAAATACCTACATATTATTAAATATATAGAAAAATATAAAAAATAGAGGCCCACCAGCATCCAATTGAAATTTTGCAAACATGTTCAATTGAGATAAGATGACATAGGTTTATGAATATGTTATCAAAAAGTATTTTAATAACTCAATTATTTTTCTTTTTTATACTTATTGTGTGTATCTCATTTTGTAATCTAAAGTTTGGATAATTAGTCCTTCTATACACGAGACAAAATACAGAATTTTATTTAATGAACTGTATTAAATACTACTACAGACACCAACGTTAAACAATGGGTAAATAATTAAGCATATTGCAGTCCACTGTTGGACATAGGAATCTCCCAATGTACACTATAGCATCCGATCCTCAGCCTTGCGCATCTAGTCTATCCCAGCCACCTTTTTCAGATTGTCTGTACATCTTAGAAACAAACATACTCATACATTTTAAAAGATGGCACTGTAACTATGACCCCATTACAAAATGGTGATACATAGCATCCTAAACATTAACATAATATTTACATAAACTTTGGTACTGACATCCTTGTGTTACATTAGAGATATTAGTCATTTAGATTACAGTTTCCAAAGAATTTTAAAACCAAATTGATAATAAAAGACTTCAAAATACCAATAGTACATTGACACCATGACTGACTCATGTAGTCTAGCTAAGATCTAAAAGTATTCAAAGTTTTAAGGCTATAAGGTAAAGTATGGTGTAATGTTTTGCTGTATATGTAATCTTAACTATTTAACATAAGAATTACAAAATATTCTAGTGAGTCACGCCACTAAATTATAAACTTCTGAGCTCATAATTTTTCTTTACCTCAATCTTATGGATACTTGTATGTTCTGATTCTTGTCCTTACGAATCTTATCCGTCGTCATCTTGATGCAATAAACATACAATTGTTCACAAATAAACACTCCACTATAATTGTTTTTCAATTCACAAAACGAGTTAAATTCAACTTCAACTTTTACTTCGAGTTCAAATCAACAGAAATCCGTTGCCGTTGAACGTTGAGCTGCGTCAAACAAATTCAAATTTGTGATGACATCTAATTTGGATATAAGCCTTTTGAGCAAAGAGAAAATGAAGTTTATTTTTATAATAACTATATAATTTTATAACAATCGTAATTTCTTAAATGAAATTAAATTACAGAATAAAAGGTAAAGGGCTTTGCTAATCCCAGACCGTACATTTTTTTTGTCTATACGCACATGAATTCAGATACTGAATAAATTTTGTAATTACGTTGTACGTCGCTAGAGCAAAAAGTAGTGCGATTAGAGTCCAATCCTCTTTCTTTAAAGGAAAATTAAAATATCTGAATACCTCGAAATTTTAAATTTCTCCAATTTACGGACACAGTTACTTTACAATTTTATAATAGTAGATATAGTTGATAAGTACAATTTATTTTGGCTACTTACAGTACTTACATGAATCTCATGTAATTTTGATCAAAATAAGTTCCACGAAGACAAAGTTGTTTGCGTATGTGGCTATTTAAATAAATTGCATGTATATAGGTTATGTAGAGATAGAGCAAAATGGTTAGCGGATAGCACAGTAATTTTGAACAAAATATAGCATTCAACGCCTAGTTAAAAAATCACTGCAAATTGCTTAATTAATATTGAGGGCTTGACTTTTTCTTCATTCAAAAATGTGTACCTAAATATGTAGTTATAAATGATATGAAGCTATATTTATACATCGACCTATACTTAATAAATAAATATTTGAGTTTCCCCTATTAGCTAATGTATGTCAAGCTGTCAAGGTGTGTAATGCATGTGTTTGTATTTTTAAAGGTATGTTTAAGATCGCAAAACTGGAAAAGCATGGAACTGAATACAAACTGTTATCTAGAAATGGACCTTTTTATTTTCACGAGACATTTAATTTCATGCATTATATAATTTTTATTGTTTATTGTTCCTAAAACTTCCCTTCGAAAGTTCCGAAATTAAAATCTAGTACGCCCGGGTTGAAGGAAGTGAAAATAGTTCAATATAAAAATTAAGATGGCGCTGTTATAAATCTTGTTCAACCGAGCAATAATTTTATTTTATTACCTACCTACATTAATAATAAATGATAAAATAATATTATTGGCTTAATTGGAGCGACTGTCCAACTTGGTTTGACTTTTCAACCAGTAGAGAAAAAAATGCACCAGAGCCTCACCCAACAAAAAAAGGCATCCGAGGACAGTCCTTTTTCCCTTGATTTGGTATATCAAAGCTTTTGCTGGGGTGACTGCTGTCTGTTCCCGACAGAGAAAGCTTACGTCCAACGCCAGAGTCTCGTCCGTGTTAATCAGAAGTTGTTCAATAATTAGTACGGACCGGACCACACTCTTCCTTTTTACCCGACTGCCGAAGAAAGGAGGGTAATGTTTTTTATCGTCGTCGTGACGTCAAGTCAACATTTCTTAGAATTACCCATTGTTGGATTATAATTGTCTAGTAAAGAAAATAAGTTGTTAATTTCAATAAAGGTAGCAGTACCGCACCTACCTATTGTCACTAAATCCTCTGCCCAGGGGATGGATGCGTGGCAATGCGTGAGAATATCTAGCTAATATATAATGTAAATACCTATCGTAATCTCACTGTTTACTTAGCACTAGCACCTAGAATTTCCAGTTTCAAGGTATTTATTTAAACACCTTTAAGTGATTTAGAAACCACCGATAAAAACATGAATTAAAAGATGTAAAAATATACTTAGGTACAGTCAGCGGCAAAAGTTTATGAAGGTTGTAGGTATAGACGGTGGGCGCGGACGTCCTCCATGAGCGCTGGCCTGGGGGTGACGGGTGGAGCCGCCTGTCACCCTAGCAGAAGCAGGCCGAGGCGGCGACGCGCGTAAGCGCACCCCCCCCTATTCCGGGGGCATGACGGGAACCACGCGGTTCCCAAACTCGAGGGGGCCATCTCGAATCCGGAGATGGCCCGGGTCAAGCCGGGGTGCGAGGGAAATGCTCTTTGGGCCACCTTACACCCTGGCGTCAGAAGACCCTAGACGGCGTGCGGTTTTAGTCGGTAAGAGTCCGACATAACCTGCCCCGCTGGCCGCGGGGTGGGTATCCATGAGGATTTCCGCACGAAAAAAAAAAAAAAAAAAAAAAGGTTGTAGGTATAGATTTCGAACTTAAAAATTCGAATGAAAATTGTTTATAAGTAGTATTGTAATCAAAGTCGGTCTGCCGCCTAAGTAGCATAAAATGATAAATAAATGAGTGATCATCCAGGACGGGACTTGAACTGCTCTGACCAACAGAGGTACCTTCACTTCACGTATACTAATTGCTTTAAGATTTAATTGAAGAAAAAAAAATACCTACCTACTTTGTTCAAAAACTAATTTTTAAAATCAGAAAATGATCATCAACAATACCTACATAATTTGTTCAAAAACTAATTTTTAAAATCAGAAAATGATCATCAACTTCTTACGCATTTCTTACGCATATAAATTGAAGATCGCTAAGTGGCAAAGCGGTTTCTTATTAAGTAAATAAAACATTTTTCAATCGTATCTAATAGGAATAAGCCTTTTAAAACATTCCAACAAGTTTTTTAACAAATGGGACGAGAAGAATAAAACTGGATAAATAAATGAGAAACGTCATTATACAGATAGTTTTTGCGTCTGGCAACACTCATTACCTACACCATTTCCTCCCGCGCTTTCTTGAAGAAAATTAAAGACTCGCCGCATTAATTCTATCCGTATGTCGCAACGTTTTTGCGTCGGTTAGCAGCGTTATGGCGGCCCTCGTTTGGTTTTTGCCCGCGACGAGAGCTGCCGCCGATCGCTTCCCAGACTCCGCGTGGTGTGCAAAAAGTCGCCGTACCGCCACCACTGGAATCTACACAAAAAAATTAACCCCGCTCAATAACTGGCGACGTCGATGAAATACTATGAGTTCCTTTCAGTTTTTACCGCTCCAGAGCTTTTTCCGCACGCAATTTGCATCGGACGCACGCCGTCGGCCATTTTATAGTTTTTCCCGCGCAAACGATTCGAAATGATGGTCGCGTTCCGAAAATTGCGGACCGATAAAAAGCTACCGATGAAATTCTTGTTTGGAGAATGAGCGTTTATGTATAATGATATTTTTTATAGCTACTTCAACCCTAATACCTATTATAAATATTTCATTTGGTGTTCAACTTTGACGGAGCGCGATAATGCTAAGAAACGACTGGACTTAACCAACGTGTGCATTCTGTGAACTTAACCTACTGAAAAATAAAATTGAGGTAAGAAATGTAAGTATGTAATGTAATAAGTACATGTACCTAAAAAGGTGTGGTTGAAGATTAAATATTTCTAATAACACTATTTACTTACTACCCGACACGGCGTGCGGTTTTAATCAGTTCAATTCCGACATAACCGCCCCGCTGGCTAACAGGGGTGATATCCGTGGGGATTACCACACCAAAAAAAGAGCAAACATGCTTGTTGATAAGTCGGCCACGATCCACGACGGTCACTAACCGGTACATCTTAAAATAATAACTCAGGAATTGTCATGATATTGTATATGTCGGTTAAATAGCCTTTTGGAGGCAAATTCGCAAACCTGCCACTGTTTAGAGGAAAGCCAAAAAGAATTTGAATCACTATAGCGAATTCCATGCACTTACAAGAATAAAACCAGAATAGGTAAACGCTTGAAGGAGAAAGCGAAGTGCACATCATGAAAATGTTCAATCGAGTATGTGTGGAATTAACGGCTAGTATGTAGAGAGGCAAGAGGCCGGTCACCGTGAGAAAATTCGAGACCGCGGCGACTCTCTTGACTGTATTATCCAGGGCTACGAAAACAGCGGGCCAAAGAGCGGAGCGGTAACCGATAATACCAATTCTAATAAGAGCGACCGCGACATCTTATTGGATTAACATGGCGTTATTAGGTATTATTAGATGACATAATAATTGGATTAGGTAGCTTCCTACCATCGAAAGGTTCAAATCCTGGGCATTACACTACCGACGTGGACCCAATCCAAACACAAGTAAATTAGCATAGCTGGATAAGATAATGAGAAAAATAGTAGGTAATTTCCGATACTAACACACTTAAAAAAATAATGAGGGATGATTTTATTACGAGTATTAACTACCTATAATCTGTACCTATTTATTAAATTATGGCCATCTGAAAATGATTGAATGAAATATAACATTACAGAATTCGTCGCTTAAGCTATTCGTCGCTAGATGGCGCGGCGCGCTAATCCTTTATATTTTGGTGAATTCATCGACATCACACACAATCTCTTGATATTGTTAAGTTTTAGTACCTACCTACCTAGTGTGTGTGAAAATAATATATAATATTCAAATAAATTTTTGACAGTATCTTTGCCGTTAACTTGTGTGCCAACCAGTGAGTTTATTAAAATTTTCGTATTTATAACCCTTTTCCTAACAATTACAAGAAAAACAACACAATAAAAAGCAACCATTTAAAAATCAATCAAGCCATTCATTTTTATTTATTTATGTAAATACCTACTACCTACCTGTAGTCTAAACGCTCACGCACTAGGTCACCTGCCTTTTCCGTGGCCTCAGTTTTTCTGTAAATAATATCCGACCGACTCTTAAGGCAGTGTAGGTTTTTCCTTGAGCCGGTGAAAGGTTGTCGCAACACCATACAACTAGAAATATGTCGATATGATGATAAAATAACGGCCGCACTGTGAGAAAACTGTGGTGCCACCTTTTTGTTGATAGTGATATATTATTATGAAAAAGGCTGAATGTTAGGCTTCCTTGGTCTCGGTTATGAAACTCAAAAATTAGTTGTAAGCAAGAACATTCGAAATTTCCTTGTTTTGTAAGGTCTATGTGGTATTTAATTGTATATAGGTCAGATGTAGGCATCCCATCCTATCTTACTAACACACAAGTTTGTAAGAATGTATGGATGTCTGGATGTATACCATGTTTGTTGCTCTTTCACGCAAAAACGGCTGAATGGATCTGGCTGAAATTTGGTACAGAGATAGATTGTAGTCTGGAATAACAATAGGCTTTTTATCGCGGAAACAGGTTCCCGTGGGTCACGGTAGCCGGACCAGAATTTCACGCGATTTCCAAAATTAAAGTTACCTTTGTTACGCCTATAAGCTATTAATTTGACAGTGAAAGTCCCGTCAAAATTGGCTTAGTCGTTCCAGAGATTACTACAAACAGACAGACAACAGTTTAAAAAACATAGTTTTATGTTATAAGTCCCGTGTAGGTAACTTGTTTGAATGAAATTTTTTGAAGCAATTACTATGACTTTTCTTATAGAATTAAATCGGAAAAAGAGAACATCTGTGACGGGACTTGAACCCGTGACCAGTACCCTTAACCTTAAACTATCTTAACCCAAATGTCCCCCCCCCCCCCCCTACCCCAATTCCTCACCCAGAGGGTCAACAGCGTGAATGTGAAGACTCCATAGGCTGCGGTGACCGCTTGCCATTAGGTGGGTCATGTGCTTATCAGTCACCTAAGTGGTATAAAAATAGATCATTGGTAACGCTATCAAATTCGGTTATACGAAGGTTAACCTATATTCCGAGGCCATTTAACCCGAAATATAGAATTTTTTGTGGCAACACCGAATACCGTTGGCGGGTCGGCAGTTTTATACGATTTTTTATAATGTTTCCAAGAACTGAGCGCTTTCGCATCTCAACAGAATTAAGCTTTTGCAAACTGATTATCATTTTTAATTTGATACTAACACGCACATACCTGTGTTTTTATGTCCAAAGGAGTTTGGTTGGATTAGCGTTTACCTACCTACCAGTTTTTTGGGAGTATTTATGGGTTAAAGGAATTTTAAGGTAGGGTAATTTTGGAAGCCTCGCATTTGATTACAGGTTCGAATCTTGTTTAGTACCAACTATTGGTGTGGGTAGGATCAATCGGGTGTAGATACGGGCATTGCAGGGGACAGTAAATTATATATGAGATTTGTACAGTTCCTTTTACGCACGATAGGGGCGCTGTACAAATTTCATACAATTTTTGTCGCACACGTTACGAACTCGATACGAAAGAAAATTCGTGCTCGTCCCACAGGTGACAGTAAGTTACATCCACCGTACATAATCTGTAGGTACAGTACTACAGAAAATAATGGAATGGTCCCACCTTCCCACCAACCCTTTTTATTTAGCCCTTCGGGCAGAAGGCTGAGAGTCTGATTAAGACCGGCAGCTCTATCTGGTATTAGACTTGGCATTGGCAATTAATATGAAACTTCGTGAAGATGTTGGGATGTTTGTTACACAATCACGTTTTAACAGCTAAAACGCATCTGGATGAAATTTAGTGCAGAGATAGATTTTGGTCTGGAATAATAAAATAGGCTATTCGTCCCGGGTTAGGTTCCTGTGCACCGCGGGAACGGGATAAGAATTTCACCCAGGCGAAAGGCGAGACCAAAAATACCGTATCTAAAAAGTATCATGGATACTTTTAGATAGTTTTTTTATAAATAGGTACAAACTCGTACATATAAATTAATATTCGACGACATTTTACACAGCGGCGCTATCAGTATAAAGCAATTAAAGGACATTCTGACTATGAAATTTGTTAATTTGGATTTTACGGGACCGACTGCCAACCGCACTCTCAAAGGTTTCCCAATCACTCATAAAATGCCACCGTCACGCGTCATCAAATAAAAAAGGTTCTATAAATGTGATAATTTTTTTTTTGATACCTGAGCTGCAATTTTACCGTGTAGGTAGCAATAAAATCTAGAACACTCAGTGGGTCTACAGTGCTACAGTCTACAGTCGCCATTTGTTCCCGACTGGTTCCCGACAACCATGTTAGCTCTAAAACTTTATCCGCATAAAATAAAAACCTAAAAATTTAAAAATCTTAAATTTTTCTGTGAAGATTATAACATTTTAAGATTTTTTTAAAAGAAATTTAAATGTAAACATCTAGTAGATTTTGTTAGCGTTCAACTTCTGAGGGCGACTGACATTACGAAACCAAAACAAGATTTCAAAATTCGAACGGAAAATTCGAAAATAACAAACGAACAAGACAGAGTTAAAAAAATTCAATTATGATCACCCGTCGACCCCCGAGTCGAACCCTTTCGGAGTTTCGTCCCCTCCGACTTACAACGACAATCGCAAACTACACACACATTCACAAATCTGAGCCTTTAGGTTTTTTTACATAAGCTCAGGGCAAGGAAAGCGTGGGGCCACGTGGAGGGGTCGCGTGGGGTGCTGGGCGGGGCAATGCAGCTGCACTAGGGCTCCACCGGCGGCCGCCAGTCGTGCCGCGCGCGTCACGCACCACACGTCACGGCTACCCTTACAATTTTAGCGCCAAAACACGAGTTCGATACGCCATTGTCGAACTTTTTAAAAACAAATATTATTTTAAAATAGGAACTGTGTAGATATTGTCTTTGAGATGTAATTCTTTTTTTTTTTGGAAAAGTTCTAAAATATTTTTGTGAAGTTTTCGAATTGGCGGGTGTTGGGTTGATGTGTGCGAGCGAGAGGTGCGATATGGATAGCCCGGGCGAGGAAGCGGGAAGGACAGCGCCTCCCGGGCCGCACACCCCCGCCGCGCAACCCAACGGGTCCAATAAGATCATCGGACGAAACGTGAATGGCACCAGTAAGTCACTGTTAATTTCTTAATCTTAATTCTAGTAGACAGATCACACTTAACTTAAATAATTTTCGTTTGATACAAAAATTTTACAGGGCGCTATTTAAACCTGAGTTTAAGTACAGGAAACTGTTTCTAGATAATTTTAAGATATAGACTTTTAAATTTTTTCCACCGGAAAGCGTACAAAATTATTAGCAGAAAAGGCATGCTATTCTGCTATAATCAAATTTTGACCGAAAATTGACTGAAGCAGTTTTGCCAGTCGTGCCCAGAATTATTTTTTCATTTCAAATGAATATGTCTGTTTTTCTCCAGTGAAAAATCTTCAACTGAACTAATTACTCACATTTTTTTATTATATCTCCGGTTCTACTCAACCGATTTTAATTAAACATACCTGAGATTCTAAGTCTGACTGAGATCTTTGAGTCTGACTGAGATACCTTGGGCAGTAGCGTGATGATATTCAGCCTATGACATTCACGGATAATGTGGCTTTCTATTGGTGAAAGAATTTTTTAAATCGGTTCAGTAGATCCCGAAATTATGAAATAAATTAAATTAAATTATGAAATATACGAACACACAAACTTTACTTCTTTATAATATTAGTATAGAAGTATAGATAAGTAGATAGAGAACCACATTAGGTAAGTATTTTTTTATGTTGCTTAACACATACACGTACTGTTAATTAAATCTAAATAAAAACGGTAGTTCACAACAGTAGATCTAGTTTTTCCCGTGGCATAGTGTGAGCGCTGTTTTTCTTCTGTTTCCACGGTTTTTCTACCCGCCATGCAACAAGATGTTTTTGCGGCCTCCCGCCGATATACTGTGCTTGAACTGACTTGATACTTAGAATATTATTGTTGATAGGTACTTTTCTCAGCATGACCTAGACTGGACTAATTTACATGCCAAGCCGGATCAGTAGTACTATTGAATATAAAAATAATAGGTGTTGACCTAAACCTTGCTATTATACAAACTAGAGTTACTAGAGTAACCGAATACCCGAAGGAGCCATCTCGAAGCCAGAGATAGCCCTGGGTCAGCGAGGATGCGAGTGACAGGCCTTTTGGGCCACCTTATAGTTCGAAGACCCGAGACGGCATACGGTTTTAGTCGGTTCAATCCGTGGGGATTGCCGCAGGAAGAAATAGGATCACCAAACGCTTTCATATTATGACCACTCACTTTACACAAAACAGTGATGTAATTAAACGTCGCTATCAGTTAGTAGCCAATATTTTGAATATCTTTACATCACTATGGTACACGACTCTAACTATACATTATAACTCGGGTAAAAGTTTGTACAAAAATAGTTACAGCATCATTTGTTGATAACATCTTATGAATTTATTCTAAAAATAGCACACTTTCTTAATTGATTACGATTCAGTAGATTATCTTTTAATATATTGCAATTACTTATAAATCGTTATACAAAATGCGTAATAATTATGATATCACTTTTAAAACGAGTATTTTTTTGATTAAGCAATTATAATTCGAGATTTGTATCAAACTTATATGCAGCTTCGCCGTCGGTATGAATAAATACGTAATGTCAATATTTAGCAATACTGAGAGACACTTTATCTGCTCATCTAAATATAGTTATGGAGTGACACTAAGAAGAAACAACTATAAATAAATTAAAGTACTTTCACACTTTAAATCTACGAGACAACTTCTAAGTCTTCTCGTGACTATGATTGCTGAAAATCCACCGAAACGTCGGAATCTGTGTGAATTATGAGCGCTAAAGGTTCTATTTTAAAAATAATTTACGCTAAAAATTACTATTCTTGTATTCCGTATAATGTGTGTGTAATACTAGGTACCTACTGTTCGTTCACATGAATATAACAACACCTCGACGAAAGGTAAACTAAATACTTAATAATACTACAATAGTTTTATAATAATGATACATAATTAATAGTTTTTTTGATAGGTACCCAATAAAATGTCACAAAAGGGAAATGTAAAATTAGAACAGAATATTATAAAAATGACTAGAGAATAATTCATAATATCAAAACAAACAACATTTAAACTACTTTCTGTTTAACTCACAATGTACAGTTGCCAAATGCTCAAGAATGCACAAAAATAACAAATAAAATGAAACAAACATTGAATTCCAAAACTAATTAATACTGCAAGTATCAAAACTGTATAATCACGGTATACCCATCAAGGAGCGGGGCTTAGGCAAAAAGCTCCATCCCAAGACAAACCGTCGCCAGAGCGGGAGCAGAAAAACGCAAATTATTAGCAACGGGTTCGATTCCCATCGCGTGCTACTCAGAATAATACGATGTTTTGTGTTATATCTCAGTCTCACTGGTATTGTGATTAAAATATTTGATTTCTTTCAATAACTCCAAGTGAGTTAATGATTAATGTTTTATTTTATTACTTTTTAATAATAAGATATTAAAGCCCGCATTAATAGATGACACTTAAGGTAGGTACTCTGCAAATTAATAGAACGCACTCATTGACATTTCTGATTTCTGACGAACGTTTAAGTCAATGAGTTCATTCTATTTTATCGCAGGCCTAAGTTATTCTAGTTCAGAGCTTATAAGTAGGTATATCCCATGGACCTGTATAATCTTATTTATCTAAAAATGCTTAGTCTAGAAAATCTCCACGTAGATACCTACATAACTTGTATTATAAAAAATGGATAACTTAGATGTGGTTATTTTAAATTAAAGAAAACACCCAGATAAATACAAATAATGCATATTATTCATGCTTACGAATATTTATACCTACACTGAGTGAGAATCGAACCCGTGACTTCTGTGTAGTCGATCGCTCTACTGCTACGCCTCATAGGTCGTCTACACATCATACAAATTTATAAATAGGCCCTTTTTTTTTTTTTTTTTTTTTTTTTCGTGCGGAAATCCTCATGGATACCCACCCCGCGGCCAGCGGGGCAGGTTATGTCGGACTCTTACCGACTAAAACCGCACGCCGTCTAGGGTCTTCTGACGCCAGGGTGTAAGGTGGCCCGAAGAGCATTTCCCTCGCACCCCGGCTTGACCCGGGCCATCTCCGGATTCAAGATGGCCCCCTCGGGTTTGGGAACCGCGTGGTTCCCGTCATACCCCCGGAATAGGCGGGGGGGCGCGCTTTGGCGCGCCGCCACCTCGGCCTGCTTCTGCTAGGGTGACAGGCGGCTCCACCCGTCACCCCCAGGCCAGCGCTCATGGAGGACGGAGGTCGTTAGACCTCCGACGCCTTAGGCGTCCGCGCCGGCCGCCGTTCGGGAGAGCTCTGTGCAGCCTCTCCCGAACCCTTTCCGCCGCCTCCTTCTCGAGCATCACTTGCTCGCAGAAGGAGGCGGCGGCCGACCACGCGTCCGCACTCTGCACCATCGCTGCGATCAGCACCGGCAGTGTGAGGACTCCCACCCCGAGGGCTGCCAGGAGGGCCTGTCTCGGCACCTCCCACGCCGGACACTCGGCCAGCGTGTGCAGCCCTGAGTCCTCGCCCGCATCGCAGTGATGGCACTCGGGCGTTGGCTCCTTCCGAATCAGACACAAGTGATCCCCGAAGCACCCCTTACCAGAGATCACCTGCGTCAGCCGGTACGAGAGGCCCCCATAAGGCCTCTCCAGCCAGTCCTCCATGACGGGTCTTACCGCCGCTATAACGGCGTGCCCCGCGCTTGGTTGCCCAAGTCGGTCCTTCCACTCCACCACGGTATCCCGGCGGAGCTGGGCGTGGACGGCCTCGATTACTCGAGGCTCCGGGTCCAGTCCCCGCTCCTGCGCCTCCTTTCGCCACCAGTATAGGCGCGAAAGGGCTCTCGCCTCCAGGTCCCACGGTGGAGTCCCGGCAAGGAGACTCGCCGCCTCGAAGGAGATCGTGCGGTACCCCCTGATGACCCTGATAGCCATAACGCGCTGCGGCGCTCGCAGCGTGCGCCAGTTACGGCTATTCAGGGCCTCCGCCCAGATCGGGCATCCATACAGGGCCATGGACCGCACGATCCCCGCGTAGAGCCTCCTGCAGGAGTCATCCGGCCCCCTCATGTTGGGCAACAGCCTCGCCAGAGCGTTAGCCGTGCCCTTCAATTTGGGGGCCAGCCTTCGGAGATGCTCCCCGAAGTCCCATCGGCCGTCGAGCACGAGCCCCAAATATTTCATCTGGGGCTCAATGCCGATGGATATGCCTCCCACATCAATCCTGGATCCCGCCGGTGGCACGCTCCGAGGCCCATGGAAGAACAGAGCCTCGGTTTTGTGCAGAGCCACCTCGAGACCCAGCTGCCGGATCCGACCCACGACTTGGGCAACCGCGGTCGTGGCCTTCAGGGTCGCTTCGCTGTGAGACGCCCCGCACGCCGTCACTAGCGTGTCGTCCGCGTAACACGTGACGGCTGCCCCGTCCACGAGCTCACCGCGAAGCACCCAGTCGTAGCCGATATTCCACAGGAGCGGCCCCAAGACCGATCCCTGCGGAACACCGCACGACATTTCCCGCCTGCCGAGACCGGTCATGCTCGGGTAGATGACGGCTCTCTCCGACAAATACGCCCCGACTATGCGGCGAAGGTAGAGAGGCACTTCGTGATACACGAGCGCCTCCCTAACGCAACTCCAGGGCAAGGTGTTGAACGCGTTGGCGATGTCCAGGGACACCGCCAACATCACCTCACCCCGGGCAACTGCATCCTTCGCCAGAGCCTTCACGCGCATGATGGCATCCACGGTGGAGCGCCTCTGCCGGAAGCCGTACTGGCCATCCGACAGGTCCGGCCCCACTCTGTAGAGGTGCTCGACGAGGCGCTTCGCGATCACTTTTTCAAAGAGCTTGCACACCTCGTCGAGCAACACTATGGGCCGGTAGGCGGACGGTGAGTCCGCCAGGCGCCCCTCCTTTCGGATGAGGACCAGCTTCCCCGTCTTCCACAGTCTCGGAAACTGGCCCCGCTCCAAACATGCGCTGAAAAGCCCTCTCAGTCGAGGCCCGAGAGCATCGTCGTCTAGAGCCAGGACCCACGCTCGGCCTGGAATGCCGTCGGGTCCCGGGGCGGTGTTCTTGGCTTTGAGCCTTCGCACCGCCAGCTCCAGTTCTACCCAAGCGACCTCGGGTACGTCGTCGTCATCCACGCTGAGCGCCACAGGCGACCGAGGCGGAGTCATTTGCGGCGGAACTTGTTCCACCGCCCTCGCTGGGAACAGGGAGCTAACCACTCCTCCGAGGAGGTCTGGCTGGAGACACTGGGTCAACGGCGGGGCCCAAGGGCGCAGCTTGCCCCGCACCATGCGATAGGGCCGCCCCCACGGGTCCCGCTCCAACGTCTCCAACAGCTCGCGGCGGGCCTCGGCTTTGGCCCGCCTTATCTCCACTCGGAGGGCCTTTCGGGCCTCCCTGTATTCCGCGTATAACTCCGCCTGTCGGGCCTCCGCATCTGCGGGGCGGCGACGCCTCCTACGGAATCGGGCCCACCGGCGGTGTGTGATCACGCAGGCTTGACGCAGCCTCGCGATCTCCATCGACCACCAGTAGACCTGACGCCTCGGATTATAGGGCGGAGCCCTAGGCATCGCCGCATCGCAGACACGGGTCATGGCCTCCCGGAACCACTCCGCTTCATCGTCTACGTCGACAGGCCTGTCCGGCGCAGGGGCCCAGGCCTGTACGATGGCGGCTTCCAGGAGGAGCTCCCGATCTAGTCGCTTAAGCGCCCAACGTGGCGCCTGAGGAGCCGGTGTGACCGGCGCAGCGTTTGCAGGGGGGGAGACATCAAACCGAATGTATCGGTGATCCGACTTTGTCTCCTCCTCCACGACGACGCGCCAGTCCTGGACACGGTCGAACAACAAGGGGCTCGCGAACGAAAGGTCCACGATGGAACTGCCCCTCGAGGTCACGAACGTGTCCTCGGCTCCCCGATTGAGGAGAACTAGACCGGATCTGTCGGCCCAGTTCTCCAATGCCGTGCCCCTTGGGTTCGTGTACCGGGAACTCCAGGCCCGTGACCAGGCGTTGAAGTCCCCGAGCACCAGAACCGGATGGGGTTGGCAGGCTCTGACGACGACGGACAGCTGTACGAGCCATCGCTCGTACGCGTCTATCCCCTCGCCTCGGCTAGGCGTGTAGTATGCGGCCACGACCGCTATTTCGCCCACCAACGCCGCAATGCAGCCGGGTCCCCTTGCCAGAACAACAAGGGGAGGGGTGCCGGCGGCGGCGTTGTGGACCAGTGCCGCCTGCCCGTCCACGTCGGTCTCCCAAGCGGGCCCAAGAAACCGATGCGTGTACGGGTCGGCGACAGCAGCTACGTTTATAGACCACTGTGCCATGCTCTGGAGCAGAAGGGCCTGAGCATAGGCACCGTGGCCCACATTCACCTGCAGGATGCGGAGTTGAGGATCCATTATTGGACCTCCATCTCCGCGTCCCGCCGCGCACTAGAGACGGAAGGCCGGCCTCCTGGCTTCGGTCCTGATCCGGCGCAGGTTTTACTGCCAACCCGATGATTGGCAGGCTTGCCCTCCGCTGCACATCTAAAACAGTGCAGCGGAGCGTCGCACGTGCCCGCCTTGTGACCAAATTGGCCACAGCGGAAGCAACGGTCACCTACCGTTACCTCCGCCGTGCACTGCACCCCCACATGACCCACCGAAAGGCACCGGAAACACCTAGACGGTCGGGTCTGCAGGAGACTCACCCGCGCTCTCAGGAAACCTCCAACCAGGAGGCTCCGCCCATCAGCAACCTTTTGGGCCGCCACGATGGGGCAGCCGACAACTGCTGCTCCCTGTCCACCAGGCCTGAAGCGTACAGCTCCGACCTTTACATTATCCGGGGAGCAGTTCCCGGCCTCCGCCACGGCGAGCCTGAGTTCTTCTGCCGTGACGGAGTCGTCCAGGCCCGTTATGCGCACTTCAGCGCATTTGATGGGCCTGGACACCCGGACGTCGGCTGCATCCAGTGACTCCCTCAGCCTAGCCGCTAGGGCGTCAGCCTTGGGGCCACTGGTGGCGCCGGGGACTTCAAGAAGCTGGGCTCCCGTCCGTGTACTCTTACACCGGACTCCCGGGATCTCCAAGGCCTTGAGGTCAACGTTGGCCTTCACACTGGCCAATACCTCGGCATACCCCAAGCCTCTCTCCGCAGCTTCCGCCGTCAGAGTGACAACGACAGCTGCGGATCGAGGTGCACGGAGCTTCCCCGGCGCTGCCTTCGCGGTGGCGGCCGCGGCCCTGCTGGCCTTATTGGCTGCCTTCTTAGCGGCCTTCCGCCTCTGCTTGGCAACTCCAGCTACCTTCCAACCCCCTTCCAATGGGGGCCGTGTGGGCACTGTGGGAGCTGGGGCTATGGCTTGGGCTGGGATTTGGACTGGGGAAGTCTTCCCCTTTCCTTTCCCCTTGCCTTTACCCTTGCCTTGGCTCTGGGTGCCCTGCGAGGAGGCCGACCCCCCTAAGTCTGGCCAAGCTACCCTTCCATCTGGGCGGGCAGATGGTCCGGATCCAACTGTAGCCGCGTAGCTAGCCCTTGGCGGCGCCAGAGGTGGACGCCGATAAACGCCCTCCAATGCGGAGATGCGTCCCATCAACCGCTCCTCTAGCGCAGCCAGAAGCCGACCTACGTCAGGCTCCGCCCGAGCCACCGATGGTTTCGGCTGTACTGGCAGCACCGGCTGCGAAGCTTGCGCCGCTTGCTCCACCAGTGGCGCATTAGTCGCGCTCATGGCAGCAGAGCTCGCTGCCCCTCTTTTGAGCTCCTCTAAAGCTGCAGCAAGGCGAGCCATCTCTTGGCGAGACTTGGCCAGCTCAGCCACGAGAAGCTCATTCTCCTTGGCGATCTTGACGGCAATCTCTATTATTGCGTCCTGTTGAGGGTTTGGAGACGACTGGGCCAGCCGCCGGAGATCTTCCAGTGACTCACGGTTCGATCTTCCGTGCTCCGGCGCTGGCAAGGTAGTGGTGCGCGCTGTCAGCTTCACCGCTGCCTTTTTTTGCGCGGAAGGTGTCTTCGTCAGTTTGTCTGTCGCAACCTTCTTGAGAAGGTCAGCGATCAGCCTCTCACTTTCCGCGTCTTTGGTAGTCCGCACTTTGTCGCCTACCTTCGCTGGCTTTGCTGCCTTGGGCGGTCGTCCTCTACCTCGGCGAGTACCCCCTTTGGTCGCCAAGGATGCCTCGTCACTGGAGGCAGACTCCGTCGACGACATATCGGTGCCCCTCGTGGAGCTCCGCTTCCGCTTTTGTCCCAACTGGAAGAGCTCTACAGCTGGGACAAGAGGGCTACTCGCTCTGCTTGTGCTTAGTGCGACGTCGGATTCCGACATCGCACTGCGCATTTGCGCGACTTCCGCGCTTGTGTTGGGGCCGGATTTAGAGCTCGGCGCCGTGCTCGTTTGGCAGTGGTTGTCCCCCCCAGAGTACGTGGGACTGCCGGAGCCGACTGGCTCCGGAAGGGATTCCCCAGACGCCGTGCGCCTGGAACCCTCCTGGGTAGAAATATTTTTTTCCTTACCCATTGCCATATTAGAGTTTACCGTCCTCCGACCACTTGATGCCCTCGGGACTGAGTTCCCCCCAGCCATTCATCCCATTGCCGGGCATCAGAACGTGGGATTGGGGTGATTTTTATAGAGGTTTTCTTCCTCGCAACTCCGAAGAGCTACCGGCCCTGTCAATTCAGGGTTACGGTTTGGCCGGACGGTGGTCTGCCTCAGACCGTTGTTCATCACCTCTGGATATGTCCAGCGGTGACGAACCCGTTCGCCCTGTTTTCGATTCTCCACTGTGCCTTCTGCTAAACAGAAGGTCACGTGGAGAAACGGCCCTGAGCGACCCGAAGTGGGACGCTCCCGCCTCGGCCGGAATTAGCCTGAAGCAGCAACACCTCTCCATGAAGAGAGATGTTGCCGCTCCCGTTGCCCAGGGTGCACCACGAGGAGGACCCGGCCCACGCCCCCCTATAAATAGGCCCTTAGATGCATTTTTACGTACTAGTTTAAAAAATAAAAATAAAAACTATAAAAAAGTGGAATACCATAGACTACAGACGCTAAAAAGCCGCCAAAAGTTTTATTTGTATAAACCATAGACAATGGTTGCTAAATAAAACTTCCTTTAAGTTTTAAAACGTTCTTCCACAGAGTATTAACTAAGTAGAAAAGTGTCAAACCTTTTTTCATTTTACTTAAAGTCCGGTAAAAGCGGCCATTATGTAAATTTGCTTCATAAAAATGCAACTTAAACAAAAAGTAAAGAAGAAATGTTGGTGAATTTAATCCGTACAATAATAAAGTATAACTATGTCTGGCTAAAAACACGAAAATGAAACAAAATGGTCGGGTGTTTATAAAAAAGATGGCAGGTATGTGGCTATTTCGATCGGTGGGCCCGTAGGTTTAGTTTTTAATCTTTTAGGTTTTGAAATTAAAGATAATGGTATCATTGATCTTGTGTTATATTATAAGGAGGTACTCTCAATACTATGGCGATGTCGATAGTGTACTGCGTTGTATGAGATGGCATACTTTTTTCTCAAAAGTCAGGTCAGGTCAGGTCAAAAGCTCTCGAAACCGGCGGGCTTGCATGAAAGGTTTCATGACTGTAGAGGAAGCGCGTGAATTAAGTAAGGACAGAAGCAGTTGGCGGGCTGTTGTCTCTGCCTACCCCTGCGGTAAAACGAGAGTAAATACCCCAATCGTTAGTTCTGATTATAACATAATACCAACTAAAAATATTCCACTCTCTTCTCTTCTTCTCCTCAACGCAGATTACATCGATTTAATAGTAGTTACTAGCATTGGTGAAATCTGCTCCAAGTATTCGACTATATTTTGTGCTGACTACATAACGGTTCACAAGGTGCATTGCCCACGGAACCCTATTAAGGTCCGGTGCAATACTTTTATTTTGAAAGGTTTTTTCATGGGTAATCGCTGCGGGACCACTTCTTATAATGTATGTTAAGGCGTGTATGTAAGATTGTATGGAATTTGCTTATTGGTTATTTAATGCATTTTTCTATGACATTGATGAAAATTGACGCGATTATTAGAATAAACTTTTAACGAAAAATTTTTTACTTGCTTATTGGTTATTTAATGCATTTTTCTATGGCATTGATGAAAATTGACGCGATTATTAGAACAAACTGTTAACGAAAATTTTTTATGTATTTTATCGCGATGTATTGATTATCTTGACTAGCCTATGCCCGCAGCTCATGTTTTTTTAATATAAGATACGTCAAAATGACTTCACCTCGCCTGATGGTAAGCTAAAAGTAAAATCACCTACACACACCGATAATGCTACGGCCTCATCAAATGCTTATCGCGCCCCGCTTAAAGGCCCCGGAACTATAGAGGAGGGAAACACTGCGCTGGTAAAGAATTCCAAGTCTTTATGGTGTGACAAATAAAAGAGGCCCCGAACCGCTTGTAGTAAGTTGTGATAGAGCTGTGGGTAGAGCCATGATAGAGCTGCTAATCTTTTATTTTATTTTTATTTTATTTTATTTATTTTTGTTAGTTTGTCTATATCTGGGGGTAATCTTCAGAACTACTGCACTTATTGGAAAAAATATTTCATGAATTACGAAAATTCTACGATGGCTTAAGTTAAAATTATTATAATATGGTTGACAGTAAAACATATAAGTATTTAACTAAGTACCTAAATGAAATTCCCGACGAACTCACAAGTCTCACAACCCTGTATATTTTAGAGTGTAGAGTTGTGAACTCGCCCTTACTACATACAAAATCTACATATTATGCAGATGTGAGCCAATTTTTACGAACACGGCGAGATATCATTCGTAATATTTTAATATAAACTAATGTATGCCTTTCGTGACGATAACACGCTTCCTCTCGCATAAATAAAAACTTTTCCTGTGATATGTTGGTTCGAAAGAAAAATGTACAGGATGCGATGTCACTGCGCCATTTTCATGTTATTTATTAGTTTTTATTCTGTGAGGTAAATGATGATAGATAGACCACCTTTGAGAGCCTCACCACAGAATAACTAATTAGTACTTATTACGTAACCTTACCTTATGAACTTCATTATTATTTTTGAGAATAAAATAGGGTACTTGTAGTAATTTGAGGCCCTATTAAGATTTTCTGGGCTTAAGTCAATCCCACCTGCAAGCCGGTTCACCTACTGAAAGGACAAGGCTAAGTAAGGTAAGACGGCATTCAGTAGATGTATCGGCTTTCATTCGAAGTTGTACAGTGTAGAGTAGCTACATCTAGATCGTAGAGTTTGCTCAGTAACAATATTTCACAGTTTTTACTGCATTTAGCCATTTTATCAATGATTCATACTAGATACTCGAACCAATACATAAAAATGTTAAATATTCAGTAAATTGTTATAATAGTAGTAAATGACCATATTAATCTAAAATTAAATGGGGTTGTCAGGTTGAATAAAGGATTTTTATGCATATGTAATTAGTGGATAGTGATGGTAATAGGAATGTAGGGGCCCCATTTTCAGGGCTACGCGAACCTTTCCTGCAAGCCAATATACCGTCAAGCCGTTTCACCTGCGAGCCAGTTCACCTGTTGATTGACGGGCGAGGCTCTAGGGCTAGCATTAGATAGCTCTAGAAAATCATATAAGCCAAAAAGGAGGAGAACGCCACTAAATAATTCAAATTTGGCACGCGTAAAACAGGGGCTTCTCTTGGAAATGTTGAAAGTTGACATGAATGTGATTATCTTCGTAATTAAAACAATAATTACCTTGACCTTTCTCAATTACATTACTCAAAACAGATGGAGTTCGCTTACTTTGTTGCTACGCGATAATTCTTATTCGGAGAAGCTTATACTTTGCATCACGACTGTATATGGAAGTCATACAATGTAAGGAAAGGTGATAAAAACGTTATTGTAATGCATTAAAAGCTCCATTTTCAAAAAACTACTTCTTATATTGTTTAAACATACATACATACATACATAAATACATACATACATACATAAGCTCACGCCTATATCCCCGAAGGGGTAGGCAGAGGTGCTAGCACCCACATTTCGCTAGTTTATGTTTAGGTCCCAATGTAATAGGTGGCGAGCCTATTGCCATTAACCGGGCACTTATAAACTTGCGATAAATACACACATAATTTCGAAAAGCATCGAAAAGTCATTGGTGCTGGGATCGAACCCGAGACCTCGTCTTAGTAGTCCATTATCCATACCACTAGGCTACCGCGGTCAAACTTTTTTATTATTTTATTTATGTGTATTAAATATAATAATACAATATAAAAAATAAAAATAAAATAATAGTGTGGTATTGTTTAAAATACAATCGAATTCATTTAGTTAGGCCTAAGATATAAAGATGAACAATTACATGATTTGTAACTATTTTGCTAGAAATGAAAGTTTTTTTTTATAAAGTATGTAATCCATTACTAACTCAATCATCATCATCCTCTAAGCCTTTCTCATCCCAGCTGGGGTTGGCTTTTTCGGTCTAACTACAAAGCGGCCGAACTTCAATCATTTCCGTGGACTGTTTCTGTAGTTAGACCGTTTTCGGAATGTTTAGGGCACCAACTAAGTGTTAAGAATGGTCACCCATCCTAAGAACGACCTCGCTATTGCATAACTTTGCACCAATACGGTTGCCATTGAGCCACAATTGACAAAAAAAGCCTTCATAGCAAAAGTTTCGAAATTGGATTGCTACAGTTCCGAAACAGTATATTATACCAACGGTTTAGTACTAACAGTAGGGTATACGGGGTCTACTAAGATCTTCAGAGCTCAAGTCAAACTCACCTGCAAGCCGGTACACCTGCTGATTGACAGACGTAGCTCTGGTGCTAATTATAAGCTTTCCCCTCGGAGCTGGGAGGTCAGACGGCAGTCGCTCTAATAAAAGCCGTATAAGCCAAAACAAATGAAGAAAGAGTAAGTGGAGCCTAGGCTGGTTGAGCCCAAGTCCATTGATGTTAGCTTGATGGACCTTAAAAAATCAGATATGATATTTTGAAGAGGTAATAGCACTCAATAGCACTCATTTGTTTTTTTTTGGCGGGACTAGCATGCCTCTCCGACAATACCTTTCCACTCATTCAATTCAAATTTCAAATAAAGAACTCAGTTCCGCAAAGATGCGTTCGAAAACAACGAAAGGTTGAAAAAAAAATCCTTTACACTCCTTTCATTTGTTGAATCAGCTTATTTAACAATGCGTTGTGTGATTATGCAAATCTTAATAATTGTCTTGACGTTTTTATATTTTTTTGTCCGCGCTGCTACTGTCCGTTGACTTAAGGAATGATGCATCTGTCATTTGTGATATTATAACGCACCGCTTGCCACATACGTAAAACGGAACGTTATAATGAGTGTGTTTTTTGTTGCATAAAAATATACGCGCAACTGCGGGCGATGATGTATTTTTTTACCTAAGATGTGATGAAATATCTTAAAAGGAATGAGGTTCGTTGTTTTTCAGCCAGTCGTTCGGATAATGCGTTACTGAATTTTCATGAGTGGCAATATTTATCGTGTTTGACGCCATTAAGGCCGTTGCCGGTGACCAACTCAGCGCCCGCTTCACCCTTTATTCATATTACAAAAACTGTTCGCTACAACAGCTATATACTTTTATCGAATCGTGTTTTTTTAGTGTTGTTAATTCTGCAGATAATGGCCGGAGTCAAATGACCGGGCGGCGGCGGTAAGAAACAGCGGGAATTTCAGCGATGCCTGCGCACTCTTTTAAGCGTGTTTTTTGTTTCGGACGAGTTCGGGCGGCGGCTCACGTTATTTTTTGCAAGTCCACCGATGAAAACCGTAATGGCATTTTATCGTGCATAAGAGTGGACGGAATCATTAATTATTTATAATAAGCGGCTAGCGCCGAAACGCGTCCTCCATGTTTATTTTAGTCCGGAAAGTTGGGGATTTTTTTGGTGCACCGCTATTTTCGCGCGCTTTATCTACCACAGATTACAGACTATAAGCTCATGGTAAAACAGGATTAGGTTATTTACAAAGTAGGTCCTGCATATTAATTTAATAATGAGTGTGCGAGGCACAGATTACTTAATTTAGGTAGATGTAACGAGAGAAGTTACCTTTAAGAAGATCGTTCGTTCGTAGCTCATAGCACAATATTACCTACCTACGTCGCGGACGTCTCCATATAGGTAATAAAATCCTTGTTAGAAGGACAAAAGCTGAGGCTGAGTACAGAATAAGTATTTTTAGTCTTCTAGACTACTTAGTTCTTTAGAGAAGTTTCAATAATAAATTAGTCAGATGGCATTCTATACAGGCAAATATTGAAATTCAGCAGCTTCGTAGAAGTTAGAATGAAAAGGCGATCCCAACTGAGGCGGGAAAAGGCTCAGAGGACGATGAGCCAGCTACCAGTTTTACAATTCCATAAACATTATTGAGTTTTTTTGCACAATACCATAAACAGTTAAATAACAATCACGGAACCGTCGCCATTTTACAAATTAACCATAATGCACATACAGCTGACATTTTTTACTGCCACACAAGGTAGGCAATTGTTAGTTTTTTGTATCGAACGAAAGTAGGTTATAGTGCTTACGATCGTTAATGATACTGAGACTGAGGTGCTGAACCAATCACATTTGTGAACTGAGTGTGCAGGCTTTACTGTTATTTACCTTTTATGGGTAGACAGACAGACATATTATTAAAAAAACAGCTTATAATCATTTCATTCGATTGCAAAGACTCATCCATCATTATCATTTTAATGTTGCTCCAGAGCTGTTCACTTCTTCTTCAAGAGGTAGCTTATTCCGAGGGTCGTGCGTGCGTGAGACTCGTGAGTTCGATTCGCGGTCAGTGCAAATATTTGATTGCTTAAATGAAGCGTCTATTTGTATTGGTCTCGGAGATAGGTACTTATTATGCATATACGTATTTAGAAAAAAAAACTAAGTATGTGGGGTATGTAGGTATACACCCCTGCCTATTCTATAAATTTCAAGGAAATACAGGTATTTCGTAATTCCGTTAGCAATGAAAGGAAGAAAAGAAAATAAAGCATATTCTATTTCTAAACACTATCACTTTTAATCTTACCACTAACTCACTTTTTTTTTGTTACACAAAACATTAACCCTTTCGGCGCTCGGCATTGATTTGAACCGGACAGGTCTGATATGATCGGCAGATGTGTAGCAGATGTTGAGATTGGACAATTGCTGCGGCGAAGTGTTGGGTACTTGCACTTATTTAAAAAAATATATTTGTATGATTCCGGCACGGTTTTATAAAATTTATAGGCATTCTTTTTTTAAAGTTTGGAAATATGTGATAATAATTTTCTAATAAGTACCTACTTAAATAAACTTATCGGACGTAGGTATGTAGGTACGTTTTTGCGTGCGGAAATCCCCAGGGGGTAGTCTGTAGGTATACCCCCGCTGGACAGCGGGAGTGGTTAGATTGTCGGAGTTGAACCGACTAAAACCGTACACCGTCTTGGTCTTCTAGCGTCGGAGTAGGAAAGTGGTACATGAAGGTACTTGATAGCGATATGCTTGAGTGCGGAAGTATAGTATGCTGTAATTAGCACCAATTTTTGAAGACCTTATCTCCTCTTCCTGTTCTTTTGCTACTCTACTTTTTACTCTCTTTAGTTATTTATTCATAACTTTAGAAACAATTAGATGGAAGCTAATGGACATAGAATTACCCTTACCTACGCAACTCAAAGGAGTAAAGCTCAAACTTCAACTATATATCCAAAAATCGTACACTTCTAGCACCAACATATTTCTATAGTCAACCTTAACTCCTTCGAATAAAGTTTGATTTACTAAAGCATTATAAAAGGACTTTGGGTACGGGGTCAACGACCACGTTCAAATATTTGTTTATTGTATTGACAGGTGACGGTTTAGGGTTATTGTTAACTCGTCATGATACATTTTATGAAACCATTTACTATTTATATGACTTCTGACTCTTCATTATGTTATGGGTTAGGTTATTTTTAAGGTCAAATTAAAAAAAAAATTAGATCATTAAAACGGAACTTATAAAACGTCAAAAAATAGATTAAGGATACAAGCAGCATGCGATGAGGCCGTCAAGCCGAGCTTACCATCGGACGAGGTGAAGTCAAAAAATATCCAGCAATCACATTACAATCAAATTTGGGTAGTACGTTGAAACCCAAACACACTCAGACATGATTAGCCGTCATCATTTTTATGACACAGTCTCGTCTTTAACGCGGTCTGTCCGTATATCTTTACGTTCATGCATGTAACTATAAAAATAACGTAAAGGTGTAGAGTTAAAAAATAAAATGACTAATAGTTGTTTTGTTAGTTAATTAACTTAATTAAAGCGTTATTTGCCGCGTTTAAAGCGCGTTGAGTGCATCTTGAATTATTATCAGTTATTAACTTTTAATGAAACAAAGCAACCATTTTAAATTATGTTCATTTAAAATTCCATATTTAATGAATTCAATAACACTGTTCTTCAATTGGCTCATTGAATGAATGGTCTTTTTTATTAAAGACAATCTTGTTTTGCGGTAAGTAGGTCAAGCAATGTGTTATGAAGGTCCAGTATTTGTACCGATTTTTTTCATTATAAATATAATTATATAGGTACCGTAGTTGGGTATTAGACTTTTGAATTGGGAGTGAAAGTTTAGCTAAGAATGGCTTAGCTCCTTCAATTTTAGAGAATCTCATCCGTCAATCGGCAGGTTTTCTTGCAAGTCAAGTAGGCGCCAATGATCGTGGTAGAGCTCCATGCGTCCAAACACAATTTTATTTGAAACAAATTATAGGGTATGCAACGCGTGTGTGACACCCGTAGTATTGCACATCCGTAGGCCACGGTGACCGCTTCCCATCAGGTGGACCGTGTGCTTGTCTGCCACCTACGTAGAATGAAAAAGTAGCTAAAGTTCTAAGATTACTTTTCTTTGAGCAACTTTATTCTGAACTGCAGCCAATAAAAAAACTCAGATTTATTTTGTACAACATAAATAATTATGATCACAGCGTGATCTGTAGCCATAGGTAGGTACAGCCTACCGCCTGACGTCTTATTGAATAAAAAAACATTATCGCACCGCAGGCGTTATAAATTACATCCTTCATTACTCCCCATTCGGTTTCAATATAGCTGGAAAAAATTAACGCCTCAGGTAAAGGGGTAACTTTCAATTTCTCAACTAATTAATTAACGTTTCCAACACATGTTTAGACATACCTACTTTTGTCACGCTTTCTCTGTAGGCATTATATCGTAAAACCCTTTACCACATGTCAGATTATAGAAGAAAAAATGTGACAGTTGTTTCCCGCCACCTCGATTTATTTTATTTCTTTTTAATTGTCAATGGTTGATCTGAGACATTGGATTTGGTAGGGTTAACTGATTTTAATGGCCGGCGCATCGGAAGTGACATGTGTCGATATATCCGTCATTTTTTTGAATTTTATTGTTCTCTTCCAATTATTTTGACTACCCTTAATGTAACAAGATGAACAAATTGCACAGTTGTCCTATTAATAGTCTTACAGTAGGTACGCAACAAGAATATCTTTATTAATCAATCAATATTTATAGCGTTACTCTGACCAACCGTTTAAGGACAGATATTTACAATGTAATAGCCTCAGAACTGTAGTAATGGTTTCTTGCACATATTTTATTAATAAATAAAACTACCTGTAGTTTATCTAGGACAGGTTGTAGAATAAAAAGAGCTTTATTAAAAGCCCGCTCGCTCTTTATACATAATAATTTAAAGCCAAAACAATTAATACCTCAATTGAAAAAAGTATAGATGTAGAAAAACGCGGGAACCCACATTGCCGAATAGTCTATGGTTAGTTTTTTTTTATAACGACACCTGTAGGCGAGGGAGTGCCGGAGGATGAGTCTAAAAAACTTAATGAAACGAACGTGAGAATGAATGTTTGATATTAGACCGTGGTCGGATTGATAGAATAGGGAGCACAAATGTATACCATGGTCCCGAGTTTCAATTTGTGTTAAGATTCAGACACTATGAAATAATTAGGTATACTAGCTACTTCTTAGTTTCAATGTGGAGATTAATTTCGAATCGAATGAGACAAGTCTTAGCTAAAAAAAAAATTGCTAAGCTTTTGATGAAAATTCATATAACTTAACAACAATTTTAACTACGACTGCTTTTATAGTTACAAAAACGTTATTAACAACTATAAAACTGACCATCGTAATACACTTTAATTAAGTATTTATGTTGTAGTTAATTTTAAAACAGCTGTAATTAAATTAATAAGTAATATCAAACCACCTTGAAAGTTAAATCTGATAATACTCCATCAAACCTATTTATTATGCATTTCTAAGCCAGGAATTTTTTACCCGACAACTGTCCACTCGCCCTCATTCCGTTTTTTATCCATACTTTTTCTCTATGGTCATGTTTGACGTTCTCACGGAAGAGATTGAATGGACCGATGTTCTCTAGACTTGAAAAAAATACGGAAGGGTTGCTAGTATTAAAAATATTATTTAGTTTTTGACAGTAAGGTGCTGTTTCGGTGGGAAATAATGACCCTCCGCATTTACATCCGGGAAGATGTTTTAGGTTTAATGAGAGGATGCGGACAGATAAAAAGTTCATTTATTGAGTGGACCGAGAGTGTTTGTTTACAAAGACGTTTGTGTGTTACAAGGGTTGGGGTGAAAAAGATTTCATTGTTCGGTTCTTGCCTGGTCAAGATTTGAATATGATTACTTTTAAGGTCTCTTTTGAAAAGTGTAAGAATTAGTGGTATTAAATTACATTCACGAGATTATGTAACGGTTTCTTCTATGAGATGACAGATCAGATTGTTCCTATTACAAAATATTTAATTACCTATAACTTTAGATTTTTATAGAAGGTATACATAGCGATCTGTGGCAATGTAGAGTATGAGAAACGACCTTAGGAAAATGTTGCATTTTATACTATTTGTGAGAATGTTAGAGTCGCCAGCCTTTGTGGCGTAGCGGTAGTGAACGCGGCCGCTGCGCAGGAGGCGCGGGTTCGATCCCCGCTCAGTGCAAATATTTGTATGCATGAACATGAATATAGGTATTTGCATTGGTCTGGTCGTGCCTCGGAGAGCACGTTAAGCCGTCGGTCCCGGTTTGCATACAAACATCTATGACAGTCGTTACGGGTAGTTGAAGCCCTAAAAAGTCCAACAACAACGGTCTAGCTGCAATGCTTCGATACCGCCTAATGTCACCATTGGGTTGTGAAGGTCAGATGGCAGTCGCTTCACGGAAAATATCGAGGTCCAGCCAAATCCGCAGTTAAGACCGGTAAAGTGGACCCCAGACTCCGAGGTGATAGCTTTGGATGCGACTGGGATTAACGCTAGGTTGAAGAAGGAGGAGGAGGTAGAGTCGTAGAGAGCACTGTAACATTTCCTTCTTCTGTCACTCTATCGATGATAACGTGCGTAGTTCAACTTGATCGCGGTTACTATCATTGGTGAAATCAGCTCTTCGTACTTTCATTGTGTTTCTTTGGTGTGAATATTGTCAGCAGTTTTTTTTTCATTTCGCAATGTTGCCATACTTCCAATACATTTTAACCCTGGAGTAATTACAAGCTTCTACAGACAGAGTATACTTATCTGTCTCGATCTATAGACTGTGGTTCACGATGCTTTTGTTTGTATCATTGTAATAGGTATTTACCTAGCACTTCCACAGTAATAAAAATTATTTCATACGAAATGTGTTTCAGTAGCACATTGGCTTCCTCTTCAAATTGTTGCATACGTTTACCTGTAATAAAATGCAAAGTCTCTTTCTATCCGTTTATTACTTAATAACTCATACTTCCTTAAATTCAAGTAGGTATACCTACTCTACATAAAATGATGGTAATGACAAATAGAATCATTATTTTGTATATACCTTCAACGGTTCTAGTTTCTATACTTATTTTAGGAATTAATGTACAAGTAGATACTAATTGATTGGGGTGGTTATTCCAATTAAGGCACAATATATTAACATGCATATCATCATCATGTATTCTCGTCATTATCACTAAAATATTTTTTACTAAAACATTACAAATATTACAGAATAAATTACATGTGAATTAGTAGAGCATGTCAATTGGGCCCAATGTAAACACAAGCGCCGTTGAAGGGTTGACCCGCGCCTGTCACTGACTGACAGATGGCGGGTAGCCGCGGCGGGATAGGGCTGACTGTCAAATTGATACTTTTTGTTAACGTTCTTGAGACTCAGGCGGAAATAGACAACGTTAAACTATTTTTAATATGCAATCTGGTTGAATCATGTTTATTTTACTTACTGATTTTTATATTAGATACTATTATAGCTGTCCCTCGCAGCTTCACCCGTGATATACTTTGTTCCTGTGGTTCTTATTTAACCCATAATGATACATGGACATAATTTCTTAGTTTTGCAATAATGTATGGTAATTTGTCCGATTCGTTGACATTATATGATTACTTACTTACTTACTTACTGATTATAGCCAATAGCCTTCCTCGATAAATGATTTTTTTTCAATTCGGACCAGTAGTTTCTGAGATTAGCGCGTTCAACAAAACGAACAAGCAAACTCTTCAGCTTTATAATATTAAGTATAGATTTATAGAGGTAAGTATGTTACGTCATTTCCGGAAGCAACACCATAATGTGTTGTTTTTAAATATCTACTATTATAAGTATTATTTATAAGACACAGAATCACCTAGACTAATGCAAATTCAAAGACATTACAACAGAGCGGTAACACCGTGAGGGGCAATCAAACTCATGACATTGTAGTCGCACATTTGACTAGCATAATATCATAACAGGTCGTTATATTTTTTTCCTCAAACTATACCTAAACATTATTAATGTTTTCATTCTGTAATATTTTGTATAATTTTTATAGTTATTCATAATTAGAATTTTTTGTTTAGATTTATAGTTTCGGTGGTTTGTTTACATTATACCAATTATACTTACATTTACTGTTGGCCAAGCGCAACATAATATAATTTATTGTTCTTTTTTTAAAGTGTCAAGTCAATTTTGGTGCCAGCCCTACTATTTGACAAAAATTCAACCCTACCACTGTCGAGTGTGGTCAAATGGAGCGTTAATTATTCCGAACGCAATTTTTATAATAAAAACGTAGAAAAGGGACTGAGGTGCTAACTATACTAAACCCTTCTACCTTAACAGCCCTCAGGCGGGGTATCAATTAGACGTTGATAGCAGTGAAACATGTGTAAAAGTAGTGTAAGTGGCGCTTGAGGCTAAAACGTTTTGTTTCAAACAATACATTATTTTTGAAAATGTGGTTAAGTAATTATTTTTAAAACTTCCAAAATCACATAATCGATTCAAATCTATATTTTTATTCATTTGGTAACAAAGTAACAATTAATTAATAAACGTCAAAATTATTTAACATTTGCATTTATGGCCAGACTCGCAAAATAATAGTGTGCGTAAAAAGAATCTGACAATAAAAACTAACTGCCAGTTATTACAAGTACTACAATGTCATTGTTACAATGATTTGATTTGGGGTACTGTTGTGTGATATACTCACGCAGGCAGAGCCATGGGCTTCAACTAGTAAGTAATAAAAACACGAGGCTTGTATACGAAGCATCTACTTAGTATATTAATCAATGTCTTACGACATGACTAATGCAAAAATTTAACTAGCTACCGGGTACTTATCGATCTTTTTGACAAATTCTTAGAATCCAAGTAAATAATGCCATGTGTATATTGTGTATACGTGTATAAGTCATTTAATTTAATTTAAATAAACGTTTTTCCTTATAATGTGTCGCGAACGATGACGCATAACCATGACGTAGACTTTAGCATAGTTTATTACAATACCAGAGTTTGAATTTCCGGAAAGCTACAACCTGGTAGTCTTCAAGTCTAGAGTGTTACTTCTAGGCAAGCGTGATCCACCATCGACCACATCATCACTTACCGACAGGTGAGATTGTGGCCAAACGTGAGCCTATTATGACGGCCTCTGTGGCGTAGCGGTAGTGCATTCGACTGCTACGACACGGCGCGGGTTCGATTACCTACCGCTGATTGCAAATATTTCTATTATATTAGTATCCATTTGCATTGGTCTGGGTGGCTCTATGTATAATATGAATGAATTTACAAAAAAATAGTATGTAATGTTTATCTACATTCTAGAATCCATAACACAAGATAGTTAAACCATGCTTATTTATTTTTATTTATAACCTATCAAAAATCCATACGCAGTGTAATATAAAATAATTATCTGCCTCATTTTAATATAATAGATATTATTGAAAGTTCGGGTTCAAGTCTATGCTAATATCAATATGAGTGTCATCACAAATCATTCAGCAAAACCATAAAATATAGGCACCGTCTCCACATACGTTATCCCATAAAATACCTTATAAAAAGTGGATTTGTTTAGTTCAGTGGCGCAGTGGGTCATTTTACTTAGGGGTCGACAAAAACCTGTTTTTTGTCGAGCAGTCGACGGGTTAGAGAGGATGAACGCACGGTTTTATTATAGGGTTGTCATATCGGAAATTGTTTTTATGAGATGTTATATTATTTTAATATTATGATTATAGACAAAGTTGATTTTTTTAATAAATTACTGATTGTTTAGTTTTTTTATCTACACCTTTGTGAAAAAAATGTGTAAAAACAATATTCTTTTCTTAATTGATTTTAAAATATATTTAAGTACTAAATTTAAGGACGAAGCTTAGGTACTTTGATGTTCTCGAAACTTCGAAAAGCATCTATCAAGACAGTTACACCGAGGCCCCTACTTTAACATCGATCCTCATGACAATTATAATGGTGGCCTTCATTATGTAGATATCACTTACAGCTTCTTAACTTTCGTTAGGTGTTTCCTTTCTTTGCCTACACATGTGTTTCCTTCTTAATCTCGGGGTCTTGGGACGTGAAAAAGCATCTGTCCAGGCCTTCAAGGTAGATACCACCATTTTAGGATAGTCAGCATTTGGAATGGTGGTTCATCCAGCAGTATACAGTCAATTGACAAACTAAATATAAAAAAAAGGTTGTTAATCGGACACTTTTTCATTGATTCAACATTCCCGAATCTTTGAAGTCGAATTTCACCAAACAGTATATTCGTCAGTAAAAATCGTCTCAAGTTGATTCAACACTCTCATTTTAATTTCGTGTCAACCCTAGCGCACAAACGTAAAATCAGGACTGACTCTCACATAAAACACAAGGGTTAGCGGTTTTTTGTAATCCGGATCGGTCATTGCGTTAGATTGAAATAGCACATCTCACGATTTTATTCATTCGGAGATAGGATACCTAGTGTTCTTTTGAAATTGAATACTAGTACCTGACTAGTACTTACCTTTTTTAGTGCGGCAATCCCCATGGATACCGTCCCCTCTCCCCGCTGGCCTTCGGGGGTGGTCATGTCGGACTTGAACTGACCGTCTTGGGTCTACAGGCGCTGGAGTGTAAGGGTGGCCCATGAAGCATTTCCCTCGCATCCCGACTGACCCTGGGCCATCTACGGCTTCCCAAACCCCCCCCCCCCTCCCCGGTTGAGGGAATCACGGTGTCCCTATCTTGCCCCGAAAAAGGGGAGGGGAGGTCTCATCACAGTGATGGCATACAAACGTTTCCGAGTCAGCATCAGCATGCAGTAGCATTTTTTATTTTTTATTTTGATTGACGTTGCCAATGTCAATTGCCTTATTTTATAAGCTACACTATTTCTACTTATTTTATTTCTAAAACACACACCGAGGTAAATTAAAATTAAAACAATTTTAACGGCTAATTCGAGTGCATGCCGACTAACACATGGCGGTCAAACTAATTTCTTTATTATATTTGATTAACCCTTGAAATGCGGCCGGTGGGTCGTAATTACCCAACAGATGCAGCTCTGATTAATTACTAGAAAAAGCGTTTGGGTCAGTGCCACCTGCCCGACAAATCTCACTTTCGATCGATGAGATGTAAAAAACTAATGAGACACACACTGTACTTACAGGTTAGAGTTCCGTACATTTACTTACCTATGTTACGAGGATGGTACACTGGTCAACAGGAAAAAGAAAACGAAGGAAACAGAAATTTGAAGAAGGTCATACGTTGAAATTTTTTGACAATACAACATCGAACTCTTTCTCTTTATTTAGGGTCGACTTTCCTCTTTATTTTTCGATAGAGTTTTCGAACCTGTGCAGTATTTTTATAGGGCTTTTCATAGGTCATCGTTGACATGAGTTCCGCACTTTTTGTACCTTCTTCTTCTTGTTCTTCAACCTAGCGTTAATCCCAGTCACATCCAAAGCTTTCACCTCGGAATCTGGGGTCCGCTTTACCAGTCTTAACTGCGGATTTGTTTTTGTACCTATCAGTATTCATTCGTACAATGTGTGACTGGCCATGTCATGACCCAAAGTTGTTGTTTGTTTGTTTGCGATGAACGCAAAAATTACGGAACGGATTTCGATGCAGTTTATTTTGTTTAAAAGGTCTTGGTCAGACTTAAAATCATACGTATGTTTGACTACAATCGGTTGAGTAGGACCGGAGATATATTCAAAAAACGTGAAAACCAATGTCCACGCGGGCGGAACCGCGGGCATAAGTTACTTACAATTAAAAATATCGATCGAACCTAAATCCTAAGGAACTCTAAAATGTACGAAGAAAGTTTTTTTTGGAGATAATCTCATATGTAAATCGACCAGTCATTGTCTTTTGTAGGTTTTTTTCTGGCACCGGCATCAGCGGAAGTCCTGCGGGATTAGGCATTTTATAATCAAAACTTTTTATACACTGACATTAGGTTTGAATTGTTGAAACAAAGAAATGAGTGTGAGTGATTTGGTTTTTGGTGTTGAGATAGTGACGTTTGATATTTATTTTCACTAGATAAGAATGATTCTACAACGTAACGACTAAAAATTTGTGGGATCCACAAAAAATATACCTACGTTCCTATAGGACTGCAGCATGTTTTAAAATTAGGTAGTTAATGCACCTATCAATTTACAAAAAAACGATTATATATTTAAGCAATGATAAAAATGGTGCCAAATTATTTTGATTTGCCGATATAGGTACCTAACTAGATCCGTTTTTTGTCAAAAATAGAAAATATTTTTTTATATAGGTAACCTAAGGCAGCCAAAAACACGGTCAAATTGGAAGTTGCCGTGGCGTATAAGAGCTTGCAACACCGAAAGTTTTTCTTGTTTGTTGCCATCTACATAAGAAAGGGAGACAATAGACAAAAAAAGATAATTTGAAAAAGCCTTTGGGCTTTTGCAAATTGCTACTTAAGTGTCAATCTTAAATAGAAGAATGCAATCCATTCTCCGGTTGAGATTTATGCTAAGAAGAGCTTGGCTGACAATAGTCAATAATTCTTACAATAACTACTTAATCAATACTTATATTCTAAAACTAGTACCTACGGCCAAATATCGTAACCCTACTTATGCTTATTCACACACATTTTTTTATTTTACTTCCTTGAAATAAAAACTGCTACTTAATTTAAAATTTATAATGCACAAGCACAAAATTCGCACGCATGTTGGACGACAAAAAATATATAAAAAATACCGTCTTTCGTATAAGTTCAACCTGCACAATACAGACATTAATATTCATAAAACAACATTGCGCATATCAATCACACTGCAAGTGCTAAAAAGGATCTAATAGGATGCGCAAGCACACCCCGCCATTTTGTTTTCACCTACTGTCATTAGAGTCTTTTGATAGCGACCTCTTTGTCGCGACTTATTCAAATTTAGACAATGGCAACTTTTTGTTTATCCGTTGTGAATTTAACCCATAGACAGTTTCGGTTATTTTTAAGGTCTTAAGATTTTTGAAGGGTCGTTAATAATGATGGATCTTCGTGGTTAAGCATTTTGATAAATGAATACCATATAAACTAGCAATATCATTGTACTGTAGGTACCTGCAATGACAGTGCCTAAGATACGTAGATATGCTTAGATATTAACAAAGACGATATGATAACTATCGTATTTGATACTAATTAATAATATAAATTGGGACGAATGATATCTAAAAAGGCGGCCCGTATCCTCAGGACTTTATGCTAGCTGCTTACCATCCAGTAGGGTAAAGTCAGCTGACGGACTGAATAAAAAAAATCTGAAAACTAAAACCTTTTTTCCAACTTGAGTATTTAATTCCCCTTCACCTCTCCAGTTAAGTTAAATTAGTTATTTGTGCTAGTAGTAGTGGACTCAATATCAGCCAGGATCCGAACTCGAGACCTTGACCGCTAAGTTAACCACTCTTACTTGAATATGGAAGGCAGCAGGTTGAAAATGAGAGTACTTAGGTAAAAGCTCTACTTAGTATTTACTCGTATAAGAAACAGCATACCTACTTCTACTTAAAGGCTTAAAGGTTACGTAAGCGTAACAAAAACGGACATGACTCACCTGATTTCGATTTAAATAGCAATATACTCTGCAATAATAAGAAATTTTGTGAGAGAATACCACTAATGCCACTTAAAAGACATGCTCAAATTACACGCGAACAAAACAGACAACATCGTTTTTTTTCTTTGATCCAACCCTAAAATGCTGCACCTAATTATTACGTACAAGAATTAGTTCGTATATGTTTCTTTCTTTAATATTTTCACACGTCTTGCGGCGACGAAGTTGGTAATTAGATAGGATAATGTTTGTTATGCTAAACAGTTGTGTCTTTTGCGGAAATTGAGTTATTAAAACGAGTTTTGGCGTCATTAGATATTAATTTATTTTGAGTTTGGGTATCGTTTATGCATTGTGGTTTGACAGTTTAGGTGACTAAAAGCAGTAAACAAGGATTACAGAATTATTTCTTATTGCACGACTGTGCATTAGAAGCACTAATAAAAAGGAGTAATTTTTAAAGGTGTATGTAGGTTTTATACCACCATAACTTTTGAATGTCTGAACGGATTCGGATGTATGAGCTATCGGTAAAATTCTTACATAATCCCAAGACTATTTAGCTTTTGTTCGTTTTTCGTCAAAAAATTTCATTAACTTACTTTGATAACTTTGATATTTATCGACTGAGTGATTTGATTGGCCTTGACGTGGAATATGCATTTTAGACTTTCTAAACCTTCCCAACTTCCTGCTTCGACCAGAATTTTGAAAATACATTTACTATAGAAGGGGTGGATAAAGGTAATAATGAATCACAAAATACTTACGCCTACTACAGTTTATCCCTGCCGGTTATAACCGGTAGGTATAGGTAGGTACCTACAGAATATAACTCATTATGTCGAAATTTTATTTTCCGTGTACCTAATGGGCAAATCTATTCAACTGCGCACTCCTATCTGACTGCTTCGTAGATTTTTACCAGAATAATTATTTATGCAACATCAATTTACATACGCATAGCCTTACACCTCTAATGCAGTCAGTAATTTACACTTAAACAATACCTTTGATAGAGATTAAATAAAAATTCAATAGCGTTGCTCAAAATAGGTCTTGGATTTTAAATCCTACAGTGTGGAAAAATAAGTGCCCTGGAGTGAAACGACCTTAAATGGTTCATTTTACTTAAAGGATAGATTCCTTTATTTTTAAAAAGAAACAAAACTGCATTCAAAGACTTTTGAAATTTACTTGCAACACTCGGTAAATCGAACCGGCTCAAATCCGAAAAAATAACACCCTGTACTTTTATGGGATTAATCGATAGGGTCAATCATAACGATCAAATCAAACATGGTACGATGAGCCAACTTAAGGATTTAATTTAAGGTAGTTTCCCTCCAGGGCCCGACTTATTTTTCCACACTGTATAAAACGCATAAATTACTGTGTATGTGGTTAAAAGTATATAAACGCTATTTAAATGAGTGTTTGGTAATTAATACATGCTAGTAAGTCCCCTTTACAAACTAGACCGTGCATTCCTAGACCCTTTTTTTTCGTATTTGTTGCAAGCATGCGGATCTCAAGCGACCAATCTGCCAAGTGTAACTGGTCTTATTCCAAATCGATATGCAGATTAGATTTTTTTATGTCCTCACTTCAGAATTGATTAATTTTGTGTTTATTTATATATAGGTACTCAGTATGGTAAAGGAAATTTAAAAGTAACACTAGTTAATGAAAAGTTAAGAAGCAATAACAACAAAAACAACAACAAACAAAAAAAACTAAAAAAACAACAAATCAAAAAAAAAAAAAGAAAACTCTCCTACGTACCTACTTTTAGTGATTTGGCTTATCTTGGTTTTGTCTAAGTCTATGCCAAATTTTCGACTTTTACAATTTTATAATAACTACCTATCTATAGAAATCGAATATCACGCTACTATAAAACAGGTTTAAAGTTGGCCTAAATAGCTTTTATTATTTAGAATATGTTTACTGCAACAAAAAATTTTAACAATAATTTAATTGCATCACATAAAATAAAACTAGGTTTATCTTCTCACGACTTTTTTGACAACCAATTAAACAAAGGTGCACTATCTGAAGACAGAAAAAAACTCTGACTAATCAGCAAAAAACTTGAAAGTTATCGTGAGAGATGCATAAAATTAACTTGTATTAAGTGCGCGCATGCAAATTCGCTACGTGACCACTTTTTAAAGATAAAAAAAGACAAAAGAGTGACTATGGTCGCTTCTACCCTTTTGAATCAAATTCAAATTTGCATACGTCTGTGGCGATTTTTTCACTCAAAAGATTATGGTAATGTGTTTTTTGGACACATCGCGTAGTGAGAAAGACTTTTTTTTTGCAAAAAAAGTTGAAGGTAACACAGGGTTAAGTTTAAGAATAAAGTATGATGTGTTCTCATAGTTTTTTTTCTTATATTTAAATAAAAAAAACTTTACTCGTTACTATTATATTTGGTTTTAATTCAACACCACCCCTACAACTCTCCACCCCTCCAATTCAAATTCCCTTTTGGCAGAATTTAGCTAAATTAAAAAATTCTGTTCCGATTTTAAAGAGGATACCCCGTGGTGCAAGGCCTTTGGTAGCACAAAATCTGGCACACTGCATTGGCCTTGTAGTACGGGAGAATTCTTCTAGAGCTTGGGAACAATTATTGACCTTCCCATATAGGATTCTACACATTAACCACAATCAGACCACTACCAAAAGTTTAACTACCCAAATTAAAGACAACTGTTTTTCGGCCCGTACATTCGACCCTAATTACATCACTTTTCATAAAAATACCCTTTACCATTACGTAGAATCCAAATTGAGGGAAGGTGACATTCGAGGGGCTTCTAGGTTATTGTTTAGCAGCGACGTACTGGCGCCTTGCTCTCCAGACACCCTTGCGGATCTGAAGAGCAAGCATCCAGCGCCAGCTGATGGCCTTTCCTTCCCCGATCCTCCAAATTCTAACGCTGATTTTTTGACCGTTTCAGCCAAGGACGTGCTAGTTACAGTGGGCTCCTTCCGGAGTGGTTCTGCTGGCGGCCTCGATGGCCTGACTCCTCAACACCTCAAAGACCTCCTGAGTCCAGGCACCGGGGACGTCAGTGGGGTACTCCTGAAGGAGCTCACAGGTTTAATGAACCTAATGCTTTCCGGCAATGTGGACGAAGGCATCATAGACATCCTTTACGGCGCAAATTTATGCGCCTTACGGAAAAAAGATGGTGGCGTTCGTCCCATTGCCGTAGGATGCACTTACAGGCGTATGGCAGCCAAACTGTGCTGTAATTTCTACAGTGCAGACATAGCCGCCAAATTCCAACCCCTACAGCTCGGTTTTGGGTCCAAAGGCGGCTGTGAGGCTGCTGTACATGCCCTGTCAACGTACCTTGGCTGCGGTGAAGGAGAGGTCATTCTTAAGGTTGACTTAAGGAATGCCTTTAATTCAGTAAACAGGGACACTTTGTTGACACAGGCAAAGCTGGAAACTCCCAAAATTTTTAAATTTCTTTGGCAATGCTACAGGCACCCTTCTAAATTATTATTTAAAGAAAATGTTCTGGATTCAGCGGTCGGGTGTCAACAAGGTGACCCCCTTGGGCCACTCATTTTCAGCCTATCAATACATCCAATAATTATGCAGCTAAATTCCAAATTTAACATCTGGTATCTAGATGACGGCACCTTAGGAGGCGATATAAACACAGTACTCAAAGACCTGGCTTTTCTGAAAGATGAATTTAAAACGATTGGTTTAGAACTAAATTCCTCAAAATGTGAAATTTTTCTCAACGACGACGTGGATAGATCTTTGGCAATTTCAAAATTTAATTTTTTGGCCCCAAATTTAAAAGTTTTACATAAAAGTTCTCTTCGCCTGCTAGGGTCCCCGATTTTAGAAGAAGCTTTTGATTCTTTTGTTGAGGAAAAAATACAAAATTTCAATGAAGTTTCGGACCGACTCCTCCAAATTAATATACATTCAGCCTTCACAATTGTTCGGCACTGCCTTTTCGTCCCAAAATTCACACATGCATTACGATCATCACAATTTTTTTAAACATTCGGCTCTTTTAGACAAGATGGACAAAATTATTCAAAATACTCTTTGTAAAATTTTGAATGCAGATTTGAACGACCGAGCCTGGCTCCAAGCTTCTCTACCAGTTCGCTTTGGTGGGCTCGGCGTTCGCAAAATCACTGATGTCAGTCTACCAGCCTTTTTATCTTCGACCCATGGCACAGAAGAATTAACCAGGAAAATCTTATTACCTACACTGGTTAATTCTGAAGTGCCAGGCAAGATCGAAGCTATAAATGCTTGGAAAATGACTTGCCCAAATACTGATTTGCCCACCAATCTATTCTCCCAGAGACAATGGGATGAGCCGCTTTGTAGCATTGTCAGACAGTACTTGTTTAATACATCTGGTAGTGTTGCTGAGCGCGCTCGCCTTATGGCTGTGGGGGAATGGGAGTCTGGTGTCTGGCTGCAGGCTCTTCCATCGCCCAACATAGGCACTATGTTGGACGACACGACATTCAGAATTGCAGCTTGTCTTCGTTTGGGTGCTCCTTGTGTTTCTCCTCATCGGTGTCACTGTGGAGAAGCAGTTGACAGCCTTGGACATCACGGCCTATCATGCGGCAGGAGCGCAGGACGCATGTCACGTCATGCACACCTAAATGATATTATCCGTCGGGCTCTTGTCACCGCCGGCGTTCCAGCTGCGCTTGAACCTGCTGGTTTGGTGCGCGACGATGGCAAGAGGCCTGACGGTATGTCTTTGGTGCCTTGGAAGATGGGTAGACCTTTGGTGTGGGATGCAACTTGCGTCGACACCCTCGCGCCTTCTCATCTTCCAAGTACGGCGGGCTGCGCCTGCGCTGCTGCGGCATCAGCGGAGACCCTCAAACGGCGCAAATATAGCAATTTAATTGACAATTATATCTTTGAGCCGTTTGGGGTCGAAACATTAGGTTCGTGGGGTCCGAGCGCACGGTCGCTTTATAAAGAAATCGCAAAGCGACTGGTCGACGCTTCACGTGATCAAAGGGCTGGCTTCTTTCTTGCTCAGAGAATTGGCATTGCCATCCAACGTGGCAATGCCGCCAGCCTTTTGGGTACGTTACCAGTCGACATCGATGGGGAGGAATTCTTCGACACCTAAACTTTTTTTTTTTTTAAAAATTTGTACATACTTAATATTTTCTAAGATAGTTTAATAATAATTCTGTATAAATAAAATTAATTATTATGTAGGTAGGTACTGATATATTCTGTTGTTTTCATTTAGTTCATAATCAGAATAAAAATTATTTATTATTGTAAAAACATTAACAAAAGACTTTTACCTACTTAGAATATTTATGGAATGAATACTAGGTATAGAATATTTTTTCTTACTTGGGTATGTTGTTAGTTGTAAAGACGTTGGATATTAAATAAAAAAAATGGATGAATCTATAGTTACAAACTATCATGTGTGCCCAATTGCATTGAATTCTGTTCATTTTTTTTGTGATACTGAGCAATAAACGTTCTTGTACGTACCTAATTCTATTCTCATTTACTTGTCTAAATAACTATATTGAGATAATTAAAAGGTAAACCGTTTTATTTCTAAGCAATTTTATTTAACTTTATACGATGTTTATATACACACCCGGACAAAAACACATAAGATATAGACACACACACGAACACACAAACAACTTAATATAAAAACGAAGTAAACAACACAATATACCAACCCTATTTTTTCTAGCATTTTTTGTTGCATATAAACAATTTTTACCTGCGACCGGGGTGGAGTCTACCCACCCCATTTTTTTTACTGCACAAAAACCAATAGTGCACGCTAGGGTGGTAACATTTTTTTGACAGTTAGATCAATATTTTTCTTGCGCACACAGCGCATTGGCCCAATCTGCAGACGGCCATAGACTACAACTCAACCCGTACGTTAACAAAGGGTTCTTTATGTAAAGCTTATTCATTTATTTTTAACGCGGTAACGGTCGTTCCTATTCTTTTCGGTAATAGCTGGGGTTGCGTTAAAAAGGGGTTATTTTTTATACGACCTTCTCCTCACGCGATTCAGACTGCATCAAATCGTTTTGAGCACGCAAATGATCGGTTTATATTTTGGACGTTTTTATTTCTATTTTTAGGGCGTTTTTAACGTGTATTGGCATGGAGCAGATGCCGATTTTGTATGAAGGTTAAACCTAATGGTTTGCATTTCCTTAGAAACAAAATTCTGAGTATTTTTACATAAAAACTTCCGTAAACTTGACGATTAATTTTGTTAATCTTATTTTGTTACCTATTTTTATTTATTTATTTAAAATTTAAATTTAAAAATAAAAATAACAAAAAATACCTAATGCAAATTTGTTCTCCGGAATGTATGCCGAAATGCAAGTTAACATGGATGGCGTGGCGTAGTCATGGCGATAATCCGTAAAAAAGGCACTTACCTGCCTAGAAAGTCAACAACAGCATTCTTGAAGTCATTGCTCATTTAGGTTTGACTGCTTTATCCAAAAGCTTTAGGTCATCATCCTTGCGTTAGTCCCTGTCACATCCGAGGCTCTCACCTCGGAGTCCCGGATTCGGATTCTGAATTTTACTGCTCTAATTTTACACGATCATCCTCACGGAACGGAACACGGAAAATATCGAGGTCCATCCAAATCCGCAGTTAAGACTGGTAAAGCGGAACCCAGACTCCCGAGGTGAAAGCTTTGAATACGATTGGGATTAATGCTAGGTTGAAGAAGATATTACACGATCATCCTAATGTAGGTAGGTAGGTAGCAACGGTAGATAATAGCATAGTTTAGTTGTAATGTTTTGGCGTGTTTCTAGAGTGAAATGAGTGAATAAGCCGAAATGTAAGTCTGTTAGTAGCTTTTATCCCTCAACTTCCCAATCTTAATACTCGGTGGGGAAGGCCTCTGGCCTAGGCCCTAAAGATCTTAGAGACACCCAGATTCTACCCCATTTTAAAGTTAGTTTATTACTTAACTATGACTTACAATACAATTCTAATGTTTCAGTGGTGGTGACATCGGCCCCCGCCAACGAAGCCGAACTGCAGCTGTACAGGGTTATGCAGCGAGCAAGTCTTCTGGCCTACTACGACACACTGCTTGAAATGGGTTTGTTGTTTTTTAATAATTTTCATCAGTGTTGCAAAGGATAAAAAAATTTTTGCTCATATTTTGTATAAAACCACGGGTCTATTTGAAAAAGAGTTTCGGGCCCACTCTGATAATTTAGATTTATTCCACTAATTAATTTTAAAACACCCTTATTTCACTTGTTTCTTTCAAAAATACATTTAAAAAAATGAAATTAAATAGAAGTCTTTAATAAATAAAATATGTTGTGGGATTAAATTAGGATGACATGATGATGATAACTAGCCCCAAATAATAATTAATATAGCCAAATTCACCTACTAAATACCAACATGATCATAGGAACACAAGAAAAAACACTTTCTCATCACCAAATAAAGAAATACAAGAAAAAAGTAAATTTCCATACGCTACGGCTAAAAAACGCGCGCTCGGCGACGACATGCAATGCAAATTACTTTTTTAATCTTTTACTTTTTAATCCCGTCGATTACTTGCGCCAAGGAAGGGTTTGGCCAGTCGGCCTTATCCTTTTGTTTTTTTTTCTTAGCGCCCCTTCGCAAAATGGTCACGTAACTATTTGCATATTTGCCTAAATTAAAACTAGTGTGTGAGTTTATATTTTTTAGACGTATCTCACGTTTTTGCTTGGAACAATGCTAGCGAAATGAACTTGCGCTACAAGAAAGTCTTGCATATTAATGCTTATGGGACTAATCTATCCGTTTGCAACAATAGTCTAGTTTTTTCTATCATGTGAATGTAAAGAACTTGTAATAACGCGGTCCGTTTTTTTTGACTTTGAGAAATCATAATTATTCTCTTGAACTTTCTTGAATGAAGTTTTTTCGAGGTTTGCGTTTATGATGAGTTTTTGTTTCTAAGAATTGCGGTCGGTGTTGCATCGTTAATCTGTTTTTATGTCTATATAATTAAGGTCTTGAATTCCATGTCAATACAGATATGAAGATATAGCAGATTTATGCTACCAATGCTCGTAGGCAATTGCCTGACTTTTATCAAAAGCGTCCCTTCTTGTGTTAGGTAAAATGTGAAAAAGAGGAATTGAAAATATAGGGCATTCCTGTCTCTAGCAGCATTTCTTTTATTTTATTTTTGAGGAAGGGGTTGCCACTTTTAATTAAAGGTATTTTTCTAGTCCCTCCTGAACTTATTATAATAAATTGTTTTGTTGCAGGCGGCGATGACGTCCAGCAACTTTGTGATGCTGGCGAGGAAGAGTTTTTAGAAATAATGGCCCTCGTCGGTATGGCATCCAAACCCCTCCACGTCAGACGTCTACAAAAAGCCCTCCAAGAATGGGTCAACAATCCCGCCCTCTTTCAAATACCAATCGTCCCTAATATCTGTCCTTCAGAAAACCCTTTCATCCAATGTAACCAAAGACTTTTAAATATGCCTCCATCCATTCCCAACGTCCTTCCTAGAACAGTAGCATCTCCAGAGAGTAGTAGACCAATGTACAGTCCATCTCCTGGTGCCCCTGACAACAGTTGTGGTTCGACAGCTTCTGCCCCTAATGCCAGTCCCGTTCACCAAACGAATACTTTCACAAAGATAGTCCTACCACCGTCTCCTGCGCCAGCTGCTCCAGTAACTTCAACAGCTTCTAGATCCTTCTCACCACAAAGTGCCTGTCCACCTGCTTCAGCAGGATCAAGTCCAAGCTCTGTTACATCACCAGTTCAACTAACACCAGTTCTTTTAGATATTCATGTACAAAAGTTGGCTTCAGCTGCCGAAAAGTTAAGCAAACATTTGCCGCAATTGGAGCCAAAGCCACAGAACACGAAAAAGAAGATGTGTAAGGACTTGGAGTTGGTTATGATGATGCCGGAGTCGGATCCAAGGAGAATGGAGGAGATTAGGAAATATGCAGCTATATATGGACGGTTTGACTGCAAGAGGAAGCCGGAGAAACCGTTGACGCTACATGAGGTAAGCATATTGTGGTGTTATTTATTTTCAACTACCTTCAAAAATAGGTTCGTAGCAATTTTTTTATACTACTTATGTGGGAGTCTAGCACACGGCCCACCTGATGGGAAGCGGTCACCGTGGCCTATGGACGTGTGCAATACCAGGGGTATCACACTCGCACTGCCAACCCTGACAGGGGGCTAGGAAGGGTGGGGTGGGGGAGGAGGGATGAGCTCTGGCTACTCTACTTACCGCTGGGAACACAACACGATGGTTCGATGGCCGCGGTCTTCTGTAGGGCGGAGGTACTGCTCAGGTGGGACGGGAGATACCGTCATGTCCTACCGTCTTTAACCAAACTTCCCATGTCAATATTTTAAAGTAGTTGGATACATGCGGTATTTAATATACCATTTAAACTTTTTTTTGAACAGGTAATGGTAAACGAAGCAGCAGCTCAGATCTGCCGTTGTGTGCCAGCGTTGCTTACGCGGCGGGATGAGCTCTTTCCTCTGGCGAGACAGTTGGTGCGGAGGGCGGGATTACATTACTCCAAACATGGGTAAGTTAACGTGCTGATTTTTTATCTTCCGAGTTCACTTGAAGGCTAACCTTGAAAACTGATTAGTATCAATCCAAACTTCATTGAAATGCGTTTGCAGTAGAATCATTGATTCTTATCTGATTATAGTTATTCGTATTGAATAATAACGTTATTGATTTCAAAGCTACCGTCTCGCATATTTAATTATTATAACCTCAATAAAGATCTTTGGTGATCTTCCTTAAGAATCAGACCTTTGAAACCATGATTGATATAAATCTATGTTTGGTTGATTGGTACTCCAACGTCGCGCGGGGTGCGTTACCGCACCAAGGAGACCTAAAAATTCTGGCGTTATATATTCCGAAATCGGAGAAAAAAAAGAAAAGCTTAGGTAGCTTTTTTCGTTGTAGATTTTGTGTTACCGCACCAAGGAGATCTAAAAATTCTGGCGTTAGTATTCCGAAATCGGAGAAAAAAAAAGAAAAGCTTAGGTACCTAGCTTTTTTCGTTGTAGATTTTGTGTTAATCCAAATTATTGATGATGTTATGTTTCTTGACAGCCTCCCGCCGACAGCGTCAACGGGTGAGGACCGTGAGCGAGACGAGGACGAGACGCCGGCGAAGCGCCCGCGACAGGTCGCTCCCACTGTACACGTAGATCTCACCGATTAGCTCTAACACCATCTAGGGGCGAACAAACTAACATTTATTATCACTTGTGTTGATAATAATGGGAAAATAACAAATTTTAATCTACCTTAACATAAAACTCACGCTGTTGCCTCAGCAGAAATTAATGAAGAATCTAATCTTATATGTATTAATTGAAATATGTATTAATTATAGATATAATGTCATATTACACTCGGTATTTTTAACAAAAAGACGGCCCCTATGGTCAAAATGTCTCGGACTCGAATCCTGACCATTATACGATCGATGTGAACCCACTCTTAACTCCAAGCTTAATAGAAATACTAAAGTGAGTAAAAATTTAAAAAGACAATAGAGGCGCACCAAAAAAAAAATTCTTCCGACATTCATTTTAACATTTTTCTTATCATAGTCAAGTTATGATTCACATCATTTTGACTTATTCAATCAGAAAAGGCATCAATAGATTAGATTTTTTATTAATTTCATCGTGCACGGTTAAAGGACGTAGCCGCATAATATATTATAACACCATCAGAACATGATCATTGGTTAGTGTATTATGAAATCTTTAAAAATAAGTAAACTGCATGACAACAAATACTAAAAAGACTTCATAATATACTATGAAACTATATAACAATACGAAACTAACTGCCTGCTTCTCTAATTTGATGCATCCGGGTCGTTAACATATATCACCAGTACTCTAATAAGACAATATTATAATTTTTTCCAATAGGAATTAAAAACACGTGAATTAACAATAAGTGATAATTATAATGAAGTTATATGTGGACCTAAGATAGTCCCTTGTGGTACTCCATATTTGTTCACACTGTTACCAGCTTCCTTTATAGGATAATTTGCATTATTTTTCATCACCTATTTACTTTTATGTGCCCAGATGCAAAAATAGATGTCCCTAGCAGTAGATGTTGTATAATTTTAACATAATTAACATTTTTGTACGAAAGGTAAGAATGATATCTCAGTCGAAGGCTTCATGAAAATCAATTCATTCGGTATGCACTTTAGTTTATTTTGTTTTAGAACGGTTATGGCATTTCAGTTATGGTGAGTAGATACACTTCATTTATTTCTTTATTTTGCATGTGCTTCTAACAACAACTAATTTATAGCAGTGGAGAACTATAAGATTATAATCATTAATGCAACTGTTAACTTATATGGCAACAAATGCATGTATTTATTTTTTGTGTTTATAAGTAAAATATTTCATTCATTTCATTTTCGTTAATATTTTTGGATCAAAAACTTAGTGAAGTTTTTTCATTCTCTGAAATTCAGATCAGTGCCGAACGTTAACACGACTACTGATTTTATAACACAAGAATTCCACATCCAAATACTAACATATTCAACTAAAATTTTTCTAAATTATTACGGTATTTCTAACTGACAATACTTACCTGTGTTAATAAGAAAGATATGCATACAATATTAACAATTTTTTTCATATTTAGGAAGCGGAAGAAAGCAATGGAATCCGAGCCAGTCCCGACGCAGCCAGGAGCAATTCCAATAGGTAATCTTATTAGATTCCATCTTATCTAATTCTTGGATTTCATAGCTTGCTATCGTCGGGTTGAGGGTCGAGAGGGCCATCTTAAAACCGTAAATTGCATGGGGTCAGCTGTGGTGCGAGGAAAATGCCTGTTGGATAACGGTTTTAGTCGGTTCGGATCCTACATAACCATCGGGGCTTATGTCGTATTGGAATTGACTAAAACCGCACACCGTCTCGGGTCTTAATTATCGAGGTGTAAGGTATTTCTCTTACAAATAATTTTAATGTTTCAGAACATTCAGCGTAATTGAGCAAAAATTTGACAATTTATAACACAATTTCAGCTGGTGGGGTGTCAAAGCTGAGAGCGACGATGCTGACTCCAGATGTTCATATTCCAGTACAAGTACTCCGCCACCTGTAAGTCTTTCATCACGCCTTGTTCCCTCCAGGGTAGGCAGAGACAACAGCCCGCCATTTGCTTCTGTACTTACATTCTTCCTAAGCTTATTATTTGTGATACGTCTTTTTTTATCCATTTTTTACATTTGTCGTGACTCAAATCTTGATAAACCGGCTTACCGAGTGTGATACTGGAGAATACTACTTTTGCGCTGACTGTATTCGTCTTGAAAAGTAACACAGTGAAGTAATATAGGGTATCTCATTATCATTTATTTTAATGAAAATTTATTCAAAATCAACCGATGCAAAATATGGACTGGATCTGATTTAGAAACTTCTTTGCAGGAGGCGGAAGAATCCCGTCCTCAAGTGGTAGCGGCCCGAGGGGACAGCATCATAGCAGTCGCGAACCCCGCCCTCCACGCGCCGCACCTACCGACACACTCTGCGCACACGCCGCATCCAGCCAGAAACCACTCCAACTGAAGATTGTCATATCCAGTCATTTTATCATTTCAAGACTACACGTGTCGTCTACATCATCGCCAAAATGAAGTTTCTAGACGAAGTGACATTCTAGTGGCAATTCTCGTAACGAAATATTTTCAAAATTCAGTACCGATCTCATCTCGATCTCGATTTCACAAATGTCAAAAAAAGAATCTTGTGATAAAGTTTTCAACAACCAATATTATCTATAATATGATTGTGACCGGAAGTTGAAAAAAGACCAAATCAGTTATTCTGCTAGACTTAGACTTTGTAATTGATAGGTATTGTAATGCAAATAAAACTTAATTCGTATTCTCTTTCCTCTTTAGGTATGCATCAAGTTTGACAGTTGTGAATCGAGATGAGATCGGAAGTGCATTTTGAACAAATTTTATCACAAGTATTGACCCTCTCCGGTTCAACATAACTCGTATGTCAGACTGGCGCCTAGCTTTTCAACCATGGGCTTCAAACCATTGTAAATATAACTTTAAAAATACTTAGAAAAAATATACGATTCTTGGCAGCATTTGACTCAACAGTGCCACACACTCAGATTTATCCCTTATGAATTTATTAAGGAAGATATATACATATTAATACAAATTTTCCGTTACTCTGCAATTATAGAATTAGCAATTAAAACGCAAACCAGGTAAACAAATTACAATTTAGTTACCGTGTGTAATTAATTTGTGTTGTTCAACATTGCAGGAACAATTAACATTGACTAAATAGATTCTATCTACATTATTATGAGGTCAATTCGCCATCTTGTTTTGATCCTTCGACCCGATTCTGTAAAATTACGTTTTCAAAACTTATGATTGCTTATAAGAAAAATAAAAATTAAATTGAAAAAATGCAATCAAACTATGAGTTCTGAAGGTTAGTAACCTCACAAAAACGTAAGTATGTTTTGTATTGACATACTTACTCAATAGTTACCAAAATTTTATAAACATAACTCTTCTTGGTAGCCGGGTAAAAAAACGTTTCTATTAATATTCTATTCGAATTGATATCACACGTTTTGAAAACGTAGCGTTACTGAATCGGGCTCTAGACTCGACTATGATTGTGTAGTCTGAATTTGATTTTCGAGACTCTTTCTAAGGGCTCGTGTCTAAGTGGTATTAACCAACAAGGTTAAATAAAATGAACTGGGTCGGTCAAAGGATAATGTCCATTTTTAACATATCAAGATGGCCCCGTGCCTCAGAGAGCACGTAAGCTGTCATTAGCTATATAACTCCGGTCAGTATCCATCATGAAGCTATAGATAAACATGGAGGCCAAACCGGGAAGAACAGCTTGATCCAAATACCTACATGTCTGTATCTCACTCTCTGTGGGCCGACTTCTCTTTCGTGTATTTGTACAATGTTGCTATCTTCTTATTAGTATCTCCTAGTAAATTATAGAAATAGACCATACTAACCAAAAATGCAAGTAAAATGATTTATAAATAACTCTATAGTTCGACTACGATTATTAATGTGGAAATTGAAAAATTATATGCCATTTATTATGCATGATTGGGTTGTTGAATCAGGAAATCAGTGAATTAAATTCCCATTGTCTATGGATTCAGTACGTAATGTGGCAACATTGGTACTACATGTCAACTATCAATAAACAATATGGCGGTTGTTTATTATTGTTTTGGTTTTTAACATATTTAAAGTTAATTATAAGTTTAAACTCAAAAAATGGTGCAAAATTGTATAGTGCGTGGTTGCGGTATTACGTGGCGTCAAGGATGTGATATAAAATTCCACGCGTAAGTGTTTAAACTTGTTTAAATGGTGATTTCTTGCTTAGAAGGTACTCATACTTAGAAAGAGAAGTCGGCCCACAGAGAGCAAGATAGTAAATACAGACTGAGCATCAAGTAGGTATTGGAAGTGCGGCCTCCATGTTTATCTATAGCTTCATGGTATCCATGTAGAATAAGGACAACGCACCGCAAAAGGTGAAAATAAACCCTCTACAATGTATCATTATATATTTTTGGGTTAATTCTCGTGGGTTTTATTCACATAAATTATAAAACCAGATCAATATAGACATTGTTTATAAGATTAAGAAGGTTAAGGGTCCGTTCACACAGACCGGCTCGGAGAGCATCGGCGCGCAATTTTCTTTTCACACTGACAAATGATTTTCATAATGACAGAAGCAGTGCAGATGCAAAAATAAACCTTACTACAAATACTAAAAACGATGTTTTCAACGTGATAAGAATCTGCTCTCCTCTCCGAGCCGGTCTGTGTGAACGGACCTTTAGGCGCTGAATGATTTTCAATCGCATCTCCTATAGTAGCTGTGACATTGAGGTGTAACCACGGTTAAACCATGGTTGGCCTCGGTCAGTTTTATCTGACCATCAGTCGGGCGTCAGCGTTCATTCGGATCATAGAACCCTTGATACTATTATTGAGAGTTCTATAATTCTGGCGAACGCATTTTTAAACTGCTATTTACTAAGTAGCTATGGCAAATTGGCCTTGCCGATCGACCGTACGATCGCTCTCCTGCCCTCGTAGACAAGTGTCACAGCGTAAATCGCTAAGGAAACGAATAGATTAGGTCGACCAATCACATCCAAGCTCGTCACCGGCGTACGATGCGACGGCGGAATCACGAGCTGGAGTGTGATTGGTCGGCCTAATCTATTCTATTCCTTAGCGATTTAGACTTTTTACACTTGTCTACGCACCTATAAAAAGCAACGATGCCTTTTATAAAAAGGAGAAATTTCCACATAAATAGCTTATAGTATCTATAAATGCTCTCTCTTCGGGAGACGCGAATAAAAACCATTCAGTTATACCAGGGTTGATCAGTAAGTACCCGTTTTTGAAAATAGGTGGCATTGATAAATAAAATTGACATTACCATCATGTTTTATAGTCTGTTACATGACATCGCGCGTAATTTGAAGTTATTTCATCAGCTAGATTTTTTTTTAGAGCTGTTTGAATTTTTGGGGTCTTGTGTTTGTAAGCAAAATGGAAAAAGAACAATACCGATCCGTTATTCGTTTCCTATTTTTGGACGGAAAAACTTGCGACCAAACGAAAGTAAAGTTGGATGCTGTGTATGGGGACCCTTCACCTTCTATGACAACTATGAGATATTGGTACAACGAATTTAAGCGTGGGCGTATGTCTGTTTTCGACGATGAGCGGCCAGGACGACCCACAGGCGTAAGTACTGACGAAATTTTCAAGAAAGTCCACGATATCATTTTCGCTGATCGCTGAACGAAAGTCTAAGAAGTAGCTGAAAAATTAGGCATCTCGTACGGTACAACTATAAACATTTTAAGTGACAAAATTTGAGTTAGAGAGGTATCGGCGCGATGGGTGCCGCGCTTGTTAACACCGGACAACAAACAGGCTCGAGTAACAATATCAAAGCAGTTTTTGGATCGTTTTAATCAATATTCCCAGGAGTTTTTTCGTCGATTTGTGCTCGTAGATGAAACCTGGATCCATTACTACACTCCAGAAGTCAAAAGACAATCTAAGCAATGGATCTTTCGGGGTGAACCTGCTCGGAAGAAGGCATAAACCGTTCCCTTAGCCAGCAAAGTTATGGCGACGGTATTTTGGGATTCCAAAGGTATAATTCTTATTGATTATTTAGAGAATGGGAGAACAATAAGATGCCCATACTACAGTGATTTATTAGATAGATTGGATAAGAAATTAAGGGAGACACAGCGTCGATTGTCGAAAAAAAAGGTGCTTTTTCATCCCGATAATGCACCGGCGCACTTCTCTCACATTGTAGCGGCTAATTTGCAAGACCTGCGATACGAATTGCTTCCTCATCCACCTTACTCGCCCGTTTTAGCTCCGTGTGACTTCTTCTTCTTCCCCAACATGAAAACCTGCCTCGGAAGAAAAAGATTCAACCCAAATGAAGAGGGTATACTCGAAAAAGTAGCGTATTTTGTAGGGTTTGAGAAAATTTATTTTTCGGAAGGGTTAAAAAAATAGGAGAAACGTTAGGAAAAGGGCATAAGCCTCGCAGGAGACTACGTCGAAAGATAGAATAAAAAAATATGCATAAAATTGTGGCTTCATTTCTAACACGGGTATTTATTGATCAACCCACGTATATAGCTTATATTTCCAATATAGATATTGGTAAATTGACACCGAGTGTACAATATACATTCCACCAAAAATGATATTAATTTATACAATTTTTGTAAATATATTAGTTGTAGTTTTAAATATAAGTAAAGCCATAATATGCCTTGTAGTCATTATATTATTGGATTATTCGATTAGATTGCACCAAAGTTTTATGATTATACAATATTTTTTCATATTATTGGATCTACGTAGAGCTATTTAAAACTAAAGTATTATTGTATTATAGGTTCTAGATTGCGGATAGTTTTTTTTTATAGTACTATGGTATTTTATCAAGATTTAAAATAAGTCGATTTATTCGAAGTAATTTTAGATCAATTAATATCTTTTTCTATTAATTCAGCTGCATCATTGTCTATACACTGATAATATATTATTGAAATTGGATATAAAATGTGCATAAGTAGTTGTTTAACGATCGTGCCTGAAAAATGAAACGTTTTTTTTTGAAAACCGACCTCGCCTTAAGTGCAAATCTATTCAATTTTATTTCAATAATATTGAACAATATTTTCTACAATGTTAGCAAGGCCATCGTGCGTACCGGATCTATTATTTTACATAATGTTCCAACCTAAAACTTTGGTGCAGTCTAAATTTTGTAAATCGTTTGAAAGTTGTGAGTAAATTGTTGTTTGTGTTTTATGAACTACAAAATCATTTCATCTGAAAATTTGTTCGTGAAAATTTGACAACTATCTGTATAGGCATAGCGCTTCTTTTGCATTGCCATTTGCCACATGTATGACAGTTTTTTTTTTTCTTACCATCATCATCTCCCTCCCTACGTGCTGGGGCATTATTCTGTTTGACATTGATTTCTAATCACAGTCGAAACGTGAGAAGTTAGTCTATTTCAATAGGTTAACATAGAGGAAAGAACCGGTGTAAAACTAAACCAACCTAAATGTGTCGGCTAATACGAACGTGGATGGTTACGGCACATGAATAGCTATGGTACTGTTTACGGTACGATTTGTCAAACAGAATAAGGGCCCAGTTTTCAAATTTGGAATCCTCGGTGTCATTCTCCTTTACACACCTGTTAATACTTCATCTCCTTAGTTACTTACACTCTCACTTCCCATGTCTCTAGCATTATATACCTTTTTTTTTTCAAACTTTTCGATGAAATTTTTTGTATAGAAGTTAGGTAGCTGTACACATTACTGTGCTATTTCCAACCATGTACCTATACATTTATTTAAAGTATTTAGGTATGTACATATTAATGTTAAAACACACTTTACAACGTAGGTTCTTGTGTAATATCGTTGGGTATACAATGTAAAATCATTTGGAGAACCATAAACCACCGCAAACATCTTGTAGGTCATAAAACGCAAATACAGTAGAGATATATATTGTAGATTTGTGTAAATAATATATTATTATTGACATTCCATCGGTAGGCTGTGTCCTCACCGACAGCGTCGCGATGAGCGGGGCGGTAGAAGTAGCGGGGTTGTAAGGCAAGTTAACGTTGAGGGTGGATTTGCTTGAGAATAGCGCATACGCTAAGAGGAATCGTTACAATCGCACTTCAATATCAAATATTAGCATTGCATAATGAGTGGGATATTGCAATATCAATGGACAGGAGGAGAGGATCAAGCTAATGAGAGAGCTGATGAATGTGTGCTTGAAAATCTGAAGCTACCGCCGCTACCGCTGTAGTCGAGGACACGGCTTTATAAACATTGCGAGCCATAATGTGTATAAATAGATAAATTGAATGAAATTGTAAGAAATAAATAATACTGTTTATATAGCATTCTGTAGTTTTATTTATCTTTACCAATCGTATTATAAGTTTAGTGTTTTACGGCCTCTACCATCATCTTTATCATCATACCTAGATAGCGATTGCCCAATTAAATCCAAAGTCTATACTTTGAAGCCTGAGGTCTACTTATAGTTTTTGATGATCCAACACAAACCAGTCGACTTTTCCTGGAGCGACTGCCGTCTGATCTTCCAACTCCGAGAGAAAATCTGCAGCAGAGTATCATCAGTTGTTTAGCAGGTGCTCCTTCCAGCACCTGACTTGGGCTTCAGAGATGTTGATAGGGCCCTACGTACCATATTTTGCGGCCTCTATCATGGTAAGTGTTCCGTTTACTGGTAGATGAAGCCCCCGGTCACTGGTAGGGTCACGTGGATGGAACACTGCTACGTTTTAGTCACTACATCACTAGCCACCATAAGTTAGTACCCCTTAAGGGTTTCCAGACGTAAGAAAAATGGTACTTTAATGTTGCAAACATTAACTGCCCATGTTAACCGCTGATTATAAGATTATCATCAATCATTATTCTTACTTACAAAATTCTAGTGTCTTTGCACTGTTGACCTAGCTGGATTCTCCAATGTCTTTTTCAAACATTGAAAAGGTCGCTTAACCTGTTCCAAACTTAAAATAAAATCAAACAGCACATAATTTGCGGTATTTATAATTGCAATCACATTTCGAGTGTAAAAATGATCAGTTGGTGCGAAGGGGTGACATTTAAATGCGCGTTGGATGTAGATAGGGTGGACTCTGGGTGCTATGGCTGTCTACCGAACTTCACTAATTGGGTGCATTCAAAGCTGGTATTTTGAGCTATTTGGCTGATCTTGGCTTTTGCGGTAGTGACTGTCGGCTGATTCCCTAACCGCGAGAGAAAGCTTACACTATAAGCTCAACTATTGTGTGTGCATAACTCTTTAAATAAATAAATAGATAGATATAAATAAAGTCTATTTATCTAACTTCCTCATTGGTTGTACCTGTAGAATAAATTTAGGTTTATTGTTTATTTTCAAGAATTATAAGAAGTTCAATGGTTTAGCTATGAAAAGCTAACAAACAGACAAACATAATATACCATTGTGTCAATAAGTAATAACTAATTAAAACCTGTTGTTCACAAGGAAAACCAATAATGCGTGCATTTTGAATAAGTACCGAGATAAAACTATTATAGGTACATTCGAGTACCATCGCGTAGCGGTCATCTGGACAAACCCTGACCTCATTGGATCGTATAGTAAAATCTGATAAATCGATTACTTATAGCCCTATTCAAATCTCAGACAAAGAACTGAAGTCACCGACATAGCTCGCAGAATAAGCAAGCTGAAGTGGCAATGGACTGGCCGACTGGCCACATCTGCCGAAGGACGAAGTGGCGCGATGCTCACGCCACCACTTTCAGGGGATCGAGGGCAACGAGGGGGCCATCTTAAAACCATAGATATAGATGGCCTAGGGTTAGCTCGGTTGCGAGGGATATGCCTATTAGGTAACCTTACAACCCGGTTTGTTTTGTTTTTAAAAGGTCTTTATTAACATAAGAACAGGCATAGGTTACTTACATGCAACAAACATAAGCACTTTTATAAAAATTTCACCAGGCTAGGGCGCCTACAAAAATTATTGATACATCTTTCACTCAAAAACATTAAAACGGAAATGAAGACACTATTTAACATACTTAATGATAAAAATACAAAATTTTATAATAACTTTTGCTTTTTGCAAAGAAAACACACGGTAATTTTGACCCAAAACGGCGTATGGTTTTAGTCGGTTCGATCCCGACATAACCACCCCCGATGGCTGACGGGGGTGGTATCCTTGGGGATTTCAGCAAGATAAAAAAGGGGGAATATTAGCATTATCTTCTATTGTGTCGCTGTTGCCATCTTGATAGTAATTGGTTTCACGGCAATGCCGCTACTTACGGAGAAGGCCCGAGCGTAGTTGTCGCTCTTCAAGAAGGCTTATTACATCTTTCCCCTTACCTACTTAACCGACTTTAAAAAGGAGGGAGGTACTTTTAAGTCCGATCTATTTTCAACTAAAATTATATTATAACATGAAAATGTTATTTTACCTATTGTGCAATGATGTCATCTCAAAAACGATAAAAACTTGCTATCAACTTTAATTTACGAATTTAAGAATACTTAGTTATTTAACACATAAATCGCGATATAATCCGCTATAAAGTTTTTCAATCGTCTAATATCCACCATTTTAAAAAGCTTTTTTATTTTTTATTTATAACTAGCTGTTATCCGCGGCTTCACCTGTGTTCAATACTGAAAGTTCTGAAAGAGTTGAATAAGTTTTTGAAAGCAACTAAATTTTTGCGCAAATTTCAAAATTTTTCTTACCGTAACCTAAACCTGACACTTTATGCTCAAGTTATTATAGTGTAATTGATAAAATGGATCTTCATTCGTACAGATACATGACAAAATCCTTGCAGTTCTAACTAAAAAAAGCGGAAAATAAATAAAAACCATTTTCAAAATGGAAAGGTCAATTAATACTGAATCTTTAGAGTTTTTGAAGCGTATACTAGCACAGGATCCCAGCTCCGCCTAGGAATAAATTGCCATCTAATGATATGAAATGGATACATTTTTCAAGCGGTTCGTAGATTTTGAAGTAAGTATACCTACACAAATGAACATTACAATTTTTATAAACATATACCTATGTACAATTGATTATTAATAGATTGATATTATAATATTGAAATATTGCCACGTAGGTACTAATTATTGATCTTCGTATGATGTGACCTTAGCAAAAAACCGGTCACCGCGTAGGTGTAATATTATTATAATAGATTATTACTAAGCTAAGTACGCAATAGTAATAATTATTGTCCTTACGACTGTATGACAACTGCGCAAAACAATCAACCTAATAGTTAATAATAGCAACCCATTTATGTCCCACTACTGGGCACGGGTCTCCTCTCCTCTAACGAGAGAGCTGAGAGGGTTTAGACCTTAATCCACACACGCTGGCCTAATGCGGGTTGGTGGATCGGACATGTCCTTAGAATTTCTTCTAGGACAAGTGGGTTTCCTCACGATGTTTTTTCTTCACCGTCAGCAGATGGTAAATCATGTGATTAGCACATATAAATTTCACAAAGTGAAATTCACATTGGTGCTGTCCGGCCGGATTCGAACTCGATACCTCTGAGTAGAGGCCGCGTTCTTATCCATTCAGCTACTATCGCATTTTTTCTAACCTAGCCTAATAGTTGCTATGAGTCAAATATAATAATAAAGGACTGATAGCTAAAAGCCCTAGGCTAGACCTGGATTTTAATAAATAAATAATAATAAGTATTCTACAGAAAATATCGCGGTCCAGCCAAATCCGCAGTTAAGACTGGTAAAGCGGACCCCCGACTCCGAGGTGGAAGCTTTGGTGCGACTGGGATTAACGCTAGGTTGAAGAAGAAGAAAGAATTAATATTCTACGACATTCTACACAGCGACCCACAGCAAGCATATTTAAACTAGCTTGTGTTATGGGTCCTAGATTACGGATAGTTATAAACGTTTTTTTAGCAATACACATATTAACTTTTAAACTTTGCAGCTGTAAAGAACCGCCAGACGAGCAAATCAGCGATTGCAGAACACCACAATTCCACAATACGCAAGTCCTCTCCACCGAACGTCATTTCTATTCAAGAGCTGTACGTGAAGCGATTGAAATCAAGAAGTACCTACTTCCAAAAATTTCAATCGGAAAGATATGAAAATATATGAATCTAATATTACTCGTAATTCCCATAGTGTACCTTCTAACTTACACAAAAAGTTTTTTTGTTAAATTATTAAACAAGTATTTAATTATATTGTTGACTTTGGTCGCGATGTGCGTGTTCGCAGAAAATAAGATGTATTTGTTTAGTGTATTACGTCATATCTGGCTATTTGCTCATGGAATCACTGTTCAATCTTGAGGAGGACATGTTTTAAACCTGTATTTTAACCAAAAAAATCCAACTGTTGTTTTTTCTAAGAAGCTTCCAATTCACCAGTGTTGTGGTAAATATGTTATGTTGGCCACTAGTCAGTGTTTCGAAGTGGTCTGTGGATTTTAATCCAACTATTATTACTACTCGTTCGCGCTAAGTTTGCCGCTGTCAACTGTCACGCGCATAGCGTTGTCTCACTCACTCAGTTCTAGTTCCAGTGAGAAAACGCTATCTTCATTTGACAGCGGCAAAGTTAGCGCGAAAGGGTAGTAGATGAGAATTGAGAAGTTCCTAAAGATGTTAGGATGTTTGTAACTCAATCACGCTCAAAAGACTGAAGAAAAGAAAAGGATCTTGCTGAAATGTTTTTGATTTTTTTTGTTTTTATTTTATTTTATCGGTTTATAAAAACCTAATGTGCGTTGTGTTCATAAATAAAGACGGTTTTCTTTCTTTCTTTCTCTATTTCTAAATGTGAAACAAGAACCGGTTATGTGACACAGGCTACTTTTATAGGAATATGTTCCCATGAATTGCGGATACAGGATCAGAATTTCACGCTAGCGCAACTGCGAAAACAGCGCTGCCGGTGCTGCGACGACAATCACCTCTTCTTTCGTGAGGCCGTCAAGTTGATGGCCACCATTATGTCACTGTATGGGTGTATGTAATGGGGACCCCTTTGGCTTACCATCAGGCGATGTGAAGTCATATTGACGTGACCGATATATATAAAAAAACCATTACTCTCATGAGTTGCTCTAACAACATTTTTCGTTGCAATCAAATTATTTCCAACAACGTACATGCGATTGTAGCTGAATAGATAAGGACGCGGCCTCTACTCGGAGGTATCGAGTTTGAATCCGGCTGGAGAGCACCAATGTGAATTTCACTTTGTGGAATTTATATATGCTAATCAAATCACATGATTTACCATCTGCTGACGGTGAAGGAAAACATTGTGAGGAAACCCACATGTCCTAGAAGAAATTCTAAGGACATGTCCGATCCACCAACCCGCATTAGGCCAGCGTGTGTGGATTAAGGTCTAAACCCTCTGAGCTCTCTCGTTAGAGGAGAGGAGACCCGTGCTCAGCAGTATGACATAAATGGGTTGCTATTATTATACTTATTTAACGTACATCGAATCTTAAACACCTAATTCACCTTCTCACACACCAAGGACATTAGTTGTACCAATAAATAAGTGAACAGATCTAAATAATCCAATCAGGTATGCTACCTACGTTCCGTTACTCATAGCGCACGTAGCATTGAAGGAATGCTACATATACCCTAATAGAGTTCTCTAGTTCCGTATCTCAAGGAAATATCTAGGTACTCTTAAATTTTACGTATAAACACACGTTTACGAGTAATTTCGATTAGTTATTATAACTGACTAATGCGATAGTTATTGATATTTCCATTTAACATACTCCTCGATCTCTGTAGCGTAGCGGTAGTGCATGCGACTGCTACGACGCGGGTTCGATTCCTGCTCAGTGCAAATATTTGTATGCATGAATATGTCTATTGGCATTGGTCTGGGTGTTTCTGTATGTAATATTTACAAAAAAGGAATGTAAGTATGTTTATCAGCATTTTAGAACCCATAACACAAGCTAGTTAAACTAAGCTTACTTTGGGTCTAGGGACCGCTGTGTAGAATGTCGTAGAATATGGAGTTAAGACACGATGCTACGGTATCTCCCGTCCAACCTGAGCAGTCCGACTGGGGTAGTATCTCCGCCCTACAGAACACCGCGGCCATTTTAACCATCGTGTTGTGTTCCCGGCGGTAAGTAGGGTAGTCAGAGCTCAGGGATTCTGTGCTGTCAGCATGGAGACTGAAGTCTCCTGTGTATCATCGTGGTGGCCGAATTGTCAGTAAAAAAATATCAAAATCAAAAAGTGTTAATACTTTTTGATGTTTTTACTGGTGGTAGGAATTTGATGGCACAAATTTGTCACAAAATTCGGCCGGGTAGGTACCACCTAGCACGATTGCGAAAAACCCTCCACAGTAATCCAATCTCGGTTGGATTGCGTTCAGAGGTGCATAGCCGCGCAGGGGGGAGTGTGGTCGCGGCACTAGTGGGACCGGTGGGTGTCACGCGGTGCTGCGACGACAATCCTCTTTTGCTGAGGCCATCAAACTGAGTGCCACCATTGTTAACATGGTACGTTTATGTAATTGTGACCCTCTTTCTTGAGAATTTACCTTCAACTTACCATCAGGCGAGGTGAAGTCAACTTGACGTGTCCTACATAAAAAAATACAGACAAGTGATACTAACGTCGGCTAGCCCCAGCTAGCCCACATACTCCAGGGTCGTCAACTATACCTATAATAAATGAGTAATAGGAAATGATATCGATATTTCTATTGTATTAATCACATTTTACCTTGGGTTACGAACTAGGTAGCCACTGAATAATGTAGGAACCTTTGGAATGTCTAAATAAGGGCATGGTATACCTAAATAATATAGGGCGGTGTATAATGGAAAGTAATAAAATCCATATGACTTACATCTGACAATGTAATGTAATTTATACTTATTTATATCTTAATATATATAAATCTCGTGTCACAATGTTTGTCCTCAATGGACTCCTAAACCACTTAACCGATTATAATAAAATTCGCACACCATGTTCAGTTCGATCCAACTTGAGAGATAGGATAGTTTAAATCTCAAATTATAGTCGTAATTTTAATTTATTGCTAATTATTTGTCTGTACCCGGGCGAAGCCGGGTCGCGGGTCGCTAGTTTATTATAAGCGGAAGTAGAGCTGCGTCCCGCGATTTCATCCACGTGGTAGGTACTTGATAACAAAATTGTAACTAAATTACCAGCTGTAATTTTTTTTATCGATCACGTCAATATGACTTCACCTCTCGCCTGATAGTAAGCTAAAGGTAAAGTCTCAGTAAGGGAGTCCCCATTACAACACCGACAGTGACTTAATGGCGGCCCTCAGCTTGACGGCCTCATCAAATGCTTTTTCACGCCCTGCTTAAAGGACCCGGGACTGTAGGAGACTGTAGGTGCCTCTTTTCTTTGCCGCACCATAAAGACTTGGAATTTTTTACCAGCGCATGTGTTTCCTTCCTCCTATGGTCACGAGGCCTTTATGCGGGGCGAGAATAAGAATTTTGATGAGGCCGTCAAGCTGAGGGCCGCCACTGTAGCACTATCGGTGTATGTAGTGGTGACCCCGGTCCTGAGACTTCACCTTTAGCTTGCCATCAGGCGAGTTGAAGTCATTTTGACATGTACTATATAAAAAAGTCAACGAATACGCAACAATAATTCACTAAAAAAATCAAACGAAAACAAGGAAATTACTCCATCCAATACCTTGACCTGTTAAGAGTGAAAGTTGACTATCAACTCAATCTGATTATTGTACTGATATCGAGAGCTATTACACACAAATTTCTATTGTTACCATCAATTACATCAATTGTATTTACCACTAACTACCAAAACTACCAAAAATTACAAAACAAACTACCGATGCACCGATAACCTAATTCTGGCAACACCAGCTCACCATCATTCATTACAGTTCCAAATTTGAAACACACAAGATGACTGTCGGGGAGAGCACCTTTTGTAGCGTGTTACAAAGTTTTCCAGTGTTTTTAATTTTAGCGCAAAACACTCAAAGATGTCTGAAAACCCCTCTACTCTATAAACCACCGACTCCTACACATTCTCCAGAATATTACGAAGCATTAGATGGTTTATTACACAGTCTATCTGAACACTCAGGTCATGGAAACCAGGGAGGATCCGCTCACGGAGTGTACGGAGGTAACCATGGCGTTTACGGGAGCAGTTTTGGGAGCACAGAACATGGGTACAGTTTTCCAGATACGAGTACATCCAACTGCCTGTACACTTATGGCAAGAAATTGTATGGTAAACCATGTTATCAGTATGTTTATACCACTGGTAATGGGTATCATTCATATGGGTCTGGACTCCAAGGGTATTCGGGTTTTGGATTGAAGAAGGGTAATATTTATGCCCTGAATAATGTTACCACGAGTGTCTATGCTCCAGGGGAAGTCTATAATGCTAAAAATAGATACGAAGTCAAGGTTAAGAAGATAAAAATTAGTAAGAAGCGAAGCAGAAGAAGTGGGGGTGAGTATTTTTGACCGACTTCAAAAGGAGGAGCTACTCAATTCACCTGTATTTGTTTTAAGTTTGTTACCTCAGAAATTTTGACTAGGTGTACCGATTTTGATGTTTCTTTTTTATTTGATAGCTGGCCATTATAAACCATAGCCTTATATACTTCTCACGTAAGATAAAATGGCCAGAGGCAGATAAATAATTCTCTTATATATACATAACTCACAAGTACTCAGAACTTATGTCCATATATATCTTCATTGAGAACTAAATTACAAACACTAATAGGTTTGCATAAGAACTATGCAAAACGTAATCATCCTCGCAATAAATGGTTTTAAGAGGTTATTTATAGTAGGTACTTACATAGGTAGGTACATCTTCAATTATACCTACTAGTACATGCATACATCACAATTCATATCTATACTAATATTATAAAGAAGTAAAGTTTGTGTGTTTGTATATTTGTTAAATTGTAAGCCACATTATCCGTGAATGTCATAGGCTGAATATCATCACGCTACTGCCCAAGAGAGCGGAGCAATAATTATAAATGTGAACAATTCCGGTAGATTTCCATACATTTTAGGAAAACTGATAAATTATGAACATTATGTGAGTTAAAAAGGGTGCATCGGGGTTCAAAATACGCCACGGGCGAAGCCGGGGTGGGTCAGCTAGTTAGTTATAAACGCAAAAGTTTCTGAGTATGGATGGACGTATGTATGGATTTTTTTGTTTAACAAATTATGTTACATGATTCTTAAAACTAAATAAATACTCGCCAATCTTATGAAACATACTCGTAGGTACAACAAATCTATCTATACTTATAATAAAACTGTAGAGAGGTCAATTCTGTATATTGAATATATTTACAAAATAACTATTGGGGGATGATTGGTGATCGATACTAATGCAAAAAATGCAATCATTAAGTTTTTTGTCTTTCTGTCTGTCTGTCTGTATGTCTGTATGTGCACGCATGGATCAAAAACTACTGGAGGGATTTTGATCAAACTTGGTACGATTATAGTTCATAGTTCTGGGCAACATATAGGCTACTTTTTATACAAGCTGATACCCATGGCTTCGCCCGCGCCTCGTTTTTAGGTTATTTTTGGTCATATTTCCGGTTCTACTTAACCAATTACAACCAAACATACGGTAAATTTTTAGTTTAGGCAAGATCTTTCTAATAAAAAACCGCATCAAAATCCGTTCCGTACTTTTTACGTTCATCGCTGCCGCGATGGACGTATAAAATACCGAACGGGTTTTGATGCGGTTTTTTTTATTAGAAAGGTCTTGGTTAGACTCAAAATCTCACGCATATGTGATCACTATCGGCTGATTACAACTGGCGATATAGTAAAAAAACGCGAAAATCGACGTCCACGCGGGCGGAGCCGCGGGCAACAGCTAGTTTATAATAAAATTATGTATCTGTCTTACTAAATACGAGTAATAGCTGTGTATGTATTTGTTAGGTTAGGTTAGGTTAGCCGCGACGTCCAAATTAGCAGTAGAGCGCGCTCTACTGCTAATAGTAGACCTCTACGCCACATATAGTTTGTTTTTTAATTAGAGAAAAGTAACAATTAGTAATGTCAATTTAGACATTACTAATTGTTACTTACTTGCCCGTGAACCGCGAGAATTCACATTTTCACGGAATTTAACGGAGCTGCGTGAAACTCTGAACTGATAGCCAGTAAGTGAAGTAGGAACCAGATAATAAAATTGTAACGAGTAATAATTGTAGTTATAATGGCGTTTAATTAGTAGGAGTAGGTTATCCAGTGATTAAGTCATTTGTTATTTATACCAGCTCGTTACAGTTGCTCGTAAAATTCAGTTTATCAATACCTAAGTATAAAAAACTAAGTATTAAGTATCTACTTATGTTGAGTTACTAGTAGACTGTCAATATTATTACGAATTAATTAAATATAACACGTTTCACGAACGAAAAACACACGTAAGTAACGTGATTGAGACTTTTTTATATAGGACACGTCAAAGTTCACCTCGCTTGATGGTAAGCTAAAGGTAAAGTCTCAGGACCGTGGTCACCACTGCATACACCGGTAGTGCTACAGTGGCGGCGCTCAGCTTGACGGCCTCATTAAATGCTTTTTCACGCCCCGCTTAAAGGACCCGGGATTATAGGATAGGAGGAAGGCCACGGTGACCGCTTCCCATCAGGTTAGCCGTGTGCTTATCTGCCACCGATGTAGTATAAAATAAAAGGAAACACATGCGCTGGTAAAGAATTCCAAATCTTTATGGTGCGGCAAAGAAAAGAGGCACTGAACCGCTTGGTTCTTGGTATCAGTCACCAAGAACCAAGCGGTTGGGTGCGTCTTAAATTAAGTGAATCTTTTTGAATGATTGAACGTTTCGTTCAATCATTCAAAAGTCACATATAGCAAAAACAACACAACAGTTGGAAAAAGTGTCGCAACAGTGGCACACAGTTTGTCTTAAAAGTGTCGTTACAGTTTTTGGTCCCAATTTTTTCCATTTCGCAACGCGCGATAAGGAACTTCGTTCCAAAAAAACTGAAAAGCCCAACCGAAATAGGAAAAGGCTCGAAGGATGAGTTGAATAATAACATAAATAATATTACAAACACATTAGTAAAACAGATTTAAATAAGTTGTATAACAATCATCTAAGAAACATTTCAAGGTAAAATGGCGGTTGTAAGAAACGTACCACTGAACTTTTCTAGGCTACTGTTTACGCATATAAATTGCAGTTTAAAAAATAACAGGTATTTTATTATACGTTAGTCTGTTAAATATTGAATTTAGATACGAGATTAGCTACTTACGTTAAGGCAGTGCTATTTTATTATATTCTATGGTTTAGGGGAACGCATGCAGCGGCAGCGTATGTGTTTTTTTTATACTACGTAGGTGGCAGACAAGCAACACGGCCCACCGGTAAGCGGTCACCGTGGCCTATGATCGTGTGCAACACTAAGGGTGACACACGAGCTGCCTACCCTGAAGGGAAGGGGGAGGGCTGGAAAGGGGCGGGGAGGCTATAGGAAAAGATGGGGGAGGAGGTGTACAGTGAGCTGTGGCTTCCCTACTTACCGGCAGGAACACAACACGATGGTTTTATGGCCGCGGTGTTCTGTAGGGCGAAGGGACTACCTCAGTCGGACAGCTCATTCCACTTTTTTGAAGTCGGTAAAGCATGCCTTTACATAATAACCAGGACAGGTAGGTAACTCGATTTTCCTATCAAAATAAATATCCCTACTAATTCTCTAGCTCGTCTTTACTAAGAATAGCTGAGTAAGAAGTCCTGACCTTCCTGAAACACTGGGAAATAACAACGCAATAGGTATACCTACATATACCTACCTATGTTTATTGTAAGTCAATGTCAAAATAATAGGTATACATACGTCAATGTATGAATATGAATAACCAATCATGAAACTGATAATAACACACAATGCATATGGATCATTAAATATTTTATAGGTATGTTGGCGGGATTTCAGATTTTCCCTAATCCTAACTCCGTTTCTTTTGTTTATACCACTCAGGTGGCAGACAAGCACACGACCCACACTGATGGAAAGCGGTTACCGTGGCCTATGGACGCGTGCAACACCAGGGGCGTCACACTCGCGCTGCCGACCCTAAGTTTCAGGGATAAAATAGTCGGTCAATCTCACCTGCAAGCAGGTACCTACCCATAAAATGAGGCTCTGGCACGGGCTTAGAACCCATGGGATTAGAATTTGGGAGGGTAAAAAGCTGTCGTTTCCATAACAGTCAAAACAGTACAAAAAAGTTTTAAACGAATCCCAGACTTCGAGGCTAAAGTCCTATTTGTTTCAGAGGGCCAATTCTCGTACAAAATACGTTCAAAATTGAGCCTAAATCTAGTTTCGATCTCGTGTCGATCTTCCAAATGTCAGAAAGGTACCTACCTATACAAAAGGTAAATAACGCAGCCAAAAAAAATAAAAATACAATTAAAACTTTTTTCCGACATAACCACGCCGTCAGCCATCGGGGGTGGTTGTGTCGGATTCGAACCGACTATAACCACACGCTGTCTCGGGTCTCCACACCACCACAAATTACTCAGATAATACTTAGTTGGAACCCTGAAAATATTACACACCTGTTTTGTGCGGTGCTGTAATGTTTTTGGTCTGCCGATGTCTGAAAAAGCATTCCTTAGGTACCTACGTTAGTACCTACTATAATTATATTCTGTGCCTTAGGCGTGATTATCTGGAATGCAATGTCATATCAGGCAAGTTACTAATAGAAAAAACCCGACATCCCTCATTCCGTATTACGCATGCATCTATCGGAACCACCTCCGAATAACTTTTAATCACCTCCGGCAAGTGACGTAGATATCAAGCTTATTTATAATAACCTTCTTGGTCGAGTTCACTGTCAGTAGATGATTGACTCGTGGCGCGAACGCGGTCCGCCATTTTAATTTTTGTTTTTTTTTCATATGCGCGCGAACTTGTGAAGTGGTGACAATGGCAAAAATTTTTAGTGTGCTATTTTGTGTTTATTATGTGACTTTACAAACAGTGTTGTGTCAGTTTGGTGAGTTCATAAACGATTTTAGTTTATTTTTTGTTTTTAGCGACCAAAAAAAGTGTAGTTGATACTTCATAGGTTGCTAATGTTATTGCTTCAAGTTTTTCTGAAGCAAAAAATTGTGGGTAAATGAAGTGTTTTGGTTTGAGATCGTAACAAATTACCCTACCTTATTTTTTATGTAACTAGTCACTTGTAGGCTACTAATTTTATATTACCTACACCTCTGTATATCGCAAAGAGATAGGCAGAGGTATATAGAATCGTATACTTACCTAATTTCTTTTTTTTAAATAATAATATCTCTTTATTGTACACCAAGTGTTTTTGCCAGTTAGCTTCATATTATGGGCATACCTGCTAAATGACCAGTGAGACTTGGGGGCAGGCACGAGGCGTTCCTTTTGAGATTGAGGAGACTAGACGCCGATAGCATAATTCTGCATCAAATTTGGTAGTGGTTTTGCGTAATACCTAAATAAATAAAATAATTCTACGAAATTCTACACAGCGCTCACTAGACTCAAATTAAGCATAGTTTAACTAGCTTGTGTTACATAACATACTTATATACTTTTTCTTCGTAAATACCTACATACATTTTATACATAGAAACACACAGACAAATAGACGTATTCATGATTACAAATATTTGCACTGAGCGGGAATCGAACCCGCACCGTCGTAACAGTCGAATGCACTACCGCTACGCCACAGAGGCCGTCAAAACTTATGTATGCATTAGATTGCATTTTTGATTGTACTAGACAATGATGTAAGTAGGTATCTAACGGTATACCTAACAAAAGCGAGCATTTTACAAAAACATTATTTAAGAGTATATTTAAGTAAAGAATTATTGTTATCAACGGGGACTAAATTTGTACCTATATTATTTATTCCTAGTTATTCCGAAAAAACAGCATAAAAAAATTATATTCTCCACAGCACCAAAGCGAACCAAACGAATCCCCATCGAGAATTTTCTTCTTGATGCTTAATTTATGTATTGTATGGAAAAAAAAATTACAGGGTAGGATTAGAGTTGTGGAGGCTTTATAGGCGGTTTAAGTTGGCTCAAAGGTATTTCCTTCGCAACCCGGCTGTATTAGGCCATCTCAGGCTTCGAGATGAACCCCATTCTAGAGTAAAGTTTCCTTTGATCATTAACTTATTTCATATCAAACCTCTGAATTTTTTTTATCCTACTTTGGCAAATATTGTATGAATGAAAGTGTCAAGTAATTTGATAAATCAAGTTATTTACGAATGCAATATTATGTTGCAGCGTTTTCGTCATTTAGTCACAGACTCACAGTCAAGTTCTTCATAGTCAATAGTCAAGTCAGTCTTCCTTCATAGTCTTACCCCTGTAAAATAGTGAAGATTAGATAGTGAAGGCTTCTATGGAGTTTCGGAATCAACGTTGAAAAGCATAATTCACGTTAATATACCTACCACTTTGCCAATCTCGTGCACGTTGTAGAAGATGTTATGTTTAAAAATCCACCGTTTTTACATATATATAATACCTACATTTTACACGAATTTTGTAAATGCCCCGATGTGGTTTTTTTCTGCGTTGGCGCCAAAAACCACCAAACCTCGGAATTAAATGCTAGTTTCGCGGTCACCTAAATATAAATTATTGACAATTACTAATCACATTGCTATGTTGTCACTGAAAACTGATACCTTGATAAGAGTAGGTAGTAGAGTAGGTATCTAGAACACGATAGTATCTCAAGGAGGTAGTACACGACGGTATCTCCTGTCCAAAATGAGCTGTCCGACTGGGGTAGTACCTCCGCCCTACAGAACACCGCGGCCATAATAACCATCGTATTGTGTTGCCGCCGGTAAGTAGGGTAGCCAGAGTTCCTGTACCCCTCCTTCCCCCACCCCTTCCTAGCCTCCCTACCCCTTCCCAGCCCTTCCCCCTTCCCTTTAGGGTATACAGCGCGTGTGTGATACCCTTAGTGTTGCACACGTTCATAGAACGTCTGCCACTTTCGTAGTATAAAAAAACCATCATAGAATGTGAAGCGCCTTGACCGCCATGCAGTGTCGCCCGGCGCCTGATGAGGTCCGACCTTCTCGACCCAACGAGTCAATGTTAAGTCAAGAGGTTGATAAACGAGTCTACTGATTGCATTGGTCGTGAGGAGATTCCCAAATTAATGATACGCACACATATTGAAATTAAAAAGAAAAAAGCACGGTCAAGGACCATGGATGATTCAATAAAATTACGTTTTGGAAACGCCACGTTACGTTGTATAAGTAATTTATTTTATATTCATTCCGTCAGTTGACTTTCCCCCACTTGATGGTAAGAAGCTAAGGTCCAGAGGATACGAGCCGCCATTCTAGACACCATGAGTCCCAAATTGGCATCCCAAATTACGTATGAAAAACAAAACGTTTCCGGGAGGTTTTCAGAATCACTCATACTTTTACTTTAATTTACAAACAACAACAACTTTAATTTAATTAAACTAAAATTGTAATATTTAAAAGTTTTAGGAAGTTTTCAAAACACATAATTGAAAACGTAATTTTAGACCGAATGGATTCCCAGGGGTGGTATTATTATTGCTTAGTTTCTAAGAATTTTCAGTAGTTGTCTCCTACATAGCCCTAAGATGTTATAACCGAGAGGTTGGGAGTGGTATCCAAGGAGATTTCCGCACAAAAAAGAAAGGTACTTACCTAATACGTGCTTATCACAGTATGTAAAGGTCAGCATGCGTAATGTCTATAAGCTATCTAAAGATCAAAAGGTCAATGATAAGTCCATACTATCAACTAAGATTAAGAAAAGCCCCTTTTACATTCAATATCTGCCAAACAATAAATAGGTAAAAGACATAATATTTTTAAGATAAACTTTATGCGCACACAAAAATTAAATAGTCTTATCTATACGTCTATACTGTAAATGGACCCATGAAGAGCTTAATTTTTTGGATGTTAATACAGGGCTTGTAGACAAACTGTCATTCTACTAAAAGAATCCTACAGTCCCGGGTCCTTTAAGCGAGACGTGAAAAAGCATTTGAAGAGGCTGTCAAGCTAGGCAGCAGAGATAGTCTGGAATCAACCAGATTTAATTTATGCCGGAATTTATGGTCGCAGGGTTCGTCAGTTGAAAGGTTAAGCTACTTTTGTGAACCGAAATAATTCTGTTTAATACCAGTAGCAGCCAAACCGCAAGACGTGCGTCCATTTTTCCTTATACCTACCTATAAACAATGCTATAATTAACAACAAATTACGGAAACAAATAGGTACCTACCTTGTTGAATTATTTACATACATGTAAGTCTACAACACTCGGTCAAGGCCAGTAAATATTATTTTACATCTAATAATATAAAAAAAATGTATAGGTATAAACAATCCATTAATTACCATAGTTACTATAAACGCAAAGTAACTCTGTCTGTCTTGCTGTATGTTACGTTTTCATGCCTAAACCACTAACCAATTCTGATAAGGAGATGAACTAAAGCTTGGGAAAGGACAGAAGCTACCTTCTGTTGTGAAAAAAAGGATTTGGAGACTCAAGTAGAGGAAGAAACTTGTCGAGGTTCTTAATCGACTGTATTTCTTATGTTTATTACCTCAGAACTCTCGACTGGGAGAACCGATTTCGATGATTCGTTTTTTCTATCAAATCTGTTGCTTCCCGCGTGGTCCAATTTCAATTAGGTCGGTTGATGTATGTTTATTTTTAACCGAATTCAAAAAAGGAGGAGGTTCTCAATTCAACTGTACTTTTTTGATGTTTCAGAACTTTCGACTTTTTATTTGAAATCTGTTGATTTCCGTGTGGTCCCATTTCACTTTAGTTGGTTGGTTAATGTGTAATAATACACCACGGTGACCGCTTACCAACAGGTGGGCCGTGTGCTTGTCTGCCACTTACATAGTATAAAAAAGTCGGTTTCTTGTTATAAGAATTATTAGTCATTCAAAACATCACAAATGTAATATGACAGAACTACCTAATTGATAAAAAATCCCATGGACATAACATTGTAATGTGAATCCCCTGCCACGGTTCAGTTCGCCAAAATTACGTAATGACAGTCAATTGATACGATGCCTAACGTTATGTACAAATTGCAAACTCACGATTTGTTTTTTCCGGATTTTGTTCATACAAAAAGTACTTCGCCACGATTTGTTACACTCTAACGTGTCGAATAAGTTTATTGTAGCAAGCGATTACCTTCATCATTGTTGTAGCATTGTTCAAAATGGTAACAAATTCGACCACAAAATTAATTAGGTATAGATATAAACCGACAAAATAGCCTGTGGCCACGTGGTTCGACCGTATGGTTCGATCAATCGCACTACATGAACTTTTTTTTCCATTTGGTTCGATTTTACAATCTTGCCAGATGAACTACTAAATCTTAGGACCACGTAGTTCGACTCAACAGTCGAACCACGATTACCAGTTCACCTGGTTCGATTCATCGAAATATATAACCCTCTGGCCACGTGATTAAGCCGCATGGTTTGATCAATCGCACTACGTGAACTTTTTTTTCCAGCTGGTTCGAATCACAAGTTTTCATAATCGGATTACCAAATGGAAAGGGTCACTTTTTGTAGGTAAATAAGTTTTTAGTAAATATGTTTCAATGGCGCCTGTAGGGATAAATACTTGATTTTTCTAATTTTTGTCTCATTTCTCTTCTGCGTATCATCATTACTATTGCGTGCTTTAACTAATGTAATCATTTCTTTATTGCTTTTCTCATTATCGTTTTTCTCCGACTTTTTACATGGCTGTAATTTCGTAATTATTCACAAAACTCAGTAGTATCAATAAAAAAGTTAATTATTGCCAGAAACTTATGATAATTGAAATAAAAACTAAGTTATTTGACTAACTTTAATAGTCTTGTAAATTTACAAGATTCAACCAGGATCAATAATCGAAAAATTTGGAAAAAAATCAGGAGTCGTAGTCCGAATGACTATTATATTTTCTCAAAAACATATGATCAATCGAACCAAGTGGAAAAAAAAGTTCATGTAGTGCGATTGATCGAACTATCAGGAATCTTAAAAACACATGGTTCGATCACTCGAACCAAGTGGAAAAAAAAGTTCATGTAGTGCGATTGATCGAACTATCAGGAATCTTAAAAACACATGGTTCGATCACTCGAACCAAGTGGAAAAAAAAGTTCACGTAGTGCGATTGATCGAACCATACGGTCGAACCACGTGGCCAGAGGGACAAAATAGAGAGTATTCAAGTCACGAGTGAATAGGTACCTTCTAGGCAAGCGTGATTCATTGTAGACCACATCATCACTTACCATCACGTGGGATTGAGGTCAAACGTAAGCCTATCATGAATGAAAAAAAGGAATCTGGAACAAAAAGTGCTTTATATATTATTCCAAACTATAATCTAACTCAGCAAAATCCATTCAGTAGTTTTTGCGTGAAAGAGCTAGATCCATACGTTTTCGTTGTTACAAACTTTCGCGTTCATAATATTGTTAGCATAAGCTACCCAAATCAAGTTTTGCTGACGTATGTGTCTGATACACGTGACATTGAAATGTGATGTGATGACGTAAACCAATCGGTCATCTAAATAAACCCGAGAGTAGTTCTTGTCGTTTCGAAATCGGCGATAGTTCTAATAACCGGATCTTAAAATGGCCTTAACCGTACGTAATAATACGGTACTATTTCGTACATTACTCCTCAAGATCATGAGTTATTGGTAATGGACACGCGTATGCATAGGTACATATTACATACGTATGTACAAGCGGATTTGGTGAAAATGTTGTACAAGTCCAATAAAGAGCATTGAATTGAAGACTAGAGGAGTGTTCTTTTTAATTATTCACGTAATGGGTACTGGTACAGTCAATTTAGCGACTGTCCCAAACTTTTACTACGTTTAAGGGTTCCGTACGTCAAAAGAAAAAGGAGACCTTTATAGAATCATTTTAGTACTCGTCGATCTGTCTCGTTGAAACCCCTTTTTCCTTGAGAACAGATGGAAACATTCCGTTGCAATTAATATGGACCTAAATAAGATAAACAATTCTAATTTGCGCAAAATTAAAATAACGCGATTTATTTTGTGCAGCAAACTAGTTTCATTATTTGATAATATTTCGATGTATGTAGAAACAAAACAATAGATTAGACGAGATACGAGACTCGCATTTGATCCTTAACTACATTGAACTAAAGAGTTTTGCACCTGTTGATAATAACCATTAGTCAATCGATTGATACTGTGAAAATATGCGGCAAAAAAACGCCATATGAAATAGACAATTAAAAAATAATTCTACAAGGACCGTGAGCGAGCTAAATTATACTTTATTACGTGATAAAGAGAGCTGCTATTTATCTGAATGCCGTTTTAGAGTGAGACTTTTGTATGAAATATTTTTATTTAATCTATGCTTCTAACTCTTAAACGTAAAATGTTATAAGTACCTAGTTTTATACTGCTTTGTTCGCGCTACTTCGATTCTATTCAAGCTTGCTTAGCTCCTAGTAAGAATACTTTGGAAGGTGAATGCCTAAATATCTTCATTTCTATCAGTTTTCATTTAATCTTATACTTTTTACATTTCTATTCAAAATGTCTGTATCTATTAAATGATTCTGGATCCATTCCATCAGGAGACAAATTCGACGTCGAGATTCACTCAGAGAACATCTCTCTTCAGTAATATTCCAGGTGTAAACTCTTTTACCTTCAGCTTACCATCAGGCGAGGTGAAGTCAAATTGACGAGTCCTATATATATTAAAAAACAATTACGAGGCGTATCCTCTATTTTTCCCTTACCGGGGACGATGGCACTTGGATTGTGTTATCTGGCCCGGTAAACATATCAACGGGCCAGTTAAAACTTTTTTTTCCCATGTGGCCCGGTACCGGGGCAAGTCACCGGGGCAGATGGGATACACCCATACCAGGCCACAATACTCAACAGCTTTCCAAATATAGGTATCGATTATAGCTCACTTAGAACTCATTATCTGTTTGTGTCCCTGATACTTCCCATTTCATACGGTTTGTCTATTTTTACTTTTTTTTCCTGCCGTCTTGCTGAGGAAGGCAGGGGTTTCTTTTTTTTATAGTCGACAGGCTCCCAGATCACAGATCTTCCGTTTACATACCTGAAGTGACATCTATCGTCTGAGTGAGAATCAACATCGAATTTGTATAGTTATTACAGAATTGTATCACTGCTTTCATTAGCTATGCACTGTTTTATCAAATCACGTATTACTTTCATAATCATAACTGCTTTCTCTCACAGGTTTCTTCCCACAAAGACAAAACAATGGCAACTTCCTGGAGCAAGCTTTTCAACAAGGAACGAACGTGGTTCGAAATGGTATTAATGGACTCTTGCACCCTAACAATAGGAGACAGAGGCCCCCAGTTACAATGGCCCCTGTAGATACTATATACGTCATAGAAACAGATGAAAGACCAATGAATCAGAACGGACAAAATTCTAATACCCCAGTGATTTACGTTGAAGAACAGAATGGTGGGAATGTTGCTTTCCCAGATAACAATAACTACCGACCAAACCAGGGTAATAACGGTTTCCAATCATATGAAGGCAATAACGGTTTCCAACCAAATCAGGGAAATGCAGGATTCCAGATGAATCAGGGTAATGCAGGATTCCAACCGAACCAAGGGAATGAGGCTGCGCAACCAAATGAAGGTGCTGTAAACTTTGGCGATGGTCAAGGAAACCAAAACTTTGGAAACAACCAGGGCAATGGGGAGACTGGACAAAACGGTGAGTTTAATTGTGCTAATTTATTTCTTAATGCGGTCCTAAGTAAATATTCCAATACAGTTAGTCTATGCCAAATATCTTGACAAAAATGGCTCCTACGTGTGCACTAACGGGCAAATCAAAAATCAGTCGCGAGCCCTTTGAGTGTTATTTATCTAAGATTGGTCAAGGTCAAATTAGTGTTAGTGGCGTAGACTGTATAACTGCTGATTAACGAACGAAGCTATGGTGTAAGCTTACCTCACAAAGTCTGAAGAGGTCCGCTCTTGAAAAAGCCGTAGTTATAATCTTTATCAAGTAAGTAATTCCTAACTTTAATAGCTTTATTAATTAATCTAATTTTTGTACCAGATCCGGTGAATTTAAACGACGTCCCGGAGGCCACTACCCTGCCAGCTTTGACACCAGTTCCAGTGGTCAACACGGAGTCGAGGAGCGGCTTCAATTTCGGAGCCACATCTGTTTTTGGTAAAGACTATAATTTTGTAAAAAAAAAACAATAATTTTAAAAATATGAATGCGCATTTTTACTATTTAATTTGAACTGGCCACCTACAGCCTACAAAACGAAAAACAAAATATCGGCAATCGAGAGGTATTCGAAATTCGAACTGTATTAAATCAAAACATCAGTTTTTTTTCTCGAAACACGCGGTAAAGGCCACATGAATGAAAAGTTAAGAAATGCTGCCCAAACCTTCTTCTGCTGGGGTGACAGGCGACCTCACCTGCCTACCCAGGCCTGCCTGAGACTCAGAATGACATAACGTACCTGTATAATAATTATACAGGTACGTTATGTCATTCTGAGCCTCACATTATATACAACATGATAGCAATCTTAGATTATTAATCTAAGATAGCAATATACAAAATGATCTCCTCTAACGAGAGAGCTGAGAGAGTTTAGACCTTAATCCACACACGCTGGCGCAATACGGGTTGGTGGATCGGACATGTTCTTAGAATTTGAGTTTACTCACGATGTTTTTCCTTCACCGTCAGCAGATGGTAAATCATGTGACTAGCACATATAAATTCCACAAAGTGAAATTCACATTGGTACTGTCCGGCCGGAATCGAACTCGATACCTCTGAGAAGAGGCCGCGTCCTTAATATACAACATACAACGTGTTAAGTTAAACTATTAATGCGATAGATAAAACGGAGCGTATGATAGAACTAGATACTAGCCAAGTTATAGTTTGGCCGCTGAGACTATGCGTTCCTGACACATGTCAATTCGTCATGACTAGTTATGTACAATAAATAACTTGTACCTAGAACCGTTCTCCAAACCTGTTCCCAACTTACAATAACATAATAACATTCTAATTTGGTTATCTATCTGCCCTATTTGTTTTTCCAATTTTTAATTATTAATTTTGTTTCATTCATATTTAATTTTATGTAATTATTAATTGTAATGATGGGTTATTATACCTGAAATAATAAAAAAAATTATATTCATTTCATTCATTATAAAAATATGATTCATTCTTTCTATTAGCTTGGGTAGGGGCTTATTACAAGATTACATATTATAAAATTATAACGTTCTATTTTATATTTTTCAACCAACAGATTATTATTATTAAGATTACTAAAATATGCGGTTACAATTGCCTTGTTATTTTGTCTCATCACTATGAAAGCGAACATTTGACATAACCTTGAAACAGCGCAGTTTGACATGGTATGACTTTTAAAAACTATTGATTTTATATTTTTAATTAATTAATTGTTAATCATTTTAGCCCAAAATTAATCTGTGTATTGTAAATTGGCACAGTAATTAAATTTTTTATGTTATCCGTCGTTAATAAGGTCAATAAACGATATTTAAAATTGTGCCGTAAATTATACACCAGTTCAAAGTTACATCGCCCGTTCGGTCACAACCTGTCAGGAACGCATTCTTTCAGCGATTCTATAATAGTGAGTTACGTCATTAATCTGATTTCATTCGCAACTGCGACATATAAATATTATATTTCAGCTTACATGCGAACTGTCTTATGCGTGGAAGCGATTGACCCTGACTCCAGCCACTCACAGAGTTCAAGTAAACAATCGTATTATCACAAATGGCCTACAGAATTATCTCGATTTAATTTCGCTGACCTCCGTTTGATAACTGCATTATATGCGTACCTACTCCTTAGAAGATAAAATCAAAGAAATCTTAAAATTAGTGGCCAATCTCACCAATTTTCGCAACTAGCTGTTTCTTGCGATCCGCTCGCGTGAAAATCTGTTCCCGTTGTGAAAGTTTGTGAAGATGTGTATTTTGTTACTCAATAACACTCTAACAGCTGAATGGATCGGGCTGAAATTCATACAAAGGTAGTACATGGTTTAGGATAACATAATATGTAGGTTTTTTATTCCTTGTATAGATTTCCCTGAGTAGCGGGAACGAAATCAAAATTCCACGAGGGTGAAGCCGTGAACTTCAGCAGGCTGGTAGTAATTATTCTTATAAATAGGTGAGGACTAGGTGCTTCTTTGTTTATTTTTTTTTAATACTAGTTACCAGAATTACTAGTATTGCCGCTAACTCATCCAGCTAAGTTAAATTGTTTGTGTCAGGATTGGTTCATGTCGGTAGTGCAATGGACTGGATTCGAACACGAGACCTCTCGATCCTAATCCCAATTTTAACCGAACTACCAAGGCTTTGTTCATTTTGAATATAACTCTCTAAACAAAAAGGATTCCTTAGTATATACACAGTTTTTTGTTCTGAGAGCTCTAACTGTAGATACTTCTCATATTACGGATGAATTATGATTATTTCATTCAAGTGTCCTTTAACCAAACTTGAAATACCCTTTGAGAGAAAACTCTACGTATTCTAACAAATAAACCAACCAACTTTTAAACCGGTCATTTAGCATAACTAAATACATAATTCGCTTTATTATTCTCAAAATATCCATAACCACAGATAACACATACACTTTTTTATTATGCCCGTGCCAATAATTAAACATAACTAATGGAACAAAATGTTTGTTTTTTTTTTGTTAGCCCAAGGCCACCAGGTTGGACGGCAACGGTCAAAATGTTTCTTTGTTCCGTCTATCACACCGTTCATTCTGCATACACCTAGTAAAGACAAGATCTTTCCACTAGCTACGATTCTAAATCCACTTTCATGGTTATTTTTCCACTTTCATTGTTCGCCTACAAGTACTCTTGACTTGGCCTTTCTTTATTATAATTTTAAAATATATGCGTAAGATATGGTTTAGCTTAGCAGCGAGTATTGCTATACTCGCTGCTGCAGCTGCAAAATTGATTCAACGGATTGAATATGTAATTGGATGTTTGGGACTCCAAAAAGCCCTCAGCGCTAAGCTTACCTCAACTGCAAGCTGATACTCTTGACGCAGAATTTTCTCTAGAGTATTTGCGCCTCATGCAGGCGTGTGAGTGCCATACATAACAGCGCGACTTCCTCGCGTCGCGCGGTATGCCGAAAGACATTTTGCCCTGATGAAATAAAAAAAGGCTTTTTAGCGGTTGGGAGTATACCGGAATTGGCAGTGTTGTAGAAGGAGAGTAAAATAGCAGACTCACTGCTAACATAATTTGTACGATCAGATTTAGCGTTCGGTGTGACAGATGGCCGTTGACCAAAATATATACATGAGTCACACTTAGTACCTATTCAAACACTTAGGATGCTGAATTACCACTCACGGATGTTGAGCTGTATTTGCATTTATAAAAGACTAGCGACCCGGGATCCGGCTTCGCCCGGGTGTAAATTCCAGTTTTCCAATAAAATATATAGGTAGCCTATGACACTCACGAATGACGTGGCTTTTTATTAGTGAAAGAATTTTTAAAATCCGTTCAGTAGATCCCGAGATTACCCCTTACAATTTAACAAACACACAAACTTTACCTCTTTATAATATTAGTATAGATTGGCTGGTTACCTTTTACTAGAGTACTAGTAACTGAAAAAAAAAAACAATTTCCTGGGGACCACATATAGGTGAATTATGGGAAAAATACTTTCCTTTCCTTGGAGAATTAATTCATTCAAAAGAATACCGGAAACCTCTATTTTTTACTTGCCCTTGAAGAGAAGGGAAATTTGAAACTTGCTGATAAAATGTGCGTCCAAGTCATAATTTCATCAACTTTCACCTCGGAACCTAAGGTCCGCTTCTCCTTTCTCCTTTTGGTTTTAACTGCCTCCCCACCTGACTCCAAGAGGAAACCCCTCCCTCAATCAACCCTCAGCATGGCGTCTGTAAACATTATGTCTAATATTCTCTCGGCTAATGAAATCGCAGAAAAAAGTGGTCACGTGACCAAAATGTCACCTAAAACCTCACCTATCTACTTTTTCTGCGATTTCATTGGTCGAGAGAAAAGAAAACATGTTGTGTCTATGGAAACCATGCTAAGGCTACAGGTATACAGGCTGCAAGGAGGGGCCTCACACGCAGCACATACCAAATTATAAAATCTGGGTCCAATACCTCCACTTCTCCCTTCAGAAATACAGGTGTAATGAATTGAGCATTACACAAGTAAAGTGCAATAATGTACCTGCCTGTTATAACATTAACATTGAGAACTTGTTTGACCACCTTCGTCGGCGTTTCCTAACGTTTTTGGAGGTCATTCAACATTGACTGAACGTGTTAATTTAATTACTTGAACGTCAAACCTGTTTCTGAATCATACCATTTTGAAATTTGATAATATACCAACTTACATAAAAATTTCAGGAAATTAAAAAGTGTCTCAGGGAATTTGGTAAATAGAATAACTACTTTTACAATGTAAAAAAAATATTTTTTGTGTTCCGAATCGTTCATTTAACATAACCCAATGGATTTGATGAACGCAACCTATTTGATGGAGGTAGGACACGACTGTATCTCCCGTCCGAATTGAGCTGTCCAACTGGGGTAGTACTGCCGTCCTACAGAACACCGCGGCCATAATAACTCTCGTGTTGTGTTCCCGCGCTAAGTTGGAAAGCCAGAGCTCACTGGAGGGATTCTGTGCCGGTCAGCGGGGAGACCAGAGTCTCCTATGATGTCAGCATAGAAACTTTCACCTCCCCCAAATCCCGTTTCTCAATCCACCCCCCAATTCTCCCCAACCCAACCCCTCCCTCAAAGTCGGCAGTGCGAATGTGACGCCCCTAGAGTGGCACACGTCCATAGGCAAAATTTTAAACAGATATTTTCTTTGTTATAGGTGAGACCTGCGACACTGTTGATGGCGGTTTAGGCAACTGCATTACTCTATACAATTGCCCGGTGTACCTGAAACTGGTGCAGGAGGCCAGGCTGCAGGCGACGCTGATCTTGAGGAAGGCGCACTGCGGCTTCGATGGCAATGACCCAAAGGTAAAAGAAAACGGTAGAATGATCTCCCTGCTGTGGTTTTTGCTAGCTTCTACTATATTGGGCTCTTCAAGAAGGGCATTAGAAGGATTTACAGGGACGGCAGCGCGATTGTGACTCCCTAGTGTTGCATACGTCCATAGGCCATGGTAACCGCTTCCATCAGGAGGGCCATCCATCCAGGACATCCATGAGACGTGTTCTAACACTTTTAACGATACTGAAATATCGACGTTTTGGAGAAAGGCCAGGTTAAGAGTACCCGGAACCGGCGTGATTGTATAAGAACAATTATGAAAGTTGAAGAAGCGAAAGGAGTATGCCAAGATCGTAGCAAGTGGAAAGATGTTGTCTCTGCCTACCCTAATTGGAAAAAGGCGTGATTTGTATGTATGTATGTATGTATGAAATATCGAATCAAGACCTCAATTGTAAACTAACCATATCAATTATTTGTTTCGCAGGTCTGCTGTCCCCTGCCAGGCATCCCCACTGTCCCTCCTACTCGGCCCACAACCACAACGACCACAACCACCACGACGACCACCACAGAGGCCCCCGTCCCCAGCCCCGGCCCCAAGACGGCGGGCGACTTCGTGGACTCGCTCCCTGACCCCCCTATCTGTGGGTACAGCAATGCATCCTTCAGTCGCGTCGTTGGAGGAATCCCTGCTAAGTTGGGTAAGGAAATCTACCACAGAACTATTAACTAGCCAGAGCCAGAGCTCACTGTACCCCTCCTCTCCCTTCCCCTACCTAGCCTTCCCACCCCTTCCCAGCTCACCCCTTCAGGGTAGGCAGCGCGTGTGTTAACCTTAGTGTTGCACATGACCAATGGCGATATCGAAGTTCCAAATTAGACTGGTTGGACTTTTGTGGGCTCCAACTACCCGTTACGACTGCCATAGATGTTTGTATGGCAACCGGGACCGACGGCTTAACGTGCTCGCCGAGGCACTTATGAACCTGCGATAAATACACACATAACTTCGAAAAGCATCGAAAAGTCATTGGTGTGTGCCATGGTGAACCTGGGATCGAACCCGAGACCTCGTCTCAGCAGTCCTTTACTACCACTAGGCTACCGCGGTTTTCCGTGCTGTACGTAGTACAGATACAGGCACGTAACTTGGCCAGGTTTGGGGTAAGTTCACGCATCGTGCACTTTGAGCCAATCAAATGATTCAAAGTGCGAACGAACGGAACGTTGATTCGCTACAAGACGTCTCTCGGAGACATCTGATTGGTCCGTCAAGTGACGGACCAATCATATGTCCGCGACGGCGCAACCGCGTCTCCCGCGACCCGCTCATACCTCAAAGGGGACCTAAAAATCGACCTTTGCGCATATGGCGCGTCTGGCCAATTTACGTGCCGGTATCTGTACTATTATAATATATGTTCTGTGCTAATGGTTGCGCTGTGGCTGTGCAGGCGACTTCCCGTGGATGGCGCTGCTGGGCTACAAGAGCCGGCGCGGCGGCACGAGCTGGCTGTGCGGCGGCTCGCTCATCAGCGCGCGCCACGTGCTCACCGCCGCGCACTGCATACACAACCACGAGAACGATCTGTGAGTATCATACGCGACATCTAACGTGGCCACATTTTGGACTAGTGTGGACTCCACTACTCCAAAACCTTGCCAAGTTAGATGCCGTACACTATACTTGATTTTAGGCGACGCATTTTGCCATAAAAAAGTATAGTGTACAGCATCTAACTTGGCAAGGTTTTGGTTATACTTTTTTTTATACTACGTAGGTGGCAGACAAGCACACGCCCCACCTGATGGGAAGCGCTCACCGTGGTCTATCAACGTGTGCAACACTAAGGGTGTCATACACACGCTGCCTACCCTGAAAGGAAGGGAGGAGGGCTGGGAAGGGGCGGGGAGGCTAGGAAGGGGTAGGGGGAGGAGGGGTACTTACCTACTATGATGTAGATACTATTGAGTAACTACTTCATGCCCGCGGCTTGGCTTTCGTGGAATTATGTGCCAATTGTGTAAAAGTAGGCTATGGTGTTATTCTAGACTATAATCTATCCCTGTATCAAATTTTAGCCAAATCCGTTCAGCCGACAGAGTGTGATTAAGTAACAAATAACCAACCATCTTCACAAACCTTCATTACATCCGTTGGAAGTAAGATAGGATAGTTTTTTTTGCGAATGGTGAACCCTCGGTCTTCACCTCATCAGAAATAATAATGAGGAGGGCTATATCTAACTCGCACCGACTAAAACCGCACGAATGGCACGAATGATGACCGGGGAATCTGGTATACCCTATAAAAGAAATCCCAGAAACCCAGACCGGCCGACGATAAGATAAATCCGGTACTCAACCATGACGGTTTTTTTTATTTTTAGCGCAATGTTTTGCATCATTATTTATCATTATAAAGGTATAATAATAATCATTGCAGTATTAAGTATATGCATTAAATATAAATGATTCTGTGAAGAATATCATGATTACTATGTCATTCACGGCGTTGAAATGTGTTTGCAGAAACAATATGCATAATATAATCATGTCGGTATCCCCGAAAGGGTAAGCAGAGGTGACTGTAGAGATACATATTCTATGACATTGGTATACCCCAAGTAGTTACCTAAGCATTGTGCTGAGGTATAGCTTAACTAGTTTATGTTATGGGTTCTAGAATGCGGATAAACATACTATACTTAGATGATATTTTTTTGTAAATATGATACAGACCAATGTAAATATTTAATTCATTCATGCACACAAATTATTAGTCAATTACAAATTGATACAATAATAATTTGACAAAATAACAAAAGAAAAAAAAGAAATAATACAAATTTCAATTTAAAACGTTATCTAGAGACTAACGGATTTCCAAAAAAAAACCGCTTAAATTTTAATTTTAACGGAATTCGATCAAAATTTTCCACTCAAGCAGAATCGCGGACAGTAATTAGTTAAAACTATTTGCTTGTCTGCTGCTTATAGTACAATAAAAAAAGTACAACAATAAATACATAATTACTTTACTATTGAACTTGCTGCCGTTGTATTTAGATGCGCATGAGCACCTCGTGCGAGTTCTTGACAATGAGACGACTGCATATACAGGATGTTTTAATGTTACACTTTCGTAGATAATTTAATCATTCCCTCTATGGTACTGTAGTGGCTAATGCGACTATTGTGCATGAAGTACCGGGTTTGATTTTTTTTGTGAAGATATTATTTGATATTTTATGTAACCATTTTTATGTCCCACTGCTGGGCACGGGTCTCCTCTCCTCTAACGAGAGAGCTGAGAGGGTATAGGCCTTAATCTACAAACGCTGCAGGCCTAATGCGGGTTGGTAAATCGGACATGTCCTTAGAATTTTTTCTAGGATATGTGGGTTTCCTCACGATGCTTTTCCTTCAACGTCAGCAGATGGTAAATCATGTGTTTAGCGCGTATTTAAAATGCCACAAAGTGAAATTCACATTGGGACTTACTGTGTAAGAACCGAAGATATCTGATGAAAATTTTGAATTTTGTACTCGTAAGGATAGGTCGGATAGATCTACTAATAAGAATAGTTAGAGGGAGACGTGGCAAGCCTCCGAGCAGCCCTCTACAAGGCCACTCCACCTCATCCGGTATTGGTCGCAGGCGGTAGCCTTTCCCTGCCAGTGAGAGGCGCAGTATCTACAACGCCTCTCACTGGCAGACACTCTCCTTATAGGTATACCAATAATCTTATTGGCAAATCTATAAGAATATTTTTGCAAGCTTTTCTTTAGTTTCACCTGTCCCGTTGTCTGTAATCAAATCTTGCAAGCCATTTTTCAACCACTTCTGGTTAACCGATTGAGCTGAAATTTGGCATACTTATGTAAGTCCAATGACAATGCAATATTGCAAATAATAAAAGCTTGTTTTTAAAAAGGTTTTTTTAAAACAGCAGCTTGTTTAAATATTCGTGTACAAATTTCCCTCACCCTGTAGGCGCGCAAAAGTGACCTTGGTTAAGTAATCTGTGCTTACATTGTACTCTGCGCACGCGTCGTCTCGTTATATTTCCTTAACTTACTGTCCTTGTTACACATACACTTACGTATACATGATAATATGCGTATACGAAATATGTTGTATCTACATACCCAAAAAATATATATCAGACGGGTTGATCACGACTGTGATTTGGGTCTAATAGCATAGCGCCTACAATAATTATACAGCTGCGCCCACGGTTTTGCTCTCGTGGACCGTTCAGACACAAATTTATTTAGGTGTTTTATTGGCAAATCAAAGGTTTTTACCTCAAATATTTAACAAAATAATAATAGGTACTTATCTGTCAGTTAAATTGTTATTTTCCTGTTTAAATACTTCAAAATTTAAAAAACGCATCGTGTTTTGACTATAGTTTAATTAAGTAACCAACTGATTACGAGTTACGTACACATAATTCACCGAATTAATTAACGTTACAAACAGGATAACGGTTACGATAACGTAAACTACCTTAGTTACGTTAAAATACGTAAAGTAGCGCCAAGATGAATCCATATTAACTGCACTGCAAAAGCAGCAAAAGGCCGTCCTGTGACCCCTCCGTCTACGCTCGGAGAACCAGCCCGCCCGCGGCTGCTTCCCACTGTACCCTCTGCCAATCATAGGTAGCCCTCTGGAGGGCCACTCTCGCCTCTTACAGCATTTGCCACAGGCAGCAGCGTCTCCCGTACGAATGAGAGGCGCTACCGTCTTTGTTGCCCAGGTGGAGGTTCTGCCCAGCACGCGTCTTCTAACCTCCGTTCTTCTAACCTCTCAATTCCTTGTTCCAGCTACGTGGTCCGTCTCGGCGAGCTGGACCTTGCCCGAGAGGACGAGGGCGCGACCCCCCGCGACGTGCTCATCAAAAAGAAAATCAAACACGCGCAGTACAGCGCCACCTCCTTCACCAACGACATTGGGATCCTCGTGCTGGAATCTGACGTGGCTTTCACAGGTCAGTTAAGAAAGAAATACTAGCAGAGACGGCCAGGCTTAATCCGCGGTAGCCTAGTGGTTTGGGTAATGGACTGCTGAGACGAGGTCTCGGGTTCGATCCCAGGTCACCGTGGCATCGAAGTTATGTGTGTATTTATCGCAGATTTATTAGTGCTTCGGAGAGCACGTTAAGCCGTCGGTACCGTCGTCTATACATTTTTTTTAATGTAGGTCACGTAAATATAACTTCAGCTCGCCTGATGGTAAGCTAAAGGTAAAGTCTCTGGAATGGGAGTCACCATTGCAAACACCGATAGTGCCATAATGTAGGCCCTCAACTTGACGACCTCATCAAATGCTTTTCACGCCCCGCTTATAGGACTCGGGTGAAACATCTCCATTACAAGTAGTATATTTGTTTCAGACTTAATCAGGCCTATCTGCATCCCCAAGGACTCTGAATTGAGAAAAACCACTTTCGAAGATTACAACCCGCTCATCGCCGGATGGGGCCACACTGAATTCAGTAAGTTTTCCTCCCCTAATCATTGTCCTATCATAAATGTAGTTTTACGTCTCATGAGGTTGTAACATTCAGATATCTGTCAGTAAAAGTATCATCAAAATTGGTCGAGCCGTTTCAGAGCTTAGTTAAGTTAAACTAAATTTTTAAAATAATCCTATGTAATCTT